>VDFB02256132.1:217164443-217461681 GCA_007258455.2 Sequoia sempervirens | reverse complement strand
CTCTTCATCACTGGTGTTGGCCTTTGGCTTCTCCACTTGCCATAGATTTTTCAGCATTTACTCATGTCGTCAGGATTATTGTCGTTGCCTATTGAGTCATGGCTCTTTAATGCACATGACAACGAATGCCTTGAAGACTCAGTTGGGTTACCCTCATAACTATCTCTCAAGCAGGTGGGAAGAAAATGAATATATGTGAAAAATATCTAATCAGAGTAATGAATGTTGAAGTAGTCGGCATCCTTGATAAGTCAACAAAATGAGGTAAGTCGATTACCCCTTTAATAGATGCCCCAAACCCTAAATTGATATTCATATTTACATTTGGGTGAAATCTTCTGAAGTAAAAATTTGGGAGGTGTAATTTTCAACATTCTTAGACCTACTTCTTGTTTATTTTTAATAGTTTGAAGCAGTAACTGTAGACTAAATCTAGGTTTCTTGCACTTTACAACAATCTGTGGTGGTAGGGTTTGAAGTGATCTCTGGCCATTTTTTCTCACCGGCATCATTGATAACAAGACACAATTTGTGTAGATTCTTGTGGTAAGTCACTTGCCATGCTTTGGGAGATTTTCCCTTTTGATTTCATACGTTGTTGAAGGCCCCATTGTTTCAAGGACACAAGTGATCTAGGACTCAATTTAGTTAATCAACTTTATAGAAAGCTAGATCTGCAATAAACATATGCATACAAGGTGATAGAAATCACGTTCAGAAAAGTTGAACCAAAAATGAAACAACGCCCAATAGACCCAAACCATTCCTTTGATAGGTAACCTCACCTTGAGAATACTGCCTTTCAAAACACACAAGACCTACTTCTGACCTGTGCATACCGTCTACTTATTTGTACCCTCTTTAATCACTTCTAGAGAGAAAAACCAATTCCAATAGGCCATCATTCACAATAAGCTTTCCTTGTCTAGTGAAGTCACTATGGCTGATGTAAGTTTGTAAACATGAACAAAACATCACAACTGCATCAATCATTCTTTCATGTTTCCATTGTGAATTCTAGCCATTTTCCCACAGAGACCAGAAAGCAGGTCCTGCTCGAGCATTAGCTCCTATTTTTACTCTTTTCCATGGCCCTAGGTGCTACAAACCATTCAATGAACAAACACGATAAAATTAATAATAGTACAAACACCATCACTACATAAACTTGTATCTATTGTTGGAAAAAAAAATATTTTTAGTCAAGTAAATATGCAACAAAAATTGCCACTTGAATTCAAACAAATTTCTCAGATAATTACAACTTAATGCATAATTTGACCTTTTGTGCACATTATTTCTAGTGAATCTTAGGATAAGCTAGCCTCTTTGGCTGCCCATTTCCTTCCCCTGCAAAATTTTGATTGTGGATAGTGCCTTTTTTTTTCTAGTGATATATCTCATGTATTTTTTATGAAATATTTGGAGAAATTTTACCTCATTGGCAGCCCTACATTCTATGCCTTTTATTATCAATATTCTTATGGAAGTGTTCCTATTTAATTTAATTTGATTTCTCCATGTATCTTTGTTTCTTGAATAATTATCTTGGGACTATTTGAATAGGTAAAAGAAATTACTTTCGGTGCTAGATATTAAATATTTAATTTTAATTGTAGGTTTAAATGGATTTCTTGTTCAACCTTATTAAAACCAAATTTGTTGCCTTTGTAAGTTGCTTATTTGTGAAGGTTTTTGTGGCTATCAAATCACACATTGAGTATCTATTTTTTGATTGTTGCAGTTGTTATTTTGTAAATGTGGAGAATCAATAAATTGGGTAATTTACATAAAAAAGGGAATGAATAGAATTCTAATTTTAGTACAAACCAGAAAATTGTTTTTCTTAAATACCTGCGTGAGCAACCCAATAAATTCTCTCTTGGCACGTGCTTTGGGCATATCTCCAACAGCCTTCCATACCTCCTGCTTCACTCTCAAGCCCTATCAATGGCAAGTGACCCATCTTCACCACTTGGGCATGGCCCATCTAGGGCCTAAGATTTTTAGGCATATAATAATGATCTAGGTTCTTCTGGAAGGAATTGCAGGATTGTAGAGGGGACTTTTCCTAAGAAGAGCATGGCTGCAAATGACGATCCTTTTGTATGATTCCTTAA
Organism: Sequoia sempervirens; assembly: GCA_007258455.2. NCBI lineage: Eukaryota > Viridiplantae > Streptophyta > Pinopsida > Cupressales > Cupressaceae > Sequoia > Sequoia sempervirens. Next base: position 217,459,561 of record VDFB02256132.1, on the reverse strand, counting down.
ACTCCCCTTTCTGTTATGATATGATTTTATGGATGTCTATACCCCCTTTGAAAGCTCCCATTTTTCTAGAAGCTGGGAGATTGTTGGAAAAGGTCATGTAGTTTTCCTCGACACCTGTCAATTTCCCAAGAGGAAGTGCAGTAAGCTACCACCCACACCACAAAATCCTATCTCTCCTCCCTTAAGATTACTCCCGAAAAATCTATCTACAAGCATCCCTACAACCACCATCTACAAAGAAAACCCCACACTAAAATAGTAATCTGCAACACATGAATATTATTATTAGCTAAAAGATATTATCATTGCCTACCTCTAAACAAAAGCAACTATGCTTAACCAGAATTTACTCAATCTATCCTTTCATAGACCACCTTCAATACTATTAACCCGCAATTCATGAACTCTTGTACTAGGCACCCATCTCACTCTTCATTATAATACACTCAGATTCATCCACCACAATGCAATCTTACTCATTAAATTTCCATAAATATCTCCCATTTATTCCTCGCTCATTCTCAATACTTGATAATCTAGACTTGACTTTTGCCACCAAATAATTGCAAAAATATATATCACCAAAAAAAATGGATTATAACTCTGTATACCATCTTTACAACCAAAAATAATCACATCCTCAACAAAATTTATCTTAATTTATATCAAAGTTAAGAGTAAATTAGATGAGCAAAAAGATCTTAATATTTCCAAAGAAAAAAACATATCTATTGCAATGAAAATATATACATAGCATTTCACTGTGTACAATTGCACTAGTATGCTCCCTCATTGAAGCTCTTTACATTAATAAGCCTCTCCTCTTTTAAAACTGTTGACCTATCTTATTTCTGTTGGAAACCTATTTCTAGGCTCTTTATATTTTCTCCCTTGAGCTTGTTGAATATTTTGTCAAACTTCCTTGAATGTACACCATGTTGTTTACCAGAGGTCTCATCATAAATCCTTGTGCCTTTGGCCTTGTTTGCCTCATCTATTTCTTCTTGGAACCTCCCAAATCCTCTCCCCTCTTCCTCGTATCTTCAATATTCAACATGCATGCAAAATATGGAACTTAGTTAGGGCACATGGATGATTTAGATATTCCCATGAAACTATGGGAGTATAGACAAGACACATGAATCAACTAACAAGATTTAGCGTGTACTATTTGCAAAAAAAAAAAAACTATACTCAAGGCACGCTTAGAGCTATCTTTTCCTATTTTAGAGCTTATTAGAGTGATAAGCATCACACCTGGAAAATGCATTAAACAGTCCAACAGTGAAAGATTAAAAAATTTCAATAAAAAATTAACATTACCCATTTGACTGTTGAAAAATTTAATGGGTTTAGAGAGTTCTCAATAAATATGCTCACAAAAATCTATTATACTATTATAGGATACATTTGTTTCAATTTTCTAAAGGAAAACTTGACATACATTACAAGAGCCTTATTCAATTTGATGCATGCTTGAACATGCTAAGTAAGAAAGGTTTAGGAAACAAGGATTCTCCATTATTTGACACCAGATTTACAGACCAATGTAGTCTTTACTTCAGACTACTGCAATTGAATATATCCCCTATCAAACCGCTCTATATGTGAATAGTGATAGTACAACTATATGTGGGATATGATATAACTTGGCTCTTGTCTTCACCTATTTTGTGTATGACTCAATTCCCTTAGAGCCTTAAACTACAAGTACATAAACAATTACATAAAATCAAACTCCATTCTTCTTTATTGTAATTCCTTATTCCTTATTACTTACACAAATATGTGTGTATATACTAATTTGAGTACTTAATGACAGCCTATAGTCTTTTTATGAGAATAGGAAGAATGAAATATCATGCTTTTATTTGGTGCATTGTTGAATTCAATTTGCTGCTATCACAAATCTATAAATCTGGTAATTTTTAAATTTTTAGTGATGAATGCATTTAATTACTCAATATTTTGGTGGATAAATTGCATGTTCAAGATATATTTTTCTTTCCTTCCTCATAGTTATTATTTTATTATCATTATACAATGACATATTATATTTACTTAGTTCCCAATCCATAGGGTATGATTCTTTGTTGTTATGTTGTTAATTGTTGCTCTAGGTGAAAAAATAATGACTTAAATTGTGGAAAAAACTACTCATACATGTTTGAGATTCATGCCAAACAATTTCTAGGTTTTATTTCTCATTATTTCCCCTTTCTAGAACATATTAAACTTTTAAATTTGGTCAAATAGAGTGAAAATTATGTGTGTTTTATTATCACCTATTTTGGTGTGATCAACAAGCTTAAAGTTGTAGAGTGAATATATGTTTCAATTACTTTCAAATTGTTAAGGAAAAAATTTAAATTTCATTTATCTCTTAGCTTTAAATTGGAACAAGACAAAAAAACAAGTACAAACAACAGCTGAAATGGAGCATGTATCTAAAAACTATTAAATATTATATTCAATTAGCATAGTATAAAAATGCTATAGCTATCAAGTTTTAACAATATTTTTGATAAAGAGGTTAATAACTTAATAACAATTTAGAATATTAGAGTAACAATTTAGTAATAAGAGCCACTTTCTAGTGTCAATTGATGTTATTTTCTAAGTTTCCAATTCAAAAAATTTCCCATGTGTATAGCATTTCTAATGGTCCAATCTAACACAAATCTGGCATTACCATTTAATTGATTGCCAGATATACAAACCCAAAAAATAGTACATATTTAGATTAATTTATATCTAAAATCAGTCAAGTTGGGATGAGAAAGAATACTGTTTGAAATTTGTTGGTTACCCATTTGGATTCTAAAATGGAGAAGAGCATTACCAACAGAGAAATATACATCCTTTGTAGTTCATGATTTAGATTGCATCCCACAGAGACATGTTCACACAATTTCAAAATGTGTGCATGAATGCATTTCAAATTTTCATAGATCAAAAGAAACCAATAAGCCAAATGAAACTTATACTAGTATAGGTCGGATACATGATTTTCTTAAAATAGAACTATATTGAGTTGTTGCTCTTACAAACAAAACTGCACTTATAGGAGATAGAGATATTGCTCTTACAAAGGAATTGAACTATATTATATTTAAGGGTTTTTAATTTAATTTATTAAAAATTATATGTATTCTTCTAACAACTTGTGCGGTGTATTTGGTTTTGAAGATGGAGAGAACTTCAAAGTGAAAGAAATGGGTGTAAATATTAGAGGTTCCATTGTAATTGTTTGACAAGAAATAATATTTTAGAGGATAGTGAATTATTTAGTGGGTGCATAGGGAATAGCGAGAAATTGTATCTTCTTATTTTTTTACTATGGTTATATTTTGTAACTTTAGTATTTAAAGTTTGGAGATTGAAATCTTAGTGATCATGCAAATTTTGATTGCATTTTTTTAAGCATCCATTGTGAGGTAAAAGAGCTGCAAGCAAAGACAATTTCCAACATAATTTTGGTGTGTCCTGTCAAAATATGTTAATGCATATTGGCTGTAAGGAGGAAACTTCCATCAAATTTAAGGCCTACAAATTAATGTTAATGTAGGATAGACATTAGCGTCTAGGTGTATTATTATATGAAAGTGTAGATGTCAAAATTTGCATTTGCTCAAAACAAACAACTATTAGTAAACAAATTTACAAGACATCCCTATGAAATAATAAATCATGTTTCAAAATGCAAACAAATTTACAAGACAAATTAAGGCATACAAAACATGAAATGAATCCTATCCCATAGTGGATTGGCGCTATTGTGGAAATAGCCCTTTCCCAATCCTTTTCTAAGCTCAATGATGAAATTGATATGAAGATATTATGAAGATGGGAAAGATTAGCTCTCAATTGAAGAGAGTAACCTTGCATGAGTTGTGGATCAAGTTGTGTAGGATTTGATTAAGAATGAAGCCTCTGTTTGTAGATTCTCAAATGCAAAGATTGCTCAAGAGGGAGCAATGTGAGATTAAGTTTGGACAAATGACATGAGGCCACTTGTCAACCTGTGATCAGTTGAGGGATGTGCAAGTTTTGGCCAATGTGCCCAAGAGAGGGAGATTTCAAATTTGAAATTGAGAGTAAATGTTGAGTTTGACTTGTGCAAGGGACATGTAAGAGCTTATTAATTTCTTTGTTGGATGTACATGCCAAATTGGGGGGAGATTCAAACTTGGAGAATATTCTCCCTTTATGCCAAGTTGAAAGTAAATAAAGATTTTGATAAATCAATTAAATGCAATTTCATGTGCAAGTGGAAAAATCTAGAGAATACAAGTGATTAGGATTAGAATTTAATCATGGATTAGATTAATTAAGATGATGTTAGATGTTTTGACCCATTTGACTTGATTTATTTGATTTAAATCAAATCAAAGGGAGATGAAAGGTGATAAAGATATAGTTAAATAAATATTTGATTTATTTAGCTAAGGGGATAGTGATAGAATCAAATTAAATAAAGTTTATTTATTTAATTTTAGGTGGACAATCCTTAGAGATTAATCAATTAAACTTGGTTTATTTAATTGATGAGCGAATATGATTAGTTAAATATGCATGATGTCAATTTGATGTGTCTACATTTTTCCCCTCTTTGAAGCAATGTACTTGTTGTGTTGGTTCAAAGAATAAACTTGCCACTATTGAAATTTAAAAAATTTATGATTTTTTTGGTTGCCCCAGCAAAAAGTACACTAGTACATTGCCCCCTCGAGAGATCGAGCGAAAAGATTCGATTTGAGGGTCGATCTCGTGATAAATAGGTTCAAAATGGATGGTTATGGATGATGATGCAAATGAGATGGTTTTTAAGATGCTTAGAATAACAATCTATATTATCTTAAACAACTTAAATGATGATATGATGTGATATGTTGTGATTATGCAATGGATGATTTATGAGATGCTTAGACTAACATATCTATATTATGATGATGATATCTGTGATTATGCAAATGTCTGATTTAATGAGATGCCTAGACTAACAGATCTATATTATGATGATGATATGCAAAATGTTGATGGTTTGTGGATGCAAAATGGATGCAAGATGGATGCATGATGGATGCATGATGGATGCATTGGTGATGATGATAAACTACTCCTGACGTGATGTTAGTGTGTAAGTAAGAAATGGTATGATGACAAGAGGATCCAACAAGTCCATGATCTGACGAGACTTTATTAGAGATGATGATGATGAGATAGATAGATAGATGATGATGATTTGCTTATCAAAGATTGGGATTTTAAAAGGGCTACTTACCTTATGTTTGATAGCACACATAGATACGATGCATCAAGGTATAAAGAACCAGGATGGCGTTGTACCTAGTGCGATGGACTTTGACTCGACAAACAGATAGGAGTATTCTTGTTCACACTTGACATACAAAACCTTGCTAGGACGTACCTAACAAAGTAAGTATTCGCCAAGTTATTTTACAAGAGCGTCCAACAAGCACAATAGACAAAAGGATAATGATCGTTGCCCCATTCCTATATCTCTAAATCCTTCGTTCGGATATCATCGAGAGGTCCTTGGAATGAGTGCAATAAGATAAATCAAAAGAAAAGATCAAGTACGCAAACAAGTCGATGTTCTTCATACCTTAGCCAAAGGGATTTGTTTTGATAGGATAAGAATCCAAGGTGATATCCAAAATGATGCCCATTATCGAAACAATATATCCTAGGACATGCATTGTATAGGATGATGATGGTTTGATAAGTTGATTGATAGGTTGTTGATATAAAGTTGATTGTCATGTTTGCGATTGATCAAGAGTTTGATTTTGTTTTAAATGTTTGTTGTTTGCTTTTTATTTCATGATTGAAGCTTGCTTTTGTTGATTGTTGTGATTGTTTCTATTTTTTTTGCCAAAGGATGAAAGTGACAATCAATTTATTATGAATGATTGATTATTGTGTTTGCAAGCGAGATGACATGGATGGATTTTTTCAAATATTTGGATGTTTTTGATGTTTTTAGAATGTTTTAAGGCTGTTTTTGGGTTTTTGGATTTTTCAAATGTTTTGATTTTTGATTTTTCAAATGTTTTGGGTTTTGGATGTTTTGGATTTTGTGTTTTCAAATGTTTTTGTATTTTGATGTTTTTTCAAATGTTTTTGGATTTTGATGTCACGGGGGCTGATCAAAGATTAGCCTTGCCTACGTTTAAGCTCAGAGACGACGTAGTTCGGATTCCAATGTTTTTGACATTTTTTGTTTTCGACTTGTTTTTGGATTTTGATATGATTTGGATGTTTTTGGATTTTCGCATGATTTTGACATTTTGGATATGGACATGTGTGATGATATCAGTGCTCTGTTTAGGATTTTTGTTGAAAACCAAGCTAAGGTTGACTGATTGAATCGATGGATTGATGATGATGATAACATTGTTGAGGATACACAACAATGCAAGGATTGGATTGATCAGGATTGATTAGGATTGATGATGATAACATTGTTGAGGATGCACAACAATGCAAGGATAGTGTTAAGAAACACAAGGATTGGGAAAGATATCCCTAAGATGATGATGAATTGATGATGATTTGATCAAGACTAATGATGATAACATTGTTGAAGATGCACAACAATGCAAGGATAGTGTTAAGCAACACAAGGATATCCTACTAATTTCTTGATTGGATTTGATTGATCATGATTGATGAAGCTTGGCTTGAAACAAAAGATGTTCGAATGATTTGATGTGAGTTGACGTGCAAATTAGATGTGACTGATATCGATTGTTTTGATTGATGTTCGATGAAAGATGAAGCTTGATAAGGAATGTCTTCTCATCAAAATATGCCATGGGCTAGTGATTTGGAATTTTTGCTCACAAGTGTTTGACCACTTTGGTTTCATGTTTACCAATGTTTAGATCACCACATAAGGAAAAGGATATAGATCAAGATTTATTCTCGAAGCAAGATGCAAATATCTACCCTTAGTGTCTAGCAATGTATGGAATGTCATGGATGGGTGCCTAGATAGGTGTATGGATGGATGGATGGATATGGTAAGAATGCAAAGCATGCCAAGGATTATCTTGTGATAAGATAAGGTGTTCAAATAAAGAATGCTCATTTAGATAATGCTTCATGGCTCAGATAATGCTGCATAAGATAGGATCAATGAAAATGACCCATGTCAAGATGTTTTACCTTAAGCAAGCATAAAGTGTGCACCAAAATTTTTCAAGATCAAGATGACTTGGACTATGGATGCAAACATATGCATATGGATTGGATAAATTGCTCATGGATAAATGGATTTATTATGGATAAGATGGATGGAATGTCAGATTTATTATGGATGGGATGAGATGCTTTCAATTGAAGTGGCGCACACAGATGCTTGATTCTACACATGATGCCTATTTTCTAGGTTTTCATCATGGTCTTGTCCAAAGAGCTGCCCATGCAATTTTCACTAGAGGACAATTTTTTTTTCTTTACTGTTTTCAATCCTTTTTATGATTTTTTTGGATTTCATATTTTTTGATTTTTTTGATTTTTTTGAAAGATTTTAAGCTCATGCTGAATCAGAAGGTGTTGTTGATGTAGATTCCCCTGTCATAATGTGCCATTGATAGCCTGCTTGAAGGATCTTCTTTGCTAAGATACGTGCACTTGAATGCAATTTTTGAGATTCTTGATCTGCTTTGTCAATACCAGTGTTGACTTTGTCTTGGTGCATACATCGCGATAGAGTGCCCTCTGAATCCTTATGATGAAGGGTTGTTGCCAACACATGGTCAATGTAAGAACTAGATATCATGCGTGGAGGCGTGGATGGAGTGTGTTTGGGGATAAAAGATGGATTAGTTGACAACTTGGAATCTTTGACTCTCCAAACTTGGGAAGATGAGAAATGATGGGTGGATACAAAAGTGTGTGTGGAATTAGGACCAACTACTTGATACACTTTGTACGTCGCTTGAAAAGCCTTCTTTTTCTTTTGTGGCCATCTTTAATGGATACTTTTCCCTTTTTAATTTTTCCCCATAGTTTCTTTGACTGATGGAGTTTGATAGGGATGATCTTTCTTTGTATTTTTTGGTATCCATTTGTATATGATTTGTCCATTATGCTTCTCATCTTCCCTTTCTTTGATAAGATTCTTCGTACTTTTATTCAATTCTTTCTTTCGACGTTGGCCCCAATTCGTGGATGGGGTGATGGGTGGATGAAGATTCATGACGTGACTAGTTGTAGTATTGGCATCGATTTCATCATAAGGATTATTCATGCTCCCTATGTTGACATTTTCTTAAGACATAGGTTCCCCCAGTATTGTGGAAGTAATACCTTCATGCTTTGATTCCACCCGTTCTGAGAGCTCTTGTTTAGAATGCATTCTCTAATAAATGACCACTGCGGATGATGTTGTTTCAATTTGTTGTTTCGCTAACTCTGAATTATACTGTTCTATCTAAATTGTTTCCTTGAGTGGATAATACTGAATATCTTTATTCATGATGTCCTTAGTCTAAATTTGGGATATATCTGATATTGTTGTTGACAACTCTATTTGACTGTAGGAATTAATAATCTGCTCTTTTTGTGTAAGAGAATCTTGGTCTAGCTGAAGATCATCTATGTGTCCATCCATAGAAAGCATCTCATGGGTATATGGAGGAGTATGTTCTACATGGATATGATCATCTTGTGTGGATAGGAGAATATCCATTATATCATTGTAGTATCTTGGAGATACAAATTTTTGATCTTGATTGATTTCAGAGTTGCTTTTGACATGCTTTGGATCAAGTTCCTAACATGGATCAGTTTCAAAGGATGGATTTCTTATAAAAGGTTCTTGGATGTCATCATTAGGCATGGGGAATGGCTCAATATCCACTTGATCTTTGAGTGGACTTGGATTAAGTGTTAAGTTGAGGATTCCTTCAGTATCTATAACCATGAGGTCAAACGGGGTCAACATATCTTGGAAAGGACCACTGCTAGACTTTGGTGAAAGATTTTGATCATTCTTTGGAATAAATTCTTGAGATATGTCCTCTAACTCATAAGGTGATGTAGAGACATTTTCAACATGATCATAGGTCAATGGATCGTGCATTATGTCAATAGGATCAAATAATCCTAACACTCCTTGAAAGAGATCACTAAAAAGTGGCTCTTGATGTATGGTGAGTTGATCATCGGATGGGGTGGAAACATCTTCAAGGTGCTCGTCGATGGAGAGATCTTGATCATTGTTTTCAACAATTGTGATGGAGGGATTTCCAATGTCTTCAACCATAGGGTCTAATGATGTTGACATTTATTGAATTGGATCATTGTTGGTTGGTGGATTTTGATCATGATTGAAAAGTGACTCTTTACATATGTTGATTTGACCTTCGAACGAGATCGACATAGCTTCAAGGTGCTCAGTGATGGATTGATCTTGATCCTTGTTCTCAATAGTTGTCACTTTTTGTGTTTGTGCTTGTGTTTTTTGGGTAGCTTGAGAGGCTTGGGCAGCTTGAGAGGCTTGTTGCACTTTTTGAGCTTGTGTTACTTGTTGCATGGCTAGATATTGTTGGATGGCCTTTTGGTAGGCCTGATGTGCTTTTAGCAGAATGTTATATTGTCTTGCTGCATTTGGTTTTGGTGTTAGTGGTGGTGGATTTAGAATTGTGTTAGATGTAGTGACAAGTGGTTGAGATATGCTTCGAGTGATCATGGTAGTGAGGGGTTGAGATATGATGGGTGTGAAAGGGGTGGATGGATTGATCGAGGTGATAGGAATGGTCGGAATGACCAAGGTGATAGGTCCTTGGGAGACCATGTTTTGATTTTTTAGGATTGATGTTGTCATTTGATTAGATACCATTTGTTGGTGTGATGTCAATGGTATATTCAAAGGATTTGATGTGATGGATTGATTGGTGTTAGGTGGATTGATTTGGATGGAGTGATTGGTGCTAGGTAAAGGGGGAAGCCCTAAACCAGGGAATGATGATATGGGTAATGGTGGTGGAGATGTCTCTTGGTGCAATGACTCAACTATTTTGGTAAGTGTAGCAATTTGATCTTGCCAAATTTGATCTTGATTTCGATCTTGAGTTCCTTGATATAGTTGATTTGGTTTTTTTTAAAGAAAATTTGGGATGCATACTTGTGTTTTTTGAATGGGATCATGAAAAAATTGATTTTGGACAATGTTCTGATTTGGGATGATATTCAGATTTGGCATGATAGGTTGAAATTGAACATTGTTGGTGTTGGGAACCACATTGTCATGTTTTAGGTAACTCTGATCTTGCATGGTGTTACCTTGGCTTGGATTTGTTAACATCTTGTTTTTATTTTGAACAATATTTGTATGATTTGCAACCATATTTGTCCTAAAGTTTTCCGGAATCATGTTTCAAAAACTTGTACTTGGTACATTCTTGTTGTTCGTTTGAAGGCTCATGCATTGATTGTTCGGTTGGAAAACTTGTAGGTTTGGATTTAGATCTACCATTGGGAAATGTGTTCCAATCTTTGATTTGGGCATACTCACACTTGTTGTGCCATTGAAATTTGTATAAGGTAATGATCCCATGTATGGATTGTACAAGTGTGAGTTTTGATAATCAATCGGCATTGTAAGGCTTTGAAAGTTCAATTGATTTGGATTACTCATGATGTATGGATCAAGTTTGTATTCCATGTTTTCCTTGTGTTTTGACCTTGTTGAAAAAGTGACCTCTAAGGTTCTTAGCACCAATGATGAGATGAAGGATGAAAAAGGGGGGAATGATATGGATGTTTGAATGTTTTAGGGACTTTGGATCAATGCTAGACTTAGGGTTTGATTTTGATTGTTTGATTTGGATAATGAACTTATAAACCATAGGATGTTAGATGTTATCTTAGGATGAACTTGTTCAAAGGGGTACTAATTTAACTAGAGGTATGAGAAAGGATGCATTCACATACTCCTAACTAAACAAGGTGATTTTTGGTTTGATGATTTACCCAAGTCTAGAATGATGTTTTCAAAGCTCTAAAGTTGTTTGGTGGGATAGGTTTTTGATAGATGTTTGGAATTTGGATGAATTGTTCGATTTGATCCTAAATGAACCTAGGAAGGACTTGTTTATGAGACCAAGATAGTGAAGAACATGCCTTTCTCTAAAAGTAATTCAAAATCAAAAGATCAATGTTTACATGAAAACCATATGACCAAAAAAATGCCAAGCACATATGTGGAGTCCAATTGATTCAATATTTTCTTAGTGGATTCTTTTTACCACAAACACACTCTTGATTAGATTTTGAATCTAGATGTCCAATGTCTCAACTTTCCCCTTATCCCGCAAAGTGTATTATGAAGAAATCGAGGAAATTTGAGGCAAGAGTTAGCTATTGTTGACCTTAGTAGGAGAAAATTGAGATGAAATCCAAATTTTTAGAAGCCTCTAAGGATACAAATCCAAAGGGCACGCAATAACATGTGAATTTGTTCAAGGATATTTGCCTCTCCTAAAGGGCTTGTAATTTTGATGATTTGTTGAATGTTGGTTTCGATGTTTTCGATTAAAGCACTATGTTTTCAAACTGACTCACAAGCAATGCAACATCCTAGCTCAATTGGTACATTTTTATTGGTGGGCTTGCCTCATGCCCTTCTAGAAGAGATGATTTTACATGCAACCAAGGAAAAAGTATAAAGGTATGTTAAGAATGAAGTCTTAACCTCTATACTTTAACCAAGATCGGACATGGCAAGTAACTTATTAGAATCTAAGTTCCAATGCACCACTTTGATAAAGTCGGTGAATGGGTTAATAGGCCACTATAAACAAAGGTTTTATTTTAGACTTTCAGTTCCTGGAGATTGACCCATACAGCGAGAGTCCCCTTTCAGATCCATCTCGTCGAAATCAACTGTGTGATATTGACGTTTCTTCCAATATCCACATTTATATCCCGGTTGGAAATACTCTTGGCTTTAGAGTGTTACCAGTTGAGTCGTTCCCTTGGGTGAGTACTTTTTCCCCAAGGCAGGCCCTCTAAGATAAACAAAAGCAAGAAAAGACAAAATTCGTAACTCGATCAATCTTTGATGACACAAAGAAAGAGAATATATGCGATGATGCTCCACTCACACTCGCACAAGATTTTGTTAAATTTTAGTTCCCAAATTTAAAATGTGGGAGCAATATTTTATGCAATTTAATGTCACCAAAAATACTTTTGATTCTCAAGATCGCTGTGAAGTGCAAGAGAAGCACATACATCTTTTTAAGTGAAATTACTTTGCAAAAAAGATTACAAAAGCATAAGAGCACTTGTTCATTTTAGCATCAAAGCAATGATGAATTCATTCTAAAAGTACCAAGCTAAATGTGAAGTTTGTTTGCTCAATTTTAGCCCAAAATCAGAGTCTAATGTGTTTCTAAGGTTCAATTTTGGCCCAACTTTGAATTTTTTTTTAATGATCTAGTTGTCCTAGAATAGAAAACAAAAGCAAGGAATGGACGCTTCAAGTTATTTTAATAAGCATTGAAAAATACTCTTTTCAAGTTCCAATTCAAGACCCACTTTCAACTGAAGAGTTTTCCAAAGATCACTTCTTGTGCTTAAATGTTTGCAAGTCTCTTGCACGAACGAAATGCTCCTTTTTCTTTCCTTTTCCTCATTTTCCTATTAAAAAAGAGACAAATCATGTGAGGATCAAAAGATTAAAATTATTTTGATCATTAACCTTAAACAATAACAATTTCAAAGAAAAATACTAACGATTTTGGATGATTATGATAACAAATGGTGCATTAATAAGCGGATCCTACAATTTAGTAATTATGCCTATACATGTCTGCAATTTTAGAAAGGAAAATGTTAGCATAGAATTTTAATGAGATCCCTAATCCTCCAATTTAGACTACATGAAAAATATCTTGGTCTACAGCATTGAACATGAGGATGAGCTTTATTGATTTTCACAAAAGGTAAAGAACATTAAATGAGATATGCAAATAGTAAACAGAAAATCAGCGTACCACTATACTTTACTCCATCTTCCACGTGCTTGTCACATGACAAAATTGTTTGAAATGGACATATATGTTTCGATATCAAGCAAGATATTACCCAATAAATGTTTATGATCATAGTTAATGTAACCTTTGACCAGCATACTTTCAGTTTTGACAGTAATGTCTCAAAGCAAACGTGATCTTGCTGATTATTGCGTTTGCAGGATATGCACAAACAAATTTATTATATGGAGTGGAAGAATTGATGGAATTCAAAGGGAAATGACATGGTATGGTGTGGTGGGCCCAATACCAAAATACTTTAACTTAAACCAAACCCCTAGGAATCATGACAATGCATATACCACCAATCTAGATAATTTTAGGTTCCCAAAAAAAAAGGGCAGACCAAGGATTTCAGTTTGAGATTTTAAGAATACAAAGATGGATTTTTTGGGCTACTGTTTGTCTGTCTTTCAATCATGAACTGCATGCCTCTTTATTAATGTACAACAAGTTTGAATTTCTTTTTGGATATTTTGTGAGTGCAAATCTCCTCCACACGCAAGTGTAAACATAAATGCAAATTTTGAATTTTCAGCATAGTAGTTGGGATCTGGTAAGCATAGTTATTGAACTCCTCTATAGAAGATAATATGAGAATTATCATGATCTATGAATTGCTCAAATTGTGGAGGCATAGACAAGATGCATTTTGTAAAGACCACCATCTTGCTCAGGATTCTACTCACTAATAGTTTTTAGCAGTCTAACGATAAAAGGCAGCAGTCAAATTCTACTCTCATGAGACATTCTAAATCTCAAAAGATGCATTGCGAGGGTGGTACAATTCTAGAAAACAAGCCACAAAAAGGAATAAAAGAATCACTAAATTTGTGTCATAAGGATCAATATGATTGTGATATAGACAATTCAGACTCAGAAGATCAGTATGCTAGACAATCTCATCCCACAAGAAAGGTACAAAAGGTTGAGCACATGAAAAATTCTGAATCAGTATGAAGAATCCTTTGTTTTAATTGCTAATGTTTCAAACAAATTTTTGTCTCACCGAGTACGTCTACTTCATTGACCATTAGTAATCAAGGATCTGAAGCAAATGCTCAGACAAAATGTAGCACTTTCAAGCCACCAAATTTAGCCCTATGTCTTCTCTGGTTCATTGTCTCCTCAAGCCTTCTAGCTCTACCAAAAAAATTAACACTTACTTATTTTAGCTCTTTGTCTGTACCAAATCACTGTGAACTCACAAATTTAGCACAATGTCTTCTTTGATTTGTTGTCTCCTTAGACCTTGAAGCTCTTCCAAACCAGGAAGTAAACCCAGATGGATATCTTGTCCAGGAGCGGCTAATAAGCACTGACGTGTGTTTGTTTTAGATCCCTTTTAAACTTGACAACTCAAAATCAACCAAAAAAATAATTGAACAAAAAGGTGCTAGATTTTGCAGTTTTGTGTATAATCTTCCTCTACCCTTCAACTAATAACATAAAATGATGATAAACTCTCAACCTTGTATCATTTTTTTGGAAAATTATGGTGCAACAGAGCATATTCTTTCACTAAGGCTTGGCATTTGAAATAAGAAAAACTAGCTTGAGAATTTTGAATTTTCTGACCTTTTTATTAAGAAGAATAAGATTGAAACCCATAGAAATTCACGATCAAAATAAAAAATTCTAATCCATAGGTTGTACGTAGCAAAAAGCTCTGAGGAAACTGCAACGCTAACACCCTTCAATTCTCTTACAATTGAACCATAATTCCTCAAATCCAAAGTTCAAAAGCCCTGAAGTAAAATTATATAGCTCACAAACACAAATATTTAGAATAACATCGCAATAGATGCTTCAATCACAATAATGCTGCCTGAAACCCTCAAAATGCACTCATAATCTAAAATCCAAATATTGTTAGAATTTTGAACCTCTAAGAACCCAAAAATAACATAAATGCTACACCCAGAAGCTCTCCATAAAATAAAAACCTCTTCAAACCATGAAAAAGGTTACTGATTTGTTTAGAAATGTTCAATAAGCCGCTCCAAAGCTAAAATTATGGAAATGACATACACATCCTAACATCCAAGACTACTAAAACCTTGAATCAGATTAGAGCTATGGGCTCACCGAAATATTTCACTTCCGAGCGCCATAAAATCAAAATTCAAAACCAGCTACAAAAAAGGAAACTCAAATCCGAACCTGTCAAAATGCTAAACAAGAAAAGGGCTTTTAAAAAGGTCTTTGAGGCTTTTTCCATGAGTACTAGCACACATCCAAAGTATTTTCCAATCTGAATTAATCTAAATTCTTGCACACAAAATCCAAAGTATGTGTGGGGGATAAATGTGTGGATCTATGATTGGGCAGTGTGCATTTTGCTTCTTCTAAACTGGCCCATATTTGAAACCTATGAATCCAGTGAATGATGCACCTAGAGACTTACTACTTTGGACCTATTCAAAATAAAGATTTCATATTATTCTAAACCAATATGGATTATTGGGAACAAGTGAGCACACATGGGCCTTCCTATAGAGAATATAGTGCTACCAGTTGTAGATTCGCAACCTTCATACATGAAAGTCAGGAAGTGCATGTGGAAAACAGAAAGAGCCACTCAAAGATATTGAAAAACACACAAAGGTTGAAATTTATGATGACCGTAAACAAAGATGCTTACATTCTTGATTCAAAGCATTAGTCAATCTTATGTAAATAGAAACAGAAAAAAAAAATGACGAAGAAAAGACTTCATATTTTTTCCTAATGCATGAGAAATAAATGGAGGTTCAGCCCTCCTTCTAGCGCCATAATGTAGATGTCAAAATATTCATTTTATCAAAACAACAACTATTAGTAAACTTTAAGTAAATTGAATAAGACATCCCTATGAAATAATAAATCATGTTTCAAAATGCAAACAAATTTACAAGACAAATTAAGGCATATAAAACATGAAATGAATCCTATCCCATAGTGGATTGGTGCTATTGTGGAAAATAGCCCTTTTCCAATCCTTAGCTAATCTTAATGATGAAATTGATATGAAGATACTATGAAGATGGGAAAGATTATCTCTCGATTGAAGAGAGTAACCTTGCATGAGTTGTGGATCAAGTTGTATAGGATTTGATTAAGAATGAAGCCTCTATTTGTAGATTCTCAAATGCTAAGAGTGCTCAAGAGGGAGCAATGTGGGATTAAGTTTGGAAAAATGAGATGAGGCCACTTGTCAAGCTGTGATAGGTTGAGGAATGTGCAATTTTTGGCCAATGTGCCCAAGAGAGGGAGATTTCAAATTTGAAATTGAGAGTAAATGCCGAGTTTGACTTGTGCAAGGGACATGTAAGAGCTTATTAATTGCTTTGTTGGATGTACATGCAAAATTGGGGGGAGATTCAAAATTGGAGAATATTCTCCCTTTATGCCAAGTTGAAAGTAAATAAAGATTTTGATAAATCAATTAAATGAAATTTCATGTGTAAGTGGCAAAATCTAGAGAATACAAGTGATTAGGATTAACATTTAATCATGGATTAGATTAATTAAGATGATGTTAGATGTTTTCACCCATTTGACTTGATTTATTTGATTTAAATCAAATCAAAGGGAGATGAAAGGTGATAAAGATTTAGTTAAATAAATATTTGATTTATTTAGCTAAGGGGGATAGTGATAGAATCAAATTAAATAAAGTTTATTTATTTAATTTTAGGTGGACGATCCTTAGAGATTAATCAATTAAACTTGGTTTATTTAATTGATGAGCGAATATGATTAGTTAAATATGCATGATGTCAATTTGACGTGTCTACAAAAATTTTATAGAAACCTAGAAGTTCTAATGGGGTCATATCAACATTGTTTTTCTTTATAGAATCTGCATGTATGCAAGTCTCATGTTGCTTCCTTTTAAAATTTAAAGCTTTCTGGTTTGCAATATTTTCCAATGATGATCCTGAATCTCATAAGTGATTTTTTTTCCCTAAATTTACTATCTAATGTCGTATATCTAGATCAATGAGATAAACATGCATAGGTTTACTAAAGACCTCAAAAATATAAGTATGGTAAGGTTTTTAATGTTTAGACATCTATCAACCAGGGTATTATAGTACTATAAATCCAATATCCCTACAATACTCTATTTTTGATAATATAGACTTTCTTGCCAAGGTATGTTTTCTAGTTAAATGAATATTTCCAAAGATTTGTGTATGCATTTGAGTTCTGTTGTAAATCATGAGTATATTTATTTTCAAAACTGATGCCTTGATAAATTGATATGTAGCTGAAATAATCTTGAAATAACACTTTTATGGTGATAGGGAGATGTGCAACCTAAATAGTGCATGTCCATTTATTTGAATAGGTATTGGTGATTTAACATGATATCATTTCTTTGTTTGCAGTGGCTGACAAAGTGCAACAAGAAAGCATTATAGGAAGCACTTGAAAAGATTAAATCAAGTATGTACTTTGGTTTTCTTAGTTTAAGATACCTTTTAGAGGTTTTTGAATGTTTTGATATAAATATAGAAAATGATTATTAGTGTGTATTATTTGTATGTTACTGTTTTTTGTAGTTTGTATTGTATACATTAAGAAAATATTGGTATCCAACTCTTGTTTTTCTCAAGAGAGGACTATAGATATTCACATTTCCATTTTGTTAGTTTTTGCTACTACAACACCACATTTATTGTTATTGAAATAGTGCATTTCTTTAAAAGATACATATAAACTGCTTATTTTTTGTTTCAAATTGAAATTAGATATACTATGGATTTCCCACCGAATATTGTCCTTAACCTAGAAAGTAGCCAAATCAACTAGCCTTAGCCTAGAAACCAAGATACATCATCATATAATAATTTTTGTGTACTACCAATTTCAAATATAGGCTACATTTTTCAAAAAAGCTTGTTATATATTTAATTGTCACGATCATTTCACATGTTTTTTTGATCTAATGTTTGTAAAGTGCAACATATAGAACATAGTTCTTGTAATTTGTTAATTTATTTGTAATTAATTGCCATGTTTTCCTCACTCATTTACATGCTTAAATTCTTATATTGCACTTCTACTTATACTTATATTTTATCCACTCATGTCGGGTCATGGCTACACATGCAAATACTCTGATACAACCTAGCCCCTCCATGGCAGTGCATCCAACATAGGTAGTATCTAATTCACCGTCTATTGCTAATAAGCCTGACTCTGTGCACACAACTGTCCAACATCTTGCTGCAACAGTATCTAATAGTTGCTAGAACATTGTTCACAAACTCAAACTTGCATGTCAAACAACAAGTCCTATCGAAGAATTAGATATCGAGATGCTTCAGGCCTCAGTGTCAACTTACCAATCCAATTGCACAAAACTAGAGGGTTTGTACAATTTCCTAAGGGAGCTTAAATATGATCAACACTATAATACTATTGCAGCACCCACGATAATCTCTACATTCTAGATTTACCTTGACATCATGTAGTTCATTATAAGTCTTTTTTTTTGTGCCTATGTTATGCCTACTTATGGATCCAATGTAAAGAAACAAGATAGTCTTCTATAGTCGACTATAATACACACTTTATTGGTGTACCTATAGTATGCCTACTTATGGCTCCAATGTAAACAAACAAGATAGAATTTTATAGTCAACTCTAATACTATTACAAACAAGAAAAAACAACAAATTTTCCCTATATTTTCTTTTCGAACAAGAGCTTCGATATTATAAATATATTTATTCACCATGCAAATAAATGGTGTTTTTCCAGATTTTAATCTTTCCAATTAAAATTTACTAAATACTTAGATGCTTGATACCATATGAAAGTTGTAGCTATTTTTAAATCTAAAATACTAAACACTTAATATGTCAATAAATATTGTTTTCATATACAAAACTCCAACATAGTGTTCTACTATAGAGCTTGCATCAAATTTACCGCATTCACAAACCAATGGTTTGATAAAAAACTACATAAAAAATGTGGTCATACACTATGAATCCTAAGGTCCCCATCTTTACCTTCCAATTATGGTTTTCCCCATTAACAACAATTGTATAGTTAATCTGGAAGAGGTCAATGATAAAAACCAGGATGAGGATGTTGGTATTTCAAAGAGAACTAGGGCTGATTTGAAGAGGAAGGATCCTCCTACACTGTAGATGATTCAAACCTTCAAGAAGGGTGTTTAGGACATGTAGAACCTGGAGGCTGAGACCGAGTCTATTTTGAAGACTCTGGGTTAGTTGTGGCTGGTCTTTTTGTTGGCTTTTTGGCTAGTTTTTTGTCTAACCCTCCTGGTCTTTTACGGGTGGTTGCTGGTTGTTCCAATTTTTTCCTTTTGTGCAACCTATTTTTTATGTTGGGATTTTTAGTCCTTTCTCTTTTTTTGTAAAATTGGTGGTTTCAGGTCCCTGTAAAATCCATTTTTCCCTTTATCAAAAACAATTTTACAGTTAAGAAGCACCTTTATTTTACTTGTCATCATAGCTAGTTGTAACACTCTCAACTTTCCCGTAGGAACAACACATGAACTTGCTCTCACCTCCCAAATGGAAAATATAACTCCAAATTCCATTGAAGGAATTCTTACAGGAATGTTTGATCTTGAGCCTACACTATAGGTTACATCCATAGACGCTATACAACAAGCTCATTCAACAAATGCTAAATACTGGTTTCAACTCTTTGATGGTGTCCACACCCATCAAACTTTGCTTCCTAGCCAATTCAACAATCTTGTTGTTGAAGAAGCAATGGTCACTGGGTCTACTGTCAGCCTTAAAGAATATACATCCAAGGTGTTCGACAAATACACGTATGTCCATTCATTCTCTATTTTTGAATAGTACTCTCATTCATTGATTCGGTTTTCCTAAATAATTTACAACGTTCAATTGCAGAGCTATAGTTATCAACAACCTTGAAATGGTCTCAAACAAAGCATCGCTCATTGGTACTCCAACTCCTCTTTTGCAGGCTACATCTCATTTTCCATCTAGTAGCTTGCAGGCCCCAATTGCTTTACACCAAGATGTAAGCTCTACTCAACAACCAACCATAGTCCGTTCTGAAATACTCCCCATCAAAACTTTGACCCCATACTATAAGCGCTAATCCATTGAGGGTAGAGCATTAACAAAGACTCCAATCCATGAGTTTCACAAGACTAACCGAGAAGGAAAAGTATTTGGCTTTGACCTCATTGACAAAGTAGGCTCTGAAATTCATATCACATGCTTCAACGAACTTGTTGATGAGTTTTACAATGTGGTGCACTCTAACAGTCTATATATTATCTCTAATGGTCGCATACAAGTTGCTAATAAAAAATACAACAGCTCAACAAACTCATTTGAAATTTTCCTACAAAAATCATCAACTATAACTCCTTCACCATGATTAGACTCTACAATCCCCATGGATAGCTTGCATATCAAGAGCATTGATTCCCTACTGTCACTACATATTAATTCCCTTGATGTTCTTGGAATACTTTTATCTATCTCCCCTGCATCAACCATTCGTAAGAGAGATGGAACCTAAATAGTCAAGTGTAATGCAACAATCACAGACATGTCATGCTTGACCATTGATGTTACACTTTGGGGTTGTCATTGTGAATTTGAAGGAAAATAATTATCTAGTTTACCTCTTCTACCAACCCCTCCAATCATTTTGATCAAATCTGGACGTATAACCTCCTAACGTGGAAAAGCTCTTGATACTATTTTTACAACTACAATTGTAATAAATCCAAAATTGTTAGAAGCCTCAATGTTGCATGACTAGTATGCCACTGTAGGGAAAGAGACACCCTTCATTTCCCTCTCAATAGATAATCTTTCTTCCAACAAGTTTTCAAATCCAGTTGACATCATATCGATCACTAATACAAACTCTCCTAAAAAAAGAAATGTTTGTGTAAAGGAAAGCATATCGAAAGTCCACTTGGACAAATTTTATTACCTCTCTTGTCCTCTTATGGTGGGAAATAAGAAATGTAAGAAGAAGGTTGTACAAAAGAGTCCCACTAACTTTCATTTCCCAAAGTGTTTAGTGATCTCCCTAGTTGTGATTTTAGCTACATGGTAAAAGTGGATTTGGAGCATGGAACAGGTGCTCTTCTTAAAGACACTACATTCAAAGGACCC
The DNA here is from genome assembly GCA_007258455.2 of Sequoia sempervirens. Classification (NCBI taxonomy): domain Eukaryota; kingdom Viridiplantae; phylum Streptophyta; class Pinopsida; order Cupressales; family Cupressaceae; genus Sequoia; species Sequoia sempervirens. Next base: position 217,438,347 of record VDFB02256132.1, on the reverse strand, counting down.
GCAAATGGCTTGTTCGGTGTATCAACTGAAATTTTTCAACTACTTATGGGGGACCCTGATGCTACTAAACACATGTTGGACCAAGTTGTGGGCTGCCAACTTTTCTTTGAAGTGGCCATCACAGTGAATTCATTTGCTGAGAATGAAATAAAAATCTTTGTAATTACAACGATAAAACTTATTTAAAGTTTGCAAGTACCTCTTGCTTTCCATAATACTATATAGTGTTTGCTTAAATTGTACAACTTTTGTTGTTTGCAATACCAACAATTGTAACCATGTGTTTGTATAATTATAAATAAAATCTATACAAAGCCTTTTTTGATACCAAAAATTTATCTTTTGCACTTGTTTCGAAATATCATTTCTTGATTTTACACACAATTTTTTCCAATAAAATATGAAATCCTATTTTTAAACACCATAATTTTACACCTTCTTTCTATGTTTTCAAAAACTGTTCTACAAATTAATATTGCATTGCTCTATTCCTCAGCAACCCCTATCATGGAAACATTAGTTGAAAGTATGGAAGCACAAAGATCTCTTCATAATCATTTGCAACGTTTGAGGTACCAAGAAAATAAGGAGTCTATTAATAGATGAAGAAGAGAAAAACATTACAATCACCAAGCAACCTCCTCCACATCCTCACCTTGTCTTTCCAATAACCCCTCCCCATCACAACCATCCACACCCCAAATATAGTCTACATTACACCCCAGTTCAGCCTCCCAAAACCACCATCCTCCACTATTTCCTATAAACTATTACATCACTAGGAATTCCTTCCATGCAAAGTTGGACAACTTATCAAACATTTCAACATGCCAAATTTACATGGAATGATATCCGAGAATAAAAACTAGGCTACTAAATGGTAGTAGTGCTTGTTCAAGATGCATTTAAGAAAAGAATGGCAATCGCTTCTCAAAGTGGAACAACATGGACCCTGGAGAGAAGCCCGCTTGTTTACAATGCCTATCTTAGGTCAAGGAGATGCTCATATCAAGAGTTAGCCCTGTCCTCCAAGTTACTTATGCAAGAGGTGGACAACTAAAATACAGTGGCCACACTATTTTTTTTCCTTAGGATATTACAGTTATTGCAAATTACTTGCCACGTCATATACATGACTTGGATATACTCATAGTAAACAAAAAAAATGTAGATACCTAGCAGTATAGGTTATATGTTTGTAGAGAACATGTTCATGAGGCTTTGGAATTTAAGATTTGTAATGACCCTTACTACAAAGATGTCCAATTAGAAGAGGCATCCCTCTTATGCTTTCCTATTTCCTCTACTGACATCTTTGAACTTCTAAATGAAACAACCTCAACTTTAGACCCACCTGATGTTAGTTGCATGGAAACAAATAATACAACTGAAGAACAATTGTAAGATAATTTGTGCCAAACCTGCCACCTCTATGCACAAAAGTGCAAGAATTGCAAGCATTGTTGCAATTAGGGGAGGGACTCCCACATCCTACAATTGATTGGCCACCAATTTCCCTTACGCCCCTCAATGAATACACCACTGAAGGATTGTTTGTTATGGCATTTCCAACATTGTTTCCAAAGGTAAAAGTTTCATTCAACCAAAAACCTATGAAAGAGGTCAAGCTACATGAATATGCTCTCCATCTTCTTAGATACCATGATGATAGGTTTGGCCAACACCCATGGTTTAGATACTTCATCCTTAATATTCTTATGTGCCATCCTAGTGAGGCCACAACTTCCGTATTCATTCAAAAACACTTGGAAAGTAGATTTCCAACAACAATACTTGAGTTGCACTAAAGACTCAAGGACCTCCCCTATGAACACCTTATAGACCAGGTTATGCTGTTCGGCTAAAAAATTTGTGGTACACGTCCCTTCTGGACTCATCGTAGGGGGGAGGTATCTGACATGGTTATTCAGGTTGGTTGCCCTACTTTATTCTTTACCCTTAGTGCAATAGATAATAAATGGCCAGACTTACACAATGCTATGTTGTCCCCTGCACCAACAAATCCTACTACAGCTGTGCGGTGGAGGATCCAAAATATAGTGCAAACCCACACCTTGCTGGACTCTACATGCATCACATATTCACTGTATTCCATGAGGAGGTTTTGGAGAAGATTCTTTGCACAAATGACTACTAGTACAGGTAAGCATACTCCAATATCATTTATATTTACTTCTTTTCCACATCATTTTCTTAATAACATCTCCTATGTCTAGGTATGAGTGGCAACACCATGGCTCTACACATGTCCATGGTTTGGTTTGGCTCAAAGACTCTCATGATATTGCCAAATTACAATGGAATAATCTTGCATCAGTACAAAATGCAATCCACTACATTGACATGTATGTCTCTACTTGGAACCCACGTCCCCACCAAAGCTCAAATGAAACAGCTTCACAGTCTACCTTTGACAACCCTTACTTAATGGACACAAGAATGATTATGTTATCCACCCCTTCAAATGACTATAATGAACTAATCAATTGCATTCAGTGCCATACACATTATACCTTGCAGATATGTTTGCAGAAAAAAGGATCCATAATTGAATGCTGCTACAAAGCCCCTTGGACCATGCAAGACATTTCAAATCTCTTAAATGAGAATGGCTAGCCAAAGCACAACCCTACTCGTAATGATGATCGAGTGAATCTTCACAACCCCACTATCCTCTCTATTTGGCACACAAATGTAGATTTCTGGCTCATTCTCTCAATAGATGCAGTGCTCAAATATATAGCAAAGTATGCAGCTAAAGAAACAACCAAATCTGAAACATACCATGCAATGGTATCCCGTATTTCGACAACTTATGATCCTGACAAGCCAACACCAATAGATTTTATAAAAATTCTTGTTGACAACCTTGTTGATCATGATATTAGTGCCCAAGAAAGTTTCCATCTTCTACTAAAACATCTGCTATGCTCGTGTAGTCAAACATTTGCTTCTCTAAATGTAAACCAAAAAAACTATCAACGCATTCCACTCTCAGCGACAGTTGCATCAATGCACATGAACTACATTGATGCATACATGGAACACCCTTTTTTTTTGGAGGCATTTCCACTGATTGAAGTCACTCAGAAATAGAGTTTCAAAACATCTCATAAAGAAAACCAATGGAAAGAGCGTTCTTCTCAAGAAATTGTTTGAGTCTCCCCTCAATTCACAAGCATTCCTCCAAAAGACGACCCAAATTTCCATCACTACTATTGGTCTGAACTAGTTCTCTACAAACCTTTTCATAACATTGTAGTTGATATTGGTTCGTCCCCAACTCATATAGTGGCACAATGGGAGAGGATGGCATGCACTCACCGTCTGTGGCATGTGCGATGCACTCTACTAGATATGACCTCCAATACAAACCCTGACTCTCCTTTGAGTGATGTAGAACCCCCACATCATTGCAACCAATCCGAATGGAAAGTGTTGTCAAGTGTACACCTAAGCCATCCACTCCAGTTGGATGTGCTAGAAATGCTAGGTAATCATGAAATATACCTTAACCATGACTAGAATACTCATTCCTTGGATCCAATAAAACTCACTGTAGCATCCACCTTTACAGACTCAAACTGCACAACATATCAAGTCCCCCACCTACCCTATCTAAATACCCAACATGACCTTTCATTGGAACAAAATAAAACACTCGATTTAGTGTTTCCACACCTATCCTCCACCACTTACGTTGACCACCGCTCAAAATAATAGTTCAAGGAACTATAGGAATTGGAAAGTCACACCTAATTAAACAAATTAGGTTTGCACTCAATTTTTTTGCTCCAAATAGGAAAACATCACTATTACTTCTTGCACCAATAGGTGTTGCAGCATTCAACATTGGAGCATCAACAATTCATTCCACACTTCGCATACCCATCAAAGAGATGGCTCCCTTGAAAGGCTAGACACTAGCAAGCTTCCAAGAGAGAATACACTTTGTTCGCTACATTTTAATTGATGAAATGAGCTTCATCGGGCCCAGGTTGCTTGAGAGCATCGACTATCACTTGCATGAAGCTTTCCCGACACACAACCACAACCACAATCACTCTCTTTGGAGACCTCGGCCAGCTACCACCAGTCAAAGAAATTCCTATATAATCTTCTACTTCCTATGGGGGCACCCTATGGCGAAGCTTTCAAACAGTTATTAAACTCAACAAGATATTTTGCCAAGTGGGAGAAGATCCAAATCAACTTCTATTTGGTGAGCTCTTGTGCAATTTAAGAAAGGATAAACCTACAATCATAGATTAGCAACTGCTAATGTCAAGGTCAAGCTCAACACTAACATCTACAGAACAAATCACTTTCTTATCATCCATATATCTTTATGCAACCAATGAAAAATTATCACTCCATAATAAGCACACGTTGTTGTCTCTAGCACAGCCCATTGTCGTAGCCACTGCAAAACAAATAGGGAGCTCTCTCAACTCAAATCCAGATGATGACCAACTCCAACAAAATATTTTACTACATGTGTCGACCAAAAGTTTATGCTATCTTGTAATTTGTGGACTGATACTAGCCTTGTTAATGGAGCTCTTGGCATAGTAAAACAAATAGTTTACAAGGAGAGTGAAAAACCACCCCAACTCCCTAAGTTTGTTGCTATTCAATTCAAGAATTACATTGGCCCTACTTGGGATACAACCAATCCAAAAGATGTCCCTATTACATCAATAAGTCATGGTGGACGACACCAAATTCCACTTAAAATGGCATGGGCATTGTACCAGTGTACTTTCCACTGGGGCATCCGAAAAAAAATAAAAAATTGAATTTTGATCACGAAAATTATATTCTTTGAACCAACGCAACAAGGACATTGCTTCAAAGAGTGGAAAAATGTAGACACGCAAAATTGGCATAATTCATTCGATTAGGTCATATTCATCCATTCAACAAATAAATCAAGTTTATTTATCAATCTCCTAAAGTCATTAGTTTAAATTAAATAAATCAACTTGATCCTAACATCACCCTTCTTGATTAAATAAATCAATCCTTTATTTAATTAAGTCTGAAATCACCTTTCATCCCTTTTGATTTAAATAAATCAAAATATTCAAGTCAAAGGGGTCAAAGCATCTAATCATCATTAAGTTAATCTAATCCTGATTAACCTAACCTAACCTAACCACCCATCACATCCTCTATCTTTTCCCACCTGCATCAATAAATCAATTTATTGATTTATTAAAATCAGCATTTTCCATCAACATGACATCTTTGAGGAATATTCCCTCAAGTTTGAATTCAAAAACAAGTTGACATGTACATCCAACAAAGCATTTATGAGCTCTTTCATGTCCCTTGCACAAGTCAAACTCAGCATTTACTCTCAAATTCAAATTTGAAATCTCCCTCTCTTTGGCACATTGACCAAAATGTGCTCATTCTTCATCCTATCACAAGTTGACAAGTGGCCTCTTTTCATTGGCTTGTTCTTTGTCCCACATTCATCCATTTGGCCATTCTCTCATCAAAATAATCTATAAATGAAAGCTTCATCTTTTATCAAATCCTCCACAAAATCATCTACAAAGCTTATGCAAAGTCACTCTCTTCATTTGAGAACTGATTTTTTCCATCATCATCATTGGCATTATATCATTTAGCTTATCTTAGCAAGGGTTGGGAAAGGGCTATTTTCCACAATAGCACCAATCCACTATGGGATAGGATTCATTTCATGTTTTATATGCCTTAGTTTGTCTTGCAATTCGTTTGCATTTTAAAGCATGATTTATTATCTCATATGGATGCTTGATTTGTTGTATTTGATTTGGCATTATTACTAATGTTCATTGAAGTTGAAATATTTGTAGGTTTAGCAACCACATTATGGCGCTAGAAGGAGGCATGCAATCTGTAATCTATTGAATTCAATTTGTAAGATCATGATCTTACTTTAAGAGAAATCTGTGGTGGTTTTATTGTAGGATTTTAATAGTTTTTTTCACTTGTTTTGGTCTTCATCAGTTCAAATGCAGTAGTTTGTTCAAAGTATATTGGCGTAGATTGCTTACGAAACCTGGGACACTAGGAAACACTGTAGAAGAGGGGTCATTACTACATGTCTTTGATGTTTACTGAAATTTGTTCTATGCCATCAAGATAAAGCTCTCCTTTCTCAGCTTTCTGTGCCATACCAGAATCAATAGAGCATTGCACAATTGTTGGGAATTGAAGCCTCATTTGCTGCGAACTCATTACCTTCCATTCTCACACATATCACTGTTCTAATTATTGGCACTTGAAATCTATTTTTGTTTTATCCTCCAAAAGCTACTCTGTTTTAATTTTGTAGGGACCATGTTGGTCAAAGGTTGAAGAAGATAGCTTTACAACAACCAATAGTATTTGTTTGAAAGTTTTTAGGCCTTTTCAATAAAAAAATTTGTGTGCAGGTCCTGCAATCAGTATAGAGCTGTGCTTTACACCAATCAAAAGCATTTTCCTAAAAGTGTAGATGTTGGTCAAAAGCTTGTGAAAATTGGCTTTACAACTGTAGCTTGCATTTTCTTGAAAGTTTATAATGCCTCTACAATAAGTCTTCTCGCCAATTGCAGTTTCTTGAAATTTTTAATAAAAAAATGAAAGCCTTTTCAATGAATCTATTTGATGCATATCCTGGAAACGTTGCATACCATGGGAACACATTTCTTTGGCCATTCTGTCAAATAGTTCAGGGCCTTGTCTAAGCGTCCACATTATTTTGTGCATACCTCCATTTTGGTGCAAGCATAGTTAATGCTATTCAAAAGTGGTAGAATTTGGTGTTACCCCTTCCCACTGTATCAGCTCGAAAGTCTCCAAAGAAACCCACATGAGCCCGATTACCAAATTTCCAGAGGATTACCAAAGAGCCACATGAAGGGAAATTGGTAAGATTTTCTCTGTATAAAATATTGTTGGGTTTTTACCTTTCACGTCAAAAAATGGTCTATTCTAGAATTTTTTTGCATCTCTGAGATTACAGACTACATCAACGCATTTTTTTTTTGTCACTGGAAACTTTCACTCTATTTCTTCATTGGTTATGTCTTGACAGAGGCCTTGCTGATATGAGTTGTATATGCACATAAAGCGGCTGCATGTATTCTGTAGAAGTCTAAGCAATATCTTAATCTCTTGATTTGTGTGTTTTTACTCACTGGGTTGACTCTTTAGAAGACATAATCTTCTGTGGATTTCTTGAGACATTTTTACACTATCATGTACCATGTACCATTGGCACAGTCTATGCTCGAGTCTTGACTCTTTGTATAACGTACTGTGATTACATTTAAAGCTCAAGCGCATTCTAGATCTAGTCGAAGTCAAAACAATGTGAAAGAGATCAGACAATAAATGAAATCACTGCCACTTAGGTACAACGAGGATGCTGGTAAAGATTTGAATTTACGCCTGCCAATTACATCTGCTTGAAGATGTCTAGAGCCTTTCAACAAATTCATTTTGTGCATATCCTGTAGTGGCTGTAACAATTCACACACTTTTTTCTATCATTATGCATTGTCTCTAAAGGGAGGATGCTAGTCAAAAAGGTTGTTGGGCATGCGATCTTTCTAAGATAAGGACTTGGTCAACGTATTAGAAATTTGGAACTCCCCGCGTTAAAGTAGATATCTATGGTCATGGATGCATTCTTAAATCCTTCATTTAAAGGCATTAAGAATATCATGTATAGTAGGAGTGCTATTGGTGTGAATGACTTAAATGTTTTGATTACAACTATGTTAAGAGTTGCACTGGCCATTGCCATCAAGCTGTTAGTTACGCTTAAATTCATATTTGTTGATTGACATTGTTTTCTTTCTTGCAGGCTAAGTAAAGGAGAACTGCGGTGTTACTTGTCTACATTTAGGTATTTTTGGTCTATGTTTAATAGCATTGAATGAGAAAAGAAAAAAAAAAGTGAGAGATCAGGTACGGGAGGTAGTCAGTGGATTAGAAAGGTAAAAGCAGAAATAGGCAGCTATCTATTAATGTTGCATACCTACTAGTTGATTTCTAACATGCATTGAAAATCTGATTTCTTTTTGCTATTTAAAATCCACAATTGAACTAACATGCATTAAAATCTGTTATCTACGGTTCATCTTTAAATATTGATTTAGAAGGTAAAGTCTACAACAAATCTTTTATGAAGGGAAAGAAAAGACACACTTCAATAAAATCATAACTTAAGACTTCTGATGTTTAGTAGATTTGAAAGATAACTTGTGTTTTCCATGTGGATAATATGGCAATTATTGAAATATCTTTGTGTGCAATAAATCAAATAAGATGCATGATAAATTCCATAGATTCAAAATTGAACTAATAAGTGTTGAGTTTTATTTTGTAACCGCATAATTCAACTAGAATAGAACATTGGAATTTTTTTTTTTAAATTTTGAATGCAGATGTGGCATTCGAAGGGTAAAGGGTTTGCATAAAGAACGAGTGACGTGAGAATTGGACATTGGAAATCAAGAAACCACAAGAAAATTGGAGTTGGAGAATTGAACTCAAACTTGAAAAATCATTTTTAAATGCTTATTGTAATAGCCCAAGGCTTTCATTATACACTTTAGTTTTCTATTTTAAATCAACTTACATCTTTTTGGGGCTCTAAAAAGAACACTTCAATTTTCCGTTGCAAAGGGTTAAAAAGAATGTTAGACACTTACTAGCTTCAATTTGGGTTCTAAAATTGAACAATCAAATCTTCATCTTTCCTTTGGTGCTTAAAACGAATCGAATAATTGCTTTGAAGGATAAAATGAATGTATATATTTATTGTTTTGTAATTATTTACACAAAGTAATATCATCAAAAAATGTATGCACTTCTCTCATGCCTCACGATGATCTTGAGAATCAAAAGGCTTTTGGTTACATTAAGTTGTGTAAATAATTTCCCATACACACTTCAATTTGGGTCTAAAATTGAACAAAATCTTGTGCGAGTGTGAGTGAGCTTATTGCATGTGTTCTCCTTTTGTTTCTAAAGAACGGTTGATCGAACTATGAATAATTCTATTCGCTTTTTTCTATCTTAGAGGGCTGCCTTGGGGAAAAAGTACACACGTAAGGGAATGACTCAACCAGTAACACTCTAAAGCCAAGAGTATTTCCAATCGGGATATAAATGTGGGTATTGGAGTAAACATCAGTATCACGCGGTTGATTCCGATGAGATGGATCCGAAAGGGGACTCTCGCCATATGGGTCAATCTCCACGAATGGAAAGACCAAACTAGAACCCTTGATTGTAGCACCCAACTGATCCATTCAACGAGTTTATCAAAGTGGTGCATTGGAACTTAGATTCCAAGAAGTTATTGGCCATGTTCGATCTTGGTTGAAATATAGAGGTTAAGACTTCATTCTTAACATACCTTTATTTTTTTTCCATGGTTGCATGTAAAATCATCACTTCTACTATAAAGGGCATGAGGCAAGCCCACCAAGAAAAATGTACCAATTGAGCTAGGATGTTGCATTGCTTGTGAGTTAGTTTGAAAACACAGTGCTTTGATCGAAAACATTAGGAAACCAACATTTAACGAATCATCAAAATTGCAAACCCTTTAGGAGAGGAAAATATCCTTGAAAAAATTCACATGTTATTGCTTGCCCTTGGGATTCATATCCTTAGAGGCTTCTAAGCATTTGGATTTCTTCTCAATTTTCTCCTACTAAGGTCAACAATAGGTAACTCTTGCCTCAAATTTCCTTGGTTTCTGCATAATACAATTTGCAGGATAAGGGGAAAGTTGAGACATTAGGCATCTAGATTCAAAACATAATCAAGAGTGTGTTTGTGATAAAAAGAATCCATTAAGCAAAGATTAAATCAATTGGACACCACATATGTGCTTGGCATCTTTTGGTCGTATGGTTTTCATGCAAACATTGATCTTTTGATTTTGAGTTACTCTTAGAGAAAGGCGTGTTCTTCACTATCTTGGTCTCATAAACAAGTCCTTCCTAGGTTCATTTAGGATCAAATCAAACATTTCACCCATCCCAAACACTTATCAAAATCCATCTCACAAACAACTTTGGGGCTTTGAAAACATCATTCTAGACTTGGGTAAATCATCAAAATCAAAATCACCTTGTGTATGGGAATGCATCCATTCTCATACATTTAATTGAATTATCACTTCCTTTGAATAATTTCATCCTAAAATAACATCTTACATCTTAGGGTTTACAAGTTCATTATCCAAATCAAACCAATCAAAATCAAACCCTAAGTCTAGCATTGATCCAAAGTCCCTAAATGTTCAACACTCATATCATTTCCCCTTTTCATCCTTCATCTTGTCATTGGTCCTAAGAACCTTAGAGGTCACTTTTGCAACAAGGTCAAAACACAAGAAGAACATAGAATACAAACTTGATCCATACATCATGAGTAATCCAAATCAATTAAACTTTCAAAACCTTACAATATCGATTGATTATCAAAAATCACACTTATATAATCCATACATGGGATCATTACCTTCTACAAATGTCAATGGCACAACAAGTGTGAGTATGCACAAATCGAAGTTTGGGGCACCTTTCCCAATGGTAGATTTAGATCTAAATCCAAACCTACAAGTTTTCCAACCAAACAATCAATGCATGAGCCTTTGAAACGAACAATGAAAATGTACCAAGTACAAGTTTTTGAAAGATGAATCCAAAAAACTTTGGGATAAATATGGTTTCAAATCATACAAATATTGTTCAAAATCCAAACAAGATGTTAACAACTCCAAGTCAAGGTAACACCATGCAAGATCAGAATTACCTAAAACAAGGCAATGTGATTCCCAACATCAACAATGTTCAATTTCAACCCATAATGCCAAATTTGAACATCATCCCAAATCATAACATTGTCCAAAATGAAAAACAAGTACACACTCCAAATCTGCTTAAACAAAAGACAATTCAACTATATCAAGGGAGTCAAGATCAAAATCAAGATCAAATATGATGAGATCAAATTGCTGCACTTACCAAAATAGTTGAGTCATTGCACCAAGAGACATATGCACCACCATTACTCATATCAACATCATTCCTTGGTTTAGGGCTTCCCCCTTTACCTATCACCAATCACTCCATCCAAATCAATCCACCTAACACCAATCAAGCCATGACATCAAAACCTTTGAATATACCATTGACATCACACCAACAGATGGTATCTAATCAAATGACAACATCAATCCTGAAAAATCAAAACATGGTCTCCCAATGACCTATCACCTCAGTCATTCCAACCATCACTATCCCTTCAATCATTCCAACCACCCCTATCACACCCATCATATCTCAACCACTTGTCACCGCATCCAACACAATTCTGAATCCTCCACCACTACCACCAAAACCAAATGCAGCAAGACAATATAACATTGTGCTAAAATCTCACAAGGCCTACCAAAAGGCCATCCAATAATATCTAGCCACACAACAAGCAAGACAAGCTCAACAAGTGCAACAAGCCTCTCAAGATACCCAACAAACATGAGAACAAACACAAAAAATGATAACTATTTGGGATAGCAATGAACATTCAACCACTAGTGATAGCATTGAAAATCTCCCCACCAAAATTGTTGAAAGAAATGATCAAGATCTATCCATCAAAGAGCACATTGAATATGTTTCTATCTCATCCAAAGATCAAATCAGCATATGTCAAGAGTCAGTTTTCAATCATGATCAAAATCCACCAACCAACAATAATCCAATTCAAGAAATGTTAACATCATTTGACCCTATGGTTGGAGACATTGGAAATCCCTCCACCACAATTTTTGAAAAAAAATGAGCACCTTGAAGATATTTCCACCCCATTTGTTGATCAACTCACCATACATCAAGAGCCACTTTTTAGAAATTTATTTCAAGGAGTATTAGGATTATTTGATCCTATTGACATAATGCACAATCCGTTCACCTATGATCATGTTGAAAATGTCTCTACATCGCCTTATGAGTTAGAGGACATATCTCAAGAATTTATACGAAAGCATGATCAAAATCTTTCACCAAGGTCTAGCAATGGTCCTTTCCAAGACATATTGACATCCTTCGACCTCATGGTTACAGATACTAAAGGAACCTTGAACTCAAAACTTGAGGATATTGAACCACTTACCATGTCTAATGACGACATCCAAGAACCCTTTGTAAGCAATCCATCCTTTGAAATTGACCCATGTCAAGAACTTGATCCAAAGCATGTCGAAAGCAACTCCATAATCATTCAAAATCAGGAATTTGTATCTTCAAGATACTACAATAATCTAATAGACACTCTCCTATCTATGCAAGATGATCATATCTATGTAACACATACTCCTCCATCTACCCATGAGATGCTTTCTTTGGATGGACACATAGATGATCTTCATCTAGAACAAGATTTTGTTACACAAAAAGAGCAAAGTATTAATTCCTACAGTCAAACTGAGTTATCAACATCAAGATCAGATATATCCCAAATTCAGGCTGAGGACATCAGGTATATAGATATCCAACATTATCCACTCAAGGAAATATGTCAGATATAACATAATATTCTAGAGTTAGCAGAGTAGCAAATTGAAATAACATCATCTATAGTGGTCATTTATCAAAGAATGCATTCTAAATAGGAACCCTCAAAACAAGCAGAATCAAGGAATGAAGGTGCCTCTAACACTATACTGTGGGAAATTTTGTCTCAAGCAAATGTCAACATAGGGAGCACGAAGAATCCTTATGATGAAACCAATGCCAATACTACAACCAACTCCATCACGAATCTTCATCCACCCATCACCCCATCCACAAATTGGGACCAACATCAAAAGAAATATTTGAATCAAAGTACGAAGAACGCTATAAAAGAAAGGGAAGATGAGAAGCATAATGGACAAATCAAATACACATGGATACCAAAGAATACAAGGAAATATTATCCCTATCAAACTCCATCAGTCAAAGAAACTATGGGGAAAAATAAAAAAATGGAAAAGTATCCATCAAAGATGTACACAAAATAAAAAGAAGGCTTTTCAAGTGATGTACAAAGTGTATCAAACAGTTGGTCCTAATTCCATGAACACTTCTATATCCACCCATCATTGCTCATCTTCCCGAGTTTGGAGAATCAAAAATTCCAAGCTGTCAACCAATCCATCTCCTATCCCTAAATACACTCCATCCACACCTCCACACATGATATCCAATTCTCACATTAACCATGTGTTGGCAACGACTCTTCATCATAAGGATTCAGAAGGCACTCTATCGCGATGTGTGCACAAAGACAAAGTTAACTCCTCCCAAAAGTTGTATTCAAGTGCACGTATCTTAGAAAAGAAACTTCTTCAAGCAGGCTATCAATGGCACATCATGACAGGGGAATCTACATCAAAAACACCTTGTGATTAGGCATGAGCTTAAAATCTTTCAGAAAAATAAAAAAATATGAAAATCCAAAAAAATCAGAAAAAGGATTGAAAACAGTAAAGAGAAAAAAAGTCATCCTCTAGTGAAAACTGCATGGGTGATGCTTTGGGAAAGACCATGATGAAAACCTAGTAAACATGCGTCATGTGTAGAATCAAGCATCTACGTGTGCCAATTCAGGTGAAAGAATCTCATCCCATTCATAATAAATCGAGCATTACATCCATCTCAACCATAATAAAGCCATCCATCCATGAGTCATTTATCCAATCCATTTTCATCCATCTGCATCCATGGTCCAAGTTATCTTGATCTTGGAAAATTTTGGTGCACACTTCACGCTTGCTTATGGTAAACATCTTGACATGGGTCGTTTTCATGGATCCTATCCGATGTAGAATTATCTAAGCCATAAAGCATTATCTGATGATCATTCGTTATCTAAACACCTTATCTTATCACAAGATAATCCTTGGAATCCTTTGCATACTTACCATATCCATCCATCCATACACACTTATCAAAGCATCCACCCATCACATTTCATACATTGCTAGACATTGGGGGCAGATATGCACATCTTGCTTTGAGAATAAATATTGGTCCATATCCTCCAACTTATGTGGTGATCCGAACATTAGAAAATCTGAAATCAAATTGGTCAGGCATTTGCGATCCAAAAGCTGAATCACTAGCCCATGGCATATTTTGATGAGAAGACATTCCTTATCAGTCTTCATATTTCATGGAACATCAATCCAAACAATCGTTGTCAGTTGCATCTAAGTTGCAATTCAAACGTCACATCAAATCATTCAAACAACTTTTGTTCTAAATCAAGCTTCATCAATCGTGATCAATCAAATGCAATAAAAAAATCATCTTAGGATATCCTTACAGTGTTGCTTAACACTATTCTTGCATTGTCGTGTATCCTCGACAATGTTATCATCATCAATCCCATCATCATCTCAGGATATCAGTCACAATCATTGTGTTGCTTAACACTATCCTTGCATTGTTGTGCATCCTCAACAATGTTAGCATCATCAATCTTGATCAATCAATCCTTGCATTGTTGTGCATCCTCAACAATGTTATCATCAACAAACCTGATCAATCAATCCTTGCACTGTTGTGCATCCTCAACAATGTTATCATCATCAATCCTGATCAATTAATCCTTGCATTATTGTGCATCCTCAACAATGTTATCATCATCATCAATCCATCGATTTGATCAATCAACCTTAGCTTGGTTTTCAACAAAAATTCAAAATAGATCACTGATATCATCACACATATCCATATTCAAGTCATCAAAATCATGTGAAAATCCAAAAACATAAGAAAATTAGAAAATCCAAAAACATTCAAAACATATCAAAATCCAAAAACACAAAAAAAATAAAAAAAATCAAAAACATGGAATCTGAACTACATCGTCTATGAGCTTAAACATAGGAAAGGCTCATCTTTGATCAACCCCCGAGACATCAAAATCCAAAAACATTCAAGAAACATCAAAATCCAAAAACATTCAGAAAACAAAAAATCCAAAAACATTCAAAAAACACAAAACCCCAAAACATCACAAAATTCAAAAAATCAAAACATTTGTAAAAATCTCAAAAAGAGAAAAAAAAACCTCAAAAGATTCCAGAAACATCAAAAACATCCAAATATTTGAAAAAATCCATCTGTCCCATTTCACTATCACCCGCAATAATCAATCATCCATAATAAACTGATCGCCACCTTTAGCCTTTGGCAAAACAAACATAAACAATCACAACAGTTAGCAAAATCAAGCTTCAATCGTAAAATCAAAATCAAAACAACAAACCTTTAAAACAAAATCAAACTCTTGATCATTTTCAGACATGCCAATTGACCTTATATCAATAGCCTATCAATCAACTTATCAAACCATCATCATCCTATACAATGCATGTCCTAGGATATATCATTCTGACAATGGGAATCATTTTGGATATCACTTTGGATTCTTATCCTATCAAAACACATCCCTTTGTCTTAAGGTATGAAGAACATTGGCTTGTTTGTGTACTTGATCTTTTATTTTGATTTATCTTATTGCGCTCATTCCAAGGACCTCTCGATGATCTCCAAATGTAGGATTTAGAGAGATAGGAATGGGACAATGATCATTATCTTTTGTTTGTTGTGCTTGTTGGAAGTTCTTGTAAAATGACTTGGCGAATACTTACTTTGTTAGGTACATCCTAGCAATGTTTTCGTATGTGAGGTGTAAACAAGAATACTCCTATCTTCTTGTTGAGTCAAAGTCCATCGCACTAGGTACAACACCATCCTGATTCTTTATACCTTGATGCATCGTATCTACATGTGTAATCAAACATAAGGTAAGTAGCCCTTTTAAAATCCCAATACTTGATAAGCAAATCATCCATCTATCATCATCATTTATCATCATCATCATCTCTAATAAAGTCTCATCAGATCATGGACTTGTTGGATCCTCTTGTCATCATCTAATCTCTTCTTTTCTGCACTAACATTGCATCATGAATAGTTAATCATCATCACCAGTGCATCCATCTTGCATCCACGAACCATCAGTATTCTGCATATCATTTCACATGCATTCCATAATCATCATCATAATATAGATCTGTTAGTCTAAGCATCTCATAAATCATATATATGCATAAATTATCCATTGCATGATCATGGCATATCACATCATCCATTTCATCCATCTCATACATCATATCATCATTTAAGTTGTTTAAGATAATATAGATTTGTTATTCTAAGCATCTTAAAACCATCTCATTTGCATCATCATCCATAACCATCCATCTTGAACCTCTTTATCGCGAGATCGACCCTCAAATCCAATATTTTTGCTCAATCTCTTGAAGGGGCAATGTACCAGTGTACTTCTTTCCGCTGGGCATCCCAAAAATCAAATTTTTTTGAATTTTGATTGCGACAAGTTTATTCTTTGAACCAACACAACAAGTGCATTGCTTCAAAGAGGGGAAAAATGTAAACACACAAAATTGGCATAATGCATTCGATTAGGTCATATTCATCCATTCAGCAAATAAATCAAGTTTATTTATCAATCTCCTAAAGTTATTAGTTTAAATTAAATAAATCAACTTGATCCTAACATCACTCCTCTTGATTAAATAAATCAATCCTTTATTTAATTAAGTATGAAATCACCTTTCATCCCTTTTGATTTAAATAAATCAAAATATTCAAGTCAAAGGGGTCAAAGCATCTAATCATCATTAAGTTAATCTAATCCTGATTAACCTAACCTAATCACCTATCACATCCTCTAGCTTTTCCCACTTTCATCAATAAATCAATTTATTGATTTATTAAAATCAGCATTTTCCATCAACATGGCATCTTTGAGGAATATTCCCTCAAGTTTGAATTCAAAAACAAGTGGACATGTACATCCAACAAAGCATTTATGAGCTCTTTCATGTCCCTTGCACAAGTCAAACTCAACATTTACTCTCAAATTCAAATTTGAAATCTCCCTCTCTTTGGCACATTGACCAAAATGTGCTCATTCCTCATCCTATCACAAGTTGAAAAGTGGCCTCTTTTCATTGGCTTGTTCTTTGTCCCACATTCATCCATTTGGCCATTCTCTCATCAAAATAATCTATAAATGAAAGCTTCATCTTTTATCAAATCCTCCACAAAATCATCTACAAAGCTTATGCAAAGTCACTCTCTTCATTTGAGAACTGATTTTGTCCATCATCATCATTGGAATTATATCATTTAGCTTATCTTAGCAAGGGTTGGGAAAGGGCTATTTTCCACAATAGCACCAATCCACTATGGGATATGATTCATTTCATGTTTTATATGCCTTAGTTTGTCTTGTAATTCGTTTGCATTTTAAAGCATGATTTATTATCTCATATGGATGATTGATTTGCTATATTTGATTTGGAATTATTACTAATGTTCATTGAAGTTGAAATATTTGTAGGTTTAGAAACCACAGTTGGATTAAGCTGATTCCCACATAACTGCAAAGCTATTATTGCTGGGGTTGTATCAACAGTCTCTTCCACATCCAAAAACCAATTAATCGAAAGCAATGAAAATTCAATGGTCTAAATGATTTTGATCATCTTGTGTATCATTTCCCACAGTCTGCACCGTAGATGTGTGAAATCATCCAGACTGCTTCAGATATGTAATGCCTTTGGCGTAAAAATTAAATAAATATATTTCGCGGTAATAAATTATAAAGATAACACAACAAATAATTTAAAGACAAGTGTAGCCACAACTAGCTACTCAAAATCTAGAAAAAAAAATTCAACATTTGCAGCATGCTACAGTTGAAACACAACACAATAGTCTTCTAGAAACAACAAGCTAAATATAAGGATCAAATCATTTATTTTATTTTATTTTATTTTTTTTCAAACACGGGTAACTATACTTTTAAAAAAAAAATTCAAAAAAAGATACATATATATGGTTTAAGAATCATAGAAAGATTTTGAAAGAGTGATGGGTGTCATTTAGGTTCAAAGAATAAAAAAATAAATATATGTTTCACAAACCCACTATTTTTAAGAAATAAAGGAATTCACAAAAATAACAAAACAAAATATATTAGTGGAAAAGGGCATAAAGATCAAACAAATCATTGTGAAGGAGCTGAAGAAACTCTAAACATTGAGTATAAGACAAGGACTCCCAATCTATGATGTTCCAAAGGTGACTTACATCAAAGACCTATTTTCCCAAATAGTGCACAACAATATTCCATTCTTGAAGAATATGAATAAAAGATATGGAATCAAAATTTCACGAAAGACAAAGCAGATCCAGGGGCCATCCATTATTAAAAACTAGAGTTCAAAATCATGAAATTTGTATCACATATTATGTTCTTCCAACCTAGTTTATAGGCTTTCTCAAGACCCACAAGGATGGCTCAAACCTCCATTTGATTATTCGTGTTAAACACTATAGAAGAAGGGGAAAAAAAGTGAACTTTAAATAAATTTTTGTCCCACTCAACTCCACCAATCCACCCAGCAAAAAGAACCAAATTTGCACATTAATTCTAATAATTCCAGTGGAGGGGTGAATTTACCTAATTTATTCACCTTATAATAAGACTTGATCCTAGAGTAAGGAAGGATAGAGCTAACCAAATGATCTAAATGTAATTTCTTCAAAATTTAAATATTCTAAGAATCTAAAACTTCATCAACAAAACACTTAGCCATCAAAATTTCTTTTATCGAGTCCAAAATCTTCAGCTAGAGACATCCAATAACACTTTAATAACTTTGGAAAATTTAGCTATATCTTTCAAATTAAAATTTTTATTGATAGTACCAATATCTTAGGCCACCAAAAATTAATAGACAAAATTAGGAGGATGTCCCAAAGTGGCCCATAATTCACATGAAATAGCATGAAGTAGAGTTAGTACTAAATATGACACCATTATCTTCAAAGCTCCTCAATAAAAGAACACTAAAATAAAAGATGATCTACAAAAACATATTTAGAAGGACCTTATAAGCCTCTCTCTTATGTTGTGACAGGTATGATATTTATTTTGACAAAGAAGCTAGAGGAGGAAATTATATTTAGGCTAATCATATTCTTTCTAACTCTTTTTCTACTAGGGGAATATTTATGCTTAGCTTTTTTATGTTCTAAAATTTTGTATCCAAAAAAACTAAATAAACCCTTAAGGGTCATAGCACGAAGCAAGAGCATCAATTTCCTCTAGATAAAACCATGGGTAACCTTCCATAAAAGAAGATAGGGCTACACAAGCATCATTATTTCCCTCGAAAGGTCAATAAATTTTATTTTTCCAATGATATATGTGAGAAACCCCCACTAAGAAGGAAGCTTTAAATTCTAACACTTTAGACCAACTAGCATCCGAAAAAAAAAATCTCGGAGAAAAAGAGGTGAGAATCAAGAGATGAAAATCCCTCAACTCCATCCAAAAAAATTATTGTAGCTCAAATTCACAGTCCAAAAGAGGCTTTTTGAACAAGTGAACCATCCTCCTTGATATTATTATAAATCATAGATATTTCCCAATCAAAATTATTTTAGGAACCTTAGCAACTTGACACCTCATAAATATTTATATCATAGAATTTATTTCAATTGATCTTGTTACTTAAATCATATTCAACAAAGTTTAGCAACCAAGGCTCGAATATTAAACTTTAATAACCTAAGACTAAGACTACAATTTTATTAAGGCCTACAAAATCAGTCCCATCTAATTAGAGTCAAATTTTAACAATTCAAAATTTCTATCTAAAGAATTTTTTTAGAAAGACGATTGAACTCCTTTAGAAAAAATATAGTAGCACAAAGCAATAGAAATATATAAACAAAAGACCCTACATCATTGATTTTAAAAGAGTAGTAAACTTAGAAAAATATAACCATGAGAAAGTGTAGTGAGAAAATTGCATTTTCAACTTATCAAAAATCCCCTTCCATTCAAATTGATTAGGAAGATCACTAAAAAATGAACACCAAGATAATCCAAGGGAATTTTTCTAATCATAAACCACATGTGTCATAGAAAAACGGACCCTTTGCTTGACATGGGAATAATTCATGATAAATTAAACTTAATGAGGCCTTGATTTAGGTGTTGTGAGGCATTTTATGCATCCACACTAGGTCTTGGACCCTTGCAAATTGAATAACATTATTTTAACGATGTCTTGTAAAGGTGTTGTAAAGTCTTGTAATGGAATTTCATGCTTTTCTAGACTTAATAAACCTATTTCTCCCTAATTCAACATTATAAAATGTGTTTAATGACATCATCACATCAATCTAGAAGGCTTATAACTTAAACTTAATGTTAAACTAGTGTTGTAATGTGTCTTACTCATTCACATTGGTTCTTGTGCCTTTACATCATCACTAAGAGGCCCCTATTAACCCATATTGTGCATCCCGAGGGTTAAATTGATCAAATACCTAACAAAGTTGCAATTTAGACCTTATTTCCTTATCTCTTGGCTTCCTACCTATCAGATTGGCCCTTGTGGGACCCATTCGCTAGGCATAGCGAATTAGTACAATATAGGTGGGACCCATTCACAATGTGTGGCAAATGAGTCCCATTTGGCTCAATTTTGACCTTTGAGCAGGAAAAAAGTGAAATTTGAGTTTAATATTACCTCATGTCATCCTGTGATGAGGTATTAATAGATGAAATAGGTGAATTTCCTATAAATATAAGTCTTTTAACTCATTTTCACATCTCTTATCTCTTTTAATTCATTCATCCACCAATCTTCTATCTCAAGTCAAGCAACTTAGTGTTTAAACATTACAAGCCATTCAAGATCAATTTTCAGAAATTCAAGAGCAGATTCTTCATGTTTTGTTGCAAAATTTTAAGATCAAACATCATGGAAAGTTAATAAACTCCATAATTGCATGTTTCTTTCCATTCTTTCATCATTTTGGTGTAATCACCTAAAATTGGTTTGACCAAGGCAAACCCCCATGCCCTAACATTCACCATTTCTCTCTCTTGTCTTGTGTGTTTGTAGACTTAGGAATTTTGGAAGCTTGGAAATCATTAAGAATCAAGTTTCAAGGTTTCTCAAGTCTTCTCTTCATTCAACAAGTCAAAATATCAACAAAAAATCACTTTCAAGTTCAGAAATCAAAGTCTTGAAAGCAAACACCTGTAGGAAGCTAAAGTGCAGATCGAAAGCTTCAGATTCCACTTTTGAAAATTAAGAAATTCAAAAGTGGACTCATTCTCCATGGGTGGTGAATGAGTACCACTCCAAGTTTAATTTTTATTTTTCTACATTTTTAGATACCCTTTTGTTAGAAATAGGTTTCAGCTTAGTTTTGTAGAACTGGGA
Organism: Sequoia sempervirens; assembly: GCA_007258455.2. Lineage (NCBI taxonomy): Eukaryota > Viridiplantae > Streptophyta > Pinopsida > Cupressales > Cupressaceae > Sequoia > Sequoia sempervirens. Next base: position 217,416,926 of record VDFB02256132.1, on the reverse strand, counting down.
TTGATTTTCCTAGAATAGTGAATGAGTCCCACCATGCTTGACAATCAACATCATCAGCATTTCAAAAGAAATTTCCAGCCTTCATCAAAATTCCAGGTGCAAAATTTCAATTTGGTTTATTTCTCTTAAGTTTTGTATTAATTTCTAATTCATTTATGCATAACACAATGTGTTTTCAAACAAGTCACATTTCTTAATTTTACATACTTAATCAATCAATCTTATAATTTAGCCACATCTAAAAAATTTTATTTAGACATAATTTCATCATACAAATCTTAATTTGAGTGAACCTATCTAGATCTTTTGTCACTTATTTCTTCTTTTAGGTGAAAAACCTTCGAAGTGCTAGAAAGGATTAGGGTGCCAAAAATCTACGGCTCATTTTGGTGAACCTACTTTTTTGAGTACTTTCTTGTCTAATTTGGAGTTCTTCATCATAGATCTATCCTTGCATTGATCTTGCATTAGGGTTTGCATGATTTCATTTGCAAGATAGGTTTCAAATTTTGCATTCATAAAAAGTGCATTTAGGCTACATTTTTGGCATCTAAATTCATGTAAATTATTTGAAATTATTCATTTTTCATTTAGGTCTGCATTATAGAACTTAGAAATCATACAACTCCCTCAAAAAATTCTCAAAATTATGAAAAAATTCCATACTGGGACTCATTCGCCACCCTGGGCGAATCAGTCCCTTTTGACCCCTGAAACTGCATTTTATAAAACTGAAAACTCTATTTTTAAGCTTACCCATATCAATTAGTTGCATTTCTGTAACGTGGATTTCATTATCTATTTAGCTTAAAATAGCCCATTTCATGCATTTTTTCACTTTTGCATTCACAACATTTCATTTTCAGATTGTTACATTATGTAAATAGAAAATTAGCTTACTTACAAACTGAAAAATTGTATTTCCTTTTAATTCATTGCATTGTAATTTCTTTCATTTTCCATCATAGCATGTTTTCCTTCAAAATATGTGGCTTTGATTTCATTAATAGTGGATTGCATGTATAAGTACAACATTCCCTCTTATGAGTTCAATTTTGATTACCACAATGAGGACTTTAAAGACACATGATCAAACCATTAATACAATCCTTAATCTTTCATTGCCCATTGGTGAGAATGGTAGTGTTGACAGTCATAACAATCATACTTGTTCTTCTCCTGATACCAAGTTCCTATTAGTGATGAAGGTATCTTGGTGCAAGAAGTTACAAGCCTTGAGGGTCTTGATTGTCCATTTCCTTATTCCCCATTGGACGATGTTAGACAACAAGAACATGAGATCATAGGCACATTCTTACAAGTCACCTTACCTAGTCTCCATGATCATGCCAATCAATCTTATCCATCTCCTAATATGCCCCATTGATGTAAAGAGGATAGGTTAGTGTTAGAAGATATTCCTATTAAGAATCATGGCACCCTTGATCCTTCCTTCCCTAATGCTCCTCCCATTTGGGAAAATCTATTGGACAACCATATTGGTCCTTCACTTGGTGCCTCCCCCACTTGTGATGAAGCTACTTTACAAATCTCAAACTTGGATGAACACATTACAAGCTCTCCTAGTAGGGTAGATAATATGGTACAAGAGACTGAGACCTTACAAAAAACCAATAATCAAATAGAATCTTCCCCTAATGTCCCCATTATCCATCATCACACACATTCAATCATTAATACTTCCCTTAGTTGTGATGAAGTTAGTTTGGATGAACCAAGCCTTAATTATCAAGAACATGAAGTTTGTTGTTCTCATAAATACTTCTAGGGAGAATCTCATCATACAAGACAAAGATAACATTGGCACTAATGATAGTATTCCCTTCAAAGACAATCTAGACTCTTACTTGTTAAGGGATGTTAACATTATTCAACCTCAACTCATTCTTTACCCACCATCACATAAACCTTCACCTAAACCTGAGTTTATGCTTTATCCACCTTCACACAAACAACAACCTCAACATCAACCTGAATTCACCCTCTACCCACCTCAAACTAGTTTGTCGCAACAACCAAGTTATAATACCATTGCTCATACATATAACACTCAAAATAATCCGCAACCACCGCAACCAACCCCACCCTCCTTACCTTTACCCAATCCACTTAGTGCCCCTCATTACCTCCCACACACAAAGGAGTATGATCTTTTTGAAAAATTAAATATTATTGTTGCAAAGATTTCCCTTTGGGATTTACTTCAAAACTCACCAAATTACCACAATATTCTTCAAACAAACTTAAAACAAATTTTAGTTCCTGCTGGTACAACTCTGAATGATGTAGCTACTTTAACCCATCAAATGAATAAACCTAATCTAGACATTACTTTCCATCAACATGAGCTCCCTCCTTAAGAGACATGAAAACAAAATGAAGCTTTCATGATCATTTCTCAATACAATCAGATAGGGATAAAGAAAACCCTTATTGATAATAGTTTTTCCCTTAATGTGTGTAGTGTGAATATCCTTGATAGATTTTGTTTTGATAGGTTACAAATAATACTTGATTTTGTATCTATTCGGGGATTTGATAAAACAACAAAGCAACAACTCTATATCATCACTTTTCCTATTACAGTTGGGGTGACTACTTTGCAAACTCCTATTCATGTCATGCCTTATGATCATTCATATAATATTATTTAGGAAAACCATGGATTCATGAGATGAATGCAGTGCCTTCAACCCTTCATCGTTTAATGAAATATGTCTATAACAATAACATGTATCAAGTTGAAATAGACCCCGAGCCTGAAATTTTCTCTCACCTTGAATAAGGAGCTACAAGTCCCTTGAAAACATTAATTCCAACATCCAACATAGATCCTATTGAAATTGAACACAACTATCAGGAATTTCCATCTAAATTATTTGGTGATGATTGGGGATCCTTAGAATTCACACCATCACTTATGGGTGAATACATAATTACACAAAAGAAAGATGAGAAACAAGGACAACCAACCATCATGACAACTCAAAATTCCGCACAATATTTTCAATCATCTACACAAGAAAATACAACATACACAACAACCTTTCATGAACACAAGAATGAACCATCACCTGATCCAAAAGCAATGAAGACACTTTATGGAAAAGGTTATGACGTCATGAAACAACTTGGGTATAGTGGAAAAAGGATGTGGTACTCGAGAACAAGGTATTCGCAACCCTATCAATCCTTTCACACAACAAACAACTCATGGTATTGGCTATTATTGTGTGATAGAGATCACCAAACCGTCACTCAACATCAACAAATCCACACAACACACTCATAAATCATCCTTTACCATCGTCCATCCTAAGCCCATTGACACTAGTGGTCTTGCACATTATCGTTTACCACACATGAAATAAATGCCTACACCTTTGCTTAATGTCAATATCATCTCTTAAAATGCTCATGATTTGAATTCGTTAGATTTTATATCCTCCCATAATGGAGGGAAAAAATCTTGCAATCTAAGGATTCTTGTGTAAGTATGAAATATACTACTAAGAAAGATGTATCTTTGACACCAACCACAAGACCAACTTCTACCATTGATCAAGAGGGTATCTTGTTGAGACTCCTCCAAGATCACTTGATCATCCTCCCTCTAAGAACTCAAAATAAATGTTCTTACAAGACTTCATTATGTGCATATCATAGAGTTCATGGTCACTTCACTAATGAATGTCATGCTTTAAGTTGCATAATCCAAAATTTTAAGGAGTTTGGTATGCTTCCCTCTGTGGGGGCATCTAATTCCTCTAATTGATATTTATTGTCACTCTAGCATACATTTCAGAACTCATTTTAGCTGTTCAATAGCATTGCCCTCATATGTCACTTGTGGTTGCCTCCTTTGGTTAGTTGTTAACCTTTCATGAATACATAAGAGCAAGCTTGGGACATGGATGGCATGCCTTAAGTTGGCTCGCATGTGCCATACTTCAATTTTGCATGACGCTGCTTATTGGAAACATATGACTTGGCATAGGGATTTATGAGTAAGCTCACATGTCTTCCTCTTCTTCTAATTTAAAGCAATTGCTCACAGTACTGGTGTTCGCAACCACTTTAAAGTGGGGACATACATCACCACTCACATTACATTGTGTGATTTTCTTTTCTTGTGATTTCCTCTCTTGGAAGCATTAGGTACAATGTTGCCTAGGATGATACCTTGCACTTGTCCTCTCTTGGAAACAAGATGCGACCATTTTCACTTATCCTCTCTTGGATACATTAAGCATGATGATCCCTAAGATGAGACATTGCACGAACAAAGCAAAATCCCTTTGAACAATCCTTACACTATTTTGCATTAACAATGTCTATGAGTTTCAAGCATACAAATTTTTGCTTACTTCATAGAGTTTGAAACAACATCATCTTATTTGTGGTGCCTTATTAAATTTATTAGGAGGTATAACTTTGATATGGTTGAAGTAGGAATCCCATTGAACAACACGACTTTCCCCATAGCCACCTATGTGTTTGAGTGCATACCAACTAGTGTATGTTTCTCACCTTTGGGATTTCTCATTCTGTAGTAAACTAGAAGGTTCATGGCCCCAAAGTGAGTATGTTGTGGAGTTCTCACCCTGCAGATGACCTGAAGTTCTATGGCCCAAGAGTGAGTACATCTTTTCCATCTTGTTTTTCTTCTCTTCTAGTTCTTTCTATTGCATGATTTTGTATCTTGAGGGCTTGACTTAGGATATTAGATCTTGGGGGCTTGGCCACCTCCTTTGATCTTTTTCATTCTTTGTCATCTACATTTGTACATGGGGATCTCTCTTGAATGTCTACTTTAGTGTGATTTTGAAGCAAGTTAATCCTCTCACTAAAGTGGGGACTAAATTTGTTGTAGAAAAAAGGATCCTTTGCTTGACATGGGAATAATTCATGATAAATTAGACTTAATGAGGCCTTGATTAAGGTGTTGTGAGGCATTTTATGCATCCACACTAGGTCTTGGACCCTTGCAAATTGAATAACATGTTTTTAATGTTCTTGTAAAGGTGTTGTAAAGTCTTGTAATGGACTTTCATAATTTTATAGACTTAATAAACCCATTTCTCCCTAATTCATCATTATAAAACATGTTTAATGAAATTATCAAATCAGTCTATAAGGCTTATAACTTAAACTTGAAACATAGATTTTTGGATCCAATGGACTCTCTTACTCTTATAGGGTTTTTCACCTAAAAGGAGAGAGATTAGATCCAAAAATTCTTATGTGACATTAAAATTAGGATGTATGAAATGATATATGATGTAAATGAACTTAAATAAATGCAATATATTAATTTGAATGACTGAAAACAAATGCAAAACTAAGATTTAAGCTTTGTTTGAAAACATAGTGTGATATGCAGAAATGAACTAGAAATAAATGCAAAACTTAATAGAAATGAATCAAACTAAGAGTGTGCACTTGGTATATTTATGAAGGCTAGAAAATACATCTAAAAGGCTGCTGATACTAAAATTTAAGCCTAGTGGGACTCATTTTCCAAGCATGGTGAATCAGTCCCAGTTCTAGGTGACTATACCAGAGCCTGTTTCTGACAAAAGGGTACTCAAAAATGTAAAAATATGAAAATTGACCATAGGGTGGGAATCATTTTCCAAGGTTGGAGAATGAGTCCACTTTGGACTTTCTAAAAAATCAAAAATGGAATATGTGGCTTTTAGATTGCTCAATCTACACCTCCAAGTGTTCAGATCTAAAATTGTCGAATTCGGGTCTGAAAGTAACATTTTGTTGATGATTTGACTTGAATGATGAAGAGGTGACTAGAATTATTTTACAACTTGATCTCCAATGATTCCTAATCCTCCTAGAGTCCTAGTTCTACAAACAAAAACAAAAAAAAGGGAGATGTGTTGAAGGTTAGGGCATGGGGGTTTGCCTTGGTCAAACCCCATTTAGGTAATTAAACCAAAATGATGAAATAAAGGAATGAAGCATGAAAAATGGAAGTGATTACCTTATCATGATGATTTTATCTTGTTTTTCTACAACATTACATGAAGATTCAACCCTTGAATGTCCTTGGAAGCTCAATTGAAGACTTGCAATGAGAAAGCCCTAGTTTGCTTGGCTTGTGATAGAAGATAAATGAAGAATGGATGCTTGGATTGATAAGAGAGATGGATAGATGTAAAATGAGGATAAAAACACTTATTTATAGACAATTGTGCCTTATTATCCTGACTATACCTCATCATAGGCCGACATATAGAAAAATTGAGCTTAAAACCTAATTTTTCCCACTCAAACCTTGAAAATGACTCAAAATGGGACTCATTCACCAAGGGTGGCGAATGGGTCCCACCTAGATGAGACTAATTCTCCACCTATGGTGAATGAGTCTCATAGCTTGGGTCATTTTTGCTTGCTAGAATGTCAAGAAGTAAGAAAATTAGGCTTATATGATGACTATGTCAGGTATTTGATCAAATTATTCCTTGAGATGCACAATATGGGTCAATTAAGGCCTATTAGTGATGATGTAAATATTGAATAGGGCTTGGTACACATAAATCAATGTGAAATTGTAATTAAATTCACTTCACAACACTAAAATTAGGTCCACATAGCCTAGAATGGCGCAAAAACCAATGTGAATGTATAAATCACATCACAACACTAGTTTGTCATTAAGTTTACATTAAGAATCTTCTAGATTGATGTAATAATGTAATTAAATATGTTTTATAATGTTGAATTTTAGAAGAAATGGGTTAATTAAGTCTAGAAAAGTGTGAAAGCTTCTAACAAGACTTCATAACACCTTTACAAGACGTCATGAAACACATGTTATTTGATTTACAAGGGTCCAAGACCTACTTTGGACACATAAAATTCCTCACAACATTAGATTAGGGCCTCATTACATTCATTTAATCTCATGTCAAGCAACGGGTCCAATTTTTGACGACACATTAAGCCCCCACTTTAGTGAGAGGAACTTGCTTCTTCATACTAAAGTAGCCATTCAATAGAGATCCACATGTATGTCAAGACCCTAAGATATGAGATCATATAAAGGAAAGGAAGAAAGAGGAATGAGATGGAAAGTATGTACTCACTCTGGGGTCACAAAACTAGTTGTCTGTGGGGTGAGAAGGCCCAAAAAGTAAGATACATATGCTAGTTGGTATGCACTCGCAAACACAAAGGTGGCTATGGTGAAAATTCATGCTGCTAGTTGGGCTTCCCAGTCAACCATGCTAAAGCTATACCCATTTGATAGCTTTAGCAAGACGCCACAAAGCCAAAGGAAATGAAAATTTTTGTTTCATCAAATTAGGATGGCACCATAGGCATGCAAGTTGTGTTATGCAAGGTGGCTGAATGAGAGTGTAAAATGTAAAAATGTAACATAAAAGATTTTTTCAAAGGAGTCATGTTCAGTTTATACAAGGTCAGTCACTTAGAGAACATTGTGTCTAATGTCTCCAAAAGAGGACCAATCATAGAATAGTATATTCACAACTTAGGGGATGTAGTGCATCGCATCAAACCACCAAGAGGAATGCAATATGCCAAGAAAGATAACCCTTATGAAGGACATCACACCCAATGTCATCCACAAAGTGAAAAACGCATCACATAAATGACAAGGCTCCATTAAGAATGCAAATGAAATAATAGTAATGTATGCCCCCTACTTTAAAGTAATTGCTACACATCATTTTGCGAGAAATTACTTGAAAGTAGAGAAGAGAAGGAAAGTAAGAAAGAAAAGAAAACAAGACACAAGAGCCAACTTGGAAAGCTCTATGCCAAGTCATATGTTTCAAAGCTAAGCTGCTTCATGTCAAGGGAAGAGAAAGGAAGAGAGTATGTCACATGCGAGTAAATCTTAAGACATGTCATCCACATCCCAAGCTTGCTCTTAAATGTTCATTAAAGGTTAACGTCAAGTCAAAAGAGACAAAAAAAAATGACACATGAGGACAAGGCTATCAGACCCTCTTGCTCCCCACTGAGTGTAGGACAAAGGTGAGCCTAAAGTGGATGATGGTATGTTTCCCCTTACAATGGATGTAAGACATGCAATAGTGAGAATTGAATTATCCTACAACTATTACATGGCAAGGAGCAGAAACTAAGGTTATTGGTGTGAATAAGGAAGAATTGAGGAAGATGCGTGTGTGATAGTATTGATGTTGAAGAAAGAATTTTTGTCGATTAGACTACAATAGCCAAGACCATGATTCATTTTTTGTGTGTTAAGCTCTATAGGGTTGTGGATACCCTTGCTCTCGAGCACCATAACCTTTCCATTATACCCAAATCATTTCATAAACTGATAACCTTTTCCATAAAGATTTTATAGGGCTTTGGAATCAGGAGGTTGTTCATTATTGTGTCCATCGGGTGTTATTGTGGAGTTTGTGATATTGTCTAAAGTGGTTGAGGAAGATCCTTTTGAAAAGTTATCCAAAATTTGCGTTGACATGATGGGTGGTTGTTCTTGTTGTTTGTCTGTCTTTTGTGTGAGTATGCGTTCGCCCATAAATGAGGGTGTAAAGTCTAAGGAGCCCCAATCATCACCAAATAATTTAGATGGAAATTCCTCATCGTTATGTTCAATTTCTATGTTGAAGTGAGAATCAATGTGTTTAGAGTACTTGTAACCCCTTTTTCAAGTTTCAAGTAACTTTCAGGCTCAGGATCAGCTTCAAGTTGATTAATTTTATTATTATAGACATATTTCATTTTATGATGGAGGGTTGAAGGCACTACATTCATCTCATGAATCCATGGTATTCCTAGAAGAATATTATATGAAAGTTCATAAGGCATGACATGGATAGGAGTCTACAAAGTAACCACTCCAACCGTAATAGGTAAAGTGATGACCCCTAGTAGTTGCTTTGTTATATTATCAAACCCTCGAATAAAAATGGAATAAGGTTTTATTTGTGATTTATTGACTTCTAAGTGATAAAGGAGACTCACACCACACACATTAAGAGCAGAACCATTATCTATGAGAGTGTGTTTAATGCCTGTGATATGGAATTGAGAAATGATCATAAACGCATCATGTTTTTTATGCAACTCCAAAGAAGGGAGCTCATGTTGATGGAAAGTAATGTCAAGATTAGTGTGTTTCATTTTATGAACTAAAGCTTCCACATAATTTAGAGTAGTACCATGAGGAGTTGCAATTTGGTGTAAGGCTGTTTGAAGAATACTATTGTAAGTTGGTGATGTTTGAAGTAAATCCCAAATGGAAATTTTGGCAAGAGTATTCTTTAATTGTTTAACAAGGTCATACTCCTTTGTGGGTGGGAGGTAATGAGGAGAACTAGGTGGATTAGGTAAAGATAATGATGGTGGAATTATTTGTGGTGGTTGTGGGTTATTTTATGTGTTATATGTATGGGCAATAGTATCATCACTAGATTGTTGTGATACATTGGGGTTAGGTTGATTAGAGGGATGAAGCAAATGTGAGGGTCAATAGAGAACAAGTTTAGGTTTATTGGAAGGATGAAATGGATGCTAAGGTGGGTAAAGGGTAAGTTTAGGTTTATTAGAAAGATGAAGCAGATGTGAAGGTGGGTAGAGGGTAAGTTTAGGTTTAGTGTAGTGAGGTTGAATATTGTTAACATCCCTTAACAAGTGTGAGTCGTCATTGTCTTCAAAGGGAATGTTATATTTTTCTTGTATCATAATATCTTCTCTAGAAGGAGAGTTCATAGGAGAACAAAAAACCTCATGTTCGTGACAAGTAAGGTTTGGTTCTTCCAACATAAATTCATCACAACTAAGGTAGTTATTAATGGTGGAATTGTGTTGTTCTATGATATTTTCCCACATAAGATTCTCATGATTTTCATGGATTGGATCGTGTAATACCACAATATCATCTTCACTAGTAGGAGAGATACTAGGAGAAGGGAAAAATTGAATGTTGTCCATAATATCATTGTTGTGACTCATGGTATCTACCCTAGTAGGAGAGCTTGGAGAAAGGTGACAATCAAGAGGTGTATCACATGTCGAAGATGCATCACAAATAGGGGAGTTATGAAGGGGAGGAAAATAAGGATTCGCATGTGTGTCAATGATTGGAGCTTCTTGTTCAAGTAGAGCCTTCCAATTGTTGGGAACATTAGGAAGGAGAGAGATAATGTTATAACTCTCAATCATTGGGTTTCTTGATACCAACATTTTTTTCTCAGAAATGTGTTTGTCATGATCATTCATATCAATAGGGGAAATGTTGGGGGATAAAAAAAGACTAGGAAATGTGCTTGTAATGAATTCATCTTGTGTGGCTATACTATCTTCCCAAGGGGAATGAGGAGAAGGAAAAACAAGACTTTCATGATGCTCAATTTTTGTTCCTTCTTTCGTCAAGATGCCTTAATCACTAAAAGGAGAGATATCAAGGGAAGGAAAATTGTGATGATCATTGTTATCTATGTTTATATTCCCTTCTAACACATCATCCTCACAAATAGGAGAGACAGGAGGGAGTGTAAGTTTAAGGAAACTGTTAAGATGTTCATTCTCTTGTGCTAGGAGACTATCATAACTAGGGAATGCATTGAATGAAGAACTTGAATGCTTGTCAAATAGATTTTTCTTTGAAAATTTGGAGAGGATTGAAACTAACATTTTGAAATAACAGGCTATGCTAACTCAAAATACAATGCAAAATTCTAAAATGAAATGCAATTTTTAGATATGAAACAAGGTAATGTTCTGATTACACTATACAACAATCAGAAAATGATATGACGAATGTAAGTGAAAAAATGCATTAAATAAGTTAATAAAAGAAAAATTTAACAAAATGCATTCTACAAAAATGCTACTAAATGATATATACAAGTTAAGGAACCAAAAAAAATCCTAAAAACAAATTTCTGAGTTCGGGATAATGCTATTTTAGGGGTCAGAAGGGACTGATTCGCCCAAGGTGGCGAATGAGTCCCAGTATGGAAATTTTTCAAAATTTTCAAAATTTTCAGGCTGATTTTTAGGAATTTTGAGAGCCAATAAGCAAAACTAAAGGAAAAATGCAGAATTTCAATAAATCTAAATGAATTTAGATGCAACAAATGCAACCTAAATGCACTTTTTATGAATGCAATTCTTAAAGTCTAGCGTGCAAACCCTAATGAAAAATGAATGCAAGGCTAGATGTATGAGAAAGGAAAAAAAATCAGAAAGTAAAAGTATTTAGAAAGTCAGGTTCACCAAAATGAAACATAGATTTTTGGACCCAATGGACTCTTACTCTTATAGGGATTTTCAATTAAAAGGAGAGAGATTAGATCCAAAAATGCTTATGTGACATTCAAATTACGATGTATGCAATGCAATATGATGAAAATTAAATAAAAAACATGTAATAGATTAACCTGCATGACTGAAAATAAACGCAAAGCTAAGATTTATGCTTTGTTTGAAAACACAGTGTGATATTCAGAAATGAACTTGAAATGAATGCAAAACTTAATAGAAATGAATCAAATTGAGAGTGTGAACCTAGGATATTGATGAAGGCTGGAAAATACATTTGAAAGGGTACTAATATTGAAATTTAAGCCTAGTGGGACTCATTCACCAAGCAGGCGAATTAGTCCCAATTTTGGGTGACAGTACTAAAGCCTGTTTCTGACAAAAGGGTACTCAAAAATGTATAAATCCAAAAATTTACCTTAGGGTGGGACTCATTCATGAAGGGTGGTGAATTAGTCCACTTTGGACTTTCTAAAAACTCAAAAATGGAATCTGTGGCTTTCGGATTGCTCAATCTGCACCTCGAGGTGTTCAGATTTGAAACTACCGAATTTAGGTCTGAAAGTAACTTTTTTGTTGATGATTTGAATTGAATGATGCAGATATGACTTGAATTAATTTACAACTTGATTTACAATGATTCCTAAGCCTCTTAGAGTCCTACATATGCAAACAACAAGACAAAAGGGAGATATGTTGAAGGTTAGGGTATGGGGGTTTTCATTCATCAAACCCCATTTAGGTAATTAAACCAAAATGATGAAATAAAGGAATGAAGCATGAAGAATAGAAGTTATTACCTTATCATGATGATTTTATCTTGTTGTTATACAACATTAAATGAAGATTTAGCCATTGAATGTCCTTGGAAGCTCAATTGAAGACTTGCAATGAGAAAGCCCTAGTTTGCTTGACTTGTGATAGAAGATAAATGAAGAATGGATGCTTGGATTGACGAGAGAGATGGATAGATGTAAAATGAGGATGAAAAAACTTATTTATAGACAATTGTGCCTTAGTATCCTGACTATACCTCATCACAAGTTGACATATAGAAAAATTGAGCTTAAAACCTAATTTTTCTTGCTCAAACCCCGAAAATGACTCAAAATGGGACTCATTCACCAAGGGTGGAAAACGGGTCCCACCTAGATGGGACTAATTCTCCACCTATGGTGAATGAGTCCCACAAGGGTCATTTTTGCTTTTTGGAATGTCGAGAAGTAAGAAAATTAGGCTTATATGATGACTATGTCAGGTATTTGATCAAATTATGCCTCAGGATGCACAATATGGGTCAATTAAGGGCTATTAGTGATGATGTAAATGTTGTATAGGGATTGGGACACATAAATCAATGTGAAATTGTAGTTAAATGCACTTCAGAACACTAAAATTAGGTTCACATAGCCTAGATGGGAACAAAAACCAATGTGAATGTATAAATGACATTACAACACTAGTTTTTCATTAAGTTTACATTAAGAATATTCTAGATTGATGTAATAATGTAATTAAATATTTTTTAGAATGTTTAATTTTGGAAGAAATGGGTTAATTAAGTCTAGAAAATTGTGAAAGCTTCTTACAAGACTTCACAACACCTTTACAAGACGTCATTAAACACATGTTATTTGATTTGCAAGGGTCCAAGACCTAGTGTGGACACATAAAATTCCTCACAACACTAGATTAGGGCCTAATTGATTCCATTTAATCTCATGTCAAGTAGTGGGTCTAATTTTTTATGACACAACTTAATGTTAAACAAGTGTTGTATTGTGTCTTACACATTCACATTGGTTCTTGTGCCTTCCTAGGCTATGTGGACCTCATTTGAGTGTTGTAAAGTGTATTTAATCACACTTTCACATTGAATTATGTGTCCCAAGCCCTAATTGACCTTTACATAATCACTAAGAGGGCCCTATTAACCCATATTGTGTATCTCGAGGGTTAAGTTGGTCAAATACCCGACAAAGTTGCAATTTAGACCTTATTTCCTTATCTCTTGGCTTCCTACCTGTCAAATTGGCCCCTATGGGATGCATTCACCATGAATGGAAAATTAGTCCAATGTAGGTGGGACCCATTCGCCATGTGTTGCAAATGAGATTTCCATTTTGCTCAATTTTGACCTTTGAGCGTTAAAAAAGTGAAATTTGAGTTTAATATTACTTCATGTCGGCCTGTGATGAGGTATTAATAGATGAAATAGGTGAATTTCCTATAAATATAATTCTTTTAACTTAGTTTTACATCTCTTATCTCTTATCATTCATTCATCCAACAATCTTCCATCTCAAGTAAAGCAACTTAGGGTTTTAACATTACAGGCCATTCAAGATCAATTTTTACACATTCAAGAGAAAATTATTCATGTTTTGTTGTAGAATTTCAAGATAAAACATCATGGAAAGGTAATCAACTCCATAATTGCATGTTTCTTCCCACTCTTTCATCATTTTGGTTTAATTACCTGAAAGGGGTTTGACCAAGGCAAACCTTCATGCCCTAACATTCACCATTTCTCTCTCTTGTCTTATGTGTTTGAAAACTTAGGACTCTGGGAAGCTTGGAAATCATTAAGAATCAAGTTTTAAGGTTTCTCAAGTTCTCTTCATTCAACAAGTCAAAATATCAACAAAAATTCACTTTCAAGTTCAAAAATCAGAGTCACGGAAGTGAACACCTGTAGGAAGCTAAAGTACAGATCAAAAGCTCCAGATTCCACTTTTGAAATTTAATAAATTCAAAATTAGACTCATTTTTCATGGGTGGTGAATGAGTCCCATTCCAAGGTCAATTTTTAGTTTTCTGCATTTTTGGATATCCTTTTGTTATAAACAGTTTTCAACTTAGTTTTGTAGAACTGGGACTGATTCGCCCAGAATGGCGAATGAGTCCCACCAGGCCTTAAAATCAATATCAACAGCATTTCATAAGTAATTTCTAGCCTTCATCAAGGTTCTAGGTGCACACTTTCAGTTTGGTTTATTTCTATTAAGTTTTGCATTCATTTCTAATTCATTTCTGCAGAACACAATGTGTTTTTAAACAAGTCACATTTTTTAGGTTTTGCATACTTAGTCAATCAATATTATCATTTAGCTACATCAAAAACATTGAATTTAAATATAATTTCATCATAAAAATCTTAATTTGAGTGAACCTACCTAGATCTTTTGGCCTTTCTCCTTTTAGGTGAAAAACCCTAGAAGTGCTATAAAGGATTAAGGTGTCAAAAATATATGGCTCACCACAAGATAAGAACAATTCTTTATTTAATGAAGAAATTAGTACTAGCACTTGCACCCCAATGAGGTGCAATACTTACGTTGATAGGCTGAGCCCACATTATTTACGACTTTGAAAAGCAGTGGATGGTGTGAAGAAAGCAGTGATCTATCTCACATATCCCTCTCTACCTCTTCCTCCCTCCCTCCCCCATTCTCTCTCCCTCTTGCTCTCTCCTTCCCTCTCTATTTCTCTCTATATCACATATCTCTCTCTACGTATCCCTCCCTCCATCCCACCTATTTCTCTCTCACTCTCTCTTCCCTCTTTGCTTCTCTCCCTCTCTCACTTATTCCTCTCTACCTCTCTCTCCTTCCCCCTCTAATTCTCTATACCTCCCCTATCCCTCTCTACCTCTCCCTCCCTCCCTCCCTCTCCCACTCTCTAGCTCTCTCTTTCCTTCTCTACTTCTTTCTACCCCACCTCTCTCTCCCTCCCTATCTCTATCTCACTTATCCCTCTCTACCTCCCTTTGTCCCTTTACCCTCCTCTATATCTATTTCTCTATCCTTCCATCTCTACTTCTTTTCCCTCCTCTCTCTCTCTCTCTTTCTCTATCCTTCCCTCTCTACTTCTTTTCCCTCCTCTCTCTCTCTCTCTCTCTTTGTTTCTCTATCCTTCCCTCTCTACTTCTTTACCCTCCCCTCTCTCTTTCTCTATCTCACCTATCCCTCTCCACGTCTTTCTCCCTCTTTCTCTCTCCTTCCTTCTATTTTTCTCTCTATATCACATATCCCTCTCTACCTATCTCTCCCTCCATCCCATCTATTTATCTCTCACTCTCTCCTTCCCTCTCTACTTCTCTCCCTCTCTCACTTATTCCTCTCTACCTCTCTCTCCTTCCCCCTCTAATTCTCTATATCTCCCCTATCCCTCTCTAATTGTCCCTCCCTCCCTGACTCACTCTCTCTAGCTCTCTCTTTCCTTCTCTACTTCTTTCTATCCCACCTCTCTCTCCCTCCCTATCTCTATCTCACTTATCCATCTCTACCTCCCTCTATCCTCTGTAGAAAATCTCTCAACCATCTTCCTCTAATAGATGCTTCATTGCAATCATCATATCTGCTTTCATGCTCTTGAACACATTTCTATCCCTTGAAGTCAACACAATTTTTGGAAGATCCATTGACATGCACATATGCAACTGATGCAAAAATAGTCACAAATCTTGCAAAACTTTATATTATTTCAGAGAACGAGTGTGAGACTGACTTCAATTATTCTCCTTTCTAATGCAGAAATAGTTACAGTTTCAACTACCCTCTGTGGCCCCTGGTCATGTATGCAAAATGTGGAAGAATAGACAAGACATGTGAACTATTTTGGAGAATTCCATGGTCAACTATCTAACCTATGACCCAAAAAAATAAAGCAACTTTTTCCTAATTGATGTTCCACACCTCTTCGGTATACCCATTGCATACCAAGGTGTGATTTCTAGTTTATGAATTATATACTATAATAATAATTGATAATATCACAACCCTCTCTCTAACACTTAAAGTTTCAATAATCAAATAATCAACATAACTATCAATTGGGTTCTAGGTTTCTGAACAAAACATAACTCCTTCCGGGTATATTTATACTTAGTACTAAGGTAAGGAGCAATTTTTGACATTTAAACTATCAAGCTCTCAACCATCTTAAGGTCAACACTTTATTTTATATTGATGAGAATTGGTGTTTATACATAAATTAAAAATTATGCGTGATAGATCTATCATCCTCAACAAAATAAAATATGTATTTAACCATATATATATATATATTACATCTGCCATTTCATTCCGGGGAATATACACAATAGTGTATAAGTAGATAAGTTTACAATATTAAGATTAGTGCTTATTATTGCTTGCACATTTTATTGCTAATATTAGATTATTTATGTTTCAATTGTCACACATAGCCCAAAAGATCTAAGAAACTTTTATTCAGTTATTATCATTAATTTACATCTTTATATTTGTTTATTTCTATTTTAAATAATCTGTTGTAATATTAACAATGAAAGAATAATAAAATTTATCTTTCATTTCTACATTTTATTCAGGAATAACTAATTTTTTTCTAAGGTTATAATTATTTACTTTTGACCGACCAGTATAATTCAGAATAGACATTCACAAATACAAACACCTTTGTTGTTAGCATTGATATTTTTTTTACATTTTTTGTCAAAGAAAATTGCCAGCCAAACCACGTGGCATGATACAAACCACATCATACACACCAAATGCTTTGACAGGTGTTAGTATACGTGTCGAAATTATGCATAAGAGCGAATGCTTTTCTTTAATGCTAAGCTCAGTTAAGTTAAGAGAAATAATTCAGAAGAGGAGATCTATGAAGATGGTTCATTTGGGATGGCAGGCGAAAATGCCAATTCTGGTTTTCATGGCGGTTGCAATTTTGCTTGTGGTGTCTAAAGAGGAAGAGGTGAAAAATCATGTTGACCCAATTGTGGAAATGAAAGAGGCAGAGGGGAAATAGCCTGTGGAGTGCATCAAGGGTACAGTCAGATGCACCTGGGATAAGCTCAAATCATTCACCAATTCGGCCTTTCAAAGAATTCCTTCTGTGTAAGATTATATTTTTCATACTTCTGTGTTGTTTTATGTTTGATTACAGTCTGTATATCAAGGAAATCTTTGAAACTTTACCTGTATTTGTATCTGTTTTGTGTTGATAAGATATTAGGATTTTTTGTTTTTTAGAAAGAAAACAGGAGATGTGCTAAGGATTCAATTTCCAAGAGTTATGAGACAGGGAGAGACTCAGCAGCCGGTACAGGGGAGAAAATTAAGCAGAATTTTGGCCTTGAGGAGCAGTCACCTCTCCTTGAAAACCGTGTGCAACACCCCTGCGCCCTCATCAATGCTCAAATTGGATCGTCAAGGAAACTCAATTCTCTCACAAATTCTCCTCTACAGAGCAGGTATATCGGAGTCTCTACGTAGGGGAATTACTAGAAAAGGTTGCAGTATTTGGCATTATACCTGCCGATTACATTTTCTTGAAAGTTCCTAAGCCACTCCAAATATTTCATTTTGTGCATATCCTGCAATCTATGAAGTCCTTGAGACCACAAACCTTTGAGGAATTCTATCAAACAGTTCACGTTCCTGGTTTATACTTTTTACATTTTGCTGATAAATGTTGGAATCCATCTTTACACCTGCATATTGCATTTTCTTGAAAGTTTCTAAAGCCTTTTCAACAATTCCATTTTGTGCTATCTCGCAATCTTGGAATTCCATGAGATCGCATCTCTTTGAGGCATTTTCACAAACAACCAACGTGCCTTGCATATACGCGCACATTATACCAAAGCTCCCTTTTTGGCGCAGGCAGTGAGGATGCTGGTAAAGGTTGAAGGAATTGGCTTTACACCTACCGTTTGCATTTGCATGGAAACTTCTAAAAACTATAAGAAAATCCATTTTGTGCTTACCCTGCAATTTTTGCATTTCTTGAGATCACATTTCTATGAGGTATTCTGTCAACAGTTCAAGAAACCCACATTGGACAATTCTAGTTTAGAAGGTGGTCGGAAATAGCGAACATGGGGGTTCTCGTTGGCGTCAGACTGGGGGAAATGTCGGTGGGGTTCCCCCACATAGAATAGTCTATCGGCTAATTAAATAAATGAATATTTGTCTTGTCATTATTAATCTATTGAATAATTTGTCTTTTTCCAAAAATATATTCAAATATCTCTTGAAACTAATAGCCTTCTATATTTTAAAAAAACTTATTAAGTATCATGCACAAATTAAAGATGATAATGAGAATTAAGTTCCCTAGCCACTTTTAATCCTTATAATCCCATTAACTCTTTCATGAGTAAGGAACTGTTGGGATGTGAAGCCCAACGGTCACATGACCGTTTGTATTCTCCCATCTCTTCGTATTCGAAGAGCTCTCTATAAATATGTGTGGCAGATCATGTATTGTGTAGTTGGTTGGTGTTTGATTAATAGAATTATTCCCTGCTTGAGAGTGGACGTAGGCTATTGCCGAACCACTATAAATCTATGTCTCATATTTTGTTCTTTGTTTTTCTGTTTCATTCTCTTTCTCTGCTTATTTAATATTTACAATTGGTATTAGAGCAAGGTTGTGAGGTTACGCAGAAATGGACGTAGCAGCTTTGGATGATTGGGCTCGAGTTCTCATGTCTTGGTCTTGTGGCTCTGGAGAATTTTATAATGAAGTTGTTCATTCTACTCAAGACTTTCTGAATGAATTAGATGCTGAAACTGAATTTGTTATGGAAGATTTCATAAGCATGTTGGAATCTGGTAGCAAAAGAGGAGTTGATGGGGCTCCCGATGCCGAGTACTGGTTTGAAGATAGGGCACCTCATGTAGATCATTGGGCGACACGGAAGAAGAAAGTGTCGTTTGCAGAGACTGTTGATATTTTTTATTATGAGGAGGAGTATGACAATTTGAAGAAGACCAAAAAACGTAGAAAAGACAGCGATCCAAAAGGAGAAAGAAAGAAAGAGAAAAAGAAGGGGCAGAGGAACCAGACGAGGGAAGGTCTGAAAGTGCTCTGCGCATTGTTTTGGAGGAGAATGAATTCCCAGGTGTTGGGGAAGTATCATGGGCTCCAAAAGAAAATCCCATGGCCAAGCCTATTGTAGATTTGGCACCGGATGCTGGAAATGGTGTTGCAAAGCTTAAGCCGGCCAAACCTATTGGTGTAGAGGAGGACCTGCTTGCGGGCGACGTCACTGGTAAATTTCTTAACTTTTTGGAATCTAACCAGAATTTGGCTTCAAGACAAGAAATTCTGGAGGAAAGCGTTTTTGATGCAGTACTGGAATGTGGAGATTCGAAGGTTGTGTTGGAAGCCGAAACGAACGGCCACAAGCCAAAATTGGCAGAGACATGCGGAGGACGAGGGTCTGTGGACGAGAGGCAGGAAACTCCATTTAAATCATGGCAGGAGGAGCCTACCATCGGCCTAGCTGCGGGCAGAGGTGGTGGAGGAACTTTTAAGCTACCGCCCGCACCAGAAGAGCCACGATGGCAGCCGATAGAAAGGGCCATTTGCCCAGGGTCACCAGTTGGGTCCCAGAATGATTCTGCTTCACCTTGGGATATTTTGAAGTTGTTCGGTCCGAAGGGGGAAGGAGATGCTGTGAATAACAGTGAAGAGAGTGACGGGGATGCCGAAAGTCATGAAAAATTGAACCCTCTGGCGGCATATGATGCAAATAGTCCTGCGCAATGGAAGGTTGCGCAAGGGCTGCCTCAGATAGGCTTCGAGGTGTTGGAAAAGCATTTCATCACCATGTCTGATGGCTCCATCCGCTCTTACTACGCTATACCTTCTGATCCTTCCCTCCAATCACCTTCCTTTGCAGGTAATAGTACATCTATCCCCCAGTTTGATAATGCAAAGGAAGACGAAGATAGCGACATTATTGGGGGAGAAAATGGAGCATTCACAATTGCAGAATGGCAGAGACAAAGATTTGGGTGTAGTTCAAAAGAAGATGTCGTGCCTGGAGATGATAAGATAATGCAGACAGAAGGAAAAGAAGAATTTCGAGCCCCTCACTCTGTTTCCAAGGACGGTAGTGAAGCTGGCATGGACGAAGCCCTGGCAGAAGAATTTCTTGGCCCGTTGGAATATCTGACACAGGTAGCGAATCAGCCCGTGTATGGGATTGTCTTCCAGCGCTACATTGTCCATGCGAAGACAGTAAAACCTAGCTTAGGTCTTGAAGCGAGAAAGGTTCTAGCAGATTCTCGTCGCAAGGATTGCAGGAAAGTGAAACTTAAGCAGGAGATTGAGAAATAAAGGGCTTCCAATCCCAAGATTACAAAGCAATTTGCGGATTTGAAGAGGAAATTGTATACTATGTACAGTGAAGAGTGGGATAATATACCGAAAATTGGGGATTATTCGTTGAGGAATAAGAAGACGAAGTTTGATAGCTTTGTTCCTATGTCGGATACCTTGCTGGAGAAGGCACGGCAGGAACAGAAGAATGTCACTTGCGAAAGTATTGGAGGGTTGGAAAATGTCAAGAGAAAGACATTGCTTGCAACAACCATTGCTAATGAATGCCAGGCCAATTTCATCAGTGTGAAGGGCCCTGAATTGTTAACAATGTGGTTTGGAGAGAGTAAGGCTAATGTGAGAGAATTTTTTGATAAAGCCAGGGGGTCAACTCCTTGTGTTCTGTTCTTTGGTGTCGAACAAAATCTGCAGGAGGCAGAGGAAGATGGTGCGGACATGGAACCTATAGGTATTGAGGAGGAAGTTCTGGATCGAATCTGGAAGCTGGCGGATAGCTGCACAGGTCTGTAGGGTTTTCTTGTATTCCACGCAGCAGGAGGCGGGACCGGATCAGGGCTCGGATCTATTCTCCCGGAGAGGCTTTCTGTGGAATATGGAAAGAAATCCAAGTTGGGTTTCACTGTTTACCCATCTCCTCAGGTGTTTACATCTGTGGTGGAACTCTACAACACCGTGCTCTCGTCTCATTCGCTGTTAGAGCTTACTGATGTTGCTGTTCTGCTAGATAAGGAGGCCATTTATGACATCTGCCGCCGTTCCCTTGACATTGAGCAGTTTTGTAAATTGAAAATAGAGGACACTTCGCGCTTTAAGTTTACTCACCCTAATGGATATTGTTCTGTGATTCGGATTTCAAGAATTGTGTCAGATATATTCTGGTTGGGGTTGCCCAATGTATGGTGGTTTGTCATGGGAGATGATGATACGGTGTTTTTTACGGAGAATCTTGTTAAGGTTTTAGGTAAACATGATCATAATCAGTATTATTATATTGGCAGCAATTCGGAGGACGTAGAGCAGAACGTGGTGCATTCTTTTGAAATGGATTTTGAACTGGCTCAGTGCCATGTTGACAGGGCTGAGACAGAAGAATGTGAATTTTTGAGTGAGTTTGCTCCTGTAAAAGTAGTAAGAGGAGGTGTTCGGCTATTAGATTTTATTGAGTCAGACATAAATTGGAAAAGATTGATTCGCAGTGTCTGTGAACAATATTTGGCGAAGTTAAAAACTTTCAGCCTGGTTGCGATGTAAAGAAGCGGAAATGTAGGGAATGTCACAGTGCATGGTTGTGCCGGTTGGACTTCACGGGGGAGATTGTTGGGATGTGAAGCCCAACGGTCACATGACCGTTTGTATTCTCCCATCTCTTCGTATTCGAAGAGCTCTCTATAAATATGTGTGGCAGATCATGTATTGTGTAGTTGGTTGGTGTTTGATTAATAGAATTATTCCCTGCTTGAGAGTGGACGTAGGCTATTGCCGAACCACTATAAATCTATGTCTCATATTTTGTTCTTTGTTTTTCTATTTCATTCTCTTTCTCTGCTTATTTAATATTTACAGGAACCTTCCTGAATCCTCATCCATGAGGATGAATTGATAAAAAAAATAGCAGATATGATTTCATTAATAAGAAAAAGAGAAGGAAGATGATACCACAAAACTTGTGAGCCACTTAATCAAACCTGAAAAACTAAAAATAACTAATAAATTCCTAAGGGCCATTTTAACCTATCATAAGTCTTGAATACATCCGTCTTGATAAACATACCTTTGTCTTTCTAACACCCCATAGAATGAATGAATTTTAAAGAAATAAAAATACTCTTGATAATATGACACCCCTTCACAAAAACCCTAATTTATTTGCTATCAAAGAATTCAAAATATGTTTTAAGTGATTAAAAAAATGTTTGATAATTATCTTGTAAGAGACATTATAGAGAGAAAAATGGAAAAATAAACAAAAAGAATTATCCCCCACTTTCGTTCGAATCAAAACTAGAAGAGAAAAACTAATTGAATTACATATATATTTATTATTCTAATATTGTCATGCAATGTCTAATAGATCATATTTTAATTCAACGAATAATTATTCATAAAAATAAATAAGAAAACCCTAAGGTCTCAAAAACTTACCTTTCATTCATTTAAAAAATATGCTTTTTCTATTCTTCAAGAATAATAGGCCCTGTTAGCATAGCATATTTAGCGATGCATATTGGTCATGCTAGTTTTAATGGTTATGTAGTTGGTGTAACTAAATTTCTTGTTTATAAGCATGCATGTAGTTCATCAAATATTCATCAAAATAACAAAGTTTTTTTTTAACTTGTTCTCCATATGGTATTAGAGCCCTTATTATTGGGCATGAAGATGCAATAAAAATGGTGTGTGAAGATGGCATTAAATATTTGATATTTGAGAAGATACCTTGGTTTAAATCATTGGGTGGAGACTGACTATGTGTGAAGAATCTTGAAGGCACATGGAAGAACTTGGCATGAAAGTGAAAGAATGACATCACCAACAATATAATTATTACATAATCATCTAGAATTGGTGCAAGGAAAAGAAAATTGTAAGGATATGCTACGACATTATTCTTGAAGGCATATGTAGAGGAGTTATTAGAATTCTTATGGTCAATGCAAGAGGGTTAGTTATTTTCTTATGTATATCTTCCTTCTTATCGTTAAGGAATTATTAATCCAGGTGAGTTCAAAATTTCTATTATGCCTATGTATGAATGGAGAAGAATTTCTTGTATGTAAAACCATTGAATGTGTGAAAATATGAAATTTTCCACCTATAGAATCGGGTGGAGTATATTATGTGTCTTCTCTCTACATTTAAACTCTATCTTAGGCTATGTATTTATGTGAGGTTTAAGTTGGGGTTTAATTAAATAGTGTGAGTTTAGTGGTGATATAAGGGAGACATTGTGTCAAAGATTGATTTAAATTTATTTAAAGGGGATATAGAATTATGGAGATTGTATTAGACAAGTATTTTGGATTTAACTTTTATACTTGGAGAATGAAAATTTAAATGCAAGTAATGAATAAAAATTTATGGGGAATAGTAAGTGGAAAAAACCCACCTACATATGCAAATAAGTTATTGGATTAGACTAGTAGAGATGATAAAGCAAAAGCTATTATTAGTATTTCTCTTTCTAACTCTAAATTACATCATATAGATTTAGACAAATTATCAATAGAAATTTGGGATGATCTAAATATTTTTTTTTGGAGCAAAAAAACTTAATGCAAAGTTTTCTCTAAAACTTCAATTATTTAGGTTCAAAATGGAAGATGGAATCACAATGTCAAATCACATAAGTAATTTTAGGTCTCTAATTAGGCAACAAGCAGAAGTCAAGGCTCTAGTAGATGGTGACAATGCTAGAGCTATATTGTTAAATATTTTACCAAGTCAAAATATAATAATATTATTTTTACACTCAGTCAAATAACTTCTCAAAACTTACAAGATATGATTTCTACTCTTTTAGCAGAAGAAACAAGAACAAAACTAGAAGATACAAAAGATGACTCTCAACTAGAGAATGCATTATACTCACAAAGCAATAATAAAATTTTAGGTACAAACAAAATAGAAATTAAATGTTTTTACTATAAGGAAAACGGTCACACAACTTGGTCTTGTAGAAATTGACCTAGTGATGTTCTTAAAAGAAAACTCAAGGATCAATCAAATGAAGGTAACTTAGTTTATATTGAGGATGAGGATGAGGATCCACTAGATGATAATTTTGTTGATATTACTAAGAATGGATGTGTACTTTGAGCTATCACATTCGAGGTTGGTGGCACAAGAGAATGGAGGAATTTCCATCATCTCAAGTTAGCTTCTCACTTTGAGATAGTTCTTTGTAAGAGAAGAATTTTCTTTCTTTATTGTTTTCTTTATTGATGTTGATGGATTACAAGAAAACATATATTGTTAAGTTCAAATTATAGAGATAGGTAAGGGATTTAGCAATGAACTCAATATGGATTTTTGTCCAATGAGTTTACAAGATTATGATTAAGAATTATACCCTTCTAAGGCTCATTAGATAACTTGATGGAGCTCTATCACAACTCAATATGGATTGTTGTTGAATAATTCAAGAATCAATGATTTGAGAGTTTGTGAAAATGGTAGTCCAAAAACTTAGGAATTTAGCTCTTGAAGCTACACCCTTCTAAGGGTCACGAGACAACTTGATGGAGTTCCACTTGATTCAGGATTTGTTTCTTCAAGGAAGAACTTCTCAAGAATGTATATTTGTTTTGTTATCAACAAGCTTTGTTATGTAAGCCTTAATGGGAGTCCCTTATCAATGTGAATTAAAGATTTTAGGGGTGAATTTGCAGGAACATTGTAATAAGGAGGGGAATGTTAGCATAACATATTTTAGCAATGTATATTACATTTTTTTTACCTCTATTGGTTATGCAAGTTTCAACAGTTATGTAGTTGGTTTAATTGCATTTCTTGTTTATAAGAATATATATAGTTCATTGAACATTCATTAAAATATTATTTTTTCTTTTAACTTGTTCTTGAGGCCCCATTAAATGTTTATTCATTTTCTCAATAACCAAAGGAACAATGAAGCCTATGATAACCCTTCCTCTTCCACAACTATAGGAATATTTTTCTTAAACAAGGAAGAGAAACAATGAAGATCTTCCTTGTTAGTGTCCTAAGACATTAGAAAGATGAATTCCTTGACAGGAGGTAATATATGAGATAAGGCTAGGGCTAAAAACTAGTTTACAATTTTATTAAGGAAGCAAAAATGTATTTTTGGTGTTTGAACAAATTTAAGGGGCTTGAACTAATGGGTTCGAGCGAACCCTTAAAGGTGTTCGAGTGAACCCCCTAGTTCAAGAAAAACCCCTAGTTTGAGAGAACCCCCTAGTTTGATCGAACCAGTAAGTGTAGATTGATTTTTTTTTAAAAAGGGGTTTGAGCGAAAGGGGGTTCGTTCGAACCCCCGAATTAGGGATTTTTTGAATTAGGCCAACATTTTTTAACATTATGTTGAAGGTGTTTAATCAAACTAGGATTTGATTGAACCCCCATTTGAGTGAATGGGTTTAGGGGGGTCTGAGCTAACAGTGGTCTGATCAAACACCCCTTTTCCCGCTTTCTCCCCCTTTGCTACTTTTTTTTGCAAAAAAATTCCATTCAAAACTCGAGTTGAGGATGAAAATGGAGGAAACTTTAGAGACCCAACTGGATGATGGTAGTATTCAAAACGAGCTATCCATCCAATACAATTTTAATATATTTTGGTTTTATTATGTATTTTTTTTTAGTTTAATTAAATAGATTTTTCACTGAAAATCAAGTTTTCTATTCTACACATATGGAAAAATAGTATTTTATCAAAATAAAATTATGAAAAATATGTTCAGGCAAGGTATTGATATCCTTAATCCAGTAATTTTTTTTTGAATTTTGATACATACAAAAAAAGTTATGTTGTATACAGTCTGCCTATGTCTGAATTGTAATTTGTTTGACTTTGAAACTTGATTAAGGAAAAAATATTCAATAAAACACTATGAAACCAAATGAACTTGTTAGATATCATAGTTACAAATCTAAATTTGGAAAAAATAGAATTTTATCTTTCATAAAAAAAATGCTATGCTATATATGATGAACATTACTCCTTAAAAATGATGTTTACTGATAAAAACTAGTTTTTGAAGGAGATGGAAAAAGAAATGCAATCTGATTCAAAAAAAAAAAAAAAGAATCTACAGAAAAATGTCATAAATCACTAGTTTGCATCATCTTCAAATTCTTCATGGTTTAGCCGCTATAGGTGCCCAAAAGTGATGATTTAGTTTAAAAAATTTAGTTCAATGTCCAGTTTGGCCAAAAATTGTAAACTAGTATTGTGGAATCACTTGTAACATTATTTAAAAAAGAGGTGTTTTGATCTCCCCTAAATATAATTAATTCTATATTTTTTCTTCTATAAATTATCCTTCATAAATTCCCATTCATGAAGTTCTTTAGAAAGAGAGGTATCCTCTAGAAGTCATTCCATAGATATACTAAATTCTCTAATCTAAAGGTAGTATTATTCAATCTTTCCTACACCACTTTCTTCGGCTAAAAAATATTATCAAAGGTTAATTTTTTGTGCATAATTTAATATTAACATAAAATATTGAAGCCTTTTAAAAAAGGAATATATTTAGGTATCAAAGTGGGGTTGATTTCCAACCACTGTAATACCATATTCTCATATATAGACTTATCCAAAAGCCATATTAACTAAAAATTGAATGAGAATTCTTAAGATTAGAGAAAAGAGATGAAGATAGATTGAGATGCACATAACATATTTGGTTTTTCTAATGAAAGTATCATATTATTGAACCATCTTTATAAATTTTAATAATTTATTTTATAATTTTCTTCAATAGGTAATATATTTCTTCTTATTAAGTAGTCTTCGTAGTTGAACATATGAACATGCACTTTTGCAAGAATATGTCCAAGTAAATACTTGAGATTCCAACTATAAAAAACTATTAGGTATCTAACTTTTCATAAATGCTACAATATAACCTATCTAATAGTATCAATAGTCACATTATTACATAGGGCCAAGCCAAACAATGTTTCTTTTCAATTCAAATGATGATCAAATCTAGTTAAAAAATATCAAAAGACCAAAAAATATTATTTTTGAATAAAACTATAGTCCCAAAGTAAACGTTTTTTATTTTCATATTTCATTGACAAATAGAAAATTTAACTAGTTAGATCTACATACATTTCAATCCAAGTCCACATAAATTTAACTAGTATTGTTGAAGGCCTTCTAGGTCTTTACCTAATTGTTTAATTTTATCTTCAAAGACATTTTAAACAACAACCTCCAAGTCCACACAAATGTTAGGTGTCGAAGTAGACATAGGAAACATAGGAGTAGGGAAAGAATTAAAGATAAAATGTGTAGATGTAAATATTTGAGTGAAAGAGTTATAAGACTAAGGCTCAACATCAAATGTGACTACAGTACAAGAAGCTATAATTCTGAAACTACGTCACATAAAGGTATTAGATACGGGGTAAAGGTCATGAAGCTCATAAATTTATTACCAAATTCAGGAAACTTAAATGCTCATATAATGGATAAAAATGATAGAAACTGGAAAAAAATTTAGAAATAGGAAACAAGTCTACACAAAAATCACATACATAATACTAAGACTGAAATTTAGATAGAATTTAGTTGGACAAGGGAAGTGGATCCCTAGACCAAAGATGCATTATTTCAGTAATATAAAATTTTACAAATCAATTACAGTTTCTAAGGATATCAGGTTACACAGGTTTAGGTATGAGAGAAAAAAATCTAGAAATGCTAGAAAACATAATTTTTTTATGTGAAACACACACATGCATGAAATGTTATGTTTTTAAAGAAATGAAATATATTCAAATTGCAATTTTTAGAATTTAAATTAATGTGATAACTAAATTTATCTTGAAAAGTACTGAAAGAGAACACTTTTTGGCTTTTTAAATGATAAACAATATGAAAATCTATAATTTTTCAATTATTTTCACTAAAATTTACATGCAATTTAAACAAAAAACAACCTAAGGTTGCACTCAAATTTTACAATAAATTATTTTATGATTTTAGAAGATTTTGCAACTATAAAGAAAATTGGGTTCACACAAAAAAAAAATACAAAAGGGATCTAGGGTCTAAATCACACCTTTTGTGATATTACATTAGAGAGGAACCAAAATGATCACACAAGACCACATGGGTACTATCCCCAATGGAAGAGCTAGAATGGCAGATCAAGGTTTTGGTCCTCTTTTGTGTTTTTGTGTGTGAGTTGATTAGGACATGAGTTAATTTGATTGTGTAAATGTAAAACTAGGTAAACTATGGATCTACAACAAATTGATGTGATTTTAGTAAAATATAGAACTGCAACACAAATTGAGGATTAAAAAGTAGAGTGTAGAGAAAGATGAACCTAACATGTACATTGGGTCTAAAATTTCCTGGTTAACGATAGTGGCACCCTAGAATTGAGAATGGTTCTTTGTGGAATTTGTGAACATGTATCAGTGGGTCATAGTCTATAGGTTCTTCCTTCCTAGACTCGGCTTCAAAACTTCATCTATTGATGACTAATTCAACTTGAACTAATTTTTTGAAGTAAGAGGCTTGAACACTTGATCTTGTATTTAGGTTTTCAATCATCTTCCAAATCCACTTCATATTTTCCACCTACAAATAAGAAAGGGAAGAAAGGGTTGTAGGGGATTTCCTAAGTCAAACCTCATTTTTGTGTTTCCACCTCCATAATGGTATGATGATGTGAAGAGTGTGTACCCTCAGTTAGGAAGAGGTAAATAGATAAAAACAAATGATAAATGACAAGTGTTGGAACTTACCACTCAAATATTCTTTCCTTCATGAAAGGAAGTCATGGTATTCATCTCATACAAGGATAACTAGATGCTTTATTGAAGGCCTTGTAGGTGTTAGTACTAAACATAAGGAAATAGGGTGTGTCCACCTTTTAGGAGATGGACAACTTAGGAGATCCTATTTGGCTCTTAATTCATTCAAGAAAACCCTATAGATCTCAATCTAATGATTCAATTGAGAGAAGGGGTTGATATAAAGTCTCCTTGGGTGTGATAAATGAAAAGGGTGGTTCACCACTAAGCAATGGCTTAAAAAGAAGAAAATGCAAATCTAATTTTATAACATAGGAAATGAAACTTAAAATCAGAATAATAAACTGAGAATGATCAAAGTGACACCTAGAAAAATGAAGATGCTTGAAACAAGGTTTGTGATCCCAAAAATTATGATTTTTGATGTGAAATGGGACTCATATTCCAAACTGGGTGATTTAGTCCAGTTTAGGGTTTTAGGTTGAATCTGGAATCTACAATTGGTAAACTAGGATGTACATAAAATGTTTGAAACTGGTATATACTGGGACTCATACGCCCAAGGTGCTGATTTATACCTAGTATTAGGGTTTGGATAAAACTCTAGTATCCTCTAATGATCTTCTGTGACTTCTCTCATGTCCAATCTCTCAATCTCAAACTCTAAATTTTGACTTGTAGGAGACTTTCTATGAAGATAACTCCAAGAACTTTCTTGAACCTTGCAATTTTTTCTTCAAAGGATATTTAAGCCTTAAAACACCTCTAGATCCACAATCACACATGTAGAGGAGAGAAAAAATCTTGTTTTGTTAGTGGATAGGGGTTTTCCTTGGTCAAACCCCATTTAGGTAATCAAACCTTGAAATCAAATGAAACAACATGAAGGAATGATGAATGAACAAATATGCAATGTTGTAACCCACCAAACCCTTGGAATAAATGCTGCAAACTTGGATGAAATTTCTATCATGAATGTAGATATTAACTCTTGATTGAATGTTATGAATCTTGACTTGAATGCTTGCTTGAATTATGAAAACCTACATCATAAATGTTAGCTCAAAAACACACATGTGATGCATTATGACTTTGACATGATGATTGATTCTTGAATTGATGCTACAAAATTCTTGATAATAAGCTCTTGAGTGCTCTTGAATACTTTAATTTCTAGATCACACTTGCTCATAAAAATTGCTAGGAAAAAATATGTGAAATAACCTTATATTTATACTTGTTTATGCCAAATTTTGAGATATTACAACACTACAAGCTGACATCAAATGTAGGAGAATAAAATCCCACCAAGAATTTAATTCAAAATAGGTCCAAGCTAAAGCAGGACTCATATGCTAGTTGGGGCATATAAGCCCTAGTAGCTTAGGATTGAGACACAAATTTTAAGAAATGCTAAGTTCTATTGCAAATTCAAGATCAGGCCCTGAAACTTAGATGGGACCCATACATCCAAGGTGGAGTATGAGTCGTAGAGCACTAAATCTAGGACACACAACCTAAAATCATTAAATTTTGATTGTTCATTAGTTATTTATTGATATTACCCTTAGAAAGATGCATTAAATAAGGCTTGTGGATGCAAAATAGAACCAAATAAGGCATAAAGAAGCCCAATTTTAGTAGGGAGAGACCAAAAAATTGTGAAAATGAAAAGGGATACATTTTTATACACTACATTTATCTCCCACTTTAGTGAGAGGAGGAACTTGCTTCAAACTCACACTAAAGTAGACAAACTTGTCTAAAGAGTGGTCCAAGTCTACCAATGCTAGTGAGATAGGATGAAAATGATCAAGAGGGTTGCACAAGCCCCTAGGATCAAGATCCTATGGAAAAACAAGATGGGTACAAAGGAAAACACATGGATAATGTAAGGAACAATAACAAGGTACAAGCATACACTACCAAAGACAAAAAGAAGAAAGAAAAACAAAAAAAAGGGAATGAATCAAGCCTCGACCATTTTTCCAATGTGATGTGGATCAGATCTAAGTTGTTTATCCAAAAATGTTTACAAGTGGAAAATTTTTTCCACTATGTAAACCAAGTGCATGCTCACAAGGGCTAGTGAAATCTTAGGTTGTCCACTAGGTGAGCCCCCAATGAGACACATATACATGTAGGTAGTATGTGCTCACACAAACAAGAAAGTGGTTATGGGAAAGTCACACCTAAGTTCGTCTCCCATACGATAACCATACCAAAGCTATACCTCCTGATAACTTTGATAAGGTTCCACATGACACGAACAACATAATCCATGAGGAAAGAAAAAATTTGTATGCTTGAAACCCATAAACAAAATGGATGGAGCCATAGGAAAAAAAAGTGTATTATGCAAAGTGGCCATATAATAGATATTATAAATGAAAAATAGTGTAAGGTATGTTCAAAGGAATTTTTCTTAGTTCATGTTAGCTCTTAACTTAGGTAACATCATGCCTAATGTCTCCAAGAGAGGACCAATCAAAGAATAAAATATTTGCAACTTAGGGGATGTAGTGTGTCACATCAAGCCACTAAGAGGAATATAATATACTAAGAGAGATCACACATCTTGAGGGACATCACACCCAATGTCACCACAAAGAGGAAGATGGATCACATGAAGTAAGAAGACTACACAATGAAACATGAGTTCAAAAATGCAAGTTTAATGCCAATGTATGCCCCAACTTTAAAGAAATTGCTAAATACCATGTTGTAAGCAATTAATTTATATTAGCAAATGATTAATGCTAACAAGACATGAGAGCTTATTTGGAAATCCCTATGCCAAGTCATATGTTTCTTATTGAAGCTATGTCATGAAAAGGGGTTGCCCCCTAAATGAAATCCCAAAATCACACAAGGTATCCATGAATTCGGGGTCAGTATGTCTTTCCTATAATGTTATTAGAGAGCTTGGAACTATCATTCCCCAAATACTCATGGAATAGAAAAAATGACACAAAAAGAGAGAAAACTATCATGACCCCTATTTTTAATGAATTAATTTATGATTCTATAATACCATTTTGATGCATCTAGTATTTAATTTAGTGAATGATTATAATGTTTGTAATGTTTAATTAAATCAATTTATAATAAAATAATAAAAGTGCAAAGGGGATAAAATAATTGATTATAGTTCAATTAAATATTTCATTATGCAATTAAATGTTAATTCTCTAAAGTTTTGAATAAATATTGTATTTACAAATAAAAGATATTTCTTTATTAATTGCTTTGAATAAATATTTAAACTGTAAGTTAAAATGGTTTAACTATTATTTCTGAGGATAAATACTTGGTTTGTAATTAAAATAGGGATAAATATTACACATGAAATAAACTTTATTTATTTATTATTTTATTATTTTCAAGATTAGGTTTTGGGGGAAAACTGAAAAGAAAACCTTTAAAAGAAGGGAAAATCATTAAGGAAAATACAATATGGTTTTCTTGAACTAAATCTTTCTCTGCAAGAAATTAATAACAGAAAAAGAATGGGTGCCAAGTAGAGTTTTCAGAGATATAGAAATAGTGACAAGAAGAAGAGGGGAGAAGATAAGAAAAAACCAGAAGAAGAAAAGGAAAATCCTTTAGGAAGCCACTTCCAAAAGATCCCAAATAGAAAACAGGAGGTAGGAAGAGGATCTCCAACTTGAGAGCAAATTCTAGGTTTTTAAATCCTCTCGCTTGTATTTTGAGTTCAAATGTGTGAGAAAATTTTTGTATTGTAGAAAAGAGAAATTCTTATGTTGAATACCCCTTGGTTGTAATCTTGTTTTTAGAGAGTTTTGAACCAAGCCTGTATAAATGTGTGGCATATTCATATAAATATACTTGTGTGTGTGAGTACATCTTATTACTTCTTGCTTCAAATCGAATCTTTTATAGAAGTGTTAATTTGTTTGGGGAAAAAAAGCTGGTTACCAATGGGAATATCTTTTATACATATTACACTTAATAATCTGCGTGTATATACATCTATGAACTAAATAATATGTAATTAGTAGCTTTCAAGACTATAGAATGGCCGAGGGTTACTGTTTAAATGGTTTTGATTTTAAATTTTCGAGGGTGTAACACCCCCCAGCTAAGTCTCCCTATGAGGAGGCAGCGCTGTGGAGGCAACGCCCTCCATAGGCTTGTGGAGGGGGCGCTTCCCCCACAGGAAGTTCCTCCCATAGGGGATGCCATTCAAGATAATCATGTATATTAAACTCTAAAAACCTTTACCTGCCTTCTACGAGCTACGTTGGGTTTCTATGGCGTTCTCTAAATATATATATATATATATATATATATATATATACACACGTAAGTATGTGTAAACTATTGTTATAGAAGAAACAATTCTCTGTTTAAAATTATTTCTAATATAAGGGTGGGTTTATATCTAAATAGATGCAATATAAAATATAAATACATACACATGAACCACAAAGAATGTTGAAGGAGAAAAATAATCTCTCTGTTTCCATTGTCAACTTGTCTTAGCTGCAACACTTGAACATGATAGGAAGTTTAAAGATTTAATTAACCTCCTTGATTCTATTGAAAATCTATCATTGTTGTAGCACTTGAAAATAGAATATTGTAAAAATCCTAACATGCTTGAGAGCTGGTGGTGAAGTCCAAATTCCAAACTCCAAATAATGCTAGTGCCTTGTGTTTTCAGAATGTGTATGAATTTGACTTTTGTTAACTTGTTATTACTAATTCCTTTGCTTGCCATAATTGGATGGAAAGGCATATCTAATGTTGTAAGTCATGAAATCTAGGGATATTACCGTATCTTTTACTCATAAAGCTAATAGGAATTAGCCAATTAGGATTATAATTTCCTTACAAATAATTATGTTCAATATTCCAGCAAGTAAGAATTATTCATTACTAGACTTTCTAGGAAAAATAACTATGCAACTGGAAACAAAATTTACTTAAATATATGATATGCTTTATTTTTGTTCAAATAGCTCTTTTTATTTTATTCCTTCTTGATGTCCAACTTACCATATGTAGGTACATGAAGAAAACAATAGGATGATTAGACAACATGTGTAGACTATAATACAAGATTCAAAAACACTCACTCAACATTCAAGTAGATTGTATTTTTTTTACTTGATGAAATTAGTTGTAAGTGTAGGCCTCTATGGTCACTCTATCCACCATTCAATTATTTTTTCTTGCTATTCCTGACTCAAATTTGGCTAATAGGTTAAGACTGAATGTATCCTATCTGCCCCGCACGAAATCATCTTTGCCATTCATTTGATATTTTTGCAAGTTGTCACTGGAGATAGGTTGTTTTCTGCTCATATTTTAGAATAAACACAATTCTACAAGTTTTCTTTATAACGACAACTGCATCTACTGACCACATTTTTATGCTTAGACCTATCATATTTGATGTGTAAAATATGTAATGTATCATGTAAAAACAGTTTTACTGTATTTTGGAGTGAGAAACTAAGTTTGTGATTATTCTCTCAGCTTGATTTTACTATATCGGTGTCAATTCTTCAACATGTATTGGTTATTTCATATTACAGATAAGAATTTCATTCACACACCATTTCACTATCATTGGTCTGGTATGCCTGTGGAAACTTTTTGCACATGATCAATACTTTGGCCTCGAAGTAGAAATTATAGTCTTTGACCATGATAATGATGGTAGTCTAGGGAACCCTAATATGTGACTTCTAATTTTGTATTCCTTATTGGCAAGTAACTATAAGTGTACTCCACTAGGAATGGGTATTTAATAAATAGTTAATAAAGTAAAGAAAGTAAACTAAAGTGGAAAATTAAATGTCAATTATATTTAAATTAAATATATTTAATAATTTCTATTGAAGAAAATATTCTAAATATGATATGCTTATAGGAGGACAAAGTTAAAGAATTGGATATGAAAATGGGAGATATTTGAAGACACTTGATATATATATATATATATATATATATATATATATATATATATATATATATATATATATATATATATATATATATATATAATTGGATTGCACTTAATCTATGCATATTAGATATCGTAAACTGAATTGGGAATTTTATAAAAAGATAAATAAATGATAAACCATACCTTACCTTAATAAATATTAGGTTTAATGGTGGCACTCCTCTCATGCATCATGGTTTATCAAGTATATAAGGAGAACTTTGGAACTCCCTCACCTAGTTGATTTTCTATTTCATTTGCATATGAAGGTAGACCTTCTTAACTCTTTTATATTTTTATTCACTTATTGTTGAACTCTCTATGAAGTTATAATTAGAATGTGAATGTATTAATACTTTCAGTATACTTTTCCTATTTGTAAATACTTGGGAGCCATCCATGACAATGTTGGCATTATCTAAATTTCATATGTAAGGTTATTACATCGGTGAAACTTGAAAATGTTGTGTGTAGACTTATGTGACTAGTAAAAGAACTTCCAATGCTCCTTGATATGTGAGACACTTATGATATCCAAAATTATGTATTGAATGGTCTTGTCAATGAGACAATATGACCATTTCATGTGAGGCATCTTGTAACTATTGAGATTTTGTAGCCAGTAAGGCTTTGTCGTTGAGGCATTTCAATAAGCCAGTGAGGCACTTTTGACGAGTGGTTTTTATCCCTATGAGGGTTTTCCACTCATGAAAATCTTTGTGTTATGGTTACTTTGTGGGTGAATTTATGATTGTGCTCATTCCTTAATTGTATTTCAGTATTTTAATTTACATGCATTGTTGAGATGATAAATCTTGTGTAAGTCTATGTGGCTATATCTTGTAATGGCATAACCTTGTTTTTGAAATACCTTGATTCATTGATGTATGATATTCCATTTAAATATAGTGACAAAAGTAATTAAATTATTACTCTTTTTCTGGACCGTTTTATAATGATTTGATTCTATTTAAGTTAATTTGGAAATTAAGGGTTGTAGTTGGTATGTGAGATTTTCCAATCGTTACAAAAACAAAGAAAATATTCTGGGTCAACATGGAAGAGACCTGAATGTCTCAACACCTTGCATCATCCCCAAAAAGAAAATACAAGACAATGAAAAGGATTAAATTTTTATGACATGTAGACATCTAAAAATGTCTCAATGGATTGCATTGGCTAACTAACATCATTTTTTCCTCTAATCTATCTTCTTTTCACTTGTTTAATTAAATATGCCTAATTATTTAATTAAATGCTCCATTTTCACCTAGTAATCTAAGTGACCTAATTGGGTTAGTTCACCCCCTCTCACACTGACATTTCATCTAATTTAATTAAATAATGCAAATTATTTAATTTTAACCCTAAGGGTAAGTGCAAAAAGATGGGTCCCAAAAAGGGGGCTTAAGTGGTCACTTTTTTTCTAAAATCAGGAAATACTAACCTTGGATGTGAAATTGAGGATAGTTACACTCATAATTTTGAGATGGAACAAAAAAAAGGATCCAAGTGCTCCAAGTCTACTTTCTAAAATACTAATTTATTTTGAAAATGGTTGAGATTAAGGGGTTCAAAAGAGGGATGTACAAAAAATTTTGTTTTTTTTGTCAAAAAAACATAACATAGCAACTCTTGTACGTCCCTAGCATGGTGAATTTTTTTTAAGTATTTTAAAAATTTATCTAGTGAGAAATTAGCTAACAGTATGTAGTCGATGCACGATTTTTTTGATAAATTTTTAATGAATATTTTATTTTTTACTAATTTTCTAAGTGGACACTTAGTGAAAAAAATAAATTTGGTTGTCCTACCCATACAAATTTTGGAAACTAATTGAATTTTTATTTTTTAAATTTGTAGAATGGAGTCTTGTTTCTAAAAAAATAATTTATTTGAAAATTTGATAAATGGTTAATTTGCATTTTTTTTCACTCTCTTTGTGTCATTCTTCTAGTTCTATGTGCTTTGGGGAATGATGAAAATTTTGAGCTCTTTCATAAAAACATTACAGCAACAAACAGACTGACCCTAAATCCATAGATCCTTTATGTGTTTGTTGTGTTCCTTTTTTGGGGGAAACTCCATTTCTTTCATTTTCTCTTTTATTTACATGAAGCAACCTAACTTAGAAACATATGACTTGGCATAGGGGCTTTGCAAGTTGGCTCTCATGTCTTTTTTTCTTTTTTTCTTTTTTTTTCCTTCACTACTTTAAAGTAATTGCTCACATAATGGTGTGTAGAATTTTTTTTAAGGTGGGGGGATACATTACCATTAATTCATTTTGCATTCTTGGGTTTTAGTGTAGCCTTTTCATTTCATACGATGTGTTCTTCACTCTGTGGATGACATTGGGTGTGATGTCCTTCATAAGAGTGATCTATCTTAGCATATTACATTCCTCTTAGTGGCTTGATGTGACACATTGCATCCCTTAAGTGGTGAATATTTTATTCTTTGATTGGTCCTATCTTGGAGACGTTAAACATAATGTTCCCTAAGTGATAGACCTTGCATGAAATTAACAAGACTCCTTTGAACATCTCTTAAATTTTACATGTTATAATTTTTTAATTTTACATTTTTACCACCTTGTATAATGCAACTTCAATGCTTGTAGTACCTTGCTCTTTGTTCATGGGTTCTAAGCATATGAATCTTTTCTTGTCTCATGAAGCACGAACTGAAATTTCCTTTGTGGCACATTGTTAAAGTTATCAGGAGGTATAACTTTGATATGGTTGAGTGGGAAGCCCATTTAGTGACATGACTTTCCTCATAGCCACCATTGTGTTTGTGAGTGCATACCACCTAGCATATGTACTTCACCTTCTTGGGTCGTCTCACTTGGTAGATCACTATGAGTTCTGTCACCCCAGAGTGAGTATGCATTTTCTTTTTCAAACAATCAGCCTAGATCTAATCCACAACTAGTTGGACAGAGGATCAAAGCTCAATTACATTTCTCTTTCACATGTGTGTTCCTATCTTCTTATGTCTAGTTTTCCATGGGATCTTCATCTTGGGGGCTTCATCATCCATCTTGATCATTATCATTCCATCTTGCTAATGTAAGTGCATTGAGACCTCTCTCTCAATATTCATGGCTAATTTAGTGTGTGTTTGAAGCAAGTTCATCCTCTCACTAAATTTGGGGCTAAATGTATTGTAGAAAATGGCCCTTGTCATTTTCATGGTCTTTTAGACCTTTCTTCACGATGCTTGGTCCATTTTTCTTTGATTTAATGTCGCAATGTAGCTTGGAAACTCACATTTTGTCCTTAAAACTCAAAATATGATATCTTGTGAAGGTGTTGTGAAACATTTCTACACTTTCTAGACTCTATTTATCACAATTCAACTAAAAATCACCTTTTCATCACTTATCAAGTCCTATTTTGAAGTGTTGTAGAGTCTTGTAATAAGATTTCATGCTTTTCTAGGCATAATTTCACTATTTACACCTTTCTTATGCTTTATTTGACCCTTTTATGCCCTTATAAGGCTTAATTATGTCTATTTTTGAATGTAAACCCAACAAAAAAGATTAAATATGACTTAATTCCTAACACCCACTTTCAAGTCCAAGGTAGGACCCATTTTCCATGGGCGGAAAATGAGTCCCTCTTGGCTCAAAATTCAAAATACTTCAATTTTTTTTTTGGGTTTTTATTTAAAATCACCTTATGTTGGCCTTTGATGAGGTATCTTTGGGTTACTAAGGAACAAGTGTGTATAAATAAGTGTTTTTCTTCTCATTTTAACCCCCATTCATCAAGTCCACTTATTCACACATTCATTCAAGCATTCAAGCATGTTGCATCATTGAATCAAGCATTAATCAAGTATTTTGGAGCATCCATTGTTATGTCTTCATATTTCTTCAATAAGGGTTTGGTAAGTTGATAGCACTTGCATGTTATTTTTTTATCATTCTCTTCCATTCCATTTCTTCATTAAGGGTTTGATTACAAAAATGGGATTTGACTAAGGAAAATCTCTATAACCTAATCCTTAACCATTTTCCCCCTTTTGCATGTGTATTTACAGACTTGTGTATGCAAATTTTACAAGATATTAGGTGTTCAAAATTGGAAAAGAAGTCAACAAATTTTTTCAAGTCAACTACAACCTCTTTCAAGCTTGGAGAAGACATTATGTCCATTTTATGTAGAATTAACTTCATCAATCTAACAAGCAGACAACCTCGGATCTGGTGCTATAGGATTGGTCATTGATTTCACATAATCTTGGGAATGGAATGATTCACCACCAGTGGCCAATGAGTCCCAACTTAAGGTTGAAAATCTAGATTTTGTTAGATTCCAGCTCCTGACACTCAGAAACCAACTTTCAACAATTTTCATCAGAAGCAGGACTGATTCGCCATCAGTGGTGAATGAGTCCCACTGGTGATTTTCAGTGATCTCTGTCAGCATTCAGAATATTCTAGAATCTTCATCAGATCTGTAGCTGCACTCAGATTTAGCCTTCTTCTTTTTTGTTTTGCATTGTGTTCATACTTTAGTTCATGTTTGCTTATCACATTGTGTTTTCTAACATTGCATAATTCTTAGGTTTTGCATTCATAATCAATCAAATAGTTCATTTAATTCCACTTAGATAATTCCATTTAGTCTAAATAACATCATACATTGCATAATTTGAGTGAATCACCTAGAATTTTGAGTGGGGTTTATCTCTCTCCTTTTAGGTGAAACATTCGTAAGAGTGCAAGAGTAGCCTATAAGCCCTACCCAAAAATCTACAGTTCATTTTCATGAACCTGCATATTGAGAAATTTATATTTCTAATTTCCATTGCATCTCATATCCTAGACTTCATTTGCATCAACAGTCAATTAGGTTTTGTTTTTGCATCCTAGGGTTTATATACTTGCATTAGTGAAAGACTCATTTAGACTTCATTTTTGCATACAATATCATTAAAAAAACTGAAAAATTACATCTGCATCCTTCATTGGCATCTGAAAAGCATTTAAATCACTTAAAATTTTGGGACAAACACAAAAAAAACTCATAGTTGGACTCATTCGCCACCCTAGGCGAATCAGTCCACCTACACATTTTGGACTGCATTTTTAAGTATCTTTCTGGGCATCTATTGCATTTCTATTCTCTGTTGTTATTTCTCAATTTTATTTTGCAAAATTATTGTTATTTTCATTTTTCACTTCTAGATTACATTGCATTTACATTCACCCCATATTTTGTGGTACTTGTATGAGTGTTTGGTGCCCCATTGATAAGTCTTTAGTGAGACGAAGTTCTTGACTTATGGCTTCCCGCAATAGAACTTTCCTTGTGGACCTTGGGATCTCAAGAGCTCCTACTCCTAGTATGGGAAATGGTGAATTAGGCATGGAAAATACCACTACTATGCCTTCACCTTTCCATCCAATGAGTGTTGACACACAAAACAATTCCATTCCACAAGAAAAAGTCATTAATATTCATGAGGATTTTGCACATTTACAACAAGATTTATCTGTTGAAAACATTTCCACCACTACCATACCTATGATAGAAAACCTTCATCATCTGATTGAAAGTGATGATGGCTTGCAATTTATGAAGAAAATATCTAAGATATACAATAAACATGTTCCTTCCACTTCCCAGTTAGCAAACATTGTTGTGAGACAAGGAGGACCTCCCAATCCTCCTCCTTCAACCATCACATCCATACCAACTTATACCAATCCTCGGGTTACACCAACTATACAAAAAGTTAGTCATGTGGCTCCTTATTTCACAATTCCAACTAGCATTCCTAGTTCTTTTGTGGCATCACATATTCCTTCTTCCACCTTCACCCCTCTTAGTGTCCCTTTCACTTCCCCTAACATTACATACAATCCATCACCATTTTCCCTTCCACCTCATACCACTTACACCAACCCCATCATTACACAACTCTTTAACACAATTTCATCCATGCAACAACAAATCTCCACCATTAGCCAAAGCCAAAATGCTCCACCTACATATCATGTTTGTAGTAGCCTATTATCCTCAAAAATCTTATGCACATAGATGCCACAAGGAATTGAAATTCCTAGGTTTGAGAAATACGGAGGTAAAGGAGATCCTACTAATTATGTCAATGCTTATACAACCTTGTGTAGTGACTTTGTCCTCGATGATAAGTTGTTAGCTAAAAAATTTCCTAGGACCTTGAAGGACACTACATTGGACTGGTTTTCAAACTTACCTAATCATTCAATCTAATCAATCAATGAACTTGTGGATAGATTCATAAGTAATTTTCAAGTCCATATGACCCCTAAAAAGATAGTGGTTAATTTAATGCACTGTAGAAAAAATTTTTGATGAAAAATTAATTGACTTCATTTCGTGTTATTATTCGTTATATACTCAAGTTGATGTCAAAATTCCTGATTCATATCTGCAAAAGATGTTTATCGAAAACTTGCACACTCACACCCATCTTCAGGATAAGTTAACTATGATGAAATTCCCATCATTTATGAATTTATGGACAACCCTTTATGAATAGCATAACTTGGTTTCAAGTCGTGATTCAAAGTCCACTTCTAACCGAGCTGAGAAATCTAATCAAAACAATTAAAATAATGCAAAAAACTTTAGAAAACCAAATAAAGGCTTTTTACAGTTCAATCTTCCTTCTCCACAACCAACCCAACCTGTTCAGAGTCAAGAGGTGGTTGTTAAAGAAGTGGTGCTTTATACTTATGTGGACCCGAAGAGTCAATTTACTCCTTCACTTGATAGCCTCCATAATACAATGAACCAATTACTCCAACAACAAATGATCACTTTGCCTACCCTTAAGCCACTTGATACCACCAAGCCTTTACCACCCACCTTTAAACCTAATGCTTATTGTCATTTTCATCGCCAAAATGGACATGACACCAAACAATGTAAGTGTCTAAAACACTTAGTTCAAGACCTCATTGATTCTAGTATTTTATCCATTGTGGGTGTTAATGATCAAGGCAATAAGTCTGTTGCACCCCTTAACCAGAATTTACAAATATTTACCAATCCCATGCCTAAACATAATGTTTCATTTGTCAAGGCTAGTGAACCTTCAAACCCTCAGGTGATGAACATTGATACAAATAATGAACTTGATATAACTCCAAATGTTTCCCAGGTTACTCCTATGGATGAACTTTTGGGTGTGATTGACGTTATCCATCGTAAGGGCCCAACCAACGAAACTCTTGATATCACTTTTTCTTTGAAAGATATACATAAAAAACTTCCTAATGGTATTCTTTACATAGCTGTACTAATCTATCATAATCCCACTAATGGGATATTAATAGATCTTGCTAGTGGCAAGAATGTGATCAGGAGAGAGTTTTTAGTATTACATGAATTGTATCAAGATGATTATAAAAAATAAACTGCATGGATTAAGACACACACTGGTTTACATTCCCTACAATCAGATCGATCGTACTCCCCTTAAAAATAGGACCTAAAACTTTGGATGTAACATTTTATATTATACCACAATCAGACCAATTTCATCTATGGCTGGGTCATCCTTGGCTCCGCTCGATGAAAGTGGTCCCATCAGTTGTTCACAGATGTTTGAAGTTTCCACAGGGCAATGAAATATTTACCATACACCATAGTAGCTTTAATTTGTTATCCTCCAAATGTAATTTTTCCTTAGAATCCTTCTATCTTGAACCTATGGAACCCATCACCCCTCGAAAGGACTTCTTTTTCATTGTACCTATCAAAAGTTCAAAGCCAAGTGAATAGCCAAATTGTCTCTTCGTAACATGTCCTCATCCGCTTCCACTCCTCCTATCCTAGATGAAACCATGCTTCAGCGTGAGTCTAATAGTGACCAAAAAATACAACCTCATGAGAAACTCACCATAAAAACTTCCCCTCCATTGTTTCAATGACCAAGAGAATGTGAAACCAACCTTTTCATGCCTCCTTACATTAAACAAGTGTATAAAGCTAAAGAGAAAGTGATTGACCCGTCTTCTTCAGTTTCTTCCATTTTTACCCCACTATAAGAAAAGGAACCTATGATGGATCAATCCGCTCTTACACCTCAACAACTTCAAAATAAAATAAAATGAAACCACGGTGCTAGGGAGCATAGGTGTTGTCATCATCTCCTTGTTCATTAGTCTAAAATGGAAGAAAACAAAGAAAACAAACCTCTGCCTTTGACAGAAGCAATAGATGACCACCCTCTTTCCCCTGACCTACCACAAGAGAACACAATCTAGCCCTCACAACAAAATGAATAAATACAACTACAACTCCTGATACACCCCTCCTTGGAGATTACCCTTCACCCTCCCATTGTAATCAACCTTGATGAT
The DNA here is from genome assembly GCA_007258455.2 of Sequoia sempervirens. Taxonomy (NCBI): domain Eukaryota; kingdom Viridiplantae; phylum Streptophyta; class Pinopsida; order Cupressales; family Cupressaceae; genus Sequoia; species Sequoia sempervirens. The sequence goes on along the minus strand of VDFB02256132.1, from coordinate 217,373,679 downwards.
GATAATGACGACGAGATCACAAAAGTAGATGAAGAAGTGCATAACAATTTAAACTCTTTATTCTCATCTACCATGATCTTAAATGATAAATCTTCTATACCAGGTGAAGAACCTGGTACATCTCCTAGTTTGACACTTGCAATTCTTCCTTTAGACAACCAACCACCCTCGCAATACATTGAACATGATTGGGAGTCGGTTGACTTGTTAGATGGTTGAATTGCATTCACCTTACTAGCCTTTTATATTCGTTTTTCTTTTATGTGTGTACCATGTTCCCTTGTATCATGTGTTTGATATTCTCTCTCTTTGTACACTTCTTCTATTTGTACCTCTATTCTTCTATATGTCGTGCATTTGCTTTTTCTCTTTTGTTTTGTGTTTTCCTTTTGTGGATGATGCAAAGCATTGAGACACCCTATGTCTCTTCCATGTTGACCCAAAGGGTCCTTTCTTTTTTGTTTTTGTGTTTTCCTTTTGGGGATGATGCAAAGATTTGAGATGCCCTATGTCTCTTCCATGTTGACCCAAAAGGTCCCTTTTCCTTTTCCTTTTCCTTTTCCTTTTTTTTTTCTATTCATGTGTTTTTCCTTTTTGGGGATTGATGCAAGACATCAAGACTAAAATGTCTCCTTCATGTTGACCCAAAAGCTTTTTCTTTTGCCTTTTCATTTTCTTTTCCCTTGTGTTTTCCTTTTGGGGATGATGCAAAGCATTGAGACTACAATGTCTCTTCCATGTTGACCCAAAAATAGACTTTTATTTTCCATTTTTTTTCGCTCTCTTTTTGGCTTTCTTCCAATTCTTTGTGCTTTGGGGAATGATGATAGTCATGAGTTCTTTCATAAAAATATTGCAACAATGAACATACTGACCCAAAATCCATAGATCCGTTATGTGTTTGGTGTGTTCCTTTATGAGGGGAAACTCCCTTTCTTTCATTTTCTCTTTCATTTATATGAAGCAACCTAACTTAGAAAAATATGACTTGGCATAGGGGCTTTCCAAGTTGGCTCTCATGTCTTGTTTTCCTTTTTACATTTTCTTTCCTTTTCTAATTTAAAGTAATTGCTCACATAATGGTGTGTAGCAATTTCTTTAAAGTGGGGGGCATACATTACCATTAATGCATTTTTGCATTCTTGGTTCCTAGTGTAGCCTTGTCATTTCATACAATGCATTTGTCACTTTGTGGATGACATTGGGTGTGATGTCCTACATAAGAATGATCTATTTTATCATATTACATTCCTCTTAGTGGCCTGATGTGACACACTACATCCCCTAAGTAGTGAATATTTTAATCTTTGGTTGGTCCTCTCTTGTAGACATTAGACACAATGTTCCCTAAGTGACAAACCTTGCATGAACTTAACAAGACTCCTTTGAACATCTCTTACATTTTACATGTTACATTTTTGCATTTTAGATTTTTACCACCTTCTATAATGCAACTTGCATGCCTATGGTACCTTTCTCTTTGTTCATGGGTTCTAAGCATATGAAGCTTTTCTTGTCTCATGAAGCAAAAACTAACATTTTCCTTTGTGGCGCCTTGTTAAAGTTATAAGGTGGTATAACTTTTATATGGTTGAGTGGGAAGCCCATTTAGCGACATAACTTTCCCCATAGCCACCTTTGTGGTTGTGAGTACATACCAACTAGTGTATGTACTTCAACTTTTTGCATCTTCTCACCCGACAAACCACCATGAGTTCTATCGACCTAGAGTGAGTATGCATTTTGTTTTCCAAACAATAATCCTATATCTAATTCACAACTAGTCGGATAGATGATCGAAGTTCAATTCAATTTCTCTTTCACATGTGTGTTTCTTTGTTCTTATGTCTATTTTTCCATGAGATCTTCATTCCGGGGGCTTGATCATCCATCTTTATCATTGTCATTCCATCTTGCTAATGTAAGTGCATTGAGACCTCTCTCTCAATATGCATGGCTACTTTTGTGTAAGTTTGAAGAAAGTTTATCCTCTCACTAAAGTGGAGGCTAAATGTACCATATAAAAATGCCCCTTGTCATTTTCATGGTCTTTTAGGCCTTTCTTCACGATGCTTCTTCCATTTTTATTTGATTTAATGTTGTAATTTGGCTTGAACACTCACATTAGGTCCTTGAAATTCAAAATATGACATCTTCTGAAGGTGTTGTGAAGTATTTTAAAACATTTCTACACTTTTATAGAGTCTATTTATCACAATTCACCTAAAATCATCTTTTCATCACTTATCAATTCCTATTTTGAAGTGTTGTAAAGTCTTGTAACAAGATTTCATGCTTTTCTAGGCATAATTTCACTATTTACACCTTTCTTATGCTTTATTTGACCCTTTTATGCCCTTATAAGGCTTAATTAACTGTGTTTTTAAATGTAAACCCGACAAACAACAATAAATGTGACCTTATTCCTGACACCCACTTTCAAGACCAAGGTGGGACCCATTCGTCATGGGTGGTGAATGAGTCCCTCTTGGCTCAAAATTCAAAATATTTCAAATTTTCTTTCGGGTTTTTATTTAAAATCACCTTATGTTGGGTTGTGATGAGGTATCTTTGGGTTACTAAGGCACAAGTGTGTATAAATAAGTTTTTTTCTTCTCATTTTAACCCCCATTTATCAAGTTCACTTATGCACACATTCATTCAAGCATTCAAGCATTTTTCACCATGAGTTCTATCGACCTAGAGTGAGTATGCATTTTGTTTTTCAAACAATAAGCCTAGACCTAATTCACAACTAGTTGGATAGATGCTCGAAGCTCAATTCAATTTCTCTTTCGCATGTGTGTTTCTTTGTTCTTATGTCTATTTTTCCATGAGATCTTCATCCTGGGGGCTTGATCATCCATCTTTATCATTGTCATTCCATCTTGCTAATGTAAGTGCATTGAGACCTCTCTCTCAATATGCATGGCTACTTTTGTGTAAGTTTGAGGAAAGTTCATCCTCTCACTAAAGTGGAGGCTAAATGTACCATACAAAAATGCCCCTTGTCATTTTCATGGTGTTTTAGGCCTTTCTTCACGATGCTTGTTACATTTTTATTTGATTTAAAGTTGTAATTTGGCTTGAACACTCACATTAGGTCCTTGAAATTCAAAATATGACATCTTATGAAGGTGTTGTGAAGTGTTTTAAAACATTTCTACACTTTTATAGACTCTATTTATCACAATTCACCTAAAAATCATCTTTTCATCACTTATCAATTCCTATTTTGAAGTGTTGTAAAGTCTTGTAACAAGATTTCATGCTTTTCTAGGCATAATTTCAGTATTTACACCTTTCTTATGCTTTATTTGACCCTTTTATGCCCTTATAAGGCTTAATTAACTGTGTTTTTGAATGTAAACCTGACAAACAAAAATAAATGTGACCTAATTCCTAACACCCACTTTCAAGACCAAGGTGGGACCCATTCGCCATGGGTGGTGAATGAGTCCCTCTTCGCTCAAAATTCAAAATATTTCAAATTTTCTTTCGGGTTTTTATTTAAAATCACCTTATGTTGGGTTGTGATGAGGTATCTTTGGGTTACTAAGGCACAAGTGTGTATAAATAAGTTTTTTTCTTCTCATTTTAACCCCAATTCATCAAGTTCACTTATGCACACATTCATTCAAGCATTCAAGCACTTTCCACCATGAGTTCTATCGACCTAGAGTGAGTATGCATTTTCTTTTTCAAACAATAAGCCTAGATCTAATTCACAACTAGTTGGATAGACGATCAAAGCTCAATTCAATTTCTCTTTCGCATGTGTGTTTCTTTGTTCTTATGTCTATTTTTCAATGAGATCTTCATCCTGGGGGCTTGATCATCCATCTTTATCATTGTCATTCCATCTTGCTAATGTAAGTGCATTGAGACCTCTCTCTCGATATGCATTGCTACTTTTGTGTAAGTTTGAAGAAAGTTCATCCTCTCACTAAAGTGGAGGCTAAATGTACCATATAAAAATGCCCCTTGTCATTTTCATGGTCTTTTAGGCCTTTCTTCACGATGCTTCTTCCATTTTTATTTGATTTAATGTTGTAATTTGGTTTGAACACTCACATTAGGTCCTTGAAATTCAAAATATGACATCTTGTGAAGGTGTTGTGAAGTGTGTTAAGATATTTCTACACTTTTATAGACTCTATTTATCACAATTCACCTAAAAATCATCTTTTCATCACTTATCAATTCCTATTTTGAAGTGTTGTAAAGTCTTGTAACAAGATTTCATGCTTTTCTAGGTATAATTTCACTATTTACACCTTTCTTATGCTTTATTTGACCCTTTTATGCCCTTATAAGGCTTAATTAAGTGTGTTTTTGAATGTAAACCCAATAAACAAAAATAAATGTGACCTAATTCCTGACACCCACTTTCAAGACCAAGGTGGGACCCATTCACCATAGGTGGTGAATGAGTCCCTCTTGGCTCAAAATTCAAAATATTTCAAATTTTCTTTTGGGTTTTTATTTAAAATCACCTTATTTTGGGTTGTGATGAGGTATCTTTGGGTTACTAAGGCACAAGTGTGTATAAATAAGTTTTTTTCTTCTCATTTTAACCCCCATTCATCAAGTTCACTTATGCACACATTCATTCAAGCATTCAAGAACTTTGCATCATTGAATCATCCATTAATCAAGTATTTTGGAGCAGCCATTGTTATATCTTCATATTTCTTCAATAAGGGTTTGGTAAGTTGATAGCATTTGCATGTTATTTTTTTATCATTCTCTTTCATTACATTTCTTCATTAAGGGTTTGATTACCAAGGTGGAATTTGACCAAGGAAAATCCCTATAACCTCACCTTTAACCATTTTTCCCCTTTTGCATTTGTGTTTGTAGACTTTTCTTACAGATTTCACAAGTTGTTAGGTGTTGAAATGTGGAAAATAAGTAAACAAAGTGTTTCAAATCAACTGCAACCTCTTTGAAGCTTGGAGAAGACATTTTTTCCATTTTTTGCAAAATTAACTTCATCAACCTTACAAGTAGTTAACCTCAGATCTGGTGCTATAGAATTGGTCCCTAATTTCACAAAATTTTGGGAGTGGACTGATTCACCATCAGTGGCGAATGAGTCCCACCTTAAGTTTGGAAATCCATATTTTGTCAGATTTTGGATCCTGACACTCAAAGACTAGCTTTTAACAGTTTTCATCAGAAGCAGGATTGATTTTCCATCAATTGTGAATGAGTCCTATTGGTGATTTTTAGTGATCTCTATCAACATTCGGAATAATCTAGAATCTTCATCAGACCTCCAAGTGCAATCTGATTCAATCTTCTTTTCTATTTTCCATTTTTTTCATACTCTAGTTCATGTTTGCATATCACATTTTGTTTTCTGACATTTTATAATTCTTAGGTTTTTCATTCATAATCAATGAAATAGTTCATTTAATTTCACTTAGATCATTCCATTTAGTCTAAATAACATCATACATTGCATAATTTGAGTGAACCACTTAGACTTTTGAGTGGGGATTATATCTCTCCTTTTAGGTGAAACATTCCTAAGAGTGCAAGAGTAGCCTATAAGCCCTACCCAAAAATCTATGGTTCACTTTCTTATACTTGAAGTCATATTTCATGTATATAGTTTCAAGATGTTTGAGAGTGGTTTCAGATCTCTAGGAGTTATAATGCAAATTCTAGTTTTTAGAAGTTCTCAAAAATTTTAGACAATGAAATTTCAGTAATCGGGAGGTCGAATTTAAGTAAATAGCAAGTTGTATTTTTCTCACTATTGCACTCATTTTTTATCCCTTACACTCTAGAACTCTCTCTCAATATCTCCATGCCTTTATGTGACTCTCTCCCCCTTGATCTCAAGAACTCTCTGTCTCTGTTTCTATCTCTATCTGTGTGTCTGTGTGTTTGTTTGTTTGTCTATCTCTCTACCTACCTACCTCTCCCCCATCACTCCCTACCACTCTCTCTATTTCTCTCTACCTCAACTCTCTCTCATCTCCCTCTCTCCCTCGATACTTCTCTCTCCCTCTCTTCTTCGCTATCTACTCTCTACCTACCTATGCATCCATAAAACATTACCACTCTCTCTCTACACCTCTCTATCTCACCTTTCTCTCCATCCCTACATCTCCCTCCCTCATTCCATCTATACTTCTCTTTATCTATCCTCTCTCTCTACCTATCCTTCCCTCTCTACTTATCTTTATCTCCTCTCTCCCTCTCTCTACCCACCTCTCCTTCCACCACTCTCTATTTCTCTTTATCTCACCTCTCTCTCCCTCACTACATTTCCCTCTCTCTCTCACTCCCTCTCTACTTATCTATATCTCCCCTCTCCTTCTCTACCTCGCTCTACATCCATCACAACCTACCACTCTCTCTCTATTACTCTCTATCTCACCGCCCACTCTCTCCATCCATACCTCTCCCTCTCCTTCCCTCTCTACTCTCTATCTCACCACCCACTCTCTCCATCCATACCTCCCCCTCTCCTTCCCTCTCTACTCTCTATCTCCCTAATCCTTCTCTACCTACCTCTCCATCCATCACTCTGTAACACTCTCTCTACACCTCTCTATCTCGCTTCTCTCCCTCCCTCCCTCATTCCCTCTCTACTTCTCTCTCTCTACCTCTCCTTCCCTCTCTAATTATCTTTATTTTCCCTACCTCTCTCTCTCTCTCACTAGATGTCTCCCTCTACCTCTCTCTCTCTTGATCTCTCTCACTCCTCCCTCACCCTCTTTCTCTCTCACTCTCTCCTCTCCATCTCACCATTCTCTCTTTCCCTCTCTGTAACTCTCTCCTTCTCTATTTGTCACCATTCTCTCTCTACTTATCTTTATCTCATCTACCCCTCTTTACCTCTCCCTTCCTCCCCTCTCTCTCCAACCATCCCTCCTTCCATATATCTCTATCTCTCTCTACTTCTCTCTATCTCACCTATCCTTCTCTACCTATATATCCCTCCATCACTCCCTACCAAACTCTCTCTATTGCTCTCTATCTCACCTCTCTCTCACCTCCCTCTCTCTCTCTCCATACCTCTCCCTCTCCTTCCGTCTCTACTCTCTATCTCCCTAATCCCTCTCTACCTACCTCTCCATCCATCACTCCCTACCACTCTCTCTACACCTCTCTATCTCACTTCTCTCCCTCCCTCATTCTCTCTCTACTTCTCTCTCTAACTCTCCTTATTTCTCTAATTATCTTTATCTCCCCTATTCCTCTCTCACTCTCTCACTAGATGTCTCACTCGGTACCTTTTCCCCTATCTACTCTCTATCTCTCCTCTCCCTCCCTCTACCTCTCTCTCTCACTCTCTCTCATTATGTCACCCTCTTTCTCTCTCACTCTCTCCTCTCTATCTCACAATTCTCTCTTTCCCTCTCTGTAACTCTCTCCTTCTCTATATCTAACCATTCTCTCTATACTTATATTTATCTCACCTATCCATATTTACCTTTCCCTTCCTCCCATCTCTTTCCTACCCTCCCTCCTTTCCTCTGTCTCTATCTCACTTATTCCTCTCTATCCACATATCCCTTTATCACTCCCTACCACACTCTCTTTATTGCTCTCTATCTCACCTCTCTCTCACCTCCCTCTCTCTCCCTCCATACCTCTCCCTCCATTTATCCTTCCTTATCTACTATTTATCTCTCATGTCTCTCTACCTCTCCTTCCATGTCTACTTATCTTTATCTCCCCTTTCCTTCCCAACCTCTCTCTCCCCCCCCTATGAGAGTTGAGAGTGTAATTTTTAGTGTTTAAGGTATAGGGTTGAGGTTATAGGGTTAAGTGAATAGGGTATAGGGATTAGGGTTTAGGATATTATGTATAAAGTTGAGGGTATAGGGTTTATGGATGAGGGATGAGGCTTTAGGGTTTAAGGTATAGGGTTTAGGGTATAAGGTAAAGTGTATAGGGTATATGGATTATGGTTTAGGATATTGGGTATATGGTTGTGGGTATTGGGTTGAGGATATTAGGTTTAGGGTTGAGGGTTTAGGTTTTAGGATTTATGTAGAAGTTTGAGGGTTGAAGGTTGAGGGTATGAGGTTAAGTGTTTAGGGTTTAGGGTGTAGGGTTAAGGCTTGACAGTGTAGGGTTTTTCGTTTAAGTATAGGGTTGAGGGATAATGTTTAGTGTTTAGGGTATAAGGTTGAGGGTATAGGGTATAGGGATGAGGGTTGAGGGTGTATAGTTTAGTGTTTAAGGTATAGGGTTAAGGGTTGAGGGATAGTGTTCAAGGTTGAGGGTATATGGATGAGGGTATTGGGTTTAGGATTGAGGTTTAGGGTTTAGGATTTAGTGTACAAGGTTGAATGTAGGGTTTAGGGTATAGGGATGAGGGTTGAGGGTGTAGGGTTTATGTTTTAGGGTATAGGGTTGAGGGTATTGGGTTTAGGATTGAGGTTTAGGGTTTAGGATTTAAGTATAGGGTTGAGGGATGATGTTCAGGGCTTAGGTTATAAGGTTGATGGTATAGGGTATATGGATGAGGGTTGAAGGTGTATGGTTTAGGGTTTAAGGTATAGGGTTGAGGATCGAGGTATAGTTTTCAAGGTTGAGGGTGTAGGGTTCAGTGTATAGGGTATATGGATTAGGGTTTAGGCTATTGGGTATAGGGTTAAGGGTATTGGGTTTATGGTTGAGGGTTTAGGGTACAAGGTTTAATGTAGGGTTTAGAATTTAATTATAGGGTTAAGGGTTCAAGGATAATGTCTAGGGTATAGGGTATAGGGATGAGGGTTGAGGGTGTAGGGTTTATGGTTTAAGCTATAGGGATTAGGATTTATGATATTAGGTATAGGGTTGAGAGTATTGGGTTGAAGGTTTAAGGTTAAGTTTATAGGGTATAGGGATTAGGGTTTAGGCGAGAGGAAGAGAGAGAGAGAGAGAGAGAGAGAGAGAGAGAGAGAGAGAGAGAGACCTAAGAGAGGATGAGGGAGTGTAAGGGAGAGACTTGAGAGAGAGAGTATTCTCTAGTTAGGGTTTAGGGTAAGACTTTAGAGAGGGGAGGGAGTGAGAGGGATAGACTTGAGAGAGAGAGAGATGGCCCCCATTTCTTGGGCCCATTTTTTCAAACAAGCCACTACATTGCCAATTTCACCAAATTGGCAAGCTAGTGGGCTCACTAGTTTTCCAATTTGGTGAAATTGGAAACCTAACTTGGCCTATTCAAAAAAATGGGTCCAAGAAATGGGGTCTCCTAGTGATTTACATCACCAAGAGACCCAATTTCATGAACCCACTATTTCGAACAGGCCACTACATTGCCAATTTCATCAAATTGACAAGCTAGTGGGCCCACTAGCTCACCAATTCGGTGAAATTGACACCCTAATGTGGCTTGTTTGAAAAAATGGGTCAAAGAAATGGGGTTTCCCAATGATTTACATCACTGAGAGACCCCATTTATTGGACCCATTTTTTTCAAATAGGCCACTACATTAATAGTTTCACCGAATTGGCAAGTTGGTGCACCCACTAGCTTACCAATTGAGTCAAATTGGCAACCTAACTTGGTCTATTTGAAAAAATAGGTCCAAGAAATACATCATCGGGAGACCCCATTTCTTGGACCCACTTTTTCAAACAGGCCACTAAATTTCCAATTTCACCAAATTGGAAGGCCAATGCACCCATTAGGTTGTCAATTTGGTGAAACTGGATACCTAACTTAGCCTGTTTGAAAATATGGGTCTAAGAAATGGGGTCTCTTGGTGATGGAGAGCCCATTTCTTGGACCCATTTTTTCAAACAGGCCACGAAATTGCCAATTTCACCAAATTGGAAAGCCAGTGTGCCCACTAGCTTGTCAATTCAATGAAATTGGCAACCTAACTTGGCCTATTTGAAAAAATGGGTCCAAGAAATGGGTCAAAGAAATGGGGTCTCTTGGTGATGACCCCATTTATTGTACCCATTTTTTCAAACATGCCACTACATTGCCAATTTCTTGCACCCATTATGGGAGGTAGAGACTTGAAAAAGAGAGATAGAGAGAGAGAGGGAGTGAGTGGGAGAGAGATAGAGGGTAGAGGGTAGATGGCCCACTAGCTTGCCAATTCGATGAAATTGGAAACCTAACTTGGCTTATTTGAAATAATGGGTCTGAGAAATGGGGTCTCCTAGTGATTTACAACATTGGGAGACCCCATTTCTTGGACCCATTTTTTCAAATAGGCCAATACATTGAGTGACATTTATTTTTATCAAGATGATTATATTACTTTCGAATGAACTCTGTAACATGACATGCATTTCATTAAGTTGTATCCATTTTTCATTAATTTTAACTTCTTTTGAAATAAAAATTAGCTGCCCAATTCATTACATGAGTTTGAAAAGCAAAATAATGTCAAATGTAAATTCATTCAACAGAGTTTGAAACCATGGGTATTCTCCAATTGAGTGTTTGATAAAAATGTATTGGTAGACATGTATGCAAAATGTGGTACAATAGAAAACTTACAACTAATTGTTTGAAAAAACTCCTCAAAGAAATATGGTGTCATGGAATGTAATGTATATGAACCTTAATATGAATGAAATCTAACATAGATGGATTACCAATTGTAATTCATAAGTTCCATTAAAATGCAATTTCACTAATCTATAACATACATTATCAATCATAACTTTAAACCATTCTAAGATAATTATATGTATTCCATTTTGAAAATTCAAAGTAGAAAGACATGCACATGAGGAATAAATTAGATCGAATATCAATTCTTATATATCAAACTATAGAATAATTGTGTAACTTGTGCATATACAAATTTGGCATATGCCTACTTAGAAAAACTTTTATAAAATGTGGCATATATGCCATCTCAAGATCTATAAAACCCTAAGTACACATCAATTTATATCATATCCTAATCCTATGTTGGACCATCAAAATTGAGCCTCCTCGAAGAAGTTAGTTGCTCTAAAATTTCCTACACAATAACATTTCAAACCAAAAATTAGATTAATTATGTGAATGGTTGACAAGATAGACTAGTAAATATAAACTTATATACCATCATTTATAAATTACAAATTTAACATCAAAATTAGTATACATGTACTATATTATATCAATAATGCAATTCTTATTTTTGATAAAGGAAAAAACGGGTTTTACAGGGACCCAAAACCACAAAGTTTACAACAGAAGATAGAGAAGGACAAAAAAGTCCAAGTATCTCCAATGCTTGATGGAAACTTTGACAACTTTTGATCTTTTTGACAACTTTTCTCCAATCTTGCTCCTTAGGAAATCTACAACCTAGACCTGTAAATCACACTCAAAGGAGAGGGGAAAATGTTGGGGGTTTACTAGAAAGGGGTTTTCCTTGGTCAAACCCCATTTTGGAAATCAATCCTTGAAATTAAATCAAATAGGAATGGAGAATGATTAATGAAAAAATATCAATGTTGCAACTCACCAAACCCTTGTAATAAAGTGCTACAAATATGCTTGATATTTTTACAATGTACATAGATCTTGATTCTTGCTTGATGCTTGAATGCTGGTTTAAAATTCTTGATAATCTACTCTTTAATACTCTTGAATTCTCTTTTAGACACAAAATTTCTATAAGGATGAACACTTGAATGCTTGGGGTGAAAATGAGTGAAAGAACCTTGTATTTATACTCAATTATGCAAGAATTCCCAAAATTACAACACTACAAGCTGACATCAAATCTAGGAGAATAAAATCCCACCAAAAATTTGAATTAATTTTGATTTTGGGCCACATGGGACTCATCCAATGAAGGTGGCGAATGAGTCCAACTAGGCCTAATTTTTGGGACCATTTTTAAAAATGCCTAGAAATATGTGAAATTAGGATCGAAACCCAAAAGATCTAGGTTGGAATCATTCACTGAAGGTGGCGAATGAGTCCCAAATCACTAAATCTAGACCATTCAAACCTAAAACACTTGAATTATGATTGGCTAATGATTGGTGTCGGGATTATCCTTGAAAAGATGCAATAAATGAGGCTTGTGGATGCAAAATAGGGCCAAATAAAGTATAAGAAAGCCTAATTATTAATGATAAACATAGAAAAGTATGAAAGTGTGTTATAACACTTTACAACACTCCAAATAAGGCATGATTAAGGTTAAAAATATATTTATTAGGTTCAGTTAATTGATAAAACCTTAGAAAAGTGTGAAAGTGTGTTACAACACTTCACAACGCTTTAGAAAGGTACCATTTAAATCCATTAGTTCACAAGGGACCAAGACCTAATGTGAATGTGCCAACAACATTAAAAGACTAAATCAAGGAATCATTAAGCTCAATTCCACAAGGAGGGCCCAAACAAGTGTGAAAATATCCCTGACGATATATTTTGACACTACATTGACAACTCCAACAACTTTCTTCAATCTTGCAACTTTGTCTTCAAAGGATCTTAAAGCCTCAAAATACCTAGATCTGCAATCGCACATGTAAAGGAGAGAAAAAATGTTGTTTTGTTAGTGGATAGGGGTTTTCCTTGGTCAAACACCATTTAGGTAATCAAGCCTTGAAATTAAATGAAATAACATGAAGGAATGATGTATGAACAAATATTCAATGTTGAAACTCACCAAACCCTTGGAATAAATGTTGCAAACTTGAATGAAATGGCTAGCTTGAATGTAGATCTTGCCTCTTGATTGAATGTTATCAATTTCAACTTGAATTATTGCTTGAATCATGAAAACCTACATCACAAAAGTTAGCTCCAATTTAATACACATGATGCATGATGATTTAGACATGATGCTTGATTCTTGAACTAATGCTCCAAAATGCTTGATAATCAGCTCTTGAATGCCCTTGAATACTTGAATTGCTAGATCACTCTTGCTCATGAAAATTTCTAGGATAAAATATGTGAAATAACCATACATTTATACTTGTTTATGCCAATTTCCCCAAATTACAATACTACAAGCCAACATCAGATCTAGGAGAATAAAATCCCACCAAGAATTAAATTCAAAATAGGTCAAAGCTAAAGCGGGACTCATATGCCAGTTGAGGTGTATGAGTCTCAGTAGCCTAGGCCTGGGACACAAATTTCAAGAAATGTTAAGCTCTATGCCAAATTTAGGATTAGGCCCTGAAACTTAGGTGGGATCCATATGCCCAAGGTGGCCTATGAGTCCTAGATAACTAAATCTAGGATACACAACCCAATATCATTAAATTATAATTGGTCATTAGTTATGTGTCAAGATTATCCTTAGAAAGATGCATTAATAAGGCGTGTGGATGCAAAATAGGACCAAATAAGGCATAAAGAAACCCAATTTTAGTAGGGAAGGCCCAAACAAGTGTGAAAATGTAAAGGGATACATTTTTTCTACACTACAAGTACTCACAAAACAAATGAACACAAAACATGAACAATATTACTCATAACATTGATGCATTTCTAACATAGATCTTGATTGGTTAAAAATGCTAGTAATTTTTCTCTTGAATACTCTTAACTAATTTTTATGATGCACAATTGGAATTCAAATTGCAATATAGTTTTAAAATTTTGAAAAAAACTTGCATTTATATGAATTTATTCATTTCCCACAAAATTAATTGTAAAATATCTGACAAATGAATTTGGATTTTGAAATGTAAAAGTATTGACTTGATAACATATTTAAAATTGGGCCAAAATACGCTGGTCAAGGGCGGTGATTCCCTAGACTATAGACCTATTATGGGGCTTTTGTGATCGCTATATAAATATTTAATATTAATTCTAAATTATATCTTTTTTTTTGGAAACAATAATAAAATGGGAAAATTATTAGCATAATTAGGTCCAAAAACATAAGAGGGATCTAAACCTACTATGAATTTTTCAACATCGACAATTTACGATGCTATATAGAAGGCTAAATATATTTTTAATCTTATCAAAATTTTAGTGGAAACCTATGATAGTTTTAGTAGAGATTATCCTAACTTATTTTTTAAAATATATAATGGAGGAGGCAGAGGTAAAAATTATATCCTAGTTATTAATAATTCTAATCATGTTGTATTTGGGCCTCTCAATTTAGTTTTTAAGTTACCATCGTGAGGCACACATCTCAAATACCATCATATGTAGAGGGTGATAAGAAACACACATATTAGTATTGAAAATGTCTCCTAAGCAATTAAAGGATGAGCCTAAAGGAGTTTTTTCTATAATTTAGATAGGTGAGGATGGTAAATTCATTTTCTTCTTTAAGAGATTCTAAGAGGAGTATGGGTATTAGCATGATCAAAAATAGGATCCAAAGGACTAACTAACCTTTGGGAACAAATATTAGGATTTAAATTGTGGGTATCTTAGATGGGGTTGTCAATATCTTCAACCTAGGGGGTATCTTGCTAAATAGGAATCATAATATTAATTTCATTAGAGTGGGAGGAATTTTTTGAACACAATATGTGAGATGGGGACATGGATTTTGTAGAAAATTGAAGGGATTAGTGAGGAATTTTGTAGTCTATGATGGGTTGAAACTTGCACAATCAAGAGGATATGATAAGGTGTGGCTTGAGGGCAACTCCCTCAATATCATTAATTATCTTAGAAAGTTGTTTTATCCTTTGTGGATGGTGGAGGTGCTAATTAATTATGTTATAAATATTTTGGATTCCTTTGACCAATGCCATATATCTCATGTTTATAGAGAAGCACATAGATTGGCTGATTATTTTTCCAATTATGGAGTGAATGATTCTATGGTGACCTTCTACCACTAGAGGCTCACTCAATTATTTAGCAATATGCTCAAAAAGTGTTGAGGAGAGTGTTATTTTTATGATGGTTTGATGTCTCATGTCCCTTACATGGTAGCTTGATTTGAGGTATAACTCATTGAGAGGAAAGGTCAGGTGGTATGGTGTGGTGGCTCGATTGACTAGGCCCTCTTTTCTCATGATTTCTCTATGCCACATTGTCAAATCCACACGGATTATGGGTAGCCAAGAATGCTTTGTATTCTCAAGGTTTCTTATTTTCCATTGCAAGTTTCGTAAGTTTATTCAAATTTCCTGCAAATTCTTCCTTTTGCTAGGGTTTTTGCACGATGCTACCATGGGTGGCAGCCAAAATAGAATGAAGCCCAAATCTTGTGACTCCATCAAAGATAATAAGAGGTTGTGGGAATTATTGGAAGCCAAGGGAGTCACCCCATACATGGAGAGGCTACATGGGTTTGATAAGAAGAAATCTCAAGATTTTCTAGAGGGTTGGCATAATAGAGTGCTGGAAATTGGGGGTAAGGAAGTTACAATCACTTAAGAACTAATTGTAGAATTACTAGCTTGTCGATGGATGGGAAGAAATTTTACAGAGATAAGACTGAGTTTGGTCTAGCTATGGATTTTTTTTCAAACACAATGAGAGGAGGAAGTTGGAACTAGTGAAATGTGGTGGCAATTTGGAGAGATTCCATGGAGGAGATAATTAGGTATTTTACATTGGATGGCCACTTTTTTGTTGTTTTTGGGCATCATTTTGTCTTGCTAAACCATTTTAGGCATAAAAAGAGAGTTTCATTTCCTTATTACCTCTTGGTCTCACTCAAAACTGGTATAAGGGATCACAGAAAAAATCCAAAAAACCCTATCCTCCATGAAGGTCTTATTGTTCTAATTATTGACTTTGTCAAGGTGTTTATTCTCCCTACCGAACCCAATGTTGGTAGAAAAAAGAAAAATATTTAATATGTTACTGGGTCTAAGGAGAATTTCGAGGATGAGGACTACTCCCCTGGGTTGAATGCTTCCTTGGAAGGTGAGTCAGATTCTCTTGTTGTCTTTGAGGGTAAGAAGAGGAAAAGTCCCAATTCTAGGCTCCTTCCAAGGATGATGAGTATTTTTCTGGTGATGAGGTTGATATTGTTAAGTCCCTCCAAAAGTCTAAATCTATAAAGGGAGTGGGAGGTACAAAGAGGAAGGCTGAAAAAAAGAAAAGAAAGAAGGCTCAATCCCCAGTTTCCTCAATGGAAGATTAAGGGGTTAGGTGGCAAGAAGTTGAAGAGGACTACGGTGGAAAATTTGGCTAAGGAGGATATGTTTAAAAAGGGCTAGGTAGGTTTTTCCCTTATTTTTAATGTGCAGAATATTGTGGGGTAGCAAGGGAAAATTCCTCCTACGAATTTAGAGAGGGAAGAGCAGCTCAAACCTATTGGAAACTTGTCAAAAGTGGAGCACTAGATGGTGGATCAGAATTTGGAGAAAGGGGTGGTGGTTTTTTCTCAGAAAGGTAAAGAGACTTTGAAGAATGCTTTGTCTAGCCATGATTTCGAGGTTGATTACACTGTTGGTAAAGATGATTTAAGTTTAGGAGAGATATTATGCCTGATTATCTTGGCCTTGTTAAAGAGAGCTCCCTATCTTTGTTTAAGCTTTTTAACTAGTTTTTTCATTAGATTAATTCCACTAATGTATGGGTCAGAGCTGCTTGTATTAATTCTTATGAAGCCTCCTCTTCTAAGGGCCCGATGCAGTCTCAAATTGACAAGGTGAAGCTAAAGTCACTCAGCTCTTTGATACTCTCCAGATGGTTGCTGATGAAATGAAGAATGCTTATTAGCAAAAGTTTGCTATTATTGAAGGAAAGTTGGATAAGATTATGGAGGTTAGAAAACATGCCATGTGCAATGAGGCTACGAGTTTGTGTCTTTTAAATAATAATGATAGGAAGTGGCTAGGGGATAGTTTTGGAACTAAAGACGTGGTGGCTAAGGGTGGTGTGCAACATAAAACGACTGAGGGTGGTGTGCAATATAAAACCACTAGTGATACTGAGCCTTCTACTCATACAGTCCGCAATAAGACTAAAATAAATGCAAAGATTGGTATTCCTGCTAATGAGGTGGTGGAAGTTATGAATTTCCATCAAAAAATTATTGACAGTGATGTTGAAGCTGAGAAAATTTTGAATAATCTTTAGTTTGGTTCTATTTTTTGAGCCTTTTTTTGGCTGTCTGTCTGCTAGTTTTTGGCTGCTTATTATTTTTTTTATTATATGATGATGCACCATCTTATCTTGTAAAGGGTTTCAGGGCCCTTTCAAAACCTATTTTCCCTAGATAATAAAAAACAAGTGCTTGGGTTCTCTTAATAGGGGTTTTGTTCACAATTTTAGGGGTAGAAATTTCTACACCTAACTCAAAGTTGTCAAGAATGAAAATATAAATTGAAAATATTTAACATCATATAAATTGAAAATGGAAATGTGGTTGAAAATAAAATTGTTATTGACAATGAAAATGTTGTTCAAAATGAAATTATTATTGAAAATGTTTAAAATAATAAAAATAGTGATAATGAAAACGTTAATAACATTGTACTTGAAAATAAAAATGTTGATAACATTGAAAATGTTGAAAATGAACCTTATGTAACACCTAATTACGAAAGAAACCCTAAATGGTTGGTTGAAATAGATGAGAACATAATTGATAATTTTGAAGGAAAAAGGCACAACAAATGGTTCATTTGTGGGCTACGAAAATTTTCAATGAATTATTTTCCAATAATACATTAACCAAACAATGGCAACTTTTTGTGTAATTAATGAAGATTTACAAAATGAGACCATTATTAAAAAAATTGAAGATTTGTCTCACAAAAAATAAAAAAAAATAGTCTTCTTATAAAAATTATTTTTAATGCTCTAACCTCTATTAGAAAGACTAGAAAGGAAAAAGATAAAAGGGCTACTCGAAGACTGGTCACAACCTCACTAGTAAGCCATCATTTGAAAAATGCTTGTTTAATGAGACAAACTTGTATTGATTTTAAGTTAAATCGTAAAACATTGAATAGAGAACTTTCAAGAAGAGGAAGACTCGATAGCACTCTTGAAAATGATATGTGGGATTTTAGTGGGAGGCTTCCACGTGTTGATAAAAAGCTAACTGATAATGTAAAGATGCAAATTGAACAATATTGAAATTATGACTCTAGAGTATCACTGAATGTAAAGGATTTTTTAAAGTTACAAATTGGTAATCGAGATTGTACACCGCATCCTAAACATTTTTTTGAATGGAGCCAAATAATTTTGTCAAGAACATCCACATTTGCAAATTTCACAAAGGTCTTTTAAGTCTTGCAAGCCATTTTATTGTGTTCCTTTTAAGGTTTGTAATACATGTTGTAAATACCATGTTGAGTTTTCAATGTATCATGAACTATTATGTCATATTTTTTCTACTATGTATATTGATAAAATGTTGTAGCAGTGTCACGCAATGCAAATTCCCAAGTCATCCAAGGATTTGTTAGATTCATTTTTATGCATTAGAGGTGATGTTTGCTTATTTTATAGAAATGTTTGTTTAAATGAAACATTTTTGCAATGTGGTAGTTTATTGAAGTTTGTTACATGGTTTTATGAGGGCAGCAATCATGATCTTGATAACAAAATTATTGAGAAAAACAAGTATGAGACAGTCAAATACACATTGAAGAGTGGAGGCAAGGGTTCTAAATGCGAGTTGGTTGCAAGAAAGGTAAGTACTACTAACTTTATTTTATATTTTAAGAAAAATATTTTCTATAAGTATGTAAGGAAATCCCATAGGTCATAGTGGTTGGATCAAAAATTCAGGATGTGTAAGGACTCTTTCCCCATTGAAAATATTGTATATGTAGTTGATTTTTTTGAAAATTACACATTGCAACTACAAAATGAAGTTCAATTGAAGAATATTATAATTCTATTCAAAATACTATTTTTTTCCACATAACATATATGCATTCCCCTGATAATATAGAAGAGGATAGGAAAATAATCAAGGAGTTCCATTTTTACATGAGTAATGATAGATCTCATTCATCTGAGTTTGTACAACATTGTTTTGAAAACTTTTTTGAGTTCTTGCAGGAAAAAGGAATTGTAATGGGTCAACATTTGATTTGGTCAGATAATTGCACAGGGAAATTCAAGAATGCTTGCATGTTTTATTGGTTGAGCAAGATGCATATAGACAGGGGTGTACCACATATTTGGATTTTTTTGAAGCTGGGCATGGAAAAGGTGAGCATGATGGTGCAGTTGCATGTGTGAAGAGAGATTTGGTTAAGGAACAAATGAAGATCAGAGGTGGTGTAACATTCAGTGATGCACATTCTATTGTGGATTGGTGTACTTATGCACTATAACGAGGAGGGATCCTTGATTAACAAGTGTGTAGGTTCTTTTGGTTGGTTTAGGAGGGCACAATGGGAGCCATAATGGAATGTCAAACAATTAGAGGTTCTTCAAAGATGCATTTATTATAAAGCTTAGATGGGAGTGCATGAACCATATGGACATGAGAGATGGATTATTTTTTTCATAATTGTATTTAGTGTGATTGGGATCAGTGTGAGTCAAGTGAGATGGTAGATACATGGATTCCATAGTACCTAACTCCTTTATCTATAGCATAATCCTCATTATAAGATGTAATGGAAAGTTTAGTTGACTATGATCATCTTTCAGATCTTGTACAACGAGGTCATGACTATGTAGTTGTAGCACTACAGGGGAATGAAGAGGGATCAAACTATCGGTTGGCACAATGTGTATAGGGAAAGAAAAAGCTAACACAACCGATGATAGATGATGATGGGTTCGTGTATCCTATAGGTTTAGTTTTTCTTTCTTAAACTTGATTGCACTACCATTTGATCATCATTTAGGCTGTTTAAAATAATATAGATTTTTTATTCTAAGCATATTTTCTAGTTTGCATTACCATTTCATCATCATTTAGGTTGTTTAGATGAAATATAGATTTTTTATTCTAAGTGTATTTAGATGTTGATAAAAATATTATGATCACATAGGTTTAGTTGTTGTTTTTGAAACTTAGTTGCGAACATATATGATTATAAAGAATGACATACCTACATTTGAATACTATGAGAAACACAAAACCATTCTCATGTATTTGCACCTTTTTATAGCAACAAATGTTAAGTTATTGAGACATCATGGTAGACCCCAAATAAAAAACTATGGAAAATTAGTAGTGCTGATCATGAAGCATTACTGGAAACTATGAAGGTAAGAGATGACCCTTTAGGCACACTTGAGTAGCAGGTTATTTTTTGTATCAGGTAGGTATGATATTGTTCATCACATTTTGATATTGTTTATCTACTAAGGTTCATTATTTAGGTTGTTTAGAATAATATAGATTTTCTATTCTAAGCATCTTTTCTATTTTGCATTACCAATTCATCATCATTTAGGTTGTTTAGAATAATATAGATCAGTTAGTCTAATCATTTTTTCTATTGTGACCATATAGATTTCTCATTCGAAGTATATTGTGATGTTCTTGATATGATTGATTATGGAGCTCCTGCAACAATATCCAACTTTGATCCTTTGGAAGAGGTATACGAGAGATTATAATAGTATAGATTTGTTATTCTAAGCATCTTTTCTAGTTTGCATTACCAATTCATCATCATTCAGGTTATTTATAATGATATAGATTTTTTAGTCTAAGCATTTTTTATATTGTGACGATATAGGTTTCTCATTCAAAGTATATTATGATGTTCTTGGCATGATTGATAATGGAGCTGCTACAATAATAACCAAATCTAATCCTTTGGCAGAGGTATACGAGAGATTAGAATAATATAGATTTGTTATTCCCAACATCTTTTCTAGTTTGCATTACCATTTCATCATCACTTATCTTGTTTAGAATAATATAGATTTGTTATTCTAAGCATCTTTTCTATTGTATGTCATTTAACTTCTACATTGATAGTTTGTACAGGTGCTTGTTACTCCATAATGTCAATATGCTACTATTTTGGAAGACCATGTCGACAGCAAAGGAAACACGTGCTATATTTCCTTCCCCTATAAGGAAATGACTATGTATTAGGGTCGTTTGTTGTATGCCTACATGGAATTTTGTAAATCCTATATTTGATAGCAATTATTGAATGATCTAATATCATGTGTATTGTGTATACTTTACATATATTCAAGTGTATACTTTACAACTTATGTGTATACTTTGTCACTTATGCATATTCAAATGTATACTTTATGACTTATGTGTTTTAATGCGTATACTTTGTATTCGTGTGTGTTGTTCATGAATTTAGTGTATTTGAGTAAATGAATCCCTTGTTCACTTACTCACATGAGGAAAAAACACCCTAAACCTCTTTGCACCCTTACATCACATCAAATTCTCTTTTCATGAACTAAAAACTTGACACCAAAGGAAAACGTCTTACAGATATCAAAAAATAAGAGAGGTTATTGTAGAGGGGCCCTACATGATCCTGTAGACTCAAAAAAATTGTTTTTAGGTGACATGGTTTCCAAGTAATAGCTTGTCAAATATTATCACCTTTTAGCACTTTGGACTCTTAAGGGAAATTGTCAGTCTAATGTATGGTCCTATTTTTATGTAAATTTTTTCCTTAGCTAAAAACTCATCACCATGGGAAAACACCTTTGAGATAGCAAAAACTGAGAGAGGTTATTGTAGAGTGCCCCAACATGATCCCATAGACTTAGACAGAGAGTCTGTAACCATCACAGTTTCAGGTAATGGCTTGTCAAAGATTGTTGTCTTTTAGCACTTTGGACTCCTAAGGAAAATTGTCAGTCCAATGTAGCTCAAAGTGATTCAATATGTTTGGGTGAAAAATAGGACCATGCCTAGCATAAAAATACCCATCCAAATGTTTTTGAATAGTTTTTTTGGTCGTACGAGTTGCAGAATGAAAGTTGCGCCACTTTGCAACTTTACACTGCTTGCATTTGACAACTTTTTCCTCAACTGAAGACTCATAACCATGAGAAAAGGCCTCGACGATAGAAAAAATATAGAGAGATTATTGTAGAGAGTCCCAACACAATCTCATATCCTTAGAAGGAGAGTCTATAAGTGTCATGGTTTCTAAGAAATACCCCTTCAAAGATTGGTTTATTTTAGTGCTTTGGACTCTTAAGGGAAATTGTCGGTCTAATGTAGCTTGGAGTGATACAACATGTTTGGGTTGAAAAGAGGACCATTCCTAATGTAAATATACCCATCCAGACATGTTGGAATAGTATGTTTGGTAGTACGAGTTGGAAAATGAAAGTTGCACTACTTTGCAACTTTACACTACTTGCATTTGACAACTTTTTGCTCAATTGAAAACTCGTCACCACGAGAAAACACATCCGAGATAGAAAAAAATGAGAGAGGATATTGTAGAGTGTCTCAACATAATTCCATAGTCTCAAATGAGGAGTTTCTAAGTGTCACGATTTTTGAGAAAGAGTAAAGTAAAAAAAAAGGGCATTGATGGATGAGGATTTTGGCCTTATTGAGGAGAACTTCAATATTGACTACTAAAGGGATATGAGAAGAAAATAGGGGAATATAATATTAAAATTGTTCTTTAGATGATTTAAAAGAGAAAAATGGTTGGAGATAATATGACCAAAACCTTCCCTCGTGGGTGAAATATTTGATGAGATGTATACTTATGTTGTCCCAAATTTTAGGTAGGTCTATCCTTTTATAGCCATTTTGGAACCTCACCATCTTCACTTCACCCCAGAGGAAGTTATTCATCATAATCTTATCTTTCAACTTGCTTGCAAGTTTGAATCTAAGGTCCTCCATCTATAGTGAAGAAGACAACATAATAGTCTTTTGTGACAATAAATTTAATACTACAAATAGTAGCCTTCCCATGTTTCCAAGATTTATTTAAAATTACACTAGAAGTGTAGGATGGAGGCTATAGACAATAAAAATTGTCCTAGGCCTGTGAATTTAATATTAATTTCCCTTTCATCCTTCATAATTAAATAATTTTAATTATTTAATTATTGTTTAAAGTCATAAGTCTTCTATTAATTAAATAATTTTAATTATTTAATTAATTCACTTCTACTTCATGTTTTGTTTATTTAAATGAATTATTATATATTTAATTAAGTCACTAATGTCCTTATTTTCTATAATTAAATAAATTTATGTTTATTTAATTATTTACCATTTTCTACTATAATTAAATAATTATGTCAATTATTTAATTATTCATTTTATCCTTTCTACCATAAATTAATTAATTTTTTTTAATTAATGACTTGTCTTTTCCCACTTTTTGAATTAAAATTACTATTTTATCAAAAATATAACTTGTCTTTTTCATCTAAGGATTAAATAATGTTTCCATTATTATTTCTTCACTTTCCTTTTCGAACTAAATGATTTTTAAGAATTATTTAGTTCCCCTATGAATCTTATTCTTATCCCGTCTTGTCTAATTTAATCTCAATTGTTGATTGAAATTAAAATCAGTTGATCTTGGTCGTCCGTTCAAATTTGTCTTTTCTATAAAATGCATCTTTTCTTGTCATTTTAGAACCCAATCTTAAGCTATCTAGAATTTATACAAAGACAATTAATCTGTGATATTTTTCTATCATATACATAGGCTATTGTTGCATACTTATGAACAAAGGGAATCAATCATATTTTTTAGCAAAATGGAGAAGGGTAGTAGAGGTGAATCAATGGAAGCATGAAGACTTTGGTAACTATGTTGCATTATTTCATGTTTTATGCTTTCTTTGTTCTCTATTACTTATTTTAGGGTGTTAGTTTAATTGATTTAATACTTTACCTTAAATTTAACCTAATTATAGTGGCCCTTAACGTTTTTCATGTAGGAGTCTAACCCACCATTAATAAAATATTTCCACAATTCCTCGTTGCTCTTCAGGATTTAACATAATGTAGCTCAACTTGGACCCTTTCTTTGCCCATACTATTCACTAGGGGACACAAAGGAGAAAAACATAATCTAGAATCTTGTACACAATAAGTAGGGCTCAAAATTCCAGCCTAAACCTTTATGTTTATTGAAGAAATAAAATAAGGATAAGAAGAATCACAACCATATTCCAAAATGAGAGCCTTCCTCATGTGACAATAAACACTCACTTTTGTATAAACCATTCATGCTAAAAAAACGTAAAATCAAATTGAAGATGGTGCATAACCATCGAAAGTGGCCCAAGGGAAATCAATGAATTCATCATATAAGGGAAGAATGACATGACACCAAGAAAATACTTAGGAAAATCTCGCATTAGTAATGGTGGGTGTAGGATCTCCATTGTGGTGATTTTAAGTGCAATTGTTAATAATTTTTTTTAATATTTCTAGGAAGATTGGAGCAAAGGTTCCAAACCCTCCATCCATTAAGGTTTTCAACCAGATTAGCCAAAACATCCATATTATTGTTTCCTTCTCTTAACCTATGCTTTATATTGACTTTTGAGAAACTTGTATCATCTTTTTGGCACCATTGATGTAGGTACCAAATTTACAATTTATTGAAACATTTCTAATTGGGAGGTCAATGATGAGTTTTTATTCTCCTTCCACTTGCAAAAAAGTGATGCCAACTATGATTGCCAACTTTAGGCCTTAAAAATAGTGGTTTCTTCAACTTCATTGTTAGCTTTATAATGATCATAACTTTCATAAAATGTAATGAACCTATGCTAATTATAATTTTCTAAAATAATGGTAAAATAACAGTACATATTATAATTTTTAGAAAGGTAAAATTGAGGGCTACATACATATAAAATTTCATCTTTAGATGGCTTTAGTTGGCCCCTTGAAACATGATGTGAATTGACATTTTTGTCAAGATGTAGATAGGAGCATAAAAGGCTTTCTAGAGACTCCACAAAGGGGGGTTTGATATTTTGAAGCTAAAATTTTGAAGCTAGATCCAACCCCTAGGCTTAGATCTAACCGCATATATTTTTAAATTTGGATGTTTTTAAGAATTTTGTAAGGTTGTCCCACTAATTGGACACATTATTATGCACTATTGCACATTTATAAATAGTTTTGGAAAATTTATTGAATTCTAAGGGTCCAATTATCTCCCTAGAGGATTAACCTCTAAAGAAATACCTTATCGCATATATATGTATCATAGTTTTTAAATAACCAAAATGGGACCCAATATATCACACTCATATTAGGAGAAACAAAATAATATAATTAAGGTTATATGGTGAGTATTGGTGGTTGTGAAGCATGCACTATAGAAATAGAGTTTTTATATGTGGCATTCCAAGCCCTCTACATATTCACCATGTTAGTCTTGCCAAGTTTGTGAAGTTATCATTTTTTGTACACAACATCATCTTTTTTGTGTGAGAGTCTCATAATTCCTAAGTGACCTACCTAATCCAAAGTCTAATGTAGTAACAAAGGAAACAATGGTCACACCAAGGTTATGTAGGTTCAATAAAATCCTATCCAGGTTTCCTAAAAATAGTTATTAGACACCATAATTTGGTAATGTCAAGGTTCTCCTCAAAATAATTACTTGGTACCTCTAAAAACCTTATATTATAATTTAGATTAATATAAATACTATAGTTGACATAAATTATTATTAAGGATAGCTATTGTCAAAGTTGGTGTGAAAAGGGTTTGGGGATTGAGATGTATAAGTGTTTTTGAATGAAAGTTTTATGTAGGCTAACATATTTGTCATAACTCATCTAGATTTTTTGTGTTGAGGTTTTGTATTAGCAAATAATCAACATCAATTTCAAGTTAAAATGTAGGTGTATGTAATCCCCTTAGTTGATAGAGTAGAAATAATAAGGTGATAAATAAATGTAACAAAAAATTGTTACATGAGATACATGGTGAAAAGAGCAAGGTATTTTGATTATATTAGTGTATGTAGATGAGGTATTGAAAACATAATTTTATCATATAAAAATAAAATTAAAGGTGTTTATTAGTACCTTAGGAGCATGCATGTTATTCCTTTGGTTTATTAATTGAATCCCTTGAGAGTTCTTTGTAGTGAAATCCCTAGTTTGACCAACTTTAAGACTATAAATAAAAGATATAAGCCAATCACAAGTATTTCTAAAAGTAAAATATATTCTCTTTTAAGCTTTTTAATGTAGATATTCTTTTCATATTCCAACCTTCTAAACCTAGGTCTTTTCAAATGAGTGAACAATCATCTTGAATACAACTAAACTCACAAATTAAAAAAATATACGCTAGTGAAAAACACTAACAATATTTAGATTTATTTTTCAATTTTAAAAAGTTAAGGCTGAAAAATGTGACTATAAAAGTGATTTAAATCAAGTTTGTATTCACATGTTTGATATAGAATAACAAATGATAATATAAGAACCAAAAATAAATCTCTAAAACTTAATCATAAAAAATATTCAAACTTATGACATTATAAACTAAATTTACATAAAAATGTATTACTTATAATTAATTTGTTTTATTTAAAACACTCGATTTAAAATAAATCCTAGAAAAAATATAAATATGCACAGGTTCCTTTTCTAATTACTTGAATTATGTAGTTTATAATGTACCGAGTTCCAAAAATGTGCATCCTACAAAAAACCACATTTTTCATTAGAGAATCTTCACATACATCTAAAGTGAGATAAAAACAAACCAGCTTTTTATTTTCAATCTCCATTGGATATTGTTGTGTATCCCGTCGTTTCTTCTTAAAGCATGACGGGACTGGGATTATGTAAATAAAGTTAATCCGTATAAAGTTAATATTGTTGTGTAGTAATATAAGGTCGTTTCATACAAATAGGAGACTTTATGGAGTTTTCATTAGTGTTGTAACAATGACTCAATAATTAGTTAAGTTTTTTTTTTTTTTAATATTTTTTATTAGAAATTTAGTTTAAGAAAAAGTTAATTGAATGTTGGATCAATATTTGGAAATCAAACAATGATATAACATAAAAATATTTAGTTACACAAATATCTTTAGAATGAGTGTATAGAAAAAGATTCCTTCTAGTACATCAATTGGAGTGTACAAATGTGAATGGGTATTAATTTAAGTTTCAAATTATGTGTGAATAAGATGAATGCATATAATGCCTTTAAATACAAGGAAACGACAACATATCATGTACATTTGTATTCCATTAGTCCTAAGTGCAAAGGATCAAGGTGATAATTTAGTGGTGTTTCAATTTTAAAAAAAGTCAAATGAGTTTGTGAGCCCAAAAGGTTAGTCCCACAACTTTGAACTAATCTTACACTATTTTAAACATATAGTTCTATTTTAGCAACAAGAATCCCTATATGTGAAAAAATATTGATCGTATAATAAGACAAACAAATCAAATAAATCTCAAACCCTCTAAGTATACTTCACCTACCAAGGCCAAAATAAAGTTTCGATGAAGATTTTAAAGCTACACTATTATCCCAGATTCCAAGGTAGAAGCTAGGATTTAAAATTTTATACAATGAAGATTTTATTACTTTTGTAAGGATTCACCCCATTATGACAATGATTATATAGTAGATTACACTAATAAAAATATTATATTTTCACGAGTTACTCATGTTAATATGAAATGAAATGAAGCATATACATTTATAAAATTATTTCCATGAAGGTAGAAACATGGATTTCAAATTTTATTTTAAAAAATTGGCTTTCCTAAGAGTTTTTCTCAATGTTACTTAAGGATCATATAATTTATTAACTAGTCTAAGAATGAAGTTCTATTTCCAAGACTTAATCGAGTTGATAGAGAATGATAACACTTGTCAATTTAAATCACAAGTAACATGGTGACTTGTTTGAATCATCATGTCTAATTCTAAGAAATACCATTAAATTGATCAATAGAAACACGAAGTTAGATGGCTTGCCCAACTCATTTTGATTAACTACTTTTAAATTTTTAGTCCATACCCTTACAATCAATATCATTGAATTAGATGATTAATCCATAAAAACAATAAATTATATTTTTTTATCAATGATAATGGCATAGAGGGCTAAATCTATTACATTTGAAATTCAAAAGTTTATAGAGTAGCTACTCTAAAAAAGAAAGGTCATATCATCTTGGACTTTAACCAAATTGTCAAGATTTGTATTCTTTACTTAAAAAATTTATTATTTATTAAAATCGTATTTACATCTTCAAAAGTAGAATGAAACCAATAGTATATAGAAGAAGATATGTGAATCGATATAAAAAATCAAACTAGTCATAAACAAATTTTGAAGCAAATAATCTTTAATTCATACATCTTAGTTGTCTATTTTAGTATCATTCTCCAATCATTTGTCATGAATGTGAAAACAACAAGACGAAGAATATACAGAAGATTTTGAGCAAGGCGTAAGCGTAACTGTTAAACGCTTGGCTGGTGGATCCCGTCAAGTTAAGCGCGTTCAATTCAGGTAATAAGGTACTGCAATTAATTCATAGTAGATTTTAACGAGAGGATTGTATAGTGATGATATGAATTGAATTGGGTGCAGTCGTGAACTGTTTAGCGAAAGTCAGGCAAGCTTGTGGTGGGAAGAAAATCGGGTGAGGGTGCGTTAGCATTATGCCTCCAGTGGCAATTGAATTGAACTTTGTTATTTGATACTTGTCTTCTCTATGAACATTTAAGGGTTTGTTGTGAAGCAGTGGTGGCATTAATGGTTGAGTTTTTATTCTCTAAATCTACTTTGTGACGAGATTTGGAAATGCATGGCTATAGGTAAACTGTTAATCGTTTTGGTTCTCTGATCTTTTCTCTTAGATGGGCTGATTGTGTGGGGCCAGTAAAACAAGCGTCCAAGAGTATGAAATATGGTTAGTGTTACTATTACGTGAATTCTATTCTTGGATTGCTTGGAAAAGGGAATTGTAATCCAAACAAAACATGTTAGTAATTAATGTTTCCGTTGTCCGGGTACATAAATACTTTGTTTCCTATTTGTATAAAAGTATATTCGGCGTTCACAGATACTAAAAGTAACACAGCACAAAGAATCTACATAGCCTTTTCTTTTTAATGAGTCGAAGCTAAAAATTACAAAAAACAAGTGCAGCTACAACGAGCTGCTCAAAATCCAAAAAAAAAACATAATAGCAGCAACAATGATCAACGTTTACTGCACGGTACAGCTGAAACACAACACAATAGTCTTGTAAAAACCAGAAGCTAAATATAAGCATCAACTCTTCTTCTCTTCTTTTCTTTCTTTTAAGGGATAAATATATACATGGATTAAGAATCAAAGGGAAAACTAGAGAAAGGTTTTAAAGAGAGATAGTTGTCATTCAAATTTTTAAAAAATAAATTTTAATAGATGTTTTACAAACTCACCACTTTCGAGAAGTAAAGGAATCCACAAAATTAACAAAATATAATATTTAATGAAGAAAAGATTAGAAAGATCTGAAGGAGTTGAAGAAATTATAGTATTAAATAAAGACAAGGACTCGCAATCTATGATATTACAAATACAATTAACATCAAAAACTTATTTTGCCAAACATTTCACAACATTATTCCATTTTGTCACATCTCAATTTAATCCCAATTTTCTTTAAGACCTATCTTGGAAAATTTAATATTTACCAAGATATATTAGAGGATTGTTACAAAATGTTGTTTTTATGGTTGCATGAAATATGTTGATCAATAGTTATTTCTTAAAATGGCATTCATGATGCTTGGAATTGATAGAGAGGGCACAATAATTAAAAAACAAGGAATTCAATTGTTGCATGATGATAAGATTTGTGGTTGGTTGCCATGCCATTCGATTACTTTATTATTATTTATCATACTTATCTATTTTATGTCTACCAACTAGTTGAATTCAAATTCATTTGAAAGTCTTCACTTCAATTGTTCATGTTGGGGTGTGAAGTCCAATGGTTTCTCGACCATTACACTCCCAATTTTTCTTGCCTCTTGTTTTGTCTCTTCATTTATTTTGAAAACTTGAAGAGTTTACATTGGGTGTTTAAAAACACGTTTTATCACTACTATAATGTACAAGGCAAATAAAGCATTAATAAATTTGAGGAATCCCTATTTTTCCCGTGGATTTAGCTATTACGGTGAACCACGTAATTTTTTGTTGTGTTGTGTGTTTATTCTATGTTTTGTGTCCATAATTGTTTAGATTTGTTTTTGCTTTTGTTTTTAATTTGCTCTTTAAAATCAACAAATGGTATCAGAGCCATGATGTCTGATCATTTGGAATGAGAGGTTTAAGTTTGATTAGGAGCAATTCCGTTTGATGAAGAAAGTTGTAGGAAATCACAAGGGAGGTTAAAATCTAGTGGGAGAGATGTTGGTTTGTGATATTGTGGCAAGCCAAACCACATCAAAAAGAATTGTTGGTTTTGAAGAAGGTTGAAAATCAGCCACAAGAAGATGAAGTGAAACTGGTACGTGAAGAGGATGACGGTGCAACAAATGGTGTTCTTGTTTCATCCTTGGAAGAAACAATACCAAATGTTTCAGTGCTCAGTTTGGGAGCATTGTTTCATGCCACTCCATGCAAGGAGTACTTCAAAAATATGCAAAGTGGTGAATTAAGAATTTGGTGAGGTTCTTCTTGGAAATGATGAATCTTGTGATGTTATTGACAAAGGGGATTTTTTTTTAAAATTAAAAAAGGTAATAGTTGGCTACTACGAGATGTTAGATATGTCCCTTAGCTCAAAAAAAAATTGATTTCAGCTAGACAATTGTTTTCACAAGGATGTAAAATCAATTTTGAATTGAAGAGATGGAAAGTCACAAAAGGGGCTTTGGTAAATGTTAAAAAAGAGGTGTTTTCTTAGCTTAATACTCTATAAAACTTTAATATTGTTGATCTAAGTAAGCTTTTTCTTTTGTTACTTTCCCTTTGTGGGTTATTATCTTGATTAATCCATTTTACTATTGTAGAATGTAGACAAAAGTTGATAGAAGAACTAGATAGGATATTAGAAAGATTACACAAGATGTACCATGGAGAAACCCTTTTAGGAAAAAACTCCACCAAGAATTATTCTATTATTCAATCTCTGAATTACAATAGCTCCAATTCTTTCTTGAGAATGCTTCTTCTTCTTTACCAATCTTCTTCACACCTGCAATAAAACTATGATAACTCTATTCAACTTGCTTGAGATAAATAAGCTTTGATTTTCTTTGTAAACTCCAACATGAGTTACAATTACAATGCTCAAGCCCTATCCCTAAAAGTTATGCCTATC
Source organism: Sequoia sempervirens (assembly GCA_007258455.2). Taxonomy (NCBI): domain Eukaryota; kingdom Viridiplantae; phylum Streptophyta; class Pinopsida; order Cupressales; family Cupressaceae; genus Sequoia; species Sequoia sempervirens. The sequence continues at coordinate 217,342,586 of VDFB02256132.1, read as the reverse complement.
TCATGCAAATAGGGTTATTATAAAAAGAACAATGATAAAACATGTGCTTCATCCATTTGGGCATCCCAAACTGAAGTCACAATTTAGCCTTCATTTTGTTGATAATTCCAAAGCTCCTCCTCAAAGTTGGTGCCCATAAGTAATCCTACTTAACCGAGCCTTTAGAAATATCTCAACATGCAAAAGAGGTAAATCCAAGAAAGCATCTTGGGTACCCAAGTTGGCTCCAAGTGATTTCTTGTTAACTAAAACATTTACTCAACACCATTCATGCAAGAGTGGTCATCCCCTATTAACTAGAGGTAGTCCCTGTTATCTATCATACAACTCAAGTTATTAGCCATGCATTCCAAGTTAACTAAAGTCAACTAGCATACAAATAAAACTAACTAAAGACAACTAAACCATAATTGAATTGAATGGAACTGAACTAAATTAAACTAAACTCAATTGAACTAAACTGATTCTAAACTGAACTGAACTGAATTGAACTAATCTGATCTAAACTGAACTGAACTTCATGTATGCAAACATCAAACCCTAACTCCTAGGATTTTTACATGCATTCAAAAGTGTTATCTGTTACTCTGAATAGTTAATTGAACTTAGGGTGAGTGTCACCTTACCATGTGTGCACCCACATGTTCCTATTATTTAGGAATAACTACAAATGCCAATTTCATGTTTTATTTCATCAAATATTAACCACATCGTGATCTTCTTGTTGTTGAACACATTCCAAGAACTTAGGAGATACATGAAATAATTAATGTTTAGGATTTTCAATTAAATGGCATCCTATTTCCAACATTCTCCCACTTGACATTATACATTGCAATTATTCTAAACAAGGAATAATAATTTACACGTATAAGACTCAAGGCCAATGGCCTTCTTGCACCAACTAATCAAACCATGCTAACTTCAAATGAAACCTACATCAAATGATTAAAACCAAGAGAACTTATCTGTATGGTTTCATAAGATAATCTGTAACATTAATTAAAGTGTTAACTTTCTCAATTAATACCTTCCCATTATCAACCAAACCAATAGCTTTCCCAAGTATTTGTATCCAAAGCACCTCTTTAGAGGCATGCTAAACCACCGAGTGTGTTGAATTCACATTCAACCAAGGTATAGGCTCCTCTATCTTTTTTATTGAAATTTTTTTCTTGCAAGTAACCATACCAACAAATGTCTCTTACCATAAGAGAATTCCAACCTCACCTATTTCTCCAAGTATCCATGAGGACCTATAACCAACCAATCCATGCCAAACTCCAAATGCAACACAAAAATTTCATGAAGTAATCAAGCAAATGATTAATGTGCCCAATACTTAATAGAACTACACAAGATCAATGTCAAAGCTCCGACCTTGAACATAAACATGACATCCATGATTTAACCATCTCCTCTAATAGCAGATCACATGCATCATAACATACTTATACATCATAGTCTCAAGAGAACCATGTAATATGCCAAACTCTAAATACATATCAAGATTAAACCATGACATCAATAAAAAATATACTCTAAACCAAGAAACCATATCTCTAATCACATGGAGATAACCTTACCAATGATGCATCCAAGTCACTGCCAACCACTCCCACTGAACCGTGGTACTGAGTTACTCATGGCATCATGACTACCATCCTCTCTATGAGGATTACTTTGAAACATAAAGCAAAGAGCTATCACAAACAATATTAGTTGAAATAACTAGTTCATCATTATTATCATTTGAGGACTCCTCTGTAGAAGAATCACAACTCTCTTTCTTGTTCTTACAATCCTTCTTCACATGTCCCAATTTCCCATAGTTCCAACACTTTACCTTACTTCGTCCTCGTGACTTACCCTTCCCTTCCTTGTTTCCCTTAGGCTCCTTTATCTTAGGACTACCTTTTACAAACAAGGCATCTTTTATTTCCTCCTTAGAATTCCTCCTCATCTCCTTTGGTAGGAGAGTAGGAATAATGTTGTCCATCTTTGGATTTGCATCATTACCTCTAATTGCAACAATTAGATTTCCCCAAGAATCTGGAAAAGAAAAAAGTAATAAAATGCACTTATCCTCATCCTCTAGCTTTACATCTACAGATGCTAACTGACTGAGAATTAAATTGAAAGGATTTAAGTGTTGTGCAACAGACTCACCATCTTTCATTTTGAATGAATACAGCTACCTTTTCAAATACAACTTATTGGTGAGACTTTTAGTTTGATAAATATCCCCTATTCTCTTCCATAATTTATATGTAGTGCTTTCATAAAAAAAATTTAAGAGAACAACATCAGCAATACATAACCTAATTGTTTCTCTTGCCTTCTTATCCAACTTAGCCCAATCCTCATCTAAAATAGTTGTAGCTATCTTTGTCTCATTATTCACCGCTAACAAATGATCTCTTTCCTTGAGAAGATCTTCCATTTTTAATTTCCCCATTTCATAGTTAGAACCATTGAACCTTTCAATATCTAACCTTCAATTCATTGTAACAAAACTTAATTCCAAAATCAACAAATAACAAAAATAATTAAATCTCCCACTAAGCCAAAAAACCTCCAATATTTTAAGAGAAAGGCGTCCCAATACTCTACCCAACCTCAGCTTTGATACCAAATGTTGAAAAATGAGGTGTTTTCTTAGCTTAATACTCTGTAAAACTTTAATATTGCTGATCTAAATAAGCTTAATCTTTTGTTACTTTTCCTTTTTGGGTGATTATCTTGAGTAATCCATTTTACTATTGTAGAATGTAAACATAAGTTGATAGAATAACTAGACAGGATATCAAAAATATTACACAAGATGTACCATGGAGAAACCCTTTCAAGAAAAAAATCCACCAAGAATTATTCTATTAGTCAATATCTAAATTACAATAGCTCCAATTCTTTCTTGAGAATGCTTCTTCTATCTTTACCAATCTTCTTCACACCTATAATAAAACTATGATAACTCTATTCAACTTGCTTGAGATAAATAGGCTTTGATTTACTTTGTAAACTCCAACATGAGTTACAATTACAATGCTCAAGCCCTATCCATGAAAGGTATGCCTATCTCATGCAAATAGGGTTATTTCGCAAATAGAAATGCTAAAACATGTGCTTCATCCATTTGGGCATCCCAAACTGAAGTCACAACTCAACCTTCATTTTGTTGATAATTCCAAAGCTCCTCCTCAAAGTTGGCACCCATAAATAATCCTACTTAACCGAGCCTTTAGAAATATCTCAACATACAAAAGAGGTAAATCTAAGAAAGTATCTTGGGCACCCAAGTTGGCTCCAAGTGATTTCTTGTTAACTAAAACATTTACTCAGCATCATTCATGCAAGAATGGTCATGACCTGTTAATTGGAGGTCATCCCTATTATCTATCATACAACTCAAGTTATTAGCCATGCATTCCAAGTTAACTGAAGTCAACTAGCATACAACTAAAACTAACTGAAGACAACTAAACCATAACTGAACTAAACTGAACTAAAATGAACTGAATTGAACTAAACTAATTCTAAACTAAGCTAAACTAAATTGAATTGATCTGAACTAAACTGAACTGAACTGAAATTCATGCATGCAAACATCAAACCCTAACTCCAAGGATCTATACATGCATTCAAAAGTGATATTTGTTACTCTGAATAGTTAACTAAACTTAAGGTGAGTGTCACCTTACCATGTGTACACCCACATGTTCCTATTATTTAGGAATAACTACAAATGCCAATTTCATGATTTATTTCATCAAATATTAATCTCATCCTAATCTTAGTGTTGTTGAACAGATTCCAAGAACTTAGGAGATACTTGAAATAATTAATGTTTAGGATTTGCAATTAAATGGCATCCTATTTCCAATAGTAATTGCTTAGGGTAGCAAAGTAGGCACCTTGTATGTAGTAGAGAGTCATGCTGAAGTGGGAGTTGTTCCCTCTATGCCAACTCCTTCATTGGATCATATATGGGCTACAAGGAATAATTGTTTGGACAAGTTAGATGCTAAATTTGATTTGGTTGTTGAAGAGTTTCTAAACATCCTTGAATTTGGTTATATGTATGGAATACTGGCATCTAATGATGATGAAAATGATACAAAAGAAGGAACTAAAGAGGTTTCTAGTAATTCAAGTTTAGGACAATATAATGGGGGAAGTACAACTGACCTTGTTGGCACTAATGGAGTTGGATCTTATGATAAAAGTGTTGAGAAAGCTATGAGGAAGGTTAGATTTTCTATAAAAAGAAATCTTTTTTGGAAGCCTAGTAGCCCAAAGAGCTTGAGGATTCCTCCATCTGCTACCCCAAGGGGAAGTTCCCTGAAGAAGGAAGTACCACTAGGTCTAATCCACATTGTAAAAGAATCTCCTAGTCCCTAAAGAAGGATGCTTTTATCCATTTCTACATGTAAGAGGAGAAAGAAGTTGAAAAGCATTTTATTGAGTACCAAGATGGTTCGAAAAGGGAAAGCCAAATTTTGGAAATTGATAGCGGCTAGGGATTTTTCAAATAAGGAGGATCATCTAAGTCATGGAGATCATCATGAACATAAAACTGAATTAGATGGGGAAGATAGATTAGTTTCTAAGAAGGTTAAGTTGAAGAAGGTGAAGAAGTCACCCTTAGAAAATGATAAAATGGAGATTGATGCAAAATGCACAAAGGATGCAATGAAGAAGCTCAAGAAGGATAAAACAAAGAAGGTTAAGAAGGAAGCCAAATCACACAAGGTGGAAGAAGCCATCAAAAGTAGCCTTGAAAAGTTGGTAAAGAAAAGAAAGTGTGAGATTGAGGATGTAGAGGCAAATGCAAAGGTAGAGCCTGAGGCAAAGGCTAAAAGGCATCAATCTACCTTTAGCATGCAAGTTGTTATTGTTGACCTCTTTGACATTGGTTTTGGCATTAATGTCAAGTGTTTATCTTGGCATATACAAAGGTCACATACATTCAGATATTCTTGTTACTTTGACACTTCAATGAAGGATATGGGACAACTTGGTTTGGTTGACTTTACATGACCATTGATAATTCATTGAGGCATAAATACTTTACATGCTTATGGTCCTTTGGTACACATTGATACATGTATGCATTGGGTATGTGCACGATCATGATGGGCCAAAAAGTGGCAATATCATGGGTATGTGGCTGACGACTTTTTTTTACCCAAAATTGATGAAACAAAAAGGGTTTTTAGAGGAGATTATCAGCTTTCCATCAATATAAATTGTGCTTTAATTTGAATTTAATAAGTAATTATTATTCATTTTCTATTCAAATTATGACTAAAGTCCTGATTGACAGGCTGATTGAAAAACATCTATAACTTTCAAACGGTGTCACATATTTTGATTCCAAAGCATGCGTCACATTCTATGCTTCACATACTATAGGATTAAAAAAATAAAAAATGAATTTCATGAATTTTGACCAAGTTAAGGTGGTCAGACATATGAGTTTTTCATATTTTTTAAAAGTTGTAATAAAAAATTCATAATTAATTATTTACTTGGAAAAAAATTACAAAAAAATATGCATCACATCGAGACAAGAGTCCTCTACTTATATCTAAAATATTATAAAAAAATATTATCATTTTATTGTGGTTAGGGTGGTTAGACAGACACCTACTTTTTATTTTTTCCCTGACATTTAAGTACTACTGCATTGAAATTTCAAATTTTCACCAAATAGATTTTTGTTTTTTTAAACAAACCTAGTAGTTTAGAAACTACATTCAATTTTCTATAGATTCTATTCTTACATATTTTTGAAATAATATAGATAACTTATTCAATTTTTTATTTCAAGTTGCCTAACTCCGATTTTTCTAAATATTTTTCCACTTAAGGGCTTGTTTTTTCCATGATGATCCTACACATACCCCATCATTGATTTGATACTTGGTAACTAACATCTACATTGGTTTTGGTATTGAGGTAATAGTTATTTAAGAACTTTGAAACAACATTGTTATATGGGACTTTCCTTGACATTTGCTGCATTTGAAGACTCAAGGCATATTATCTGAAAAGAGAACTTAATCATCTTTTATTGTTGATAACACAGTTTAAAAGGAGTTAGACCATACTTTGGTTTTCAGTTTTGGACTTGGGATTACACTTATCAATTTGATATCATTAATCAACATATTGATCTTATGCATTGACCTTGGTTATCACTTAGCACATGTTTTATTAAACCATTGCAAGGCAATATGGTGCTTGATTTAGTGGAACAACATACATTGTTGCACATTATGATGTTTATTATTGTTATGAAAAAAACATGTCAAACATCGGCATAGATTATTGGTGATTATGATGTTTCTTATTATTCACAAGGGTTATGTTCTTCAAACACCGACATAAAGGTTGAAGTGTTTGATTACTCTCATGTGATTGAAATAATAATTAGTGGTTTGATCATTTAATTTGAAAAGGTATATTGACTTCATTGTGCCCTAAAATTTGTCATTTTACAAACAATAAAGAATTGTTAACATAGCTAACTTAGGGATCGATAAAACTTGGAGGAGGTGGTATGGTGGCTGGTCTAGGTAGAAAATGGTTTCAGGTCTTCATGGAATCCATCTTCAAAGCATTCAAAGTGGTGTTGACTTCATAGTGATGTTTTTAAAATGGTAATATCATTTTGGTCAAACCCTAAGTCTAATACTCATGTCGATGGCATTTGTCTTTCTATTTTATGGTTACATTCCATGTCCACTTTATCTTTCCTTATCCATTGTGGTGTTTCATAGTTACATTTCTATCTATGGATTCATTATTTTATGTCTTCAAAACCTATCACTAGGGCATGCTATGGATATTTTGGGGGTTGTTTGGAGCTATCTTGAGAAAGGTTTTCACCATGGTTTCTTTGTTGTTTACATTCAAAATTTGTTCCATAAGGGTTTATCCTAGCATCCACACTTGTGTTTGTTTTTTTGGTAAAAGTGTTACCCTTTACTAGGGCATGAGATCTAATATCATATGGAAATTTTTAAAGCCTGTCTAAAAGTCATGTGTTGCATTTTTTATGTTGAATTGGGGCCATGGGTTATATGTCACATTTATATGTGTATTTTTTTAAATTTATACACACAAATTGCATAAATTTTTGACCGTGATAAAAGAATGATTAAAATTTGTTGAGCACAAGTTATCACAGTGACTTTAGAGGCTATTATGAAATAGTTTGAATAGATTTTTAAGGTTGCATTTGATTGTTTTAATGTGTGACAGTTGGATGCATTATGTGTACTATTGATTGTTCATATAAATAGTGATTTATCACTATTATTGGTTTGGTGCTTTCACAAAGATATCATGTTGAGTTTATGAGCAAAATTTTGAAATGTTGTTTCAAGCAAAATTGTATGCAAAATAGTGAAGTGTATAATTTGATACATTTTGTTTTTTTAAGATTCCAATTTAATGAATCTTTAGGACATTGAATGTGTTAGGATGTAAATTAGAAATGATATGCATTGAAACAGGGTAACACTCTATAATTGATTTATTCATGTTTTAGAATGAATTGTATAAGATCATGTGAGTGAGACAAGTTTGATCTTTGGCTAGTGGGGAATTCTGTAACCAATGGTGCTTTTCTAGTGAGGCATTCTATAGCTTGTGAGGCTTTGCAAGTGAGGCATTTTGTAGCCAATCAAGCTTTTCCAGTGAGGCATTTTGTAGCTAGTGAGGCTCTGCCAGTGAGGCATTTTATAAGTGTTTTTTCATCCCTATGAGGGTTTTCCACTCATGAAAAACACTATGTTATGAATTTTTTGTGGATGCATTTTGGTCTTGTTGTTTCCTTTATTTACATTTCATCATTTGAGTTTACATATTGTTTAAGAATCTGAAGGTTGGTCATCACATATGATTATATTCTTGAAATTGAACATTTATTGTTTTCAAAGAGTTTAAGTGTTTTGAAGAATCATTAAGTTGAATTTGATTATTGAAACACTGGTTCACCACCCCCTCTCAGTGTTTCCCATACTCCAACAAGTGGTATCAGAGCCATACCCTTGCATAATTCTGACCAACTTAAGGGGTTCCTAGTAGTGGAGTCCTATGGGAAAGTGTAAAAGAAATAGAGGAAGGAAATATTCCAAGCAAAAGATTGTAAATCAAGTCCTAGTCAAGTCAATTAATGAGTTTTTGCATGAGACACACTTGAAAGATTGGCACAAAGTGTGATAGAGGGAATAATTTTGTTGTTGAGATTGTTGATGAAGGAGACCTCTTTGTGGGTGAAGATGACTTTGAGTAGGAGTATGATGAACAAGCATGTGAGGTTGATATTGAAGGTGAACTCTTGTGCGCTCTAGATACGATCAAGCAACTTAAAATAGAGAATCAAAGACTAGAAGACCAAATTTAACAAGAAAAAAGACTCCAAGGACAAGGTACTTTCAGATCTTGCAAAAGTTTCTTTAGATCTTGAAGATTCCAACAAATATATTATTAGTCTAAAGATAGAGATAGAAGAAGCAAAAAGGATAGTTGATTTTACAAACTTTGATCTTGAAGTCAAAACTAATGCATGTCTAAAACTAGAGTTAGAAATAGTTTCTTTGAGAAAGAAATTGGAAAAGGAATCTTCTAAGTTGGACAAGAATCTACAATTTGAAAAAATGTTAAGCAAGAAAAAGCATCAGAAGGACACTAGTGGTCTAGGATATGAAGAAGGACAATTCTCCAAAGTCAGAAATACACCAAGGAAGAAGATACAATTAGGTCATCGTGTTGCTGCTCCTAAATATAAGACACAAGATTAATGTATTGATGAAGGTAGAAGGACAAGTAGATTCTCAAGATCCTCACTATAGTCATGGAAAAATTATCCCTTGCTTGATTTGGGAATGTTTAATGATAAATTAAACTTAATGTCGCCTTGATCTAGTGTTGTGAGGTTTTTTACACATCCACATTAGGTCTTGAACCCTTTTTAAGCTAAATAATTTAAATTTACCTTAATTAAATGTTGTAAAGTGTATTTATTTACATCTTCATATTAATTTTAGAAGGTGAACCACAATTTTTTTTAGGACGGTACTCTCTTACACTTCTAGGGTTTTGCACCTAAAAGGAGAAAGGTATCCCAAAAAAACTTAGGGGTTCACTCAAGACTAATGCAAATATAATTAAAATCTATCAAAAGAGGTTGTCCTAGATGCAAAGAACTAATAAAATATACTGAATAATGAATGGAAAATAAATAAATGTAAAATGTTTGAAAACATAGTGTTGTATGCAAACATGTACTAAATTACCTAGAAATGATTATGAAACAAAAAAAAAACTATAAAACTGAAGAAGTGCACTTGGAAATGTGTTGTAGACCATAAATGTTGTTGATCTTGAAATTTTGACCTAATGGGACACTTATGCCAAGCTGGGTGACTTAGTCCCAAATTAGGGAAACTGCTCCAAAACCTGTTTCAACCAAATGGGTATCCAGATCTGTAAAAACTTCTGAAAACATGTGCATTTGGACTAAGTCTCCATTGTTGGTGACTTAGTCCACTTTGGATTTTTTGAAAATCTAAAAGTGGAAATGAAATCCCTTAGTCTACACTTTCTTTTCTAATAGAAATATGGATCCAAATTTGCAAAACTACCTACAAAATAGAATATAATTATGTTTCTAATGGGGGGTTTTCCTTGTTCAAACCCCTAGTTTTTATTTAAACCTTGAAAGAGATAATGAAATCTACGTAAAACCCTAGCCCTAAGTGTATCTAAGACTAGGAAATTTAAAGTAAGATGCAACCCTATTCTAATATGCAAGAATTTAAGATGCATAAATGAAACTAGAATGATGCAAGAATCATTCCAAGAGACCCTAAATCACATTAGAAATGAATTTTAAAAACATGCAAACCTTCTTAAGGCCAAAAAATGAGAGAAAACTGAAGATGGAATCACTTTGAAAACAAGTACTTAGGCTTGATTTGATGGCTAGTTGCATCTCCTCAACCTAGATTTCTCCATGATTCTCCATAGGCATCCATGATCAATCCTTTACAATGTGAGATATTGAATAAAAAGTGAGATTGAAGACTTGCAAAAACCCTAGCTTGCTGCTCTAATGCTTCAACTTTGCTATAGATAGGCTAATAAATCTTCTTGTGGAAGATATTCAACACTTGATTCTTAAATTTGTTTGTTAAAATGACTAAAATGTTGTAAAAAATGACCTAAAAACATATATTTATAGGAATCAATACCTAATTATTCATTATTTTAATTTCATAGGTTGACATCCATAAGAAATTTGAATTAAGTTGGTTTTTTTCCCGCTCAAAACTGAAAAATCCCCCAAAAGGGACTAAGTCACCACCCTAGGTGACTTAGTCCCACGAAGGGTTTTTGAGGTTGGTTTTCTAGAATTTGAATGATTTGAATGTTTTTTTCAAGATTTGCATGATTTGTGAGTGGAAGAGGCCTTAAAGTCCAAAATAATGAGTCTTAGGGGCCTATAAATGTTGTTTTAAAGGATGATCAATGCAAGGGTGCCAAAAATAGGACCAAATTAAGTGCAAAATTGCCTCTTTCTTCAAGAGTATATAATTTTTGGTGACACAGCAGGCTTGTAAATTAAGTGGACCTAATCTAGTGTTGTAATGTGTTCTACAGATTCACATTGGATTTAGGGCCCTTTTTAGATAAATAGACCCAAGTTTTCCTTAATTTAGTGTTGTAAAGGATATTTATTTACACTTTCACATTGAATTTTGTGCTCTATTACATTTATGACCTTTATATCATTATTAATAGGCCCCTATGAACCCATATTATGCATCCCAAGGAATATTTCAATCAAAAACCCAACAAGATCAACATATAAACTTAATTTCTTCACTCCTTGAGATTCTAGCTAGAAAAATAGCCCATGTGTGACCCATTTGCCACTTTGGGTGAATGAGTCCCATCCAGGTGGGTCTCATTCACCCATCATGGAAAATGAGTCCCATTTGAGATATTTTCAAGGTTTGAGTAGGAAAAATTGGGTTTTAAGTTCAAATTTCTCCTATGTCAGCCTTGGGGATCCAATAAACGGTCATTTGAGTGCATTTATTATATAAAAAATCTTAAAAATAATTATTTCATCAAGCCTACATGATATCAAGTCAAGCAAGAAAGGGTTAAGCATTCCAAGTCTTTACAAGGTCATCAAGGTAGCTTTCAAGATCATTTCTAAGGCATTCAAGGGCAGAATTCTCCATCAATTGTTCTAGCAATTCAAGATCCATCATCATGTTAAGCATATCAAGCATCAATCATGTTATTGAGCTAGTGTTGTGATTCAACATTGAAGATCCAAGATCAAGCATTATTCTACTCCTACAATGTTAAGATCAAGATCTACATCCTTCATAGCCATTTCATGTTGAGTTGTAGATTTATAAGACATCATTTAGAAGGCATCATACAAGGTATTATTTTCCATCATTCATGTTCTTGTTTCATGTTTCATGCCTTCACTTCATTATCTCGTCATTTGCTTTAATTATCTACAAGGGGTTTGACCAAGGAAAACCCCTATTTCCTAATAATCAACATTTTTTTCTCTCTTTTTGTGTCATTTTAGATCTCAAGTGGTGCTTTGAAGAATTGAAGATCATTGAATATTAGGTTACAATATTTTTGGAGTTGTCTCCCCATTTGCAAGGTCATAATCTTCATTAAAAGGTCATCTACAACCTCGAAATCAGAGTTCTAGATCCGAAAACCTAGAGAAGCAGAAAAGGCGGACTGAGAAGAGAAAATTCAGACCTTGAAGTTCTAGAAAATACAAATTGGAGTGGTGAATGAGTCCCATTGTAGGTGTTTTCCAGAGATCTTTGGATATTTGGATACCCATTTTCCTAAAACCTGCTCCTGTGCAAAATTCTAGATCTGGGACTGATTCGCCTAAAATGGAAAATGAGTCCCAGTAGGCCAAAAATTTAGGATCAACAACATTTCCAACCTTCATTCAAGCCTCTACAAGTTTTTAGGTGCACACTTTTGGTTTTATAGCTTTATGTTCTAATTTATATGCATTTCTAGGTCATTTAGTTCAAGTTTGCATCATATTAGGGTTTTGCATTTCATCTTGCATTTTATTGTATTTTCCAAGTCTAAACTTAGTGGTGAACCCCTTATTATATCACATTCATCTCCTAGGATATCCCTATTGCAAGATCTCTTTCTCTTTTGCATTGAGATCTCTAGGGTTATCCTTGAATGGAATAGCTTGAAAGTGGATGTGATAGCACTTAATCCACATCTCATCATCTATCCCCCATTTTCATTGGTTCCATTTTGGTGAACCTGCACTTAGAACATCATAATTTTGATTTGGAGAGAATTTTCATCCTAGATCTAGCTTGCATTGAATTTTCATTAGGATTTTCATTAGTTAATTGGCATCTAGGGATTCAAAATTTTGCATTATTGAAAGTGCATATAGGTTGAATTTTTGCATATCAAATCATTGAAAATCATATAAGGGTATGTGCAGGATCATCATGGGAAAAACAGGCCCTTAAGTGGCAAAAAAATCAGAAAAATCAGTGTTAGGCAACTTGACGTAAAAAATTGAATAAGTTATCTATATTATTTCAAAAATATTTAACAATAGAATATGTAGAAAATTGAATGTAGTTTTTAAACTACTAGGTTTATTTAAAAATGACTAAAATCTATTTGGTGAAAATTTAAAATTTCCATGCAGTAGTACTTAAATTTCAAGGAAAAACTAAGGAGTAGGTGTCTGTCTGACAACCCTAACCATAATAAAATGATAATATTTTGTTATAATATTTTATGTATGAGTGGAGGACTCATGTCCGGATGTGATGCATATTTTTGTAATTTTTCCAAGTAAATAATTAATTATGATTTTTATTATAACTTTTAAAAATATAAAAATCGTGTCTGACCACTTAAACTTCATGAAATTTAATTTTCTTTTTAATCCTATATTATGTGAAGCATAGAATGTGACATGTTTTGATTTAAAAAATGTGATACCGTTTGAAAGTTATAGATGTTTTCAATCACCTATCGATCAAGACTTTAGTCATAATTCTAATAGAAAATAAATAATTATTATTTATTAAATTCAAATTAAAGCATAATTTATATTGGTGGAAATCTGAGAATCTCCTCTAAAAACCCTTTTCGTTTCATCAATTTTGGGTTAAAAAAAAGTCGTCAGCCACATACCCTACAAATACCCATAATATTGCCACTTTTTGGCCCATCATGATCCTACACATACCCATAAAATATGCATTTTAATTTAGTCTTTAGATCATACAACATAAAAATCATGAGAAACAATTGAATTCTTTTGAAATTTTGAAAAAAAAAACCCTAATTGGGACTCATTTTCCCCTTTGAGCGAATCAATCCCATTCCAGATTTTAAATTGTCTTTTAAAGCATTAAAAATCTCATTTTTGTGGTTATTAATCTTGTTGGTAACATATAGTATAAGTAGATGAAAATTTTTAGAAACATTTGTTCTATGTATCTAGGTCAAAACATCCATGTAGTGAAGTCATTTTTAAAGCATTTCAAAAATCATTTCGGTATCAAAAGTTTCAGATCTGTAGAACATTTGTTTACATTTTAGAAACATTGCATAATTTAGATAGATCACTTTCTCATGTTAGCATGTGTTCTTTTCAATCATTTAGTGTTTCTAGAATATCAAATGGATTTTATGATTCTATTTTCTCTACTCATGGGCATAATCTAGGAAAGCAAACTAATACCTTTGATAAGCATGTTGGATACCATCCTAGTATCTATCATATTTGTAAGAATGTCATAACACAAGAGGATGAAAGTGTAGAAAATCATAACAATCATACTTGTTCTTCTCCCACTACCTCTCCTATTAGTGATGAAGGTATCTTGGTGAAAAAAGATACAAGCATTGAGAGTCTTTATTTTCCCTCTCCTCCTCCCCCTTTGGATGATATTAGAAAACAAGAAGATGAGATCATAGAAACATTTCTAAACATCACCTTACCTAGTCTGCATTCATCCCTTTCTTGTGAGAATGTTTGAGCAAAAGAGGATAAAATCATAGATATCCATGACAATCAAAATTGTCCTTCTCCTAATATCCCTCCTTGATGCAAAGAGGATAGGTTGGTGTTATAAGATGCGCCTATTGAGATTCATGAGAATCTTATTCCTCCCTCCCCTAATGCTCCTACCATTTGGAAAGATCTATTTGGTAAGCATTAAAATAGTAGTTTTCCTTCTCTTTATGCCTCCCCTATTGGTGATGAAGCTAATTTACAAAATATAACCATGGAATGTGATGAACATCTTACAAGCTCTCCTACTAGGGTACATAGCATGGCACAAGAGAATGAGACTTTAGAGAAAACATACAATCAAATAGATCCTTCTCCTAATATCCCCACTATTGATAATAAAGAAAACTCAACCATTGATCATTCCCCTACTTGTAATGAAGTCATTTTAGAAGTGTAAACAAGAAATTTAGCACCTAAAATGCTTTTAGCCCTTCTAGGGTTTTTCACCTAAAAGGGTAAATATTTGGGGCCAAAATGCAATGTATACATTCAAAGATGGATGTGATGTGGGTGTAATATTCCTAGATAAGATAATTAAAATGCAACAAATTAGTAAAATGAATGACTTATTAATATGAAATCTAAGAAAATTCAAGTTGTTTGAAAACACATTATGATATGCAAAAACACCTAGAAATGAATGCAAACTGTAACATATGTGAATGAAAATAAATTTTTGCACTTGGGATCTTACTAGAGACTGGAAATGACTTCTAAAATGTTTCTGGTGCTGAAAATTAGGCCTACTAGGACTCATTCACCATTTTGGGTGAATTACTCCTACATTCGGGAAACTGTTTTGGAGCCTGTTTCAGACAAATGGGTATCTAAAACTGCAAAAAAAAAATTCTAGGCCTGGTAGTGGGACTCATTCACCATCAATGGTGAATCATTCCACTTATGAATTTCTAAAAATCCAAAAGTGGAAACTAAAACCCTTAGTTTGCACTTGGATTCTTGATATGTGTCTGCCTCTAAAAGTCTGATTTCTAGGTTTGAAAGTGACTTTTTGTTGATATTTTCACTTGATCAACAAGGATATGTCTTCAAAAAATTTACAACTTATTGTTCAATGATTTTTAAGTCTTACAGATGCCTAAATATGCAAAGACACAAGAAGAGAAGGAAAAATGTTGAATGTTAGGGCATGGGGGTTTGTCTTGGTCAAACCCCTTTGTAGGTAATTAAACCAAAATGAAGAAACAATCTAATGAAGCATGAAAAAATGGAGTTAATAACTTTCCATGATGATTGATCTTTGGTTTCTGCAAAAATAGATGAAGATTCTTCCCTCGAATGTCTGAAAAGTGATCTTGATGACTTGGAATGTTAAAACCCTAGCTTGCTTGACTTGAAGTGGAAGGAAAATGATGAATGAGTTGTGAAATGAGTTGGGAGATTATGAATTAGGGCTTAGAGATTTATATTTATAGGAAATTCACCTTATTTTTTGATTAATTGGATCCCTAAGGCCGACATGGAGGAAAATAAGACTTAAAATCTAACTTCTCCCGCTTAAACCCCAAAAATGGCTCAAATGGGACTAATTCGCCATTAAGGGTGAATGGGTCCTACCTGGATGGGCCTAATTCACCCCTAATGGTGAATGCATTCCATAGGGGCCATTTTGCTAGCCAGAAGGTGAAGAGATAAGAAAATAAGCTTCTAGATTGTTCTAGTCAATTATTTGATCAATTTATGCCTCAAGATGCACAATATGGGGCAATAGAAGCCTATTAATGATGACGTAAAGGTAAATTAGGGCTTGGGACACAAAATTCAATGTGAAAGTGTGATTAAATACAGTTTACATCATTAAAATGAGGTCCACATAGCCTAGGAAGGCACAACATCCAATGTGAATGTGTAAGACACATTACAACACTAGATTAAAGTTAAATTTAGTTTACAAGCTTATAGATTGATGTGATAATGCTTTTAAATGAATTTTATAATGTTGAATTAAGGGAAAATGGGTTCATTAAGTCTAGAGAGGTGTTAAATTCTTTTACAATACTTTACAATATCTTTACAAGACATTGATAAATGCATTTTATTCAGTTTGTAAGGGTCCAAGACCTAGTGTGGATGTGAAAAACACCTCACAACACCAAATCAAGGCCTTATTAAGTCCAATTTGTCATCAATTATTCCCAAATCAAGCAAGAAAAAAGGGATACTTTTTCTGTGTCCACAGTTAGCCCCCACTTTAGTGAGAGGATGGACTTGCTTCAAACTCACACTAAAGTAGACATTCAAGAAAGGTCCCATTGTACCAATGTGGATGATAGAGAATGAAAAAGATCAAAGCATCGATCAAGCCCCCGGGATCCAAGATCCTAAGTCAAACTAACATGAGTGCAAAAGGACATGCACAAGGTGAATGACATACAGTGAAACAAGATATATGGTCATGCAATGGAAAGAACTGAAAAATAAAAAGGTGGATCAAGCTTCGATCATTTGTCCAACATGTTGTGGAGCATATCTGGGTTGTTTGTTTAGAAAGAAAATGTATACTCACTTAGGGGTGACAAAACTCTTGGTTGTCTTTCAAGTGAGAATTCCCAAGTATACTCACTCTGGGGCCACCAAAATTCTAGTTTTCTGCGAGGTGAGAAATCTACAACATAATCTAGGGCCACAAAACTTCTGGTTTTCTGCAGGGTGAGAAATACACAACATTCTCACTTTGGGGCCACAAAAATTCTAGTTGTCTGCGGGGTGAGAAATCCTAAAAGGTGGCTATGGGGAAAGTCATGCCTTAGAATGGGCTTCCCACTTAACCATATCAAATTTATACCTCATGATAACTTTAATAAGGAACCGCAATGAAAATGATTTTCAAGCTAGATGAAGTAAGAAAAACTTCATATGCTTGACACTTATAGACAAACAGGATGGCACCACAAGCATGCAAGGTGGCCAAATAACAATTATTGTAAATTCCAAAATAGTGGAAGGAATATTCAAAGGGATTTTTCTTAGTCTGTGCAAGGTCTCATCTTAGGGAAAATCATGCTTAATGTTTCCAAGAGAGGATATGTCAAAGAATTATCACACTATTGGAGGGAATCAAGCCCAATGATTCCACCAAGAAAAGGATGCAAGAAATAAAAGAAATAGCACATTGAAATGTGAATCGTGATGTATGCCCCCACTTTAAAGTAGTTGCGAACACCAGTACTTTGAGCAACTGATTTAAAGTAGAAGAGAAAGACATGAGATCTTACTCAAAAAGACCTATTCCAAGTCATATGTTTTCAAGAAGCTACGTCATGAAAAAGGGTAGTATGTCACGTGTGAGCCAACTTAAGGGATGTCATCCACATCCCAAGCTTGATTTTATATGTTCATGAAAGGTTAATGACTAGTGAAAAGAGGCAATGACAAGCGACATATGAGGACAAGGCTTCTAACCCCTTGCCCCCACCTAGTGTAAGATAAGGGTGAGCCGAAATCATTAATGAAATGCATGCTAAAGTGAAAATCAATATCAATTAGAAGGATTAGGTTTCCCCACATAAGTAAGAACACCAAACTCCTTAAAATGTTGGATTTTACTACTCAAGGCCTTGTAGTCTTTAGTGGAATGACCATGAACTCTATGATATGCATAAAATGAAGTCTTGTAATAGAATTTCTTTGGAGTTTGTGGAGGAAGGGATATGAAGTGATCTTGGAGGAGTCTTGACAAGATACCCTCTTGATCAATGGGAGAAGGTGGTTTTATAGTTTGTGACAAAGATGCCTCTTGCTGAGTTGTACAAGATGTCATACCTATGCAAGACTATTTAGATTGTGATATTTTATTCTCTCCTTTATAGGAGGGTGTAAAATCTAATGAATTCAATTCATGAGTGTTTTGTGAGATCACATTGACATTAAGCAAAGATGTGTCGATGTTGAGTGAAGGCTTGGCGATTTCTATCAAAGGACAATAACCAAGACCATAAGTTGTTTGTTGTGTGTGAGGATCGATAGGGACACAAATACCTTGTTCATTAGCACCACATCATTTTCCACTATATCCAAGTTGTTTCATAAGTTCATAACCTTTTCCACAAACATTTTTCATTACTTTTGAATTGGTTTGTTGTTCGTTGTTGTGTTCGTCAAAGTTTTTTATGTAATTGGTTGTGTTTTGGTCTAAAGTGGTTAAGGTGGATGCTTTCAAAGGATCATCCATGAGTGGTGGTATGAAGTCTAAGGAACCCCAATCATCATCTAATAGCTTTGTGTGTTGTTCAATATGTTGTTGTTTGTTTTTTGCTTGGACGAGTTCCACTTGTGTAGTTGGTGTTAATGTGTTTAAATGATACACATTGGTTTTCTCAATGTGCAAATGACTTGTGAAGCATTTTTTCCTTAGTAATTTTTATTTTCAGCTTGTGTAAATATTTTCAATTTTGGGTGCACCCATGCTAGAGGAGAATTGTTAGAAATGTGTGCAATGCACCACGTGGTGGCTGCACGGCTTTCATCTCTTGTCTTCCTTTCAGGAAAATTTTTGGCACATGTGTTGACTCATCAGGCATTTTCTTGGGAGCTATATTCATGACCTCAGAGGTTTCTGCCTAGTTGACATGTCACCTCTTTGCCGTAGGCAGTTTGCGTCCTCTATGGAGAAATATGTTTCGGGAGTTTTTTAGAGCTTGTTGGCCTTTTTTTTCTTGATTTTCGGGAATTGAAGTTTTGAGTCAATGCCTTAGGATGATGTGATCAGTTAACTAGACCTCTTTCTAGGTTGTTATTTCTAGGATTTGATCATCTAGGAAATTAATGAGCAAATCTCTTTGCAGCCTAACCAAGGATCTACAATCAGATTGCAAGCTATCAAACATCAACATCTAGTAGTAATTACTTATGTGTTGAGGCGGTACTTTCCTATTTTGGCAGCTATATAAGGAGAGTGACAACACAATGAGGGGTTGGATTCCAAGCTATAGTTTCTTTGCTAAGAAAAGTTTCTTTAGTTTTCTTAGGGTTTTTAGAATTATTTTTAGAAGCAAGTTGCAGAACTACTTTACTTTGGCATGTTATATCTATTAAGGTTTTTAAACTATTGTCAGATTGGCATCCAACCTCTGTTTCAAAGTTCATTTGATATTTAAAAGCATGAACTGTTGAGGAGAATCTATTGAGACTGTGCATGTATGGCCTTTTTCAAGATTTCTTTCTTTATACTATCATTCTGAGTGAAACACTGTGTCGTGCAAGCTATATCTACATAGTTTAAGTACTGGATTTCTATGTTGTATGCTTGTGTGATAGAGTAGTAGCTTAGGAAAACTAGACTATGTCATTGGACTTCTCTTTTTTCTGAAAGTTATTATTTTATTGTACTATGTTATATTAGGAGGAAGAGTTCATGTGATTTTCGAGATATTGTTCTGTTAATCATAAGAAATATTTATGTTTGATCGGACCTTAATGAACATTTCCTATGGAAAGATTTGAGAGTTTGTACTGTACTTGAAGTTAGTATTTGTTGTTCGTTCTCTTTCCAACAATGAAGGGTTGTGGTGTTCTGTGTCTATTTATATCACTCATAGGAGTCATTTGTGTTTGAAATATTGTAAAAGCTTTGGTGCATCACCTTTTATGTTTTATGTTTATATTTCCTTCTCCCCTTATCTCAAAACCCAAAAGAAGATCCGACTTTCTATAAAAATCCCAAAGGTATTCAGTGAGACAAATTTTCCCCCACTCATTGAATTTCCCATAAGATTGTTGGATAGGTGCAAGCTTTGATGATCAATAGTTCTTTTTCTAGCATGCTTGGTGGGATAGAAATTTTCCAAAAGCCTGATTAGAAGTTAGAAATATTTCTTGAATTAGGGTAAGGAAGTAAACTAGAAGTTTCATGCCCAAATTCCAAACAAGAGCATCTTCTAGAGGTCACTTCTAGTACTCTCAGTGACCTACCTCAACCCCTAGGAGGAGAAGACTTACAAGTTATGTATCACCTGTAAGGAGCAATAGAGTGAGAATTAAGAGTCTAGTATCTAGAGATTTATCTACTCCACTTAGAGGCTTAAATTTCCAAATTAGAATACCTGTATATCCGATTCATAGGAATCTTTTCTCTATGTCTCACGTCCCTCCCCTTGCTCCTAGAAATTTCATAACATGGGATAGTGGTAGTCCGCTACAATCACCCATGCCCCTAGATGTATGGCCTGCCATACCCACTAACACCCTCAAGTCCATTCCAAGGTTCTCTAGAGAAGACTTCAAAACCCCTTCCAAACACCTTCAAGGTATAGCAAAGTTATATAGGGTACATAACATATCAAAGGAGAATATCGCATTAAGATTGCTAGCTGCCTCTTTCAAAGGAAAATCCCAAGATTAATATTGATCTTAGGCTTTGGGTTCTATCATCTCCTGGTACCAACTTGGAGGACGCCTTTTTGAATGCTTCTCAAAGAAAGGAGGCTGCTCCTCATTATTGCAACAATTGATTACTATCAAAAGAGCTCCACATGAGACCATGAGAGAATTTAACACCAGATTCCATAAGATTGAGCAAAGGATCCTCGTGACTAGTTGAAATCAGGCTGCCATAGAATTCATGTTCTATCTGAAGGCTTTCAGCCTATATATCGCAGTCATGATAACCTCTATGGGAAGAGACATTATTCTCAATGCATATGAGGTGGCGGTGTGTGTAGAAAATAGTTTGATCGATGTTGGAAAGCTTCTGCCATGACCCCCAATGCCATTTTTTGTAGAAACCTCTAATGGTCTGAAGGGAGAAGCCATTTCAAACATTTCCTTGGCTCAATTAATGTTGGTCACCCCACAACCTATGAACGCGCATCCCACCGGTCAAGCAAGCACATCGGGATTTTCCTTGATGGTGGTAGATATCAATGACATGAAGGATCTAATGTAGACTTTTGCTAACTAGTTGGTCATTATCAAATGACAACAAGCAATTCCTCTAAAGCACACCACACAAGCCTATGGTGGAGGAAAACCATCCTATCAACCAAATTCATATCAAGGATTTTCCAAAGGAGGAGGTCAATAGATGACATCCACAAACTAGATAGTTTTAGTCACCATGCCATTATAGACAGTCAATGATAGCTCAAATAAAGAGCTATTCCTAGGCTAGAACAATTTGGCAGAAGATGAAAATGTTTGGTGCTTCTCATGCAGTGATAGTCATATGCCCCAAAATTTACCAAGGGGGAATATGCAACAAAGAGTAGCAGAACAAAGAAGCAAGGGAATGCCCCCGAATGCAGATGAATATAAATAATTTGAAATGGAGAATGCTCATTTTAGGGCATAGATTCAAGGAATTTCCTTGGAGTAGGAGCTAGATATAGCTCCTGGCCAAGCTCTATTCTCATGGCTTGAAGAGGAAGAGGTTGTGTTTGCAAATGAAACTCCAATGATTGGTGATCCACAAGTGTAGTCAGATTACAACACGATAAAAAATAAGGCTCACAGGAGAGTATGTACAACAAGCTTTTCCATTTCCTCTACCACATAAATCATCCCCAAAGGAAAATTCGGCTTCATCACCCATCGTTTGGCCTTTTCTGCAACCACACAATGCATCATCAATGGAGGCTGAGAGGACTAAAACATCAAGCCCAGTCACATCGAAATGATTTCTTTTGAAAATGGGATAAATACCACCATTTAAACCCAAGGCTCAATTAGTCAGGATGCTTAATGTGGTGGAGAAATTGAAGAAGGTGCCTACCCATGTATCATTGCAGGATTTCATATCAATTCTCGAACAAAAAATGCTACTTCAAGAAGCATTAAAATAAGAAGAAAAAAGCTCATGGGCGGATGCAACTCAACTAGACAATCAAGGCAGAGGTGACAGATTCATGCAACCCCCATTGGCTTGAAAAAAAAAAAAACTTATGCAAATGATGTAGGTGACACAAAAGAGAAAGAGGTAAGCAAAAAAAATCCCACACCTTTCTTTTTAAAACTGGACAGGAAGAAGGTTCTAACTATTGGTCAGATAAAGGACTTGTCTCTAACTCTTTTCTCGTACCCAAGCCAAACAATTACGCAAGAAGTGGTAGTGATAGACATTCCACTAGTCTTCAGAATGTGTCTATCAAGATATTTCACTGCCAAGCTTGGTGGGTACCTAGCACTTGACTGGTCCCACCTGATATTGAGAACCAAGCGCGAGGAAAAGATGAAGATCTTATCTAAATCCTTGCATCCTAAACATATTGTGGATGACACAAACCTGTGCTTTGGGGATGCATATACCTCTATCCCTCAACAAGAGAGATATTGTGTGGAAATTCTAAAAGAAGAGGATAGAAGCAGGAAGATTCCTAAAGAAGAGGTACTTCTCAACCAATTCACCAATTCTGATCCATTCGGTAACTTCCATGCCATAGGGCTGGGAACCTATGTAATTTTCAATTGTGATCAAGATTGTTCGAAAATGATCAAGGGTTAGAAAGAAAGAAGTATAAATTTTGGATCGGGTATTCTATTAGTGTCTCCAATAGGATTAGAGACCTGGATGTCTTACCATTTTTAGTTTTTATGCTCCAACAATGAGGCTAAGTATGGAGCTCTAGCTCATGGGTTGATTCTAGTGGAGCAGGTAGGCACGAGGAGGATACAAGATTTTGGAGATTCAAAACTAGTGGTAAGCTAGATCTATGGAAAAACAACTGCAAAGAATACAAGGATGAAATATTATGCACATAAAATATGGGATCGCATCGAGAGTTTCAAAGCTTTCAACATACAAGTAGATCCCCTGTCACAAAATAGTATTGTTGATTAGATGGTTTCTAGATTGGTCCACAATTTAAACCAGATTCTGACCCAACAAAGCAGACACAGTGTAGATCATTTTTTGACCCTCAATTCCTGACAATGATCAAAATTGGCAAGTTTTCAATGATGACATTCAAACAACTTCTGACTATCCACCACCACAGATGGACTTTACCAAAGATGCAAGGAATGAAAAAAAAAGATTTTATGAGGATTGAGGGGGTTATGAAGAACTTGATGTTAGAAGCAATAGAAAACTAAAGGTCAAGAGGGGAGTTCCTCGCAAGTACAAGAGAAGGCCGAAGGATCTATGCTTCAGGTATGATCTCAAAAGGTAAGCCCCAAGCATAATTCAACATATCGTTGATTTTGTGAGAGGATCCAAGCCCGTCTGATAGAAACAAAGGTTAGACGACCCCAAGGTTAAGCCTCAGATGGAAGAGGAGCTCACCAATTGGGTCAAATCAAAGATTATATGCCATGTGCCATTGATGGAGTAGATTTTATGGACTGTAACCAGATCAGGAACATTCTCCCTGTTAGATAATTCTTCAAAATGCAATCAAGTCTATGTGAAGGAGTCTGACCAATCTTGGATGATGTTTACTTCTAAGTGGGAATCATTTTCATATTCAAAGAGGTATTTTGAACTCTCTAATGCTAATACAACTTTTCAATGGGAAATAAGAATTGCTTTAGAAGGTTTGATCAACCACGATTTCTTTATAGATCTGGGTGACCTGAAAGTCTTTTCCAGATCAAAAGGTAATCATTTTAACCATCTAGAAAAGGTTTTCTAGAAATAACAATAGTTTGAGACTTATTTAAATCCAAAAGGATGTGCCTTTAGAGTACCTTGAAGAAACCTTCCAAACTTCCTAGTGTCAAAGGAGGGAACAACCATAAATCCCAGAAAGGTCCGAGCAACAAAGGGGCTATGATATTTTTTGGGGAAGATTGATTTTATCATTCAATTCATATTGAATGTTGTGAGAACCATGAGAATGATCACCCTGATGCTTAAAGAGAAACTACCTTTTGAGTGGACTTCCCAGGGCACAACAACCTTCAATGAACTAAAGATGGCCCTCTCAGAAACCACTATGCTAGCTAGCCCAAAAAATTTCAAAGGCTTTCTGCTCTATGAGAAAAAGTGGCAGAAGTAATATAGTTCTTGTATTTATAAAGAAGAACGAGGGATACAATGAAGAGCATCCTATTGCATTCCATCCGAAGACCCTAAAAATATTTGAAGCTATTGTGCAGGGATATATCACTGAAGGAAAAATTGTCAATTTCCTTAGAAAGTCAATAGCCAGGTTTGGCCGGCTCAAAATTGTTATATCCGACAATGTCCTATTTGTTGTGGAATCAGAAACATCAAATTTTTCTATCAGATGCAAGGTTTTCCTAAATATTTCATCAAGTTATTACCGACAAGGGAACGGGTTAGCAAGATCAAGCAACAAAAACCTAATTAGGTTAAACAAGTGCATTGGGTCAAAACGATAAAATGATTGGCATAAATATTTGTGAGAAGCTCCATGGGTGGACCGAATTACTCCCAATTAGATTTTAAATATCTCCCCTTATGAGTTGGTGTATGAAAAAAAGATTGCAATCTCCATTTCTATAGAAGTTCCTGCTTCACAACTACTGAAAGCCCTAAAGATTGAGAAAAATGGTGGAATGGAAGTACGGCTGGCACAACCCCTCAAACTAGAGAAAGATAGAGAAAAGTTTCATGGAGCCATGATCAATTGCCAGTAGATGACCAAGCAAGGGTTTGAAAAAGGGACTTCTAATCCATAATTAAAAAAGGGAGCTTAGTGCCAAAGTACAATGAGTGTACTACAACACAAGGGTAGATAACTAAGAGGGGGGAGGTGAATCAATTTTCACAAAAAATAAACTTATTAAACTTATTCTTGGATCTGATAAATCAACATGAAAGCATAAGCCATCATGGCATCAAAAAAACACATAACACTAGTATTTTTTTACATGGAAACCCTATTAGGGGAAAAACCACGGTGGAGGTTAGTCCACAAGATTATACTTTGTTAAAAGTATAAAGGAATTATAAATGGGGAATGCACATGCATTAAAGCACACTGCCTAGAGCTCACTACTCAAATAAAAAAAGGATTTCTACCCAAAGGAAGACACGCTATCTTACAGAAACATTCAAATTATATCCAAAATATTTTGAACTGAGAAAATAACATCTGCTAATGCCTGATTACAATTCTGGTTAAGCACATAAACACCTACACAATCTTCTTCACACTTTACTTGTGCCTTCCAAAGATTATAACATTATTCACACATAGCACTCACACACCCTTCTCACACCAATACATCAAATTCCTTTAAATGGTATAAACAATCATTCATATATATCCACAACTAAGGATAACACCATATATATATCAACTTCAACAAAATATAAAATGAGTACAAACTGTCAGCCCAAATAATTAAAAAATTATCAATGCGCACCAACCAATGTTAGACAAAACATAGTGAGGACATAGAAAAAAATCCTCAAGCATGAAGAACCTCCAAAAATTTTGCCTCGAAGATCCACAACATGCTACAATCACCCTGTCAACCATGATAATGAAAAACATAAACTCCAAGAAGAAAATTACCAATCGTGAGCACAATGATCAATGTGAATGTATGTCAAAGATAAAGCACGATCTAGAAACATCCACGATAAACATGAATCACTACAGAAGCATCCACAAAAATTCAAATTATTAGAATCACATTATCTTTAGGAACACCAACTAAAGCAACATAACAACTATCGAAGCACAAATACTCATAACTCGATCAAATCCAATAGGTTCTTCTTCTTCTTCTTCTTCTTCTTATTTTTTAGTGTCTTTATCTATAATGATGCAAAAAGAGGGTCAACACATAGCACACACAAGCTAGAAAATGTAGACCTAGGGTCTACTCTCCACAAATCTGCACTAGAAAGTGGAAGTGCTTCTTCCAAGTGATCCTTGGAACTCGCTCCACGCAATTCTCCTGCAACAAAAAATGGCCACTGGCTGAGAAGAGCAGTAGTGCATCTCAACGTCCATGGTATGGAAATTAGTCAAGGGAAACTAGGGTAAGTCTATCCCATAGTCCACATTCTTGTAGAGGTCCATAGTGCTTAGAATACCAATGCTGGGGATGGCCACTTGCACAATCTCACCAAGCCCCTGCATCAATGAAGTGTTGAACATCTTCTAGCACAACTAAATTATCATAGGCTTGGACACATTCAGGTCCAGCAGTGAGGCCACGAACTGAGAAAGCACATTTCAGTTGCTCCAAATCTAGTTCTCGTCAGTAATGAAATCTACACCGACTACCCACTTGAAGGCTACCATGACGAGGGGGTCACTAGTGATCTCTCCCACAAAGCAGTGTTGCGATCTGTGTGGAAGGAGCCAAATAGGGGTACCAAGGCTAGTAGACATTTTGATAAAGCAACAAACTATAGTGGAAAGGGAATAAGTGGAGGGATAGCTAACTTAAGAGACTATATGTTCAAATGAATGTTGAAAAGGGTGGTGTAGCTATATATAGAAAAGGTGAATTGACAAACCCAACCAACAAAATGTCTATTTTTGGCCAGACAACAATGGGAAGTTTTCAGAAAAAATGGAGCAAGGTAGATGAATCATACAAAGGATCAAATGGAATGCTTTGAGAAATAAATTGGGGCATTAGGAGTAAATGCTCTCATACACCAACTATTGACACATGTGTCCTTTGCCATCATCACTTCCAGCCAACTTGCTAATGAGAAAAGACATGCATTAATATGCTAAAACTATGACAAATTAATGGTCATGTCCTTTTAGGGGTATGTTGCATCACCACAACACGTTTCGTATGACAAAAAGCATGCTTTTCCAAGCAACAAATTTATTTCTGAAAGAGGTGACGAGGAGAATGTACTAATTCCATTCTTGTGGCATTCTCAGCATTCCCAAGGGATACAGATCTTATGTTCACACGTATTTCCATGGTTTTAGGGTATGTGTAGGATCATCATGGAAAAATAGGCCCTTAAGTGGCAAAAAATTCAAAAAAATCAGAGTTAGGCAACTTGACGTAAAAATTTGAATAAGTTATTTATATTATTTAAAAAATATGTAAGAATAGAATCTGTAGAAAATTGAATGTAGTTTCTAAACTACTAGGTTTATTATTTTTTTTTTAAATCTATATGGTGAAAATTTGAAATTTCAATGCAATAGTACTTAAATTTCAGGGAAAAAATAACAAGTACATGTCTGTTTGACCACCCTAACCACAATAAAATGATAATTATTTTTTATGAGATTTAGATATAAGTAGATGACTCATGTATGGATGTGATGCATATTTTTTTGTAATTTTTTTCCAAGTAAATAATTAATTATGAATTTTTTATTACAACTTTTAAAAAATATAAAAACTCGTATCTCTGACCACCTTAACTTGGTCAAAACTTCATTAAATTCATTTTTTCTTAATCCTATAGTATGTGAAGCATAGAATGTGACACATATTTCAGATTCAAAAAAATTGATACCATTTGAAATCTATAGATATTTTCTAATCAACTTATGAATCAGGACTTTAGTCGTAATTCAAATAGAAACTGAATAATAATTATTTATTAAATTCAAAGTAAAGAATAATTTATATTGGTGGAAAGGTGAGAATCTCCTTTAGAAACCCTTTTCGTTTCAACAATTTTGGGTAAGAAAAAAGTTGTCAGCCACATACCCTACACATACCCATCATATCGCAACTTTTTGGCCCATCATGATCCTGCACATACCCGTCAACATTTAATGGACCAATGATAACAACATAGTATTAACTACATGCATGGGTAAGGGAATTAATTGCACTCAAAAGTGGTTTTTTCTAAAGAAGTAAAAGGAAAATGGCCAAGTAAATCGCTCTGCAACTTTCTCGTACAATCATGGCAGAAGCCTCTACCTTTGATAGGTAGGCTGCAGTTTCAAACAAAGGGCCTGGTTACACTCATATTTTTGGGAGCTGCTCATTTTCTAATGCTCAACACAAAAGGAATGACCATTTGAGCATTGCAGAAAGATCCAACCTGCTAAGCACATTCAACAAGAGGCGGTGCAAGACATCACTGACAATTTTTTGACCCTTAGTTGTCCACCAACCCTAAAATTATTAGGGAAGGTGCATTTTAGAGGATGCTAGAACATGAACCATCAAAGGACTTTGCATTTTGGCTCTGGAATAGTGGTCTACCATAGTTTATGCAACCTATTGTGCATTTGTACTCAAAGCTAGTTGACACATGTGTGAATTTTTTTAACAAAAATAGAGAGACCATTGAGAGCCACGGGGTCAAGGTTACCATTTTTTCCAAAGCTATACGAGATATGTTATGCTTCCCTATGAGTTGTGGTGTTGATTTTTTGATGAGGAGCAGATGGCTGCCCTAGGGGAAGACATGTTCAGGGGAAAAAATTTCTATGAGGATGAAACAAAAGAAAGGCCTCAGAGAGGACTGATTTATTGCCCCTTTCATGCAAGAAATTTAAGAAGGATGCACAATCTGTGTTCTCAATGCTAGCCTAGTTTTTTGGCCTCGGCGATGATGAGGAGGTCAACACTTTCCATTTTTCCCTAGGCCTTGCACTGAAAAGGGAAAAGGTTCTAAGGTATTATGATTTTGCTGAGATAATAGTCGAGAACATTAGAGAATTGTTGAAGAATTACCATACCAAGTCCAAATCCAGGTATTCTTCTATTCTAGTTCATTTTCTTTTACATCAAAATTTTGAGTGGATGGGAAGGAATGTACCAATTTCTAGGCTAGATGAAAAGGGTCGTCTCCACCCAGTTTCTATATGGACCCTTATGCTTTCAAATAAAGGAGATTATTATTGATTTGCAAATAACTTTTTGAGGCTAGTGCTCTAGGATTTTTTGGTTCACCCCAATGGCCATTTCTCTCAAGAGGTTGTAGGATGGATAGATAATCCACCTATCCCATTGGATTATTTCTTGGGTGAATATTTCACGTTTGTCAGGTTTCACGGTTTTTCCAGGGAGGATTCTTGACTCCCTAGATTTGTAACTAATATGGTCTTTGCGCTGGAGGCATGCCACGAAGTATCTACTGTCGACAAGGTTTATAGTGCTAGAAGGAACAAAAAAAAAAATGATCTTCCTCTCATGATTGTTAAGAGTCGGGTAATAATGACTAAGCGAAAGCTTGAGGACGAGATCACAAATTTACTGGCAGTTTTAGGTTTGGTCCTCATTTTCCACAAGTGGGATTATAACCTGAATGGGCTTTTCAATTTAAGACATGAGGTTAGGGAATATTTATAAAGATGGAACTTGGGTCAAGAAATCCTAGAGGTATACATTGACCTGGCTCACATTCTAGAGGAGCAGCCAAAATGGTTAAGTTTCTATGAGCCACAGGCAGAGTATTAAAGGAATCTCCTGATGGGCAAGTCTCTTAATACACAATTGAAGAGAAGAGGTTGGTCGGAAAGAAAGAAGTATGACTTCTAGAGGTTCCAATAGGAGATGAAATGTTCAGGTGCCCCATTCGACAAATTTCTGCTCGATGATGAATTTGAGGATTTATATGACAAGGAGGGGTATTCCGATAATAGAAATCTTGAGACGAGTCATGAAATAGATGAAGAAAGGGTCCTACCTTAGGCCTCTAGGCTACGTGAATCTGCCAGCTGGAGAAATTCAAGGCAAGCAGGTTCACAAGCTCTGTCTACCTTTGGTGCTCGAATTAAAGGAAAAAGGACCCAACGGTCTCCAAGATCATCTGCCACAGTTGTCGAAGGTCAAGTTTTAGGAGACTGCAACCAGAGGATCGAAATGTACTAGTTCTAGTCATACAAAACAAAGAAGGATCCAAGATCTGGGTGCTCCCAATGTGCCAATCCGGTAAGAAGAAGAAGTGGAGTCCATCCTGCAAAATGTTTCATCCACCATGGCTCAGGTAAGTTTTTCTCCCCTTCTTCTTCATGTTTTTGCATCCTTGGTCAACCCCTTACCTCCTCTCATGGAAAGGAATTCTCCATCCTCAAACCCCAAACTAATAATTCTAAAGTGCCTCCTACTATTTAAAATGAATCTGTTGAGACTATCTTGCACGTTGAAGGAGTGTCATCCGATGTAGTTGTTGTTGAGTCATTGATTGCCCTATCAAGGGCCCATATTGGATCCACTAAAGCCGCCACTTTTCCTATTAAAATCCCAGGCCATCCACTAAAGGGAAGGTGCCTCTACATCAACCTGTTTTAGCCTTTACCCCTACTAGTCTTTCCCATGCTCAATTTGGCATTCCACCCTTTTCCGTGATCACGCTACGTTTTGTGTCTCCCCATGCTCACATATCCAAAGTTTCCCCTACCGTCACCCTTT
This sequence comes from Sequoia sempervirens, assembly GCA_007258455.2. NCBI lineage: Eukaryota > Viridiplantae > Streptophyta > Pinopsida > Cupressales > Cupressaceae > Sequoia > Sequoia sempervirens. The sequence continues at coordinate 217,312,219 of VDFB02256132.1, read as the reverse complement.
TTTGGGCTTCCCCTTGGTGCTTCCATCACAACACAGAGTGTGAATGTTCCTCATACCCTTTAGGGCCATTCTAATGCTACCAGACAGGCTCGAAAGGCCAAAAAGAAAAAAATATTATTAAAAAATGTCAAAAATCTTGTTTCAATGAGGAGAAAAACTCTCTTCTTATTACCACCATGAAGCCGCTTTTTTCAAGGCCCGAAGGGAAAATGTAGATGGAAGATTATTACATCCATGCCATGGGTCTGGACTTGAGTGAAACTCACCCATGCAATAAAGTGGTGCTAGACAAAGCCACACATAAGGTGGTATATGTTGACTATCAGAGGTTGGACAGTAAATTAAAGAAGTGCGAGATGGAGTTGGAAAATGTGAAAGAAATAGTAAGTAGAATGAAAAATGAGATTTGAGCTAGAGAAGTTGATGTGACCCGTGTGAGGAAAATTCAAGGTCAGTAAGGAGATGTATCTAAATTGCTTGTTGATGTTCGAAGTGAGCGAGTTTAGCTTTGCGCTAAAATTAAAAATTTAAAAAGAGAAATAAATGATGTTCGATCCTGAAACTTCGACGATCTTCAGAGGATTCAAGTAGAAGTAGAAGAGTCAAGACAAGAAGTCGAAAGACTTAGTTCTGAATTCGTAAACGCTCTTCGAGAAAAGGGCCAAATGGAAGAAAATACAAGGGAAAGAGAGGCTCAATTTAACCAAGAGTTGGATACTATACGAGGGTTTAGACCTCCCTATAATAAAGAGGCTGATATCTATGCATTGGGAGTGGATCTTAGCTAGTTTTGTTATTCTGGGATTTTTCTTACAATTTCTAAGGGATGTTCAGGAATTAAATGCTAAGGTCGGGCCAATGGTTGATCACTTCATACAAAATTATTCATCCCAAGTGGCAAATTCTGAAAGTTTTATCTCCAAATTATGCATTGCTACTGACCAAACCCTAGAAATAGCAGGGATTCTTGATCGATGGATCACCTCCATCAAATCCAATGAGATTATCAATTTTTATAATGTTGTGATAAAATGTAAAGAGTGTCAGATAGTGTTGAATAACTAGGTCATTGAAATCAAGAAAGACTTCAACATCTTCGCTAGTTTCGGTTTGCCTCCTTTTCTTTCATTAGATGAAGATGTGCTGACAATGGAGCAAGTCAATGATGCAATCTAATGCAAGATCCGAGCCTTAGCGTAATTTCCAAGTTCAAGTTCCATGCCTATAGTTGATGATTTTGAGCATAAGATCTATACTCTTTCTCAACTCTATTATCACCTAGGTGCATTTTCTTCCAAATGGGGGTGCATCTGTTTTAAAGATATTTTTTATCTCGATAAATCATACAGGTAGATCTAGATCCTTTTCCTACCAACTGATGCGGACTAGGAGGCTCAACGTGTCACTCTCACCAAACTCCAAGGACAATTGGAGGCCTAGATTCATATCTCTGCAAAGTGAAGACCCCTATGAGTAGCTAGAACCATGAAGTGTTTTTCCCTTAATCATTTTTATTTTCAGCTTGTGTATAGGTTTTTAGTTTCAAATGCACCCATGCTCGAGGAGAATTATCGCAAAGGTGTGCAATGTGCCACAGGGTGGCTACGCGACTTTCATCGCTTGTCTTCCTCTCAGGAGAAAGCTCAGGACACGTGTTGACTCATTGGGAATTTTCTTGGTAGCTATAGTCATGAGCTCAGAGGTTTCCACTTAGTTGACACGTCACCTCTTCGTCACGGGTAGTTTGCGTCCCCTACAAAGTAATATGTTTTGGGAGTTTCTCAAAGCTTGCTAGCCTTTCTTTTCTTGATTTTTGGGAATGGAATTTTTGATTTGGTGCGTCAGGATGATGTGATTGGTCAACTAGACCTCTTTCCAGGCTATTATTTCTAGTATTTGATCGTCTACGAGCCTCTATCTTTGTTAAATATCTAAAGGATATTAATGCAACAGATGAGAATTAATGAGCAAAGATCTTTGTGGCCTAACCAAGGATCTACAATCAGATTGCAAGCTATCAAGTATCAACATCTAGCAGTAATTACTTCTGTGCTAAGGAAATGCTTTCTTCTTTTGGTGGCTATATAAGGAGAGCAACGACACAATGAGGCATTGGATTCCAAGTTATAGTTTCTTTGCTAAGAAAATTTTCTTTTGTTTTCTTAGGGTTTTTTAGAATTATTTTCAAAAGCAAGTTGCAAAACTACTTTACTTTGCTAGGTTATATCTATGAAGGTTTAAACTATTGTCAGATTGGTATTCGACCTTTGTTCCAAAGTTCATTTGATATTTAAAAGCACGAAATATTGAAGAGAATCTATTGAGACTGTGCATGTATGGTCTTTTTCAGGCTTTCTTTCTTTATACTATCATTTTGAATGAAACATTGTTTCTTGTAAGCTATATCTAGATAGTTTAAGTAGTGGATTTCTATTTCGTATGCTTGTGTGATAGAGTAGTAGCTTAGGGAAATTGGAGTATGCCATCGGACTTCTCTATTTTTCTAAAATTTGTTATTTTATTGTACTATGTTGTATTAGGAGGAAGAGTTCATGTGATTTCTGAGATATTGTTCTATTTATCATAAGAAATCTTTACGTTTGATCAGACCTTAATGAACACTTCCTATAGAAATATTTGGAAGTTTTTACTATGCTTGAAGTTAGCCTTTATTGTTCATTCTCTTTCTAACAATGAAGGGTTGTGGTGTTTTATTTCTATTTATATAACTCAAAGGAATGATTTGGGTTTGAAATGTTGTAAAAGCTTTGGTGAATCACCTTCTATGTTTTATGTTTACATTTCCTTCTCCCCTTATCTCAAATCCCCAAAAAAGAGTTGCCTTTCTATAAAAGTCCCAGAGTTATTTAGTGAGACGAAATTTTTCCCCCACTCACTGAATTTCCCATAAGACTGTCAGAGATGCACAAGCTTTGATGATCAACATGGCTATTGGGATTAGGGTTAGCGTCAAGGATATACACTTTTCTGTGAATGTATTTTATTTTTTGAAGAAAAGTGGAAGGCACACCATGCATTGCATGAATCCATGGTTGGACCAAAATGAGATTATATGAAATTTCATAGCCTAGCATTACATAATTTTTGTATCCAATATGGCCACTCCAACTATAATAAGCAAAGTGATCACCCAAAGCAACTATTTTGCTACATTTTCAAAACCTTTAATAGATAGTAAATCGGGTTGTATTTTTGATCTATCAACATGAAGACTATCCAAGATTTTTACACTATACACATTAAGAGAAAATCCATTGTCAACAAGGGTTCACTTTATCCCTATCATATTGTATTGAGATATTATTTGGAAGGCTTGATTTTGTTTTCCATGGCCAAAAGGGGGATTTCACTTTGGTGGAAAACAATGTCAGCATTTAATCCTTGAATTATGGCTGCTATGTCATTTGGTTGCACATTAGAAGGGATAGGAACTTGTTGTAAGGTCATTTGAATCATAGTGTAGTAGGTAGGTGAAGTCTAAAGAAGGTTCCAAAGGGAGATCTTGGCAGGAGTGCTCTTAATTTGTTCAACAAGATCATACTCCCTTAATTGAGGGGCACTAGGTAGTATAGAATTAGTGAAAGGTAAAGAGGTTGGGGTTGGTTGTTGTGGTTGTGGATTGTTTCTAGTGTTGTATGTATGAGAACCAATATTATGACTCAGTTGTTATGACACATTATTCTAAGGTGGGTAAAGGGTAAACTTAGGTGTAGCTGGAGGTGGAGGTTTATGTGATGGTGGGTAAAGAATGAGTTTAGGTTGGTTTTGAGTTTAGGATGAGTTGAGGTTGAATAATATTAACATCCCTTTGTGAATGAGAGTCTAACATAGCGTCTTCATCTTCTTTCAAGGGCATAATATTATTATCAATGTTATCCTTGCCTTATATCATGATATTCTCCCTAGAAGGAGATTTTTTAAGGGAACAACAAGCCACAAGTTCTTGACAAGTAAGGCTTGGTTCTTCCAAAATAACTTCATTTCCAATAGGGGAATGATCAATGATGGGATTATCAAGAGTGAGATGATTAGGGGAAGGTGCTAGTTGAGTGTCCATTGTTTGTAAGGTCTCATTTTCTTGTTCCATATTATCTACCCTAATAGGAGAGCTTATAATATGTTGACCAAGAGCTTCATCACAAGTAGGGGAGGCATCAAGAGAAGGACCACTCTCGTTGTCAAATATATTGTCCCAAATGGTAGGAGAATTAGGGAAGGGAGGGTCAATATTTTCATGACTCTTAATAGGTATATTTTCTAACACCAACCTATCCTCATGGCATCGAGGAGGGATATTAAGAGAAGGATAATGTTGATAGTTATGGTTATGTAGATTAGGTAAGGTAATGTCTAGAAATGTTTCTATGATATCATCTTCTTGTTGTTTTATGTGATCATCATGATTACTTATTTTTATGTCCTCTTCTTTAGTAATGTTATGTCTAATAGGATAGGTAAGAGGAGAGAAACAACTCGAATTGTAAAAACTCTCATCAATTGGTTCTTCTAATACTATAATCTCTTCTTCACAAGTGGGAGAGAAAATAGGAGAAGAAAAAATGTAATTTTTATGATTATCCAAGGTTTATTTCACTAAACTAACCTCTCACACAGAAGGGATACTAGGAGAGGGATCGATGATGAACAAAAAGAGAGGGGAAAGGACCTCATATTTATATGCACCTAACAAAATTTTTTTGAAGCAAGCAATAAGATCTAAAAGAAGAGCATGAAATATGATCACGATAGAATTTTGTAATGAAAACATGATGTAATGAGTATTCTACAAAATTGAAATGTAACTATGATAAAGCAAAGATGCAAAAGAGGAATACAATTTTTCAGATTTTAAGGATGACAATTGACTGATTATGCTCTGTAACAATATGAGAATGCAAACTTGAACTTTAAATCATGCATGAAATGAGCTAATTTAGTCTAGATATGATGAAATGTATGTTATTGAAATACAACCAAGAGATATAGTTAGGTAATGGCACCAAAAAAAAGCTTTAAAATAGGGTTTTTAGTTCTATAAAAGGCAATTTCACAGGTGATAAGGGACTGATTCTCCCAAGGGGGTGAAGGAGTCCCAGTGGGGATTTTTTTGGGAATTTTCAGATCTTTTTGATGAATTTTGATGTTTTCTATGCTATAAGATATAGACCTAAGATGAAAATGCAAAATTTTAGAAATTTTAAATGATTTAAGATGTAAAAATGTAACCTATTATGCACTTTCACTAATGCAAAATTTGAAACCCTAGAATATAACCTAACTAATGAACATGAAATGCAAGCTAATTCTAGGATGATGAAGGACTCAAAATCAGAAAATAAAAGTATTCAAAGGGTGGGTTCACCAAAATGTAAACAAAGACTTTAGCACTTGAAATGCTTTTAGCCCTTCTAGGATTTTTCACCTAAAAGGGTAATGATTTGGGGCCAAAATGCAATATATACATTTAAAGATGGATGTTTTGTGGGTGTAATATTCATAGATAAGAAGATATAAATACAAAAAATTAATAAAATGAATGAATTATTAATATTAAATCTAAGAAAATACAAGTGGTTTGAAAACACATTCTGATATGCAAAAACACATAGAAATGAATGCAAACTATAACAAAAGTGAAAGAAACTAAATGTGTGCACCTAGGATATTATTGGAGACTGGAAATGACTTCGGAAATTCTACTGATGTTGAAAATTTGGCCTACTAGGACTCATTTTCCATTCTTGATGAATTAGTTTGAAGTTTGGGAAACTGTTTCAGAGCTCGTTTTAGACAAATGGTTATCCAAAACTACATAAAACCTTTTTCACACTTGGTAGTGGGACTCATTCACCATCAATGGCGAATCAGTTCACTTTTGAATTTTTTAAAATTGAAAAGTGGAAATTGAAGTCCTCGGTTTACACTTTGGTTCTTGACAGGTGTTTTCCTTTGAAAGTCTAATTTTTGGGTCTAAAAGTGACTTTTTGTTCATATTTTTGAGCACCTACAAATCTACACAAAGATATTCCTCCCACATTAATTATAAATGAGGTTAGTTCATCCAAATACACAAATATTCTATGAAATAATGCATAAAGCCTCCCAAACATGATAGCTAAACAAACTAAGTTGGAAGCATGAAAGAAACATAATGTACACCTATTCCATAGTGGATTGGTGTCACTTGTGCAAAGTGACCCTTTCCCAATCCTTGATAAACTCAAATGATCAAGATTCCTTGAAGATGAAGTGAAATGGGAAAAATTAGTTCTCAATTGAAGAGAGTAACATTGCATAAGATTGTGGATGGATTGTTGAAGAATGAGGCTTCTACTTGTAGAATCTCAAATGCTAAGAGTGCCCAAAAGAGAGAAATTTGGGATAAAGATTTGACCAATAAGAATGAGCCACTTGTCACCTTGCGAGTGGATGGAGGATGTGCAAGTTTTGGTAAATGTGCCAATAAATGAGATTGGTTGGCCTTTTCAAATTTAAATTTGGCTTGTTGGAGGGAGAAAAGGAGACTTAAATGCCAAGTGGGGGACATGTAAGAGGGGATTTATTGCCATGTTGGAAGGGATAATTCAACTTCTTTTCAAATTCAAACTTGAGAAATATTCTCCAAAGATATTTTGGTGAGGGAAAATGATGATTTTAATAAATGAATTAAAATGATTTTTTTGTGCAAGTGGGAAAAGCTAGAGGATGTGATGGGTGATTGGATTAGATTTAATTAGGATTAGATTAATTAAGATGATGTTAGATGCTTTTGACCCATTTGACTTAGATTTAGGGATTTAAACTAAATCAAAGGGAGATGAAAGGTGATTTGAGATTTAATTAAATAAAGTTTGGTTTATTTAATTAAAAGGGGGATGTGAGATAAAGGTCAATTTATTTAAAGGAGATGAATAAAAGATGGAATTTTAGGATTTGATTAAAAATTGATTTATTTAGTCAAATGAGGTAATGCTAGGCTTAAATTAAATAAAGTTAATTTATTCAATTTAAATGGATGACATTTGATTTATTTGATGAATGGATTTAGTGAGCTTGATTTATTTAATGAGTGGATGAATATGAATTTGATTAAGTGCATAATGCTAATTTCACATGTCTACATTTTTCCCCTCTTTGAAGCAATGTACTTGCTGCATTGGTTCAAAGAATAAACTTGACATGACAAAAAAAAATTGATCATTTTTGGATGCCCCAGAAGAAAGAAGTATATTGGTACATTGTCCTCTCAAGAGATTGAGCAAAAAGATTTGATTTGAGGGTCGATCTCATGATAAAGAGGTTCAAAATGGATGGTTATGATGATGATGCAATTGAGATGATTTTAAGATGCTTAGAATAACCAATATATATTATCCCAAATGACTTAAATGATGAAATGATGTGATGATGGATGATGCAATAATTCCTATATGATTATGCAATGAATGTTTTATGCAAATTCTTAGATTAATAGATCTATATTATGATGATGAAAATGCATGTGAGATGACGTGAAGAATTATGATGGTTTGTGGATGCAAGATGGATGCACTGGTGATGATGATTAACTATTCATGAGGTGATGTTAGTACAGAAAAGAAGAAATGAGAAATGAGATGATGACAAGAGGATCCAACAAGCCAAATTTATGAGCGATCATGATGAGAAATGGATGATTTTCTTATCAAGAATTGGGATTTTAAAAGGGTCACTTACCTTAAATGTTTGATAACATGCATAAGCACGATGCATCAAGGTATAAAGGACCAAGATGGCATTGTACTTAGTGTGATGGACTTTGACTCAAAAAATAGATAGGAGTATTATTGTTCACACCTGACATATGGAAACCTTGCTAGGATGCACTTTAGAAGTTTCAAACACCTCAGACCAAAACATGGAAAGGTATAACCTATCAATGCAATAGTCAACAAGTTGCCCAAAATAGCCTCCATACATATCTAACAAAGCAAGTATTCACCAAGGTTATTTTAGAAGAAAGTTCAACAAGCATAGTAGACAAAAGATAATCATTGTTGCCCCATTCCTATATCTCTAAATCCATTTGTTTGGACATCATCGAGAGGTTATTGGAATAACCACAAAGAGATAAGTCAAAAAAACCAAGATAAAGTAAACAAATAAGCTGATATTCTTTAATATCGCTAACCAAAAGGGAATGTGTTTTTAAGGATAAGAACTGAAACTATTCCCAAAAGATAATGCCCATTGTAGGAAGGATACATCCTAGGACATGCTAGTGGATGGCGGCACGTCATTTTGTTTATCCAAAGTGTTCTTTCTAATAAATAATTCCCATTGTAGGAAGGATACATCCTAGGAAATGATGTTATTTAATGATTGATTTGGGACTGATTAGATGATAGGATATCAATACAAAGAGTTGACCAACTTGTTTACATACTGACTTAAACCTGAGACTTGATGTTTTGAGCTTTCACTTTTCACTTGCTAGACTTGTTTCTAACCGTTTCACCAAAGGTTGAGGATGACAATTGTTTATTATGAGTGGTGTATATTGCAGGTGCAAGCAAGATGAGACAAATGGATTTTTTTCAAATATTTGGATTTTTTTTTGGAGTTTTGGAATGTTTTGAGGCTGTTTTTGGTATTTTTCAAGATTTTCCAAATGTTTTGATTTTTGATTTTCTAATGTTTTTGGGGTTTTCTGATATTTTGACCAAGAGATTAACCTAAGGACCTATCCTAGGGGCCTCAGGGGCTGATCAATGGATTAGCCTTGCCTACGTTATACATGTAGAGACCACGTAGTTCGACTGACAACTTGACCGATTTACAGATAAAGATATACATGATGAAATGTCAATTTATTATGACAGACTCCTAAAGGACTGACCTAAGTGTCTCAGGGAATGATCAAAGATCAACCTTGTCTATGTTCAAGGCTTAGAGACTCGTAGTTCGACAAGATGACTCTGTTTTTGACTTTTTTTATTGACTTTTTGACTTGTTTTTGGATTTTTATATGTTTTGAATGTTTTTGGATTTTGGTGAATTTTTTATGTTTTTGGATTTTTTGGATTATAGGACTTCAAGAATATATATGAATTTGACCATGCCCCCAACGTGATGGAATAGACTACTCCGATAAAGGCAAGACAAAGTGAACTTGAAGATGGGCTGAGTAGTACTAGGAGGGATCATGATATGAACGCAGGACCAAGCTATGATGGAAATGCAAATGGATAGGTGATGGATGGAGATTTGAATGCAATGGATAATGGAAATGTAATGGATGGATGATGCAGAACAAGTCGTAAAGATCCAGGTGGATGGAAAGTGCTTATTTACACAAGGCACCTATTTTCCAGGTTTTCACCAAGGTACTTGTCCAAAGTGCCACCAAACTGGTTTTCACCAGAGGATGATTTTTTTCTTTACTATTTTTAATCCTTTTTCTAATTTTTTTTATTTTTTTTGTTATCACAAAGACACCTATTTTCTAGGTTTTCGCCCAAGTAACAATTTTTTAAGGACATTTTCTATTTATTTATTTATTTTGCTTGGTTCTATACCTTGAAAGATTAGGCATAAATTTTTTTGAGATGAGAGTTGTTCATGGGCTCTTGTAGAGGTTCCCCTTCGAGTGTTGATAACTGATATGCCCCTGACTTATAGCTTGTTGTGATAACAAATGGTCCCAACTAGTTGGGTTCAAATTTTCCTTTACTATTTGGATTTGGGATGTTTTTCTGATTCTCCTTTAGTACTAGTTCTCTAACTTGGAAAGTCTTGCTTCTGATTTTCTTGTTATAGCTCCTCTTGAGTCTATTCTAATAGAATTGCAAATGATTTAAGGTGTCTATACACCACTCATCTAGTAGCTCTAGCTCATTCAATCTTGATACTTAGTACTCTTCATCCATAATGAGGTTTTGCAATGATATTCTTAGTGACAGGAGCTTGATCTCAATGTGGAGTATTGCTTCTGATTCGTAGACCAGGGAGAAGGGGCTGGCACCCTGGTGGGTGTGAAAATGCTAGTTTAGTAGACCTAGAGGGCGGGATTGAGTTGTAGATGCCAATCATGACCTGCATCATTAACTAATTTCTTGAGGATATTTAAAATGGTTTTATTTGTGGCTTCTTCTTGGCCATTTCCTTGGTGATAGTATGGGGTGGAGAAGCGATGTTGGATTTTGAATTTTTCACACAATTTACGAACATCCTGATTCTTAAATGGTGTTCCATTATCTGAGATAATGGCTTGTGGGACACCGTAGCAACAAATGAGATAGTTCAGGATGAACTTTAATATTTGCTTCCTAGTTATATATGTCATGGGTATGGCTTCCACCCACTTGGTAAAGTACTCAGTGGTGGTTATGATGAACTTGTGGCCATTAGATGAAGTGGGAGTGATTTTTCCAATGAGATTGAGTCCCCAATGTGAAAAGGGCCATGGTGTGATGATGGGATGAAGTTCTTGAGCTGGAGCATGGATGAGGTCCCCATGCTGTTGACATAGTCATGTGCCTCTCTTTCCATTGTAGGCCAATAATACCCCATCCTCAAAATTTTCTTGGCTAAGGTCATTCCACTTGAGTGTGAACCATAGATGTCATTATGCACTTCAGTTAAAACGGTCAATTCCTTCTCAATGTTTAAACATCATAATAAGGTTCCTTCTATGCTCCTACAATACAAGGTATCTCCTAGGATGATGAATCGGGATGCCTTTTTGACAAAGGTTCATTTTAAGGTTGAGGGTAAGTGGGCAGGTATGACACCTATTCGCAAGTAGGTATAAATTTCATGGTATCGGGGATCACTGGGACCAACAATTACACACACAAATTCTAATTCTGGTACCTCGAATGCGGGCACTAGAAGTTTCTCTACCAATAATTCATATTTTGGGACATTGTGAGGGATGTCCACTAGGGATCCAATCATTTCCATGGCGTCTGCTGCTATGTTGTTGGCTCTGGGGAATCTCCACTAGTTTCTTGTATGGAGTGAGCTTATCATCCTTAGTCTAGTATTCACCATTCACTTGGTTTATTATCAGTTGGGAGTCTCCGTATACTCTAAGGGCCATGATGTGCCACTGCATTGCTATTCCGAGACCTATGGTTAAAGCCTCATATTCTAAAATGTTGTTGGTGCAGGGGAACGCCAATTTATAGGACCTTGGTATATAGTCCCCTTGTGGGGTGATAAAGAAGATACCGACTCTTGATCCATTTTGTGTGTATGAGCCATCAAAGCAAAGTTTCTAGTGGTCAGCTATGTTGAGATTGAGGATGGATTCATCTGGAAACTCTAAGATGAGAGGATTCTCTAAATAGATTGGTGCTTTTTCCAGCTGATTTGTGATGACTTGGCCTTTAATTGCTTTTCGCTCTACGTATTCAATGTCATGTCCTTTAATTGCTTTTTGTTCTATGTATTCAATGTCATACTCTGATAGCATCATGACCCATTTATCCATCCTTCCCGTGAGCATTTCTTTTGATAGTAAATATTTGAGGGGATCAATTTTGGCAATGAGTTTGACTTTGTGTGCCAACATGTAATGTCTAAATTTTTGCGACGCAAACACTACTACAAGACATGCTTTCTTAATGAATGCGTAGTTCAGCTCATGACCAACCATTGTTCTGATGATATAATAGATGACCCTTTATGTCCCATTCTCGTCGTGTTGAGCTAGAAGAGCTCCAAGGGCTGTTGTTGTTGCTGATACATAGAGAATTAATGTCTTTCCTGGGATAGGTGGCATTAGGATGGGTGGTGTAAGTAGATATTCTTTGATCTTATTGAAGGATTATTCACACTTTTTATCACACTTGTATGCTACTCCCTTGTGAAGTAGGTGAGAATATGGATTATGTTTATCTACCAATTGTGCTATGAACCTTCAGATGGACTGAAGCCTTCCTTGGAGACCTCTCAATTGCTTCAATGTTTTGGGTGCGTCCATCTCAAGGATCGCTTTTACCTTTGTTGTATCTACCTCAATACCTCTCATTAACACTATGTATCCTAGCAACTTTCCTGATTGTACGCCAAAGATGCACTTCTTTGGATTTAATTGGACCTTGTATTCCTCCAGCCTATCAAAAATAGTACTCAAAGTTGCTATGTGATCCTTCCTCTTTGTAGATTTGGCTAGTATGTCATCGACATAATCTTTGATAGTTTTATGGATCATGTCATGGAAGATTAATGTCATGGTTCTTTGGTATGTTTCTCCTGCATTCTTCAAGTTGAATGGCATCATATTCCATCAGTAAGTCCCCCATGGACAAGTGAAGGACATTTTGTGTTGGTCTTATTTAGAAATCATTATTTGGTTGTATCCCAAGAAACCATCCATCAAGGAAATCATTTCATGTCCCGCCTTCATGTCTATGATCATGTCAATGTTGGGCAATAGGAAATCATCTTTTCGATATGCCTTGTTTAAGTCCTTGAAGTCTATGCAGATTCTGATGCCCCCATCAGGTTTTGAGATGGGAACCAGGTTTGACACCCATTCTAGATAATCTATAGGTCGAATGAATCCTGCATCCAATAGCTTCTTTAGTTCCATTTTGACTAGCAGGGTGATCTGAGGGTGCATTTTCCTAAGCTTTTGTCTAATGGGCTTTGCTTCAGAGTATATTGCTAGGTGATGAACTACCATTTTTGGATCGATCCTTGGCATGTCTGCATAGCTCCATGAAAATTTTACCTGTCTCTCTCTTAAGAAGGTTTCTATTAGTTCTTATTCTTCTGATAGTAGTGATTCTTCAGAGAATGTGATGTGTGGGGTCTCCTCTATTCCTAGATTAATTGGATTGCACTTTTCTGCTAGGATTGCTGATTTTTCTTGATGAAGAGCTCTGAAAGGAATATTGAATCCCCCATCCCCAGGTACCTTGGAGAGGTTTTCACCATTCGATGTATCCTTTCTTTTTACTTTTTTCATGTCAGAGAGTGCCACAGTGTGGTTTTCATTTAAGGACTTAGATATTATTCTTAATTTCTCACTTTTGCAACTAAGGGATTCAATCGTTTCCCCATAATAGGCCTGTGTATCTAGCTCAATGATGAATACTACTTTGTGATCCCCACATGGAATTTATTATCCCGTAGTCCCATGAATTCTAAGAGCACCTCATCATTTTTGAATGTGTCAAGAATTGGTGGTCCTCGTTGGTCATAATCAATGAGTTAGGGGTAAACTAGGCAGATTTCATGATTTTGATGGTCTGACTCAAAGGATAAGGTGCTAATCATGAGAAGGGCGGTATCCTTGAAGAGCCTAGCTAGGATGGTTATGTGATCCTCATCATCACTACTACTACATACGTTAGTTATGTCAAATGTAAAGTTGTCTAAGACTCGACCTGTAGATACGGGTAAGCGAAGTTTGGTTGTGGATAACTGAGAAGGATTATTGACCTTTGTAATTGGAGGACCTCGGCCACATATGGTTATAATCAAAGGGGTACATCCAAGGACAATATTTCTCATTTGCGTCTTCGGAATGATAGGTATTAGAAGCCCGTTGTCATTTTTCCCAAGTCTCTAGTTTCTATCATAACCCATTGCAAGCATCATTTGCAAACCTTTGCTTCTGGCATCCATTGGTAGATCGACTAATGGTCTACTATCTTGGTATAGGAGATGAGATGGGTTGTCCTCTATGAATTCTTGGCTGAGATCTCCCCAACTTCTAAAGTTGGGATATTCTTTAGGGGATGTTTGAGATTTGGAGGTTTCATTTGATTGTAGACTTCCTTATGATCTGGGAGATTGTGGTAACTCTCCTACCACAAAAGCATTTTTTGGAATTGTGTAGTTTCTAAAACCATTATCCTAGATGACTTTGATATCATAGATAGTGGGAATGGCGGGAGTGGTGGGTGTCTCTGTCACAAAAGTGGAAGTGAGAGTGGCTGGATCAATGTACTGTGTTGATGGGCCTTCATAATTTTTGGGTACTTGAGGTATTTTGTAGTATTTTTCCTCAAGGTTCTTGCAGTAGGAGAATGGTTTAGCATCTCCATGGATGGTGACCTCTAGTCCTTCATATGTGAATTTGACACATTGATGAAAATTTGATGCTAATGCTTGCATTGCATGGATCCATGGACGTCCTAGGAGAATGTTATAAGGTAAGTCAAGGTCTAGGACCTAATAGGTGGTTTCCATGATAGCTAGCCCTAATTGAATAGGGATTTTGATTGTGCCTTGAGACACTCTTTCCTGATCATCATATGCTCTGATTGTAATACCTTTTCCTTTTTCGATGGAATCATCTAAAATTTTTAATTGCTTAATGAGCTTGAGGGAACAAATATTCAAGCATGCACTTCCATCCACCAAGACTCACTTGAATTTACTTTTCTGCACTAGGACCTCTAAGTGGAGTGCACAATTATGAGATGGTTGAGCGGGAAAGTCCTGATCAGAGAATGTAGGGAGATTTGGAGTGATGATGTTGCCGATCATAGCTTGGAATTGTTCTGCATCGAGATCTGTGGGGATGGTGGATGAAGCCAATGCTTCCTCAAGGATTTTCTTGTGGGCGGATGAGATTTTTAATAACTGCATGATGGATATTTGTGTTGGCATTCTTTTTAATTGATCAAGGACATTGTAACCATTGGGAACAAATCTTGAACTAGGCATGAAAGTTTTGTTTGGTTGGGATGATCCTGCGACAGTAACTTTTCTGCCTCTTGTGGTGACTCCACAATCATCTTGAGCTCCTTTGATAGTGATTACTTTGCAGTATTCATCTAGGAAGGTGACAATACTTTCATACACATGATTCATGTTTTTGAAGGTTCCTTTCCCCTTATTATTGTTATTGTTCCCTTTATTGTTACAGTTAGGCGTCAAATTTGTGTATATTTTGAGGTTCTATTTTCCTATTGGTTGTTCCACATTTATAATCCTTTGATCAGTGAGGTCTTGGACTATGTTCTTTAACCTCATGCAATTGTTAGTGGTGTGCCCTTTGATTTTTTGGAATCCACAAAGCTGATTTTTGTTATACCAAGGAGGTTTAATGTCTAGTTCTTGGTAGTTCTCATAGGTGGGAATCTTGATGAGGTTTTCGTTTATCAGTTTCTTCATGATGACTTCGAGTGGTTCCCCATGAGCGGTGTACTTTCGCTTGGTAGAATTCTTTTTTCACTGGGGTGGTCCCCTTTGATCATTAACATTAATGATCGCTTGATTGTTTGTTTGATGCGTTGTGTTTGATTGATGGTTGTTTTTATGATGGTTTTGGTTTTGTTGTTATGGTGCGGGTGTGTTTTGTTGAGGGGAATTGATAACAACTTTGGCATCAACGATACCATCGTTGGTAATTATTTTGTTTCTTACCCATGTGCGAGGTTTATCATTGTAATTGGTGGGTGGGCGATTATTTTGTTGGTCAAGATATGAAGTTGATCCTCCAAGTTGTGTCATAAGGGCTCATTCAATGCTAAGCACCTTGGAAATCAACTGGTCATATGTGGTGATCCCTTAGACCTTGAGATGGAATTTCAAGAGGTCATCAAGGTTGGATATGATAGTGCACACTTGTTGTTCCTCTGGTATGACCCATTTTATCCGATTGGATTTGGATCACCATCATTGTAGGAATGAAGAAAATGATTCATTCTTACCTTGTTTCAGAGTTGAGAGTTCCTCTAGACTGACATCCATTGTGATATTGCATGCATAGTTTTTGATGAATGCATCTATGATTTCTTGGAATGTTTTGATACCTGTAGGTAGGTTAGAGAACCATTCCATAGCATGGCCAACCAAACTCCTAGGAAATAGCCACATCAGATAGGTATCATCATACGTGACTTCCATGCAATGAACTTGGAATTCCCTAATGTGATCTTCAGGGTTTCCCATCCCATGGTACTTGTCAAATTTATGGATCTCAATTCCCTTCCAGAATGGTTTCATTACAAGGATTCTTTTAAATTGATAAGGGAACAAGTTGCTAGGTGTTTTTTGTGGTTTTCCTTGATTGAAGGTCAAGCACTTGTTGCGAGAGCAACCTAATTTATGTTGTCACATTGTTTTGCAAATCAGGGGGTGGGATGAAAGTGTTGTGAGGTGGTTTGATTGTTGGTGGAATGGGTGAATTGGTTGGTATATTGATGGATGATGTTTGCATATTCTGTTGATCCAAGTATGCTTGCAACAATGCTTGTTTTTTTTCATGTTGCAGTTGTGCTATTAGTGCCTATTGTTGAGCTTGTTGTTGCGCTTATTGTTGAGCTACTAATTGGGCTACTTCGTGTTGTTCTTGATATTTCTTTAGTGTTTGTTGATATGCTTGTTGTTGGGTGGTGTGTTGTTGTGCAAGATATTGCGCTTGTGCTTGTGCTTATTGTGCACTTGAGCTTGAACCTAAGCTTGTGCTTGAGCTTGTGCAGCTTGAGCTACTTGAGTGGATTTTTGTTGTTGTTACTATAATAAGGCTTGAGCTTGTTCATCTTGTTGCACTTGTTTTGTGATTTGGGTAGATTGAGCATCTAGCGCCGCTTCAATGGCTTGCTAAGCAGCTAATTGTGTGGCTTGTTGAGTAGCTAGTTGTGCGGCTTGTTGAGTAGCTAGTTGTGTGGCTTGTTGTTTTTGTACTTGAAAAAATGCCTTTCGATAAGCAACTTACTAAGTGGCTTGCAACGCCATACTTTATTGGCTTGATATATTGGAGCTTGGTGGTGGTGGAGGTGGACATGGATTCAGAATGGTGCTCATTGCGGTGGTGAGAGGTGTCGTCATTTTGGTGATTGGGATTTGATTGGTGGATGGTGTGATTGATGTGGTTGGTCTTTGAGAGACCATGCTTTGAGATGTTAGGAGGGTGTTTAATGATATTGTGATTGCTTGTGTAGTTTTCATCTATTGTTGTGATGTCGATGACAGGTTTTGAAAGTTTGGTGTGATGTTTTGATTGACATTTGGAATGTTGGTTTGATTGATATTTGGTAAAGGGGGAATCCCTAAGCCAAGGAGTGGTGTGGATGATGGCGGTAATGGTGGAAGTGGTGGAAATGTGAGAGATGTGATCTCTTGAGGGAATGGTGCAGTATCGAAAAATGCCCCATGGTTCGAACATGTCACCCTCTCCTTGCAAGGTTATGAGGAGAGGTTTGTGGTGTTACGTGGAATGATGATGATGATGGATTGTTCAGATCATGAAAAGTATGCAATGGTACAGTTTGTCCCAAGATGGTGTTTGCATCCAAATCCTGATTGTTTACGAGAAGATGCATTTGCAATGCATTGAGAAATGCACTTCCTTTGTTAACAATGGGTTGCATTGGAGCGATGGATGATCTGATTTGCAAGATGTTTTGAGTGACGCTTTGAAATGAAGAGGTAGATGAAATTGGGATGGTAGATGATATTGGAGGCATGACTCCAAAATATGGTTCCACAATAGTGCTCACATCAAAATCAGAGGGGATTTTAGCCCCTTGCTTTGCTAATTCGAGCATGTATAGTGAGAAATTGATTCTCATCATGATGTTGATAATATTATGATTCTATAGATTTTCAATCATTTCAATGATTTCTTCATGTGACATTCCAAAGGGATTATTTGTGGGATCCTCCATTTGGACACCTTCCTCTTGATGGTCTTGTGAAAATGGAGGGAGGTTAACCATGAGATTTCTAGATCTAATGGGATTCTTTTCAGGAGTGGTTTGACTTAAGTCACTCGAAACTTAGATGTTTCTTTCTTGGCTTCCATGTTCCTCTTGTGTTGTGATCTAGTTTGCACCATAAAATAGGAATCAATCTTCAAGAATGCGGAAGGTGAATTCTCTAATTCTTTGGATTGATCTAAGTTTAGGTACAAAAGAGAAATTTTAGGATGATTTAAGGATCAAAAAGGGTGATAATGATATGGATGTTTGATGGATGATTGGAACTCTTGAGAAAATATTGAAGGGTATGTTTAAAATTTAGGATTTGATTTGGGATTCATTTTTTTTGGATTCAGATTTTGGTGGACTCATAAACTCTAAGAGGTTGGATGTTTTCCTAGAGTTAAATCGTTCACAAGATGATAATTTTTCTAGGTGTGAGAAGAATGATTCATCTAAACATTCCTATCCAAACAAGATGATTTTTATAATGAACTCCTAAATCCCAAGATGTTGGATGTTATCAAGGGATGAATTTTCTCACAAGTTTTGATAATTTGATCAAATATGTGGAGAAGGATGAATCTACACACATTCAATCAAATAAGGTGATCTTGGATTGATTTTAAATGCTTTGTGCAAAGCTTAACATGAAGGATTTTTCCAAGATTTTTGAAGAGTTGTTGATGAGATGATTTTGGTTTTGATGTTCACAGATGGATGAAAGTTTGATTTTGATCCTAGGATGTACCTAAAAAGACACTTGTTTACTAGACCTTGTTTTTGACGAACAAGCTTTTCTCTAAACAAGATGTTAAAACTCTATAAAAAGATTTGGGTTTTGATAGTAATAGAGTTAGTACAAACTAGGATTGTTTCTTGAAGTCTTTCTGTAAAAGTTAAAAAGAAGTCTTTGTCTGAATTCATTTAGCGTTGAGAGATACTTTTGATGGGCTTTCAGACTAAGGGCTTTTACCTTTGGTTTCTTGATCTTGATCTTGTGTGAAATCATTAGAGACACATGTGTGGGATCCAATTGTTTTTAGTCTTTGCTTAATGAATTTGTTTTACCACAAACACTTCTTGATTAGCTTTTCAAACTAGATGTCCAATGTCTCAACTTCTTCTCATTTCACAAGGTATATTATGCAAAAATTTGATGAAATTAATGCAAGGGTTACCTATTGTTTAACTTTAGTAGGAAATTTGAGATGTAAATCCAAGTTCTTAGAAACCTCTAAGGATGAGATCCCAAGGGTAAGCAATAACACATGGATTTGGTCAATTGTATTTGCCTCCTAAAGGGTTTGAAATTTTCATGAAGATGTTAAATTTTTGTTTCCAAATGTTTTCGAGCAAGCAAAGCATTTTGTAACCAAGAATAAGCACAATCCTATGGATATGAAAGGAAATATTTGTTGAGTCCCCACCAAGACAAGTCCAACTACGCTTATCTTTAGCGAATGGTTAGATGCTTGACCCCACTAGCTCCCCTCCATGACACTCACTTATATGGGGTTTCCAAGCATCAACACCCCTGAAACTCCCATAGCATGCTTTCCATTTCTAATAAAGATCATAAAAGTTTGGGGCGGCTTCAGAATGACCATTCTTGCACCAACAAATAGATCAAGGATTTTAATTCAAACTTTTTGTTCATAGGAGTTGACCCAGCATGGCGAGAGACCATTTTTTCCCTTCTCATTGCAATCAACTGCATGATATTGGCATTTATTCCAATACCCACATTTATATCCCAGCTGGAAATACTCTTGGCTTTAGAGTGTTACCGGTTGAGTCGTTCCCTTGGGTGAGTACTTTATCCCCAAGGAAAGTCCTCTAATATAGACAAAAGCAAGTAAACATATTCATAGTTCGATCAACGTTCATTTAGAAACAAAGAGAGAACACATGCAATAGGTTTACTCACACTTGCAAAGTGTTTTGTTCAATTTTTAAACCCAAAATGAAGTGTGGAGGTGATTACTTTATCTCAACCTAAGATCACAAAAAGGCCTTCAGATTCTCAAGATCATTGTGAAGCATGAGAGAAGCAAATACATCCTTTTTTATGATGTTAGTTTAAGTAAGCAATCATGAAAACAAAGTTACACATGTTCATTTTAAGTCCACAAAGCAACGATTTTGATTCGTTTTAAAGCAGAAAAATGAGATGTGAAAGTTGTTTTGTTCACTTTCTACCTTCAAATGAAATCTAGTCAATTTGCCTAAAGTTCATTTTAACCCCTTTGCAATAAAAATTGAAAGTTTTTGAAATGTTTGTTTTAAAGCCCAAAACCAAATGAGTTAGCCTAAAACAGAAAATTAAGGCATTTAAGACGGAATCTCCGAGCATTAAAAAATTATTTTGAGTTTCAAGTTTGATGCTCAATTTATCTCCAAGTTCCTTTGAAGATCTCTTGCCAGCTCCTTGTGCAAATTAAAATCCCTCACTCCTTACTTTTCCTGTTACAAATAAGATTTATTTTAATAAGAGAAGAAAATTTTGACACTTGATATTCATATTGCCAAATAATTGAAATTTTTTAATAGAAAATTTGACACTTGATACTCATTTTTGATAGATATTTAATGTGTGCAGCTAAAGAGATATTTAATGTATGCAATTAAAGAGTTGACCAAATCTTCATGATCGAAAAAAAAGAAAATTTTAAATTTTAGTTTGGTCTCCACTTGCCGCCATCTCTTATTTCCTGTCAAAAATTAAATGCAGATAAGCACGGTGCCTAACTATGCATTTACTAAATACATCAAGTAAATTCCATAAAGATATGCCTGTACTAAATAAGGACTTTCATACGTCTGAGTATAAATTTTCAAACATTCTCTACCATGTGAATACCTACTCCTCCATGTATATAAATATCCAACTTAATGGAAATGCTTGGCACTATTTATGTGCTCAACTATCAATGGTTATTCTTCCTTCAAAAAATTATACAAATTCAAGCTACGTTGGAAGGTACAAGGCCCAAGTGGTGAAATAAATCAAAGTACAAGCTAGTTCCAAAGATCTTCTAGGCACTATGAGTAATAAGTCAACAGAAACATGTTTTCATTAAGAAAGAAAAACCTGTTGCTACAAAAAACATAGAGGTCCAACTCATAGCGCATTCCGTTGATTTCTAGTTCTTGCAAAATGTGATGGGAATTGTGCAGAGATCTTCATTCAACTAACATACATGCTAATGCATTTTTTAGCTCTATCAAAATATCATATCATAGGTG
Organism: Sequoia sempervirens; assembly: GCA_007258455.2. Taxonomy (NCBI): domain Eukaryota; kingdom Viridiplantae; phylum Streptophyta; class Pinopsida; order Cupressales; family Cupressaceae; genus Sequoia; species Sequoia sempervirens. The sequence continues at coordinate 217,291,301 of VDFB02256132.1, read as the reverse complement.
GATTTAATGACAAGAAGGGGCATCCAGTATTAGGTAGATGCCACATCCCTAGCAACAATGTCTTCCCTAGCACCTAAATATATCCAATGAAGCTGATCAACATTAATGAGTTTAATTTCCTTGAATCTATTTTAATGGTCAGCCATTGCATTTAGCACAAGGAACACAACTTGAAGGGTGGCAGGATGAACTTGCAACATTGTAATCATTTGTCACTGATAGTGTCTCTAAGATAAATTATTCAAACCCTTGCGATGAGCTGGCTAGGAGCGGTGTCATTTGTGTTATTTCAACATGGTTTAGCCATGGCATTTAGCACAGGGCACACAACTTGAAGTGTCATGGGGTGAACTTGTAGCACTGTAATCATTTGGAAAAGCATATGAAGGGAGGCATGAGGGGTATATTTGGAAGCATTCAGAATTTGTAGAAGGGAAAACAAAAAAAATTCCATGCAGCCATGAGAGAGGAAAAAGGTGCATGTGTGGAGCAAATAATGCAACCTTGGGAAAACATATGGACAACCATAAGAAAAAAATGCATAAAGGACTTTTTGTTAGATTTTATAGTTGGAAATTCCATGGTAGATGTGTAAGCAAAAATAGAGAAGGTGTATGAACCTTCAAACAACATGCATTAGAGAAAAATGTGATATCAGGAAATTCCATCATTGCAGGGTACGTGCAAAATGGATATATGTAGGGCTCCAGAAACTTTTAAGCAATTGAAATTGGCCTATGAAAATATAGTACACATGACAATATCAATAGACCAACATGTAAAATGAGGGCGCACAGAAAAGGCACATTAGAATAATTTAAACTTGTCACTATGCACAAAGTTTATCAATAACATACAATATAACATGCAGTAAACAATTGCGTGTATGACAAACTAAAAAATGAAGTGCATATAGAAGTTAACAGTGATGATATTTAGAAACAATGGAATATCAATCCAATTTAGAAATGTCAGTAACATATATATGCATACTAAATTTGGATATGCACTAAATCAGTAACACATCAATCAAATTTAGGCTCTCCTTCTAGCGCCACATGTGATAACCTACAAATCTACACAATGCTATTCCTCCCACATTAGTTAGAAATGAGGTTAGTTCATGCAAATACACAAATAATCCTATGAAATAATGCATAATTCCTCCCAAACATGATAGCAAAACAAACTAAGTTGGAAGCATGAAAGAAACATAATGTACACCTATTCCATAGTGGATTGGTGTCACTTGTGCAAAGTGACCCTTTCCCAATCCTTGATAAACTCAAATGATGAAGATGCCTTGAAGATGAAGTGAAATGGGAAAAATTAGTTCTCAATTGAAGATAGTAACATTGCATAAGATTGTGGATGGATTATTGAAGAATGAGGCTTCTACTTATAGAATCTCAAATGCTAAGAGTTCCCAAAAGAGAGAAATGTGGGATAAAGATTTGGCCAATACGAAGGAGCCAATTTTTACCTTGTGAGTGGATGGAGGATGTGCAAGTTTTTGTCAATATGCCAATAAATGAGATTGGTTGGCCTTTTGAAATTTAAATTTGGCTTGTTGGAGGGAGAAAAGGAGACTTAAATGCCAAGTGAGGGACATGTAAGAGGGGAGTTATTGCCATGTTGGAAGGGACAAGTCAACCTGTTTTCAAATTCAAACTTGAGGAATATTCTCCAAAGATGCTTTGTTGAGGGAAAATGATGATTTTAATAAATGAATTAAAATTCTTTATTTGTGGAACTGGGAAAAGCTAGAGGATGTGATGGGTGATTGGATTATATTTAATTAGGATTAGATTAATTAAGATGATGTTAGATGCTTTTGACCCATTTGGCTTAGATTTAGGGATTTAAACTAAATCAAAGGGAGATGAAAGGTGATTTAAGATTTAATTAAATAAAGTTTTGGTTTATTTAATTAAAAGGGGGATGTAAGATAAAGGTTAATTTATTTAAAGGAGATGAATAAAAGATGGAATGTTAGGATTTGATTAAAAATTGATTATTTAATCAAATGAGGTAATGATAGGTTAAATTAAATAAAGTTAATTTATTGAATTTAAATGGATGACCTTTGATTTATTTGATGGATGGATGTAGTGAGCTTGATTTATTTAATGAGTGGATGAATATGAATTTAATTAAGTGCATAATGCTAATTTCACGTGCCTACTATATTTTGACTTGATCAACAAGAAAATGTCTTCAAAATCTTTGCAACTTGGTCTTTAATGATTTTTAAGTCTTCAAGATTCCTAAATCTACAAACACACAAGGAGAGAAGGAAAAATGTTGAATGTTAGGGCTGGGGGTTTGCCTTGGTCAAACCCCTTTATAGGTAATTAAACCATAATGAAGAAAGAATGTATTAAAGCATGAAAAAATGGAGTTACTACCTTTCCATGATGATTGATCTTGGATTTTTGCAACAATAGATGAAGATTCTACCCTCAAATGTCTGAAAAGTGATCTTGATGAATTGGAATGTTAAAACCCTAGCTTGCTTGAATTGAAGTGGAATAAAAATGATGAATGAGTTGTGAAATGAGTTGAGATTATGAATTAGGGCTTAGAGAATTATATTTATAGGAAATTCACCTTATTTTTCTATTAATTAGATCCCTAAGGATGACATGGAGGAAAATAAGACTTAAAATCCAACTTTTCTTGCTTAAACCCCAAAAAATGGCTCAAATGGGACTCATTCACAATCAAGAGTGAATGGGTCCCACCTAGATGGGGCTGATTTTCCCCTCATGGAAAATGGGTCCCACAAGGGCCATTTTTCTAGCCAGAAGGTTCAGAGATAAGAAAAGCAAGCTTCTAGATTGTTCTAGTCAGTTATTTGATCAATTTATGCCCCAGGATGCACAATATGGGGAAATAGGATCCTATTAATGATGATGTAAAGGTCAATTAGGTTTTGGGACACAAAATTCAATGTGAAAGTGTGATTAAATACACTTTACATCATTAAAATGAGGTCTGCATAGCCTAGAAAGGCACAACATCTAATGTGAATGTGTGAGAAACATTACAACACTAGATTAAAGTTAAATTTAGTTTACAAGCCTTCTAGAATGATGTGATAATGGTTTTAAATACATTTTATAATGTTGAATTAAGGGAAAATGGGTTCATTAAGTATACAGAGGCATGGAAGTCTTTTACAACACTTTACAACACCTTTACAAGACATTGATAAATGCATTTTATTTAGTTTACAAGGGTCCAAGACCTAGTTTGGATGTGAAAAACACCTCACAACACCAAATCAAGGCCTCATTAACTCCAATTTTTCATCAATTATTCCCAAATCAAGCAAGCGAAAGAGTTGTATTTTTTTCATGTCCATAAGAAGAACCAATCCTTGAATGTTAAGAACATGGTATATGCAAGATCATGATGGGCCAAAAAGTGGAAATATGATGGGTATGTTGCTGACGACTTTTTTTTTACCCAAAATTTATGAAACGAAAAGGGTTTTTAAACAATATTCTCAACTTTCCACCAATATAAATTATGCTTTACTTTGAATTTAATAATTAATTATTATTCATTTTCAAATTGAATTATTACTAAAGTCCTGATTGATAGACTGATTGAAAAAATCTATAGCTTTCAAACGGTATCACATTTTTTTAATCCAAAATATGTGTCACATTCTATGCTTCTCATGCTATAGGATTAAAAAAGAAAAATTGAATTTCATGGATTTTTTACCAAGTTAAGGTGGTCAGACATACGAGTTTTATATATTTTTGAAAAGTTGTAATAAAAAATTCATAATTAATTATTTACTTGGAAAAAAATTACAAAAAAATATGCATCACATTAGGACATGATTCCTCTACTTATATCTAAAATATTATAAAAAAATATTATCATTTTATTATGTTTAGGGTATTTAGACAAACACCTACTTATTTTTTCCCCTAAAATTTAAGTACTACTGCATTGAAATTTCAAATTTTCACCAAATAGATTTAAAAAAAAAAAAACCTTGTAGTTTAGAAACTACATTAAATTTGATACAGATTCAATTCTTACATATTTTTGAAATAATATAGATAACTTATTGAATTTTTATGTCAAGTCACTACCTAACTCTAATTTTTCTGAATTTTTTTCCACTTAAGGGCCTATTTTTTCCATGATGATCCTACACATACCCAACATTTGGTTTGTAGTTATCCTAAAAACTCTCCTCCTAGGGAGGATATCATGGTGGAAGAAAAGGATAAAATTGACATTAATGACATAGTGTTCTTAGGTGAAGATGATGAAGCAACATTAGACTCTCCTTTACTAAGGTACGTTATTATTATTCAACCTCAACTCATCCTTTACCCACCATCACACAAACCTCAAACTCAAAACAAACTTGAATTTATCCTTTACCCACCTAAGCATAATGTGTCATAGTAGGTGAGTCATAATACTACTCCTCATACATATAACACTCGAACAATCTACAACCAAAACAACCACTTTCAACAACCTTACCTTTTCCTAATCCTATCTTCATTGGTCCCCCTTGTTTTCTTACACAAAGTGGAAAGGAGTATGATCTTGTTGAAGAACTTAAGAGTACTTCTGCTAAGATATCATTGTGGGACCTTATTCAAGCATCCCCTCACTACCATAGCATGATTCAGAGTGCTTTACAACAAGTTCGTATCCATTCTAATGCACAACCAAATGAAATAGCAATCATAATTGAAGGAATAAATGCTAACACTATTTTCCACCAAAGTGAGTTCCCTCCTCTGGAAGTGCAAAAACCAAATGAATCTTTCATAATAATATCACAATATAAAATAAAAGGGATAAAGCGAACACTTATCGACAATGTCTCTACCCTAAATGTGTGTAGTGTGACCCTTTTAGATAGGCTTGGTGTGGATAAATAAAAAATTCAACTCAAATTTCTATCTATTAAAGGATTTTACAATGTAGGAAAACAACCACTTAGTGTGATCACTTTACCTATTACAACTAGAAATGCCACATTAGAAACACCGATCCATGTTATGCCTCATGATATTTCATATAATCTTCTTTTAGGTAGATCGTGGATTCATGAAATGAATGGGGTGCCTTATACTATTTATCATAAAATGAAATACATCTATAACAAAAAAATTTAAATACTCGAAGCAGACCCTAACCCAAAAATTTGTTTAAACATTAAGAAAAACAAGGACAATCCTTTATCAACACTGACACCAACTGTGGTTGCTGAAATCTACAAATGGTTAGTTTAAAATAAAGCAACATTTCAGCATCCCTATGGAATAATAGGCCATGTTAATCATGCCATAAATGAAACAAGGGAAACAAAATAAAAGCATATAAAAACATGACATTAATCCTATCCCATAGTGGATTGGTGCTTCTATGGAAAGAAGCCCTTTCCCAATCCTTGATTGATAAGCTAGTGATGAAATTGCTATGGATATGGAGATGATAAATGGACAAGATCAGTTCTCAAAGAGAATGACCTTGCATCAAGTTGTGTAGATGATGGAGGATTTGCTTGAGGATGAAGCCTCTATTTGTAGATTTTCAAATGCAAAGTGTTGAAGAGGGACCAATGTGGGACTAAGAAACAGGCCAATAGGAAGAGGCCACTTGTCATCATGTGATTGGTTGATGTATGTGCAAGATTTGGGAAGAGTGCCCATGAGAGGGAGAATTTGAATTCAAATTTTGCAATAAATTTAGAGAGGGGGGTAAGAAAAAGAACAATAAATGCTATGTTGGAGGGACAAATCAACTTTTCATGTTGAGTGAAAATGAGGGTTTTTAATAAATCAACAAAATTGATTTATTTGTGCAAGTGGAGATATCTAGAGAATGCAAGTGGGTAAGATTAGCATTTAATCAAGATTAGATTAAATTAATGATGATTAGGCTGATTTGACCTTTTAGGACTTAAATACTTGATTTATTTAATTCAGAAAAGGATGAAGTATCATTTGGGATTTGATTTATTAAAAGGTTGATGATAATGTTTATTTGATTTTAAATAAATGACCTTAGAAGATGAGATTACCTAATGAATGGATGAAGGTGAACCTGATTAAATAAGCGGATGCACGTGAAGCCTGATTTACTTGATGAATGCATAATGCTAATTTTGCATGTCTTTATTTTTCCCCTCTTTGAAGCAATGTACTTGTTGCGTTGGTTCAAAGAATAAACTTGCCACAATCAAAATTCAATTTTTTATTTATTTTTTGGATGCCCTAGCGGAAAGAAGTACATTGGTACACTACCCCCTCAAGAGATCAAGCGAAAAGATGCGATTTGAGGGTTGATCTCATGATAAAGAGGTTCAAAATGGGTGGTTATGATGAGATGATTTTAAGATGCTTAGAGTAACAAATCTATATTATCTTAAACAACTTAAATGATTATATGATGTGATGATGGATGAGATTGATGATGTGATATGTTGTGATTATGCAATGGATGATTTATGAGATGCTTAGACTAACATATCTATATTAAGATGATGATGAAAATGCAATGTATGTGAAATGATCGGTGTTTCCTATTATGTATGATGTGAATGATATGTGGTATACTGATGGTTTGTGGATGCAGGATGGATGCATGATGGATGCATTGGTGATAATGATGTTAGCATAGAAATGAGATGATGACAAGAGGATCCAACAAGTCCATGATCTGACGAGACTTTATTAGAGATGATGATGATGATAGATGATGATGATTTGCTTATCAAGGATTGGGATTTTAAAAGGGCTACTTATCTTATGTTTGATTACACATGTAGATACGATGCATCAAGGTATAAAGAACTAGGATGGTGTTGTACCTAGTGCGATGGACTTTGACTCGACAAATAGATAGGAGTATTCTTGTTCACACTTGACATACAAAAACCTTGCTACTAACAAAGCAAGTATTCGACAAGTTATTTTACAAGAACGTCCAACAAGCACAGCAGAGAAAAGATAATGATCGTTGCCCCATTCCTATCTCTCTAAATCCTTCATTCAGATATCATTGAGAGGTCCTTGGAATGAGCACAATAAGATAAATCAAAAGAAAAGATCAAGTACGTAAACAAGCCAATGTTCTTCATATCTCTAGCCAAAGGGGTTTGTTTTGATAGGATAAGAATCCAAGGTGATATCCAAAATGATGCCCATTGTCGGAACGATATATCCTAGGACATGCATTGTATAGGATGATGATGGTTTGATAAGTTGATTGATAGGCTATTCATATGACGTCGATTGAAATGTTTAAAAATGATCAAGAGTTTGATTTTTTTTTTAAAGATTTGTTGCTTCTATTTTTATTTTACGATTGAAGCTTGCTTTTGCTGATTGTTGTGATTGTTTATGTTTATGTTGCCAAAGGATGAAGGTGATGATCAGTTTATTATGGATGATTGATTATTGCGGGATGTGGAAGCAAGATGAGATGAATGGATTTTTTCAAATATTTGGATGTTTTTGATGTTTTGAAATGTTTTGAGGTTGTTTTGGTGTTTTGGATTTTTCAAATGTTTTGATTTTTTGATTTTTGATGTTTTGGGTTTTGATGTTTTTGAATGTTTTGGATTTTAATGATTTTCAAATGTTTTTTGGATTTTGATTCTTTTCAAATGTTTTTGGACTTTGATGTTTTTCGAATGTTTTTGGATTTTGATGTTTTTTGAATGTTTTTGGATTTTGATGTCTCGGGGCCTAATCAAAGATTAGCCTTGCCTACATTTAAGCTCAGAGACAACGTAGTTCGGATTCCAAAGTTTTTGATGTTTTCTATTTTATGAATGTTTTTTGGATTTTTGACATGTTTTGGATGTTTTTGGATTTTTGCATGATTTTGACGATTTGAATATGGGCATGTGTGATGATATCAGTGCTCTGTTTGTGATTTTGTTGAAGACCAAGCTAAGGTTGACTAATCAAATCAATGGATTAATGATGAAGATAACATTGTTGAGGATGCACAACAATGCAAGGACTTGTTTGATCTGTATTGATGATGATAATATTGTTGAGAATGCACAACAATACCAAGATAGTGTTAAGAAACACAAGGATTGGGATGTTGATGATGATAACATTGTTGAGGATGCACAACAATGCAAGGATAGTGTTAAGCAACACAATGATATCCTAAGATTCTGGATTGATTGGATTCGATTGATTAGGATTGTTGAAGCTTGGTTTGGAACAAAAGTTGTTTGAATGATTTGGTGTGATATTTGAAGCACACGTTAGATGTGACTGATAGTGATTATTTGGATTGATGTTCGATTGAAGATAAAACTAATAAGGAACATCTTCTCATCAAAATATGCCATGGGCTAGTGACTTGGATTATTGCTCACAAGTGGTGGACCAATTCGGTTTCTCGTTTACCTATGTTCGGATTGCCACATAAGTTGGAGGATATAGATCAAGATTTATTAACGAAGCAAGATGTGAGATATCTACCCCCAATGTCTAGCAATGTATGGAATGTCATGTGTGGATGCTCAGATAGGTGAATGGATGGATGGATGGATATGGCAAGCACGCAAAGGATGCCAGGGATTATCTTGCGATAAGATAAGGTGTTCAGATAATGAAAGCTCATTGGATTATAATGCTTCATGGCTCCGATAATGCTGCATAGGATAGGATCAATGAAAATGGCCCATGTCAAGATGTTTACCATAAGCAAGCATAAAGTGTGCACCGAAGCTTGTCAAGATCAAGATAACTTGGACTATGGATGCAAGTGGATGAAAAATGGTTTGGCTAAATGGTTCATGGATTTATTATGGATAAGATGGATGGAATGCTCAATTTATTATGGATGGGATAAGATGCTTTCAACTGAACTGGTGCACGTAGATGCTCGATTCTACACATGATGCCTATTTTCCAGGTTTTCATCATGGTCTTGCCCAAAGCACCGCCCATGCAGTTTTCACTAGAGGATGATTTTTATCTTTACTATTTTCAATCCTTTTCTAATTTTTTTGGATTTTTTTCTTTTTTTGATTTTTTTGTATTTTTCTAAGAGATTTTAAACTCATGCTGAATCACAAGGTGTTGCTGATGTAGATGCCCCTGTCATAATGTGCCATCGATATCCTGCTTGAAGGAGCTACTTTGCTAAGATACATGCACTTGAATGTAGCTTTTGGGATTCTTGATCTGCTTCATCGATACTAGAGTTAACTTTGTCTCTGTGCGCACATCGTGATAGAGTGCCCTTTGAATCCTTATGATGAAGGTTCATCACCAATACATGGTCAATGTAAGAATTGGATATTATGCATGGAGGCATGGATGGAGTGTGTTTAGGTATAAGAGATGGGTTGGTTGACAACTTGGAATCTTTGATTCTCCAAACTTGGGAAGATGAACAATGATGGGTGGATACGAAAGTGTGCATGGAATTAGGACCAATTGCTTGATATACCTTGTATGTTGCTTGAAAAGCTTGCTTTTTCTTTTGTGGACATCTTTGATGGATACTTTTCCCTTTTTTATTTTTCCCCATGGTTTTTTTGACTAATGGAGTTTGATAGGGATAATCTTTCTTTGTGTTTTTTGGTATCCATTTGTATTTGATTTGTCCATTATGCTTTCTAGCTTCTTTTACTTTGATAACATTCTTCGTACTTTGATTCAGTTCTGTCTTTTGACGTTGGTCGTAATTCATGGATGAGGTGATGGGTGGATGAAGATTCATGACGTGGATGGTTGTAGTATTGACACTAGTTTCATCATAAGGACTCTTTGTGCTTTCTATGTTGATGTTTGCTTGAGACGAAGTTGCCCCTAGTATGGTAGAAGTAGTACCTTCATGCTTTGATTCTGCATGTTCCAAGAGCTCCTGTTTAGAGTGAATTCTATGATAAATGACCACCATAAATGATGTTATTTTGATTGGATGCTTTGCTAACTCTGAAATATCTTGTTCTATTTAATTTGCTTCCTTGAGTGGATAATGTTTGATATCTTTATTCATGATGTTCTCAGTTTGACTTTGGGACATATTTGATCTTGATGTTGACAACTCTATTTGACTGTCAATAACCTTCTCCTTTTGTGTTGTAATGTCAGAAGTAAAGGAGTCCTGTTTTGAATGAAGATCATCTACGTGTCCATCCATAGAAAGCATCTCATGGGTAGATGGAGGAGTATGTGCTACATGGATATGATCATCTTGCATAGATAGGAGAGTTTCTATTAGATTATTGTAGTATCTTGAAGATACAAATTCTTGATCTTGAATGGTTTCGGGGTTGCTTTCGACATGCCTTGGATCAAGTTCTTGACATGGGTCAGTTTCAAAGGATGGATTGTTTACAAAGGGTTCTTGGATGTCATCATTAGACATGGTAAGTGGTTCAATATCCTCAAGTGTCGAGTTTAGGGTTCCTTCAATATTTGTAACCATGAGGTCAAAGGGGGTCAACATGTCTTGGAAGGGACCATTGTTAGACCTTAGTGAAAGATGTTGATCATGCTTTGGGATAAATTCTTGAGATATGTCCTCTAACTCATAAGGAAATTTAGAGACATTTTCAATAAGCTCATTGGTCGACAAATTGTGCATTATGTCGATAGGATCAAATAATCCTAACACTCCTTGAAAGAGTTCACTAAAAAGTGGCTCTTGATGTATGGTGAGTTGATCATCGAATTGTGTACATATATCCTCAATGTGCTCCTCGAGGGAGAGGTTTTGATCATTGTTTTCGACAATTGTGGTGGAGATATTGTGAATGTCGTCGACCATAGAGTCAAGTGATGTTGATATTTCTTGAATTGGCTCATTGTTGAGTATTGTTGGTGGATTTTGATTGTGATTCAAAAGTGACTCTTGACATATGTCAATTTGATCATTGGATGAAGTAGACATAGCTTCAAGGTGTTCAATGATGGATTGATCTTTATTGTCCTCAACAGTTATTATTTTTTGTGTTTGTGCTTGTGTTTGTTGGGTAGATTGAGATTGTTGAAGCACTTGTTGGTAGGCTCGATGTGCTTTTAGTGCGATGCTATGATATTGACTTATTGCACGTGGTTTTGGTGGTAGTGGTGGTGTATTTGGAATCGTGTTGGATGTAGTGCCAAGTTGTTGAGATACACTTGGAGTGATCATGGGGGTGGTGTTTGGAATGATCGAAGTGATAGGGATGATTGGGATGAACGAGGTGATAGGCCCTTGGGAGACCATATTTTGATTGGTTGGGATCATCATTGTTGCTTGATTGGATACCATCTGTTTGTGCGATGTTGATGGTATATTCAAAGGATTTGATGTGATGGCTTTATTGGTGTTATGTGGATTGATTTGGATGGAATGATTGGTGCTAGGTAAAGGGGGAAGCCCTAAACCAATGAATGATGTTGATATGGGTAATGGTGGTGGAGATTTCCCTTGGCAAAATGACTCAACTATTTTGGAAAGTGCAGCAATTTGATCTCGCCAAATTTGTTCTTGATTTCAATCTTGCCTCCCTTGATATAGTTGATTTGGCTCTTGTTTAAGCAGATTTGGAGTGTGTAGTTGTGTTTGATTTTGGAAAATGTTTTGATTTGGGATGACGCTCAGATTTGGCATGATAGGTTGAAGTTTACCATTGTTCATGTTTGGAATATTCATATGATTTGCAAATGTATCCATCCCAAAGTTTTCCAGATTCATGTTTCAAAAACTTGTCATTGGTGTATTCTCACTGTTCATTTGAAGGCTCATGCATTGATTGTTCGGCTGGAAAACTTGTAGATTTGGATTTAGATCAAACATAGGGAAATTTGTTCCAATCTTTGATTTGGGCATACTCACACTTGTCGTGACATTGAAATTTGTAGAAGGTAATGATTCCATGTATTGATTGTATAAGTGTGAGTGTTGATAATCAATTGGTGTTGTAAGGCTTTGAAAGTTAAATTTATTTGGATTACTCATGATGTATGGATCAAGTTTATATTCCATGTTCCTCTTATGTTTTGACCTTGTTGCAAAAGTGACCTCTAAGGTTCTTAGGACCAATGACAAGATGAAGGATGAAAGGGGTAAATGATATGAGTGTTGAACATTTAGGGACTTTGGATCAATGCTTAGACTTAGGGTTTGATTTTGATTGTTTGATTGGATTTGGATAATGAACTTGTAAACCATAAGATGTTAGATGTGATCTTAGGATGAACTTGTTCAAAAGGATTGCTAATTCAATTAAATTTATGAGAAAGGATGCATTCCCATATACCTAACTAAACAAGGTGGTTTAGATTTTGATGATTTACCTAAGTCTAGAATGATGTTTCCAAAGATTTAAAGTTGTTTGGTGGGATGGATTTTGATAAGTGTTTGGGTGGAAGAAGTGTTTTATTTGATCCTAAGAGACTTAGAGAGACTTTGTTTACTAGGCCAAGGTATTGAAGAACACACTTTTCTCTAAGAGCAATCAAAAGACCAATGTTTGCATGAAAATCATATGACCAAAAGATATCAAGCACATGTGTGCAGTCCAATTTGTTATCTTTGCTTAATGAGTTATTTTTACCACAAACACACTTCTTGATTAGGTTTCAAACTGAATGTCCAATATCACAACTTCTTTTTGTCCCACAAAAGTGCTATGTGGAAGTTCCAAGGAATTAGGACAAGGGTTGCCTAATGTTGACCTTTGTAAGAGAAAATTAAGATGTAAACCCAATTAATTAGAAACCTCTAAAGACATAATCCCGAGGGTAACCAATAGTTCTTGGGTTTTGTCAAAGGTATTTGCTCTAACTAAGAGGTTTGAAATTTTCATGATGATGTTGAATGTTGGTTTTCCAAAGTTTTCGATAAATGCACTATGTTTTCAAACAAGCAATGTAACATCCTAGCTCAATTGGTATGTTTTTCTTGGTGGGCTTGCCTCATGCCCTTCGTAGTAGAAGAGATGATTTTACATGCAACCAAGGAATAAATATATAGGTATGTTAAGAATGAAGTCTTAACCTCTATAATTCAACCAAGATCGGACATGGCAAGTAACTTCTTGGAATCTAAGTTCCAATGCACCACTTCGATAAACTCGCTCAATGGATCACCAAGTAAATCAGGCTTCATGTGCATCCGCTTATTTAATTAGGTTCACCTTCATCCATTCACTAGGTAATCTCATCTTCTAAGGTCATTTATGTAAAATCAAATAAACATTATCATCAACCTTTTAATAAATCAAATCCCAAATCATACTTCATCCTTTTCTGAATTAAATAAATTAAGTATTTAAGTCCTAAAAGGTCAAATCAACCTAATCATCATTAATTTAATCTTATCCTGATTAAATGCTAATCTTACCCACTTGCATTGTCTAGATATCTCCACTTGCACAAATAAATCAATTTATTGATTTATTAAAAACCCTCATTTTCACTCAACATGACAAGTTGATTTGTCCCTCCAACATAGCATTTATTGCTATTTTTCTTGTCCCCCTCTCTAAATTTATTGCAAAATTTGAATTCAAATTCTCCCTCTCATGGGCACTCTTCCCAAATATTGCACATACATCAACCAATCACATGATGACAAGTGGCCTCTTCCTATTGGCCTATTTCTTAGTCCCACATTGGTCCCTCTTCAACACTTTGCATTTGAAAATCTACAAATAGAGGCTTCATCCTCAAGCAAATCCTCCATCATCTACACAACTTGATGCAAGGTCATTCTCTTTGAGAACTGATCTTGTCCATTTATCATCTCCATATCCATAGCAATTTCATCACTAGCTTATCAATCAAGGATTGGGAAAGGGCTTCTTTCCATAGAAGCACCAATCCACTATGGGATAGGATTAATGTCATGTTTTTATATGCTCTTATTTGGTTTCCCTTGTTTCATTTGTGGCATGATTAACATGGCTTATTATTCCATAGGGATGTTGAAATGTTGCTTTATTTTAAACTAACCATTTGTAGATTTCAGCAACCACATAATGGCGCTAGAAGGAGGGCCCAGCCGGGTCAATATTCCAAGCTTTCTATTTTAAAGATTAGTTGAAATCTAACGATATAATGATCTACATATTCTATTTTAAAATTTATTTGGTGTGATTTGAAAGCTAATGAGATATAGATTGCTGTGATTTAAAAAGAAAATACAGGAGATGTAAGATCTTTTTGCCACTTATTACCATCTTTATCTCATTTAACGGTATAGGTAGTGAAGGCATTAGTAAAGATTGTGAAATTTGGCTTTATGTTTGCAGCTTACATTTGCTTGAAAGTTTTAAAGCTTATTCAAATCAATCTGTGTATATCCTGCAGTCACTGCATTCCATGCAACCACATTGTTGTGAGACATTCTGTTCAAAATAACTTACATGTCTCGTGTATGCTTCTTATGCCAGATTGTTTGTGCTAACATTTTCTTTGACTTTGGTGTGGTGCACAGTCACACTTCTCAAGAAGCAAAAACTTGTTAGTTTCAATTTCTCTTGGGCTCTGCAAGAAGAAATAAAATCAGTTTACAGCCTACATAGGAACATACTTCTGATCATACATCAATTTATCTCTTAGTAGTCTTAAACCATGAAATGTCCTTTAATAATAGAACAATCTTAAATCAACACAGATGTCAATGATCAATAACCAGCCGTTTATTCGCTTATAGCTTCTAATTCATTCACTTATGGCTGAAATTTTGACTGATACGTTATTTGGTTTTCATCACCATCATTTCTTTCATCCACGTTATATGTCAATTGATCACTTATTTTAGAGCTATGGTCCTTTTTTTTTACATAACTTCATCATTTTTCTGATTGTTCATCGCCACTGTGTTCATCACATACCCTGCAAGGCAGATATATCCAATGAGTTGTGAGTGGGTATCGCTGGTGGAATTATTCTTTATTGCCAATCGAGATACTTGTGTGTATTGAAGGCTTGTCCTTTAGTCGCCAGTCCAAGTAGTCTTAACTTCGTACTCAGACAAACTAGTCGAATGCATCTTGAAGACCTCTAAGGCGTGCTTGCTGATCTGTCAAGTAGTCTGAGTTCCCTTTCTATGTGTGTTTTTGGCATAGCTAGAGCACCCGTGGGTGAAGGTTGTTGTTTGACTCTAGATCTACCAAAGCATTAGATATCCAAATCCTGCTACAAAGCCTTGTTTGTAGTACCCGACGAATGCTGCATAAAAGGATGAAAAGCATGGCTTTACGCCATCCCAAGTCACCAACCATTTATGATTTGATCTTAATGTTCTTGGATGAAGTTTAGGCGCCATTTATTAAGCTTGTCCAAACAGTCAAAAGTTGCCTTGATAGGATTCCCTGGCATGTACCCTTGAGCTAGTCAAAGCATCGAGGAAGGTCTGATTTTAAGCTTATACAGTTTTAAGTGGTATACTATCTAGCTAAGGCGTGACACTTTTTTTTTTGGAAATTTTGGTTGCAAGAAAACGCGATAGTTGGTGGGATATAAAGACAAGATCTTAACTTCTGCAGGGTGTGATCTTGAATAAATGACAAACACTTTGTTGCTAATATCACTATTTATATTTATCCAAAGCGTTGTTATTAATGCTTCAATCAGTAAGGTCGAGGTTGTCTTTCTAATAATGCTATTGTTTCTCACTAATATTGTCTTGCTCATTTCTTTTGTTGACCTTAATGAACACTCACCTCTTAACGCAACACAGAGGTTGTGAAACTGTGGTTAGAAGTATGCTTTAAAGGAGGCAAGATCCAGCATAAGTGATTCCCACATGCAAGTCAATAGATAGTAGGATGTATAAAATCCATGCGTAAGTAGCTTTGCTGGAAGCATTGAAGGGTTGTGTGATAAAATACTGGAGGTATATCGAGTAGATCAAACAACGATTGTAGAGTAACTCAATCTATGCAAAATCTTGAGGGTGAATACATAGGAGAAATCGATATTGATTATGGACAGTCAATGTCTTTAATCTATGTGACAAATCATAGAGAGACTACCAGAACGGTTGAGGAATATGACTTTAAACTAGCCAAAAGCATTCACATGAAAACAGTCTTAGTGCCCTTTTAAAAGAACCTTTTGAATTCGGCCTTTATCACTGTCAACTATATTTGCTTGAGATTCTTAACAAAATCATTGAATGCTATCATTAAATGCACATTTATCTGAAGGATTCTTATGCAATCCATTTTGTATGTACTAGGCCTTACAATCATTGCAGCCATGAGGCCACATCTTTAAAACTATCTGCCACGCCCTCTCTAGGCTTCTATTTTATCCATTGACCATTTCAGGGGAACAGATTTTACACATGACAGATGCACTGGCCTAAAAGCTTCTCTTAATATTCATTCATTCATCTCCTTTGTTGGCCTGTCAAATGCATTTACTTGAAATTCTATCTACTATTTTCTTCATACACGGATTAAATGCATTAGCTTGAAAGTTTCATCATATTCAATTGCTGACCTGAGGGATGTGTCATTGAAAACTGAGATTCTGCTAGTTGTTGTGGATCATTCTGTTTATTTTCAAAGGCCTTAGTCCTATTTCCCAAGATGTTCATATGGTCCATTGGTTTTTGAAGGGGGTGACAAGATAAAGTAGCTATTGTGTGGTAGTAATGATGGGGAGGTGACCGCAGTCTGAATGGACTTTAAAGATATTGATCTCTTATCTTCAGATCCCTCGGTATTCCCTACTAATGTGCCAATAGGGGTCAGCCTAGAATAAATAAGAAAGCCTACTTTTTTGGCAAAAAAATTGAGGATCCAGAAATGTTCATCAGCATTGAATACCTAAAATATAGAATGAGTTGTAGTTCTCTATGTTTAGGCTTTGGGAATAAAGTATATTAAATATAGATTTGAAGTCATTATTGCCTAGCTACCTTAATCTTGATTTTATTGTGAATATTTTTAGCTAGGAGTAGTGTCTTCTTGAGCAGATAAATGAAAATCAGAAACCCAAGATTACAAGCATTCTTATTAATCGGTATTGAGTAAAAGGGATTTGTAATCTTACTCAAATAGTTGCAAATATTTATCTATTTATGGTTCTAATTAATGATTCATCTCATTAGTTTAAAATAATTAGTCTTTGACATTCTCTATCATTCAAAGTTAATGTTTAAAATTATTTTAATGAACTAATTTTCTTTCTTAATAGGTACAGGGAAACAACAAAAGAAGGAAGGAAAATGAAAAGGTACAAAAGCAAGCAAAGGTACAAAGGTGAAAATCAAGCAAAAAAAAAAAAGCAAGATCGAAGTTAAGGAATTGGGCATCGAACTTGAGATCCACAAAGCATTTTTTAATTCTTGGAGCTTTCGTTTTACACTTTAATTTGTTGTTTTAGATTAACTCACTTGTTTTTGGGTTTTAAAATTGAACAAAACACTTTGCGAGTGTGAGATAGGTATATTGCATGTGTTCTCCCTTTGTTTCTAAATGAAGGTCAATCGAACCATGAATGTGATTGCTCGCTATTGTTTACCTTTAGAGGGGCATGCCTAAGAGACACATCTGAAAGGAGAACTTGAAGGTGACTCCAACCGGTTTTTCATTCGGGCCGGTATACAAATGGATAAAACTAAACTATCAAGTCCTCATGGTATGTAGGCCTTAGCCATATAGTGTCTTTCGGAACGGGGTACTATCATAAAACGTATAAGAGCCCCTAGTAGGATTGATTAAAGCCTCTAGTGGCTTGCTGGACACTCACACTGGTACACTGATTTACTTGATGAATGCATGATGCTAATTTTGCATGTCTACACCAACTACACAAGTAGAATCCATGCAATAGACAAGAAAAGAAAAGAATATTAAGGAAGTCACAAAGCTATTATAAGATGATTGGGGTTCCTTACATTTCACACCAACATTCATGGGAAAATACAAGATCATAAACAAAGACTCTAAAAAGAAAAACGAGAAAGTGGTAATGACAACACAAAATTTGGAAAACCCTTCGAAAGCATCCACCTCAACTGCTTTAGAACAAAAGACGATAAATTAAACAACCTTTGATGAAGTTGGTTATGAACAACCACCAAATCCTAAAGAAATGAAAAAGATTTACAAAAAAGGTTATGAACTTATGAAACGACTTGGATATAGTGGAAAGGATGTGGTGCTAGAGAACAAGGTATCTGTGTCCCTATAGAACCTAACACACAAGAAACAACCCATGGTCTTGGTTATTGTTTGTGAAGCATTTTTTCCTTGATCATTTTGATTTTTGGCTTGTTTAAAATTTTTAGTTTCGGATGTGCCCACACTCAAGTAGAGTTATCGAAAAGGTGTACAATGTGCCACGTGGTGGCTGTGTAGCTTTCATTTTTCACATTCCTTTCGGGAGAGACTCGAGACATGTATTGGATAGTCAAAGATTTTCTAAGGAGCTATATTCATGAGCTTGAAAGTTTTTGCATGTTTGACACATCATCTCTTCGTTGCAGTTGGATTGCGCTTCTTACGAAGTGATATCTTTTGGGAGTTTGTCAGAGCTTGTTGGCCTTTTTATTTTCTTGGTTTTCGGGATGTAAGCTTTAATTTGGTGCCTTTGGGTGATGCGATTGGTCAACTAGACCTTTTTTTCAAGATGTGTTGATAGGATTTCATCATTTGTAGACCTCTATCTTTGCTAAATATCTAAAAAGAATTAATGTGATAGCTAAGAACTGATGAACAAAGATTATTGTGACCTAACCAAGGATCTTTGATCAAATAGTGTGCTATCAAAAGCCAATACCTGGCGGTGATTACTATTATGTTTTGGTGGTGTTTTCTTCTTTCTACAACTATAAAAGAGAGGCAATGATAGATGAAAGGGTTGGATTCCAAGTTTCAGTTTCCTTTGTTGAGGAAAACTTTCTTTAGTTTTCTTAGGATATAGAACTATTTTCAAGAGTAAAAGTTGTAGAACTACTTTTCTCTGGCATGTTATATCTTTTAAGGATTAAACTATTGTTGGATTGGCATCTGACCTTTGTTTTAAAGTTCATTTGATATTTAAAGCACAAACTATTGAGAAGAAATCATCGAGAATGTGCATGTATGGCCTTTATCAAGCTTTCTTTCTTTATGTTTTCATTTTGAATGAAACATTGTGTCTTGCAAGCTAAATTTGAATAGTTTAAGTAGCTAATTTCCATGTTGTATACTCGTAAAGTACAATAATAACATGCCAAAACTAAATTATGTCATTAGACTTCTTTGTTTTTCTAAAAGGTCGTTGTCTTATCATATTATGTTGTATTAGGAGGGAGATTTCATGTAATTTCTGAATGTTTTTTCTATTACCCTTAGAAATCTTTATGTGTGATTGAACCTTGATGAACACTGCCTGCAGAAAGATTTGAAAGTCTGCACTATGCTTTTTGTTAGCCTTTGTTGTTTGTTCTCTTTCCAACAATGAAGGGTTGTAGCGTTCTGTGTCTAAATATAGCAATCATAGGAATGGTTGGGTTTGAAATGATGTAAAATCATTGGTGCATCACCATTTTTATGTTTTATATTTACATTTCCTTTTACCCTTTTCTCCAAACCCCAAAGAAGAGTTAAATTTCTATAAAAATATCAAAGCTATTTAGTGAGGCACAAATTGGTCCCCCACTCATTGAATTTCCTATAATACTGTCAAAGTGGCGTAAGCTTTGATGAGCAACATTTCTTTCTCTGGAATGCTCGGTGGGACAAGAAGTTTTCTAAATTCCTGATTAGAAGTCAGAAATAATTCTTAAATCAAGCTAAATAAGGAAACTGTAAGTTTCATGCACAGAGTCCAAACAAGAGCATCGTCGAGACTTCTAGTACTCTCAGTTACATGCCTCGAGACCTAGGAGAAGGAGACTTACAAGCTCTATATCACCTGTAAGGTGCAATAGAGAAAGAAGTAAGAGCCTAATATCTAGAGCCTTATCTACTCCACCTGAAGGATAAACCTTCCAAATAAAAATACTTGTATACCTGATTCATAGGAATATTTTCTCTATAGGTCATGTACCTCCCTCTGCTCCTAGAAATTTCATAACTTGGGATAGTGGTATTCCGCTACATGCACCCACACCCATAGATGTATGTCCTGTCATACCTACTAATTCCATCAAGGCTATTCCAAAATTCTCCAAAGAAGACTTCAAAAACCCTTCTGAACACCTTCAAGATATACCAGAGATATGTAGGGTACATAACATAATGGAGGAGAACATCACTTTGAGGCTATTAATTTCCTCTTTCAAAGGAAAGTCCCAAGATTGGTATCGATCCTTGGCCTCAGGATCTATTATCTCCTAGGATTAGCTCAAAGAAAGGAGACTTCTCTTCATTGTTGCAACAATTAATCACCATCAAGAGAGCTCCACAAGAGACCATGAGCGATTTTAACACCAGGTTTCATAAGATCTGGCAAAGGATCCTTGTGAGTGCTCGACCCCAAGCCATGATGGTGTTCATGTTCTATCTAAAGGCTCTCAATTTGAACATCATACTTATGATAACCTCCATGGGAGGAGATATCTTGCCCAACACATATGAGGTGGATGTGCACGCAGAGAATAGTCTAATTGATGTCAGGAAGCTTTGACCCCAACCTCCAATGCTGATATTTGTAGAAATTTCTAGTGGCCTTCAGGAAGAAGCTAATCTAAGTATTTCCACTACACAATTGACATCAACTATGCTGCAGTCTATGTACGTGTATCCCACCACTCAAACAAGCTCATCGGGCTCTTCCTCAATCACGACAGATATCAACAACATGAAAAGTCTCAATGCATACTTTTGATAACAAGTTGTTCATTATCAAATGACAATAATAAATTCCTCTGAAGTAGACTATGCAAGCCTATGGTAGAGGAAAGTCATCCTATTAGTAGAATCCATACCAAGGATCCTCTAGAGGAGGAGGTTAATAGGAAATGTTTGCAAACTGGATAGTTATTATTACCATGCCACTACAGATGGTCAAAGAAAACCTAAGTAAAGAGTTAATTCTAGGCTAGAAAAATTTGGTGAAAGATGAGAATGTATGTTGCTTCCTATGTAGTGATATGCATATGCCCCAAAATTGACGAAGGGGGAATATGCAATAGAGGATAGCAGAACAAAGGAGAAAAGGCGTGCTCCATAATATAGATGAATAGGAATCTTATGAAATGGAAAATGCTCATTTCAAAGCACAAATGCAAGGAATTTCCTTGGAGCAAGAGCTAGATATCGTGCCCGACCAAGCTCTATTTTCATGGATGGAAGAAGAAGATGTAGTGTTCATGAATGAAGCTCTGATGACTAGTGTTCCACAAGTGTAGTTGAATTATAATACGAGTTCCAAAAGAAGGCTTGTGGTAGAATAAGTACAACAACCTCTACCACGCCCTCAACCATGTCAACCGCTGCTATAGGAAAAATAGTCTCCATCTCCTATCATTTGGCCTTTTTTGTAACTACATAATCTGTCATTGGTAGAGGAGGCAAACAAGACATCAAGCCTAGTCATGATGAAACATTTTATTTCAAAAATAAGAGAAATACTACCATGCAAGCCTAAGAATCAACCAGTCAGAACACTTAATGTGGTGGAACAACTGACGAAGGTGCCTACTAATGTATCATTATGGGACATCATATCTATTCCCAAAGAAAAGACATTGCTTTGGGAAGCATTAAAGAAAGAAGAAAAAATACCATAGGTGGATGTGACTCAGTTGTGGGGCCTATACCATAGAAAAAAGGCATCTTGCTTGATTTGGGGAATAATTGATGATAAATTGGACTTAATGAGGCATTGATTTGGTGTTGTAAAGTGTTTTTTCAAATCCACACTAGGTCTTGGACCCTTACAAAATGTATTTAACAATGTCTTGTAAAGGTGTTGTAAAGTGTATTTAAATCAAACTTTCACATTGAATTATGTGTCCCAATCCCTAATTGTCCTTTACATCATCACTAATAGGCCCCTATTACCCCATATTGTGCATCTAGAGGCAATATATGATAAAATAACCAGCATACACATCATTTAAACCTTCTTTTCTTATCTCCTAAGAACTCAAATATCAAATGGGCCCCACTGGGACTAATTCACCACCTATGGTGAATGAGTCCCTACCAGGTGAGACTGATTCTCCCAAGGTGGAAAATGACTCCCATTTGGGCTAATTTTGACCTCTGAGCGGGAAAAACTAAAATTTAAGTTTATTATTTTTACATGTCAGCCTTAGGGATCCAATTTATGGGCTAATAAGATGAATTTCCTATAAAATAAACTCTCTAAACCCTAAATCATAACCATTCTTCATTATTCATCTATCATTCTTCCATCTCAAGTCAAGCAAGTCAGGGTTTCATCATTTCAAGTCATTAAGATAGAAATTTTTAGACATTCAAGGGAAGATTCTTCATTTTTGCTACAAAAATTTAAGGTCAATCATCATGGAAAGGTAATAAACTCCATTATTACATGTTTCATTACATTCTTTCTCTATTTAGGTTTAATTACCTAAAACGGATTTGACCAAGGCAAACCCCTATGCCTTAACACTCAACATTTCTCTCTCTTGTCTAGTGTGTTTGTAGATTCAGGCCTCTTGGAAGCTTGGAAATCATTAAAAATCAAGTGGAATTTTTTTTTAAGTCTTATCTTCATTGTCTAAAGCAAAATATCAACAAAATGTCACTTTCAAGTTCAAAAATTAGACTTTCAGAAACAGACACCTATAGAATGCCAAAGTCCAGACTGAGAGATCTTATTTCCTCTTTTGGACCTTTAGAAATTAAAAAGTGGACTCATTGACCATTAGTGGTGAATGAGTCCCATTTCTAGGCCTAAATAGGGTTTTGTACATTTCTGGATACCCTTTTGTCTGAAATGGGTTTTGGGTCAGTTTCATAGAACTACGACTAATTCACCTAGAATGGTGAATAAGTCCCAGTAGGCTAAATTTATAGCATCAAAAACATTTCAAAATTCATTTCCAGCATCCTTCAAGATCTCAGGTGCACACTTTCAGTTTCATCCATTTCTGTTGCAATTTGCATTCATTTCTAGGTGTTTTCTACATATCAAACTATGTTTTCAAACATTACATATTTCAATAGTTTTGTATTCATAATCAGTTAATTTTATCCATTAGCTACATTTAGATCATTGCATTTAGTCATAATTTAATCATACATACCTTAGATTAAATGAACCACCTAGATTTTGTGTTGTGGAATCTATCTCTTTCCTTTAGGTGAAAGACACTAATTGAGCAAAAGAGAGTGATAGCATTCCACCATTTTCTGATGTGGACTCCATTTTCATCCTAATCCTAGCTTGCATTGAATTTTCATTAGAGTTGCATTGGTTAATTTGTATCTAGGGTTTCAAATTTTTCAATTAGTGAAAATGTCATTTAGCTTACATTTTTGTATATAATTTCCTTAATAATTTCTAAAATTTTGTATCTCCATCTTAGGTTTGTATCATACAACATCAAACACATCAAAAAAAATTCAAAATTTCTAAAAATTTTGCAAACAACCCTTATTGGTACTCATTCACTATGTTGGGCGAATCAGTCCCTATTCAAATTTTTAACAAACTGTTACAACATCAAAAACCTTGTTTTTGTGCCTCCTCAGGCTCCTAGTACCATATACTATAGGTCTAGAAAGTTTCTGGAACATTTTTTTATGCATTTTAGTCCAAAACATCATTTTACACCACACATTCTTCAAATCCCTTCAATCCTTAGATCTGAAAAATGCTCCAATTTCTACAATTTTGCATAACATTGATAAAAGTATTTTTCACTTTGGCATATATGCAATGTTTCTATTCATTAAAATTTCCATAAGTTTGTTAAAATTTCTTTTTATTTTTTCATATTCATTATGTACATTCTTCAAATCTTCCATTTATTGGATAAGAATGTTTTGCATCTTTGCACATACATTGTTTATATTACTGAAATATTGCATGATATGGTTACAAGTGCTTTACATTTTTGTTCAAAGAATGCTAGTATCTTACATAACTAGACATATTAAGAAACATTCCCTATCTTATCCCTTTAAGAGTGTTTTCGTGATAGAGAATACAACTTTGAAAATTCCTAATGATCATATTTTTTCTTCTCCTAATATATCTCCTATTGGAAAAGAAGATATTTTGGTGATAGAAGAACCAATTAATGAGTGTTTTTATAATTCAAGTTGTTTCTCTCCTCTTACCTCTTTTTGTGGACAAGACATTAATAAACAAGATAACACAAACATATGTAACCATAACACTAACATTTTTTTTTCTCCTAGTATCTATCCTTGTTGTGAAGATGATACTTTGATGTTAGAAAACCTATTTTGTGAAGGTCATGAGAATATTAGTTGTCCCCCTTCCCCTAACGAAATCCTTGTTGAGCATGACAATTCAACCCTTGATCCTTCCCCTACATGTGATAAAGCCATTTTAGAAGAACCAATCCTTAAGTGTCAAGAACATTTGGTTTGTTGTTCTCCTAAAAACCTTCCTCCTAGGGAGGATATCATGATGCAAGACAAGGATAAATCTCACTTGCTAAGGGATGTTAACATTATTCAACCTCAACTCATTATTTACCCTCCTTCACATAAAACTCACACTCAAACCAAACCTGAACTTGTCCTTTACCCATCTAAGAATAATGTATCACAATAGTCGAGTCACAATATCATTGCTCATACATATAACACTCTCAACAACAAAGCACAATGCCCCTACCCTTGCCTAACACTATAATCCCTAATCCTATATTACCAGGACCTCTTAGTGGAAAGGAGTACAATCTTGTCGACCAAATAAAGAATACTCCTGCTAAGATATCATTATGGGACCTTATTCAAGTCTCCCCTCATTATCACACCATGATTCAAAATGTCTTGCAACAAGTCTTTGTCCCTTCTAATACACAACCACATGATATCACAACCATGATTCAAGCCATAAATGCTGAAATTATTTTCCACCAAAGTGAGCTTCCTCCATTGGAAGTGCAAAAACAAAATGAACCTTTTATGATTATCGATCAATACAAACGAAAAGGGATTAAGATAATTCTTGTGGATATTGGTTCTTCTCTTAATGTATGTGGAGTGAATCTTCTTGATAGACTTGGTGTTGATAAATCAAACATTCAACCCAATCCTTTATCCATCAAGGGATTTGAAAATCTATGTAAACAATTGCTTGGTGTGATCACTTTACCTATTACAGCTGGAATGACCACATTGGAAACACCAATTAATCTTATGCCTAATGATCTTGCATATAACCTTCTCTTAGGCTGACTGTGGATTCATGCAATGAATGTTGTGCCTTCTACTCTTCATCACAAAATGAAATACCTCTACAAAAACAAAGTGTACACACTTGAAATTGACATTCATCCAAACAGTAGTTTGAATATCAAGCAAAACAAATAAAATCCCTTGAACACATTAACACCAACCACACAAGTGGAACCTACAAAACTAATAGACAAACAAAAACAAGTCATTATGCTATTAGAAGATGATTGGGGTTCCTTGGATTTCGAACATGACTTCATGGGTGAGTACAAAACCATCCACCAAGATTCAAATAAGGAAAAAGAAACAACAATAATTGCAACACAAACTTTGGACGACCTTTCGAAAGCATCAAATTTAGACAACAAAGAAAATTACAGAACAAACTTTGAAGAACTTAATCAAGAACAACCACTAACTTCAAAACAAATGAAAAATCTTTATGGACAAGGTAATGAAATTATGAAACAACTTGGATATAGTGGAAAAGGATGTGGTGCTAACAAGAAAGGTATCTGCAACCCTATCGATCCTATCACACAATAAACAACTCATGGTCTAGGTTATTGTCCTGTGATAGAATTCACCAAGCCCTCACTTAACATCAACACTCTCACACAAAAATCCTCTAAACAAGCTTTAACTGTAAAGCATCATGAACTAATTGACACTAGTGGTCTACATAATTCTCCTTTTCCAACAATCAAACAAACACCTACATCTTCACTTAATGTCAATGTCATCTCACAAGACACCAAGGATTTGTATTCGATAGATTTTCCCTCCTATAAGAGTGAGAACAAAATCTTGCAATCTAGAGAAACTTGTGTAAGTATGACATCTACTACTAAGCAATATGTATCTTTGTCACAAACCACAAGACCACCTTCTCCCCTTGATCAATATGTATGGGCCAAAAGTTGGCAATATGATGGGTATGTGGCTAAAAACTTTGTTTTTACCCAAAATTGATGAAACAAAAAGGGTTTATAAAGGAGATTCTCATCTTTCCACCAATATAAATTATTCTTTAGTTTGAATTTAATAAGTAATTATTATTCATTTTCTATTCAAATTATGACTAAAGTCCTGATTGATAGACTAGTTGAAAAACATCTATAGCTTTCGAACGGTATCACATTTTTTGAATCCAAAACATGCATCACATTCTATGCTTCACATACTATAGGATTAAAAAAAGAAAAATTGATTTTCATGAAGTTTTGACCAAGTTAAGGTGGTTAGACATATGATTTTTTTTATATTTTTTAAAATTTGTAATAAAAAATTCATATATAGTTATTTACATGGAAAAAAATTACAAAAAAATATTCATCACATCGGGACATGAGTCCTCTACTTATATCTAAAATATTATAAATTTTTTTTATCATTTTATTGTGGTTAGGGTGGTCAGATAGACACCTACTTCTTATTTTTTCCCTGAAATTTAAGTACTACTGCATTGAAATTTCAAATTTTCACCAAATAGTATTTTTTTTCTTAAACAAACCTAGTAGTTTAGAAACTACATTCAATTTTCTACAGATTCTATTCTTACATATTTTAAAAATAATATAGATAACTTATTCAAATTTTTACGTCAAGTTTCCTAACTCTAATTTTTCTGATTTTTTTGCCACTTAAGGGCCTATTTTTTCCATGATGATCCTGAACATACCCAGGTATAAATTTGGTATGGTTGAGCACAAATCCCATTCTAAGGCACAAATTTTCCCATAGCCACCTATGTGCATACCAACTAGTGTATGTTTATCTTTTGGACTTCTCACCCGATGAACAACCAAGAGTTTTGTTGCCTTAAAGTGAGTATGCATTTTTGGACAAATAACTTAGATCTGATTTACAACTAGTTGAACAAATGGTCAAATCTTGACCCACCTCTTTCCATTGTATGATTGTGTATCTTCATTGTTTGACTTAGGATCTTGGATCTTGGGGGCTTGATTGCCTTCTTGATCTTTGTCATTCTTTGTCATCTACATCTATACACTTGGACCTCTCTTGAATGTCTACTTTAGTTTAAGTCTAAGGCAAGTTCATCCTCTCACTAAAATGGGGGCTAAATGTACCATAGGAAAAAAAAAACTTACTTGATTTGGGGAATAATTGATGATAAATTGGACTTAATGAGGCCTTGATTTGGTGTTGTGAGGTGTTTTTCACATACACACTAGGTCTTGGACCCTTTCAAATGCATTTAACGATGTCTTGTAAAGGTGTTGTAAAGTATTGTAAAATAATTTCACGCCTCTCTAGACTTAATGAACCCATTTCTCCCTAATTCAACATTATAAAATGTATTTAAATACATCTTCACATCAATCTATAGGGCTCATAAACTGAAATTAATGTTAATTTAGTGTTGTAATGTGTTTTACCCATTCACACTGGAAGTTGTTCCTTTTTAGGCTATGTGGAACTCATTTAGTGTTGTAAAGTGTATTTAAATCACACTTTCGCATTGAATTATGTGTCACAATCCCTAATTGACCTTTACATCATCACTAATAGGCCCCTATTACCCCATATTGTGCATCAAGAGGCAATATTTGATGAAATAACTGACATAGACATCATTTAAACCTTATTTTCTTCTACTAAGAATCCAACTATCAAATGGGCCCCACTGGGACTAATTCACCACCTATGGTGAATGAGTCCTTGCCAAGTGGGACTAATTCACCCAAGGTGGCGAATGAGTCCCATTTGGGTCGATTTCGACCTTTGAGAAATAAAAACTAAAATTTAATTTCATTATTTTAACATGTCAGCCTTAGGGATCGAATTTATGGGCTAATAAGGTGAATTTCCTATAAAATCAACTCTCTAAACCCTAAATCATAACCATTCTACATTATTCAACCATCATTCTTCCATCTCAAGTCAGCAAGTTAGTGTTTCATCATTTCAAGTCATTAAGATAGCAATTTTTAGACATTCAAGGGCATATTCTTCATGTTTTGTTGCAAAAATTCAAGGTCAATCATCATGGCAAGGTAATAAACTCCATTATTACATGTTTCATTACATTGTTTCTCTATTTACGTTTAATTATCTAAAAAGGGTTTGACCAAGGCAAACCCTTATGCCCTAACATTCAACATTTCTCTCTCTTGTCTGGTGTGTTTACAAATTAAGGCATCTTGGAAGCTTGGAAATAATTAAGAATCAAGTTGAATTTTTTTTTAAGTATTCTCTTCATTGTCTAGGGAAAAATATCAACAAAAAGTCACTTTCAGGTTCAAAAATCAGACTTTCGAAAGTGGACACCTGTAGAAATCCAAAGTGCAGATTTAGAGCTCATGTTTCCTCTTTTGGATATTCAAAAATTAAAAAGTGGAATAATTCATCATCAGTGGTGAATGAGTCCCATTTCTAGGTCTAAACAATATTTTTTGCATTTTTGGATACCCTTTTATTCGAAACAGTTTCTGAGTCAAATTCACAAAACTAGGACTAATTCACCTAGAATGGAAAATGAGTCCTAGTATGATAAATTTATAGCATCAACAACATTTCAAATGTCATTTCTAGCCTCTTTCAAGATCTTAGGTGCACACTTTCAATTTCATCCATTTCTGATGCAATTTGCATTCATTTCTAGGTGTTTTCTGCATATCACACCATGTTTTCCAAAATTACATATTTCATTAGTTTTGCATTCATAATAAATAAATTTTATCCATTAGCTACATTTAGATCATTTCATTTTATCATAATTTATTCATACATACCTTAGATTAAATGAACCACCTAGATTTTGTGGTGTGGAATCTATATCTTTCCTTTCAGTGAAAGACCCTAATTGAGCAAAAGAGTCATAGCATTCCACCACTCTAAAATATATGGTTCGTGGCTAAAGCGGAGACAAAGGATCTATGTCACTCCCTCAAGCTCCAAAAGTAGCACCTTATATGAATGATGTAGGAAATGCAAAAGAGAAAGAGGTAAGCAAGCCAAAGCCCACACCTTTCTTTTTAACACTTATTGTGGGAGGTAAGCTTTTGCATAACAATATGATTGATTCAGGGGCTAGTGTGACTATCATGCCAAAAAAAGTGGTTGATTCCTTGAAACTTAAGTATGAGCCCCTTGAAAAAGGAATCATGCAACTAGATAGGAAGAAGGTTCTGACCATTGGTCAGATAAAGGATCTATCTTTGACCCTCTTATCATGTCCAAGCCAAACAATCACACAAGAAATAGTAGTGATAGGCACTCCCTTGGTCTTTAGAATGTTTCTTTCAAGATATTTTACTACAAATCTTGGAAGATACTTAGCGCTTGACTGGTCCCACCTAATATTGAGAACCAAGCATGGGGCGAAGATGAAGATTTTGTTTGAATCTTTGCACCCCAAACACATTGCAGACAATGCAGTCCTATGCTTTAAGGTCATACATACCTCCTGTAATGTCATAGAATTCCACATTTTGGCATTTTTTCCTAGCATTTATGATTCCTTGAAATATTAATGATAAAATCCCATGGGTTAAAATTTTGCGATTTTGATTCCATGCAAAATTGTGGCTAAGCGACAAAAGCTTGCTGACATGTTTCCTAAGAATCTAGGCTCTAGAGAAATGCGTGATTTGTAGAAATCTGCATGACATGCTAGCATCCTGGCAGTTTCCTGAGTTCAAAATGTGGAATCTGGAATACTGACCCTTGATACATGTGTCCTAGCGGTTACATTCTAAAAGTAACGACTCTTTACTGCCCTTGCAAGCATTAAAAACCCCTCTTTGGCTCCCATTTGAGGGTTGGAAGACATCATACAATATTTCTTATCACTTTCTCCAATTTAGAGTTCTCTTCACCTTTGATAGTAGTGCTCTCACAAGCGACACCATGTTGGACTGAGGTCCTCCCAATAGCAGTAGCAACTCTCAAGTAAGCACTCAACGGTGCATCCATGTGCTCCAGAGAGGGTCTAGGCCCATGGGTAACATTCTCTCTCTTTCACTTCCCATTCATACTTCATTTACTATGTTGTGTTGTGGGTTCTACTCCTAAGCAAGTTTTGCTTTCACCACACGCTTCTTGTGGTGCAGACTCTACTCCTGAGCGGGTTTTTCTTTCACCACATGCTTTGTTTACTTCCTTTGCATTACTTTCCAACTTGGTTGTCTGTGGAGGTGGGAACACCAAAATGGGGATCTGACTGAGGTAGGCCCCTATACGACCACCCAACAATTTTCCTCTCGTTCTTTTCTGTGTAATTCACAAAAAGGAGCTTGGAGTGAAGATTCAAACATCTAGAGAAAGGTAAGCTTTCTCCAAGCATCCTTTCATTCATTTCAATTTCTAGTTTTCTGATTAGTTATATAGTTAATTATGCCTTAGACTTGAGCTTAGAAGTAAATCTTATTTCTATCTATTCAAGTTCCTAAAATCTCTATCATTTAAGATGCTAGTGCGTCCTTAAGACAACACACCACACTAGAGTCCTAAAATTTCACTGATGTCTTTTGGCTGAGAGCTCCCTCTTTTGAGACAAAAATCTCTTAGTTTTTCTCTCTCAAGGTCTCTGGTAGTTTTTTCCAAATAATAATTGAATCTTAGTTTCTTATCATTCCGCTAATCTGTTATTTTGAGGTTTATAAGGTCATTTTGTTCCCTGGTGATCTCTTGAGCAAGGAGAGACCTGTGTGCAACAAATCCCTCTTATATCACATTTTGGTGAACCCGACGTGAATGTCGGATCTTTCTTCATGATGTTGCATGTTTGTGACAATGACTATTCTAAGGAAGATTTCAATATGTTGGAAGATGCTCTAGATGACTTTTTAGAAGTGTTCTCCTCTATTCATAAATCTCCTGAACAAATTTCCTCTCGGTAGGCTGAGGAGTTAGTAAATGTGGTAGTGGTCATTGTGGCTCCTCTGAGCCCTAGGAAACCCATCATTTACGTGACCCTGGCTGACTCTTCAGTCTATGGGATTTCATGTCATAGCGATTCATTAGAATTATACTCAAGGTTCATGAAAGCTATAGACTCTATGTCTTATAATGTTGTTGGGCACACATATCCTACAAGGAGTAATTAACAAAAGTTGGATAAAAAACCTTCCATTCCTGCATCACAACCATCTGTTCTAACTTCTTTACCACCTTCTCAACCAAGCCTTCCTTCAACACCTAAACTTGCAATGAAAGTACCTGATGATTATGATCTTGTCGAGAAACTTCGCATTACTACGACTAAGAACTCACTTTGGGACTTACTTCAGACCATTCCGGTTTATCAGGAGATTCTCTAGGAAGATTTACTAAAGATTATCTTTCATGCCTCCACTAGGCCTATGAATGTTAATGCATTGTTGGCTCATATTCACGCAGATTTTCTGAATATCACATTCCATCAACAAGAACTCCCACCTCTGGACATGTACAGAAGCAAGCAGATCCCTTAATGATTATAATTAATGTTAACAATATCAGTATTAGGCATACCCTCACTGACACTAGTTTGGATCTCAACGTTTTTGGTATGGACCTATTACCTAAGATTAAAATTGATTCATCTTCCTTAGTGGCTTAATCCTTGTACATTTGTGGATTCAATAATGTTGGCGGCCAAGATATAGGTATGATAATACTACCTTTGTAGCTAGGCCCCTTTACCTTACCCACGTTGGTCTATGTGATGCCTGGACCTTTACCATATAACCTCCTTTTAGGCAGACCTCAAGGATTCATGCTATGGGTGTGGTGACTTCCACTTTAGACAATTCTTTGAATTTCATTGCAAATAAATGAGTAGTTATAGTTAAAGAAGATGAAGAAGTTGTTCATGTCTATGAGTTGGCCACTGTGGGTCGTGCTTTAGTTGTATCTACTCTCAATAATTGTATTCCATCTTTGACCACCGATTCTATGGCATGTTCTTTATTGACACCCTCTGTCGAAGTTGTTCCTAGAGTGAGTATTGAAAATGAAGAACCACCTAAAGCAGAAAACCTTGATTCTCCTTCATATGCTTCTACAATAGACACTTTCTTTGGTGATGATTGGGTCTCCTTGAATTTCTCTAAATTCTTTGTTGCAAAATACAAGGAAAACCCCTCTTCAATAGACTTTCTAGGTAACTTCGAGATGAAGGTGGATGATACTGCCATGGAGGAGAAGTGTGATCCACTTAAGGAGGTCACTCCTTCCTTCACTGAGGAGAGTAATCCCCTCCTGCAAAAGAGATTAATGTTTATGAACCTTGTAAAGAATGTGGGAGTACTCTCGTAGAAATGTTTGACATCCATTGATGGTATGAAATTCTCTACGTGGAGCCGCTGCCTCCTAAAGTTTTGCAAAATTGTTATGGGTTTAGATATGAGCTTGCTTCTTAATATAGCTATGGGAAAAAATTTCTAGGGTGTATTGAACAAGGAATTTAGGTCCCTATCTAGTTCAATCCATGACAACGCTATCTAGGTTTGGGATGCTCTATAGAACAATCCAAGCAAAATCCTTGGTGGAGTGTTAATATAATTTCAGCCGAGTCACTGAGCCTGTTTCATCCTAAGTTAATAGAGGAAAGGAGGTAGGCTGAGAAGGTCCCTCTAGATTTATTCTCTTTAGATGAAGTGCTAGAGGAATTTCTTGGTGCTTATTCCCCATTTCATCCTTATCATCACAAGAAATGGTTCCTGTATTGCTTGCATAGTCAAGCATACTTTGGAGAGTTTGTTTTGAGTGTTGATGAGGAAGAACCTCTATCTAACATCGGTAATGATGACACGATATCCCATCCTGAAGACTGCATTTCCCTTCTTAAAGGAGATACTGTTGAAGTTTCTATGGATCCTAAATCCTCAGAAAAAAGTTATCAAGATCAAGAAATGTCTCTCTTCGTAAGAAGCAAATGAACACTCGGATCTCTTACATTTTCATCCTGATATATTTGCTTTGAAATATGAGGATATGCTCAGTATTGATGAATCTATAGTGGTTCACAATACCATCCTATGTCCTAATGCCAAGTGAGTTAAGTAAAAAATCTAAAAGATCAATCCCAAGGTGGCATTGATGGCCAAGACTGAGATAAAGAAACTGTTAAAAGCATGATTTATTTGTTTGATTGACTATTCCCCCTAGATTTTGAATATAGTTACCATTAGTAAGCCTAATGGTCATGTCCGTATATGTATCAACTTTCATGATCTTAATAAGGCTTCTCTTAAGGATGATTTTTTGTTGCCTAATATTGATATGATTGTGGATTCGACTGTAGGCCATGCATTACTATCTTTCATGGATGGCTTCTCAGGTTAGAATCAGATTCGTATTAACCCAGATGATCAATACAAGACAACCTTCACTACCTCGTGGGGTACTTTCTATTATGTGGTCATGCCCTTTGGATTAAAGAATGTGGGAGCTACTTTCCAATGGAAGATGACCCTGATATTTCATGATTTTATCCATAAGATCTTAGAAGATTACATTGATGATATATTGGAAAAATCGACAACCCATCAAGGCCACGTAAAGAACCTTCATCTTATTTTTGAAAGGATTTGAATTTATAAGATGAGACTAAATCCTCATAAGTTTGTCTTCGCTGTTCATGTAGGCAAGCTTTTGGGATTTATAGTTTCTCACCATGGGATCAAAGTTGATACAAATAAGATTGATGCCATTGTTAACATGCCTCCACTAAGGAATATCACTGAGTTGCAAAGTTTACAGGGGAAGATTCAGGAAATACATGGATTTATATCTCAATTGGTTGATCGTACCCTTCCCTTCACTCATTTATTGAAAAAGGATGTTCACTTCATATGCGATGAAGAGTGTCAAAAATCCTTTGAATCAATCAAAGCCTATTTGGCCAATCCTCCTATATTGATGCTGACTATGAAAGACAAACCCTTTCTGCTTTACCTCGCCACATCACCATATGCTTTGGCAGCCACTTTTTTCTCAATATGATGACATAGGGAAGGAGAGAATGGTATATTACATTATCCATGTTCTAATTGACTATGAAACCCTTTATTCCTCCATGGAGAAGCAATGCCTTTCTCTTATCTTCACTACACAAAAGTTGAGACACTATATTCTCCATGCTGAAACACACGTCATAGTAAAAAATAAATATTTTAAAACATCTATTCTCTAGCACTAACCTGGCTAGAAGATTAGTGAAATGGGTTATGTTGCTTTCTAAGTTTGACATAAAGTTTGTTACTCATAAGTCAATAAAGGGTAAAGCATTTGCAGATTAGCTAGCAGACACTCCCTCATCTCGCTCCTTTCTAGGGTTGGATTTGTTTCCTGACAAAATTTTTGTTGTAACTAATCGTGACCTTGAATGGAAAATTTATTTCAATGGATTGAGGTTTCAAACTAGTTTTGAAGCTGGTGCATGGTCTTGATATCCCCCGAAGGTAATTTGGTTCCTCTATCCTTTTGAATATATTTTCCTTGCACCAATAACATTGTTGACTACAAAGCCCTTATTGTTGGCTTATGTGTCGTGATTGTACTAAGAATCAAATGTCTTCGTATTCTAGGAAATTTTAAAATTATCGTGAACTAGATAATAGGAACCTATCAAGCCAAGGAAAGTAAGTTGTCCCGATATCAATACTTTTCCTTGTGCTTGCTTAAATAGTTCTCCTCTTTCATGATAGACAATGTCCCTAGGAGAGAAAATAAACATGTTGATGCCATGGCAAGCACTACATCCTTGGTACTTTTAGAAGATACGAAAGAATACCACTTCGTGGTCCAGGTCCTATGGAACCCTACAATTCCCAACCAACCCAAAACTGAGTTCCTTGTATGTTCCCATGTCAACTCTAGAGAATGATTTTCTAATATCTATAACTACCTAAACACTGGAAACTTTCCTAATGATGCAACAAAGAATGATCACACTCATATAAGAAAGCTTTTGGTGCATTATGTTATTCTATCTGATGTCCTTTATTGAAAGGCCTATAATGGCTTTCTTCTCAAGTGTCTCACCAAAGCGAAAATACACCTTTCCCTTAAGGAAGCCCATTCAGGCTCTGGGGGTGAACACTTTGGTGGTAGATCCTTGGCAAGAAGACTGATACACATGGGGTACTATTGGCAAGCGATGGAATGAGATTCCTTTGATTTTGTTAAGAAGTACCTCCAATGTTAGCAACACAGTCATCTTATTCATGCACCTGCCCAAGAACTACAAAATCAAACTTCTCCTTGGCCATTTGCAAAATGGGGCAGCGATATTATTGGAAAAATATCACCTCATTCTTCCAAAGGACATACCTTTATCATTACTGCTATGGATTACTTCATGAAATTGGTCAAAGCTATTCCACTCCGATCCACAAATGCTGAACCTATCTATAGTTTCCTCATGAATAACATCATTTCTTAGTTTAGATTTCCCACTATGCTTGTTTCTAACAATGGTACACCATTTGAGAACAAGGAAGTGAAGAAGTTCCTCGAGAAATTTCATATTCAGCATACATTTTCCACATCGTACTATCCATAATGCAATGGTCAATTAGAAGCATCTAACAAAACTCTTGAGCTTATTCTCCATAAAATAGTTAATAAGCATGGTAAGGATTGGCATATTCAATTAACATACGCTTTTTGGGCTTATTGGACAAGTGTTTGTATGGGCACAAGAACAATGCCTTACAACCTTGTGTATGGTATTGAAGCTGTTATGCCGTTAGAGTTGGAAATTTTGTCTTTGTGGGTTTCCCTTAAAGGGTTAATTGACAATGGCACCTACCAAGTTAACCATTTGCATTAGGTGGAGATGCTCAATGAGTGTCATTTATGGGCCCTTGAACATCTTAAAGCTTATCAACGGTAGTTATCTAGACAATATAATCAGAGTGTGCTTCCTGGGACATTTAAAATAGGTGATTTGGTTTTCTATGAAAACCAAAGAAATGTAAAAGCACCACCTGATTAGAGAGGAAATTTCACCCCTAATTGGTTAGGCCCTTACATTGTGATCTACATATATAGTTCACGTTCCTATGGATTTTCATCTATGGATGGAACACCTTTAAAATAGCCCATTAATATGAAACATCTTCACTGATACTACACGTAGTGTTCTATGTGTCATCTGTGTGGTGTTCTCTTTATATAAGGGTAGTAGCACTACATATGTTGACATCATTCATTAACACATTATGAACATTTTGTGTTATGATATGACCACATGTGTGTGTGGGACTATGCATCACATTACATCTTTTAAGGTGATTAGATCATCATTGTATTTAATCATCATACAACCATATGTGTTTATTAAATCATGTTAGCATCTAATGAAGTATGCATCCCTATGAGAATATAACATCCATAGCATAAACGTAGATAAAAATAATGAACATACACATCCAAATGAACAATTCCGTGAGATCATAATCAATGAATCCATACACACACACACACACACATATATATATACGCATGTATGCATCAAATGTCATGTACATGTATCAGTCCACTAATATAAAAAATGAGTGGTTGTTGAATATGTGTCTATACAAAAGATCTACAACTATATATGTATGTATATGTATCTCACTATAAAAATGATATACAAAATGGATGATGAGCCTCTAATCACTATGGTTCATGGCTCTTGGGGCCCTTTGGCTCTAGTGGATGCTCTGGAACCCTCAGGAGGGGTTGAATGGAAGTCATGGAGTGTGAATGATGTGAGTGTGATATGGAAAAAGCTACCCACATCCCTATGATCTCTCCCTGTAAAGAAAAGATGGTTAACTCCACCTGCCTCAACTCATCCCATAGCTATTGAACATCTATTGGGATCACAACTATAAGCTACCCATCAAGGTCATCGAGATGGATCTAGAAGGTGTCACATGCTTGCTTGGTATCCATCCTCAGTACCATGTCTTTCTCGACGAGTGTCATCTACAACTCTCATGACAGTTGATTGCACTATCCTCAAACATTCATTAGCTCTACAGTAAGTTGGACAATCTCCATGCCCCACTCCTTGTAATTGGTCCTCAAGTGTGCAATTGGCTCGAAACTAGGGGCATGTCATCCCACAAATGCTAGCCAGTAAGCCTCAATGACCGATCCCTAGATCGACATATCAGGGGAAACCTTTGAAATGCACTGAGCTATAAGCCCAACCCATCCCTATGCATTCTTCACAAACATAGAGAAAGAAAGAGATATCAGTATAACAAGGCATATATACACATATATCATAAACAAAAAACTAAAAGTATAGAAACATAAACAACATATCCCATATACTTGGGTCCCCTAGCTTCCATGTCGATTCAAGGTGAGGGTAGGTGCGAGGACTTGTACCACAAGCATTGATGAATACTCCTAGTGATAATAGCATTGTCGTAGCTACAGTGGAAGATGATGGTGCCGAAGAGATGGGAGTAGCTAGTAGGGGATCCGACCCCCTCTGCTGCCTCAGCCTCAGTGGTGTTGCCTCATCCTCCTGTGGTGCCTCCTCCTCCTCACCGACCTATTGTCGACCTCTCTACATGTTCTGTAGGGGCTGGGGTGGAAATTCCCCCTATGGACTGGGATTCCCTCTCAGGGCATCCTCACCAAACACAGGAGTAGGATGCTGCCTCTCCCACCATTATGAAAAATTAGCCACTACTGCGACATTCTCCACCACCATAATAGGGAATGATCATGATCGGGCTCATCATCATCTAAGGGGACAATATCAATAATAGTGGGGTGAGGGCAATCCCCAAACCTTTTTGCACTCCTATAAGCCCTAATGTAGGTGGGCACATTTGCTTGAATAGTCTGAGGTTGACCATGTTATCACATGACCTGACTCCAATAATAAGGTACTATGATATAATCTATCTGAATGATTAAAAATGATCCTGTTGCAGGTTCCTCAAGTACCTATTTTTGTCCACCCATCTGAAAAATTGGTAGGGTCTCCACCAAACCCCATCTACAGTAAGAGTGTTGAACTATAAAGTCCAAAACTGTAGGTCCCTGAATCTCCACTGGGCTTTCATGTCATACCAGTGGGCCATGGGAATTTGATATGGCTATCACTGGGGAAAACTAACTAGCTAGATGAACATGATGTGGGCAAAGGCCCACACCTGTAAAAGTGTGCATGTCATAAGGCTACGATACTCATAATGCACATACTAGCATAGCTCCTAGTAGAGGTGCGTTAACATGTTGCGCCCCCAAGAAAAAAATAGTCCTATGCTCTACTATCTCATTGATAGTATGGATGAGGCCCTCGTGTAGGTGTGAGCCTCTCCCATCAATTGTGATAAAGAAGGCAATGGTCATGACTAGGACTCGACACAACAATGGTGTAGTGGTCCTCGCATGGTCATACCAATGCATATAAATATGGACCATTCCATTGTCGTCATCCATCCTCCCATGGCATGTCATCTCTAGCATGGTAAACACGTGCTAGAGACTAACCCGCTCTAGATGTGTGACCTCATCCTTCAATAGATAGTCCCTCTCCTCATGAGTGAGTTAGAATGCTTGACCTCCCAGATGCTCCTAAATTTTTGGGTACTCTTGTAAAAAGTGAAAAAAATATGAATCAGAACATCAAATTTTTGCATGAAAACAAAAAATTAAATAAGACCTATGCACGCCGTGTGGACATCTGCACGTCGCCAATGTGTCCTTCACTACCATGGTCGCCTCGAAGATGGCAACGCATCTTCGAGACAAAAATGTGGAGTCGATACCCCAACACTTATGTTAGATGACATGTATGTTGGATGAAGGTGTAGAAAAAAGATGCTTGCATGCCTCGTTAACAGAAAACATGCTAAAAATGAGCTAAAAATCATGACAAACAGGGCTTAGAGACCTACCTGGTCCAACTCGTGGCCCTCGGTGATGTCCTGGACCATAGTTGCTCCGACCTTGGTGCCTCGTACTACCTCCTACTTGGCATTTTTCCACCTCTTCTCTCACAAAAGTCAACAATTTTCTCGTAGTGAATATTGAAAATGACCCTTCTAGGGGCCCACCTAGGTATATATAACTCCCCCGAGGCCCATTTTTCCTAGACCTTGTGGCTCCCTGATTTCTCCTAAATTTTCCCCACCAAGATGGTGGAAAACTCAAGAGGGGGCATAAGGTCATCTCTTGATCATATTTTTCCTCCGAATTGACAACTTTTTTTTTCATTCCTCTCTCTATAGTAGCTTTCTTCTAACTTTTCGAAGCTGACCAAAAATTTGAGTTTTGCAAGTTAACCTTCCGTACCAGTTAGCTTGACATTAGTGGCCACTATGGTCTCTCTATTGGTATGCAAATCTATAAAATTTAAAATTTGGATGAAATTTTTTCTTTTCTACTTTAGTGAGGCTAATTTTTTTTTCCAAAATCGAGCACACTAAAGTGGGTGAAAAAGGTAATGTTGCAGAATTGCACCTAGAGGAAATTCCACATTTTGGCATTTTTTCCTAACATTTATGATGCCTTGAAACATTAACGAAAAAATTCCATGGGTCATAATTTCATGATTCAGACTCCATGTGGACTTGTGGCTGAGTGACAAAATCCTGGAAATACATTTCCTCAGAATCTAGGCTTTGGATGAATGTGTGGTGCATAGACGTTTGTGTGATGTGCTAGCGTCTTGGCAGTTTCCTGAGTTCAAAATGTCGAATCTAGAATATGAACCCTTGAGACACTTTTCCTAGAGGTTACATTCTAAAAGTAATTACTCTTTGTTGCCATTGCAAGCATTAAAAACCCCTCTTTGTGTCCCATTTGAGGGTTGGAAGACATCACACAAGCTTTCTTATCACTTGCTCTAATTCAGAGTTCTCTTCACCTTTGATAGTAGTGATGTCACAAGCAAATCCATGTCGGACTGAGGTCCTCGTAGCAGTAGTAGTAGATCTCAAGCAAACACTCAATGGTGCATCCATGTGCTTTGGAGAGGGTCTAGGCCCATGGGTAACGCTCTCTCTTTCACTTCCCTTTCATACTTGTTCATTTACTATCTTGTGGTGTTAGTTCTACTCCTAAGTGGGTTTTTCTTTCACCACACACTTTGTTTACTTACTTTGCATTCCTTTCCAACTTGGCTATCTGTGGAGATGAGAACACCAAAATGGGGGTCTAACTGAGGCAGGCCCCTATACATCCACCCAACAATTTTCCTCTCATTCTTTTGTGTGTAGCTCATGAAAAGGAGCTTGGAGTGAAGATTCAGACATCTAGAGAAAGGTAAGCTTTCTCCAAGCATCCTTGCATTCCTTTTTGTTTCTATTTTTCTAATTATTTATATAGTTTAGTACACCTTAGACCTGAGGTTAGGATTAAAGCTTGTTTCTATCTATTCAAGTTCCTAAACTCTCTATCACTTAGGATGCCAACGCATCCTTGAGATGATAGCATGCAGCACTAGCGTCCTAAAATTTCGCCGACATCTTTTGGCCAAGAGCTCCCTCTTGTGAGATAGAAATATTTTAGATTTGTTGTTCTCAAGGTTTCTAGTAGATTTTCTCGAATCATAAGTAAATCTTAGTTTCTTATCATTTTGCTAATTTGTTATTCAGAGGTGTATAAGGGAAATTCATTCCCTAGTGATCTCTCGAGAAAGGAGAGACTTTTGTGCAGTGAATCCCTCTTATATCACACCTCCATCTCTCAGCAAGAGAGATATTGTGTAAAAATGTTGGAAGATGAAGAAGATATAAGTGATTGGACTCCCAAAGAGGAGGTGCTACTCAACCAATTCATTGACTCCGATCCATTCAAAAGCTTCCATGCAACAGGTCAAGGCACCTATGTGATTTTCGATGATGATAAATTCTTTCCATAATTAATGAAGGATGGAGAGGAATGTGATGATCTAGATGATAATCGTCTATGGGCCCTATATTTTGATGGTGCTAAGTGCAAAGCTAGCTCTAGAGTGAGTGTCCAACTAATCTCTTTGACAGGATTAGAAAGCCTCAAAGCTTACCATTTTTAGTTCTCATGCTCCAACAATGATGTTGAATATGAAGCCTTGGTTCATGGGCTTATTCTTGCAAAGCAGATAAGCGCAAGGAGAATACAACCTTTCAAATATTTAGAGGTAGTGGTGATCCATGTCCATAGAGAAGCAACTGCAAAAAACAAGAACGAAGTTGTACAAACATTGAATTTTGGATCTTATCGACGACTTCAAAGCTTTCAATATACAAGCTATTCCCTGATCACAAAATAGTGTTGTTGATTAGATGGCTTTTGTTGGCTCACAATTTGAACCAATTTCTAATCCGACCAAGTACATTGTGGTGCAAGTCATTGTCCAACCCTCAATTCTCAACAATGATGAAAACTAGAAAGTATTTGATGATGACATCCAAATTGCTTCCTTCATACAAAAATTAGGGACAACTTCCAACTATGTACCACCAGGAGGAGAATTTCTTGAGGAGCAAGTCATCCAATTAAAAGGGAACAAGCTTCCTTGAGGATTATTTTCTCTCTAAAATATCTTTGATTTTGAAGACACAAGAAATGGAAATCAAAGATTCACTACAAATGCAAGGGATTATGAAGAGCTTGATGTCAAAAGCAACAAAAAGATGAAAGTCAAAAAAAAAGTTCCTCACAAGGACAAGAAAATACTAAAGGATCTATGTTTCAAATATGATGGTTTTATCACTTGGACCTATGATGATCTGAGAGGTTATGACCCAAGTATAATTTAGCATACCATTGACTTGGCATAAGGATCCAAACTCATCTGACAGAAGCAAAGGCTAGTCAACCCATTTAGGTCGAAGCATTGATGCCACAAGAGCTAACCAAACTGGTCAAGTCAAAGATCATATACCCTATAAAAAATTCTACTTGGTTGCCAAATTTGGTTCTAGTC
Organism: Sequoia sempervirens; assembly: GCA_007258455.2. NCBI lineage: Eukaryota > Viridiplantae > Streptophyta > Pinopsida > Cupressales > Cupressaceae > Sequoia > Sequoia sempervirens. The sequence goes on along the minus strand of VDFB02256132.1, from coordinate 217,249,107 downwards.
CAAAAAAAGAACGGTGATATTCAACTTTTATGTCAATTTCCAAGATTTGAATAAAGCCTCATTAAAAGACCATTACCCCTTGCCATTGATGGAGCAGATCATGCAAACTGTGGGAAAATCAGAGATGTTCTTTTTTTTAGATGGTTTTTCAGGATATAATCAAGTCTATGTGAAGGAAGTCAACCAACATAAGACAATGTTTACCACTAAGTGGGGAATTTTTGCATACTCAAAGATGTCATTTAGACTTTCCAATGCTAGTGCAACTTTTTAATGAGCAATGGATATTTATTTCAAGGGATTGATCAACCTGATTATCCTAATATATCTAGATGACCTAATGGTCTTTTCAAAATCAAAAGATGATCACTTTGATCATCTAGAGAAGGTTTTCTAGAAATGCCAACAGTTTGGGATTTCTTTAAATACCAAAAAATGTGTCTTTGGAGTACCTCAAGGTAAGATCCTTGGATTTGTTGTATCAAAGGAGAGAATAGCAAGAGACCTTAAAAGGGTTAGATCTATAATGGAATTACTTCTACCAGTAAACCAAAAGGGACTACAATCTTTTTTGGGAAAGAGCAATTTTGTCAAAAGATTCATATTAGATTTTGTAGGCATTGTGAGACTAATTACGTTGATGGTTAAGAAGAACCCTATTTTCAAGTGGACCCCCAAGGTAAAGTAGCTTTTGAGTAGCTAAAGATAGCCATCTCCACAGCCCCAATGTTGGTCAACCCAAAATTTTCCAAAGACTTTCTACTCTATGTGTACAGTGGCCAACATAGTATAGCTTCGTTGATCACTAAGAAGTGTGAAGAAGATAATGGGGAGCACCCTATTGTATTCCATTCAAGGACCTTGAAAGGTTATGAAGCTAGGTATAATTTCATAGAAAAGTTGGATTTTTCCATTGTTAAAATTTTAAAGAAGTTCCGACACTTGGTGTCGGCCAACAAGATTACTATTCTTGGGGCATATCCTCATTTGTAGGAATACATTATAGAAGGTGAGATAATAGAAAAGAGGGAAAATTAGATTAGAAAGATCCTAGAATATGATGTGGACATTAGACCAACCAAGTTGGTTTGGGGAAGAGGTTTGTGTGAATACATTGCAAAGAAATCAAGTCACAGAGCTGAAAAAGAGACCGATCAGTTCCACTCAAACCAATTCGAGTCTGAAGAATCTTGGGTGGCTGATCAGACACACTATATGAAAAAGGGGTACTACCTGACCATCCTTTCATTCCATAAAAGGTGATACTACTGATTGCAAGGAACTAGGTATGTATTAATTGAGGGTATATAATTTAAAAGAGATTATGATGGTGTATTGCTTTGATGTCTAGACAAGCTACATGTGGAAATACTTCTTAATGAATTCCATCATAATCCTAAGGATGTACATTTCTCTACTAAGAATACTGCTTTAAAGATCATACGAGGAGGATATTATTGGCCCTCTATGTTTTCTGAAGCACATCATCTGATGCAAAAGTGTACCCAGTGCTAATATTTTGTTGGCAAAAGGAAGAATGTTGCTTTTCCCCTGAGCCTGATCGTAACTGAGGAACCCTTTGCTTAATGAGGTTTAGATTTTATTGGAATGATAAATCCTATTTCCAATGCTAGACACAAGTGGATCCTCATAGAAATTGACTACTTCACAATATGGACAGAGGCCGTACCCCTAAAAAATGCCACGGCGGAGGAAATTGTCAATTTCCTTGAAGTACTAGTAGCCAAATTTGGCCCGCCCAAGACCATCATATCCGACAATGCCTGAGCTTTTGTAGGATAAGGAATGTCATATTTTTCTATCAGATATGGTATTTTCCTTAAAAATTCATCAAATTACTACCCACAAGGGAACGGGTTAGTAGAATCAACCAACAAAAACCTAATTAGGTTAATCAAGTGCATTGGAGTGGAACGACAAAGGAATTGGCATGAACATCTGTGAGTTGCTTTGTGGGTAGACCAGATTAATCCCAAGAAAATTTTGAAGACTCCCCCTTATGAATTGGTGTACGGAAAAGAGGTAGTGTTACCCATTTCCATAGAGATTCCTACCTTACAACTATTGAAATCCCTGGAAATTGAAGAAAGCAGTGAAATGGAAGTACTGCTAGTGAAACTCCTCAAGCTAGAAGAATATAGAGAAAAGGGTATGTACAGGATCATCATGGAAAAAATAGGCCCTTAAGTGGCAAAAAATTCAAAAAAATTATAGTTAGGAAACTTGACATAAAAATTTGAATAAAGTATCGATCTATATTATTTCAAAAATATGTAAGAATAGAATCTGTAGAAAATTGAATGTAGTTTCTAAACTACTAGGTTTCTTGAAAAATAAAAAAATCTATTTGGTGAAAATTTGAAATTTCAATGTAGTAGTACTTAAATTTCAGGGAAAAAATAAGAATTAGGTGTCTGTCTAACCACCCTAACCACAATAAAATGATAATTTTTTTTTTAATGTTTTAGTTATAAGTAGAGGACTCATGTCCCGATGTGATGCATATTTTTTTTAAATTTTTTTCCAAGTAAATAATTAATTATGATTTTTTTTACAACTTTTAGAAAATATAAAAACTCATATGTCTGACCACCTTGGTCAAAAATTCATGAAATTCATTTTTTATTTTTTTAATCTTATAGTATGCAAAGCATAGAATGTGACACATGTTTTGGATTCAAAAAATGTGATACCATTTGAAAGCTATAGATGTTTTTCAATCAGCCTATCAATTAGGACTTTAGTTGTAATTTCAATAGAAAATGAATAATAATTACTTATTAAATTCAAAGTAAAGCATAATTTATATTGGTGGAAAGTTGAGAATCTCCTTTAAAAACCCTTTTCGTTTCATCAATTTTGGGTAACAAAAAAGTTGTCAGCCACATACCCATCATATTGCCACTTTTTGGCCCATCATGATCCTACACATACCCAAAAAGCTTATGAATCCATGATCAACCATCAACAAATAGTAAAGCAGTGGTTCGAAAGAAATACTTCTAACCCAGAATTCAAAGAGGGGAGCCTAGTGCTAAAGTATGATGAATAGACTCCATAACAAGGGCAACACACAAAATTTGAAGTGCTATGGAAGGGACCCTTCTGAATTAGCGTGTGTAAGGGGAAGAGAGTGTATGAACTTGAAGATATGGAAGGAAATGCTTTAGATATACCAGTGAATGGTATTTATTTGAATTTATTCCATTAAAATACATATTTCTTTAAAAATTTAATAGTTATATACCATATTATAAATTTTTGTAAATATGTTCTAAATTTTGAGAATAAGCCATCCGAGAATAACACTAAAGAAATGAAATTTTTATTATATTATATTCATAAAAAAAATTACAATATAATGCAAGGCTTGAGGCTTATATTTAAACATGAGGCTCTCTCGAGAAAACCCAAAAAGAGTAGCAGAGAAAAAAGAAGTAAAAGGGAGGCAACGTGAAAAAAATAGTAAAGTAAAGCCTCCCGTTGTTGTCAATGAAGCAAAAGGGCTCATTATCAGGTTCTTCTTCTTCTTCTTCTTCTTCTTCTTCTTATCTAACAAGGTGCAAAAATGGGTTGAACACACAACCCACACAGGCTACAAACAACATAGACCCAAGGCCTACTCATCGTGACTTTGCACCAGAGAGTCAAAGTGCTTCCTCTTGGCAAGGCCTGGAATGCACTCCACATAGTACTCTTGCAACAAATAGGTGGTCATTGGTTAAGAAGAGTAGAAGTGCATCTCAAGGTCCATAGTGCGGAAGTTAGAAAGGAAGGGCAACCAAGGTACATCTATTCCAAATTCCACGTACCTATAGAGATCCATGGCGCTCTGGATACCAACACTGGGGATAGTCACTTGCACTATCTTTCCAATCCCTTCCATAAGTGAAGTTTCAAAAATTTAGAGGCACAACTCAATTATCATGGGCTTGGCCACGTTTAGGTCAAGCAGTGAAGCCGCAAAGCGAGAGAGGACATTGCAATTGCTCTAAAGTTGGTTTTCAACGTCAATGAAGTCCTATCCAACTACCCACTTGAAAGCAACCATGGCAAGACAGTCACATTTTTTCACCAAGCACTTAATTTGGTCACAAGTGACCTATCCCACGAAGCAATATTGCAGCCTTTGTGGGAGGAGCTGAATAGGAGTTCCTAAGCCAGCAGACATTCTGATAGAGCAACGAACTATGGTAGAATGGAATAAATGAAAAGCTTGCTAAACTTAAGAAGGTATATTTTTAATAAATATTGCATAAGGTGGCATAGCTATATATAAAAAGATGAGCCAACAAACTCAACCAATGGTAGGTCTATTTTTGGCCAAACAGCAATGGGAAAATATCAAGGCAAAATGGAGAAGGGTAGATAAATCCTATGGAGAATCTAACAAAATGTCTTGAGAAATAAATTTGGGTGTTGGGAGTAAATGCTCTTATATGTGTCCTTTGCCATCATCAACACCAGCCAACTTACTAATGAGAAATGACATGAATTAACATGCTAAGCTCTAAAAAATTAATGGTCATGTATTTTCAAGGGTACCTTGTATCACCTCAACATGTTTCACATAGTGAAAAGCAAGATTTTCAATACAATGAGTTTATTTGTTAAAAAGGTGGTGGGGAGAATGTACTAATTCTATTCTCATGGTGTTTTTGGCATTCTCGATGGATACGGATATCAAATCCACACTTTTCACCTCGATGGTAGCATTTAAAGGACCAACGTTAATGACATAGCCTTAACTGCATGTACGAGCAAGAAAATTAATTGCACTCAAAAGTAGATTTATCCAAAGAAGTGAAAGACAAGTGGTCATTATCATTAAGGAAACCCACTAAAAATTTCTCATACATCCATGGAGGAATCATCAACCTCTGGTAGAAAATTTGTAGTTACAAGAAAAAGTCCTAGTTACACCAATGTTTTTTAGTGGAACTCGTTCGCCAATGTCCCAATAGGTGAGAACAACCATTCAAATTATGCAAGAAGGTACTACCTGATAAAAACATCCCAAGAGAGGTGGTGCAAGATATCACCAAAAATGTTTTTGACCCTAAGTTGTAAGCTAACCCTAAAATTTTTAGGGAAGGCATGTTTCAGAGAATGGTGGAGCATGAACCGTTAGAGGGTTTTGTGTTTTGGCTTTGGAATTGTGGTCTGCCATATGTATATTGTCTTTTGTACATCGATTCATAGAGTTGGTAGATGCATGTTCAATAATATTTAATAAAACAACAAAATCCATCAAGGGCAGCAGGGTCAAGGTTACCATTTCTGCTAAAGCCATATAGGATATGTTGTGTATCCCTATGACCTGGGGTGCTGAAATTTTTGATGAAGAACTGATGGACACTTTTGGGGAAGAAATGACCATGAAAACAATTTTTTATGAGGATGAGGCAAAGGAAAGGTCAGAGAGAGGTCATCTTCTCTTTCCTCTTTCATGCAAGATATTCAACAAGGACACATAGTCTGTATTCTTGATGTTGGCCTAGGTTTTCAGCCTTGATAATGATAAGTAGGTCAATCCTTTTTAGTCTGTCCTAGCTTATGTGCTCAAAATGGAAAGGAGCCAGAAGTATTATGATTTTACTGAGTGATAGCTAGAAAAATGCTAGAATAGCTAAAGAATTACAATATTGAGTCTAAATTCAGATATTCTTTTATCTTGGCTCATTTAATTTTGCATCAGAATTTTGAGTGGTTGGGGATGAATATACCAGTGTCTAGGTTAGGTGAAAGGGGTTGTCTCCAACTAGTTTCTATGTGGACCCATGTGATCTCGAGAATAGGGGATTATTATCTATTTGTAGATCACTTTTTAAGGCAAGTACTTCAATATTTGTTGCCTCACACTATTGGACATTTCTCTCAAGGGGTCATACAATGGATAGAAGATCTATGGACCCTGATGGATTATTTCTTGGGTGAGAATTTCACATTTATCATATTTCATGGTTTTATTGGGGAGCTTTCTCAACTCCCTAGATTTGTAATGGATAGAGTTTTCACATTAGAGGCATGTCATTAGGTGACTATTGTCGACAAGATCTATGGCACCAGAAGAAACAAAACAAAGATATATCCACTTCCCCTCTTAATTGCTAAAATTCAGGTAATGTTGAATAAGTGGAAAGTCGAGGGGGAAATCATGAATTTGTTGGAAGACTCAGGCTTGGTCCTCATTTGTGACAAGTGGGACTATAACCTAGATAGGGTTTACAGTTTGAAACATGAGATTTGGGAATATTGCAAGAGAAGGAGAAATCTGACTCAAGAAAGTGCAAAGGTGTACATTGATTTAGCTCACATCCCATTCTAGTGACCAAAATGGCTAAATTTCTATGAACCACAAGTAGACTATCATAGGAACCTCCCAATGGGAAAATCCCTCAACATGTAGTTGAAGCGTAGGGGATGGTTGGAAAGGAAAAAGGTAGAATTTTGGAGATTTTGATAGGAGACGAGGTGCCTAGGAGCCCTATTTGGTAACTTTCAGCCAATTTTGAAGAATTCAAGGACATATATGGTAAAGAGGCTAATTCTGACAAAAATAATCCAAAAACAAGCCACAAAATTGATGAGGAAAAAGTTCTACGCCGTGCTTCTCAGCCTTGACAATTCGATAGTCGGAGAGACTTGAGGTGAAAGGATTCATAAGCTCCATCATCTCCAAGTGCCTGAAGTAAAGGGAAACAAACTCGACAGTCTTCGAGAGGGTCTGTTGTGGTCGTTGAAGGCCAAGTTTCAAAAGGATCGATTTCCATAGGATCAAGATGTACTAGTTTCGGTCATGCAAAGAGAAGATGGATCTAAGATCTAGGTGCCCTTGGCATGCTGACCCGACAAGAAGAAGAAGAAAATTCCATCCTACAAAATGTTCCAACTACTGTGGCTCAGGTAAGTTTCACTCCCCCTCTTCTTCCTATTTTTGTATCTTTGGTTAATCCCCTACCTCCTCCCATGGAAAGGAATCCTTTGTCCTTGGACCTTGAGCTGATAATCCTAAATGCACCCCTCCCATTTTTAATGAATCTTCTAAAGCTACCCACACGTCGAAGGAGCATCATCCACTATGTCTGTTGTTGTTTCTTTAATCACTTTGTCAAGGACCCCCATTGAAACAACTGAGATCCCCACTTTACCCATCACCCTCAACCCATCTACTACCAGGAAGGAACCTCTCCATCAACCTATTTCTCTGTTCACCCCAACTAAATTTGGTATCTCTCCTTTTTCCATGATAATGTTTCCTTTTGCATCCTCACATGCTCATACATCTGAAGTTTCCCCTACTATGACCATTTTTGGACTGCCTTCTAGTGCTTCCATTGCATCACACAGCATCGATGTCCCTCAGAATATTCAAGGCCATTTTGATGCTACCAAGTAGGGCCAATAGGCTAGAAATCAAAAAATATTGTAAAAAAATGCAAAGATGCCCACTACCAAGAAGATTGAAGCTTTCTTCAATGAAGAGTGGAATTATCTGCTAATCACTACCATGAAACCACTTGTTTCCAAGCCCAAAGAGAAAATGTAGATGGAGGAATATGACATTCATGCCATGGCCCTAGACTTGAACGAAACTCGCCGATAGGTAAAAGCACAAAACTATGTCACACTTTCGACCAAAAAGTAATTCTGAGCTATTACTTTCACCCATCATGTTTTCAGTCAAAGCCACAAGGCAATGACAAGGCACCTATGTGGTGGTACCTTTTCAGCTGAGTAACTTTTGGCTGAAAGTTACTTGACTGAAAATGTACCAACCAAAATGCTTGAAATAAAATTTTTAAAAAATCACAGCCCGACCATTTTGCATGCTCGGGTGAAAGGTTTTGGTGTTATAGTTTGTCGATTGAGTTCGATCAACAACTCCAATATATACCAAGTTATGTTCAAATTGTTTCATTCTAAGCTTGATTTGGTAGCTTTGTGGGATTTCATGTTTTTGTCATGATCCTTTTTGTGCCTGTTGTTATATTTCATTATTAAGCTACATTTATTTATTTATTTTGGGCATTCTTGGATATGCAATGTTTCTTGGGAGCTACTATGTTTGATTTTTTAGTCTGTAGCAAGTAGTTGTGTTTCATATTTACTGTGGTATTAACAAGGATACTAGGGTTATAAGTAGTTATGATAGATTGAAAATTACTCAACATGACACCTTCGAAATAAATGCTAGGGAATTTATATAAGTTGGTTAAATGTATACCCTTGGCATACTTTTCTATGCCCATTCCTATATCTATATATGCCTGTAAATTTTAGTCTTATCACCTGGGGAAATCAAAACAAGGTTTTACCAGGCTCACTCTATGAATGTTCTTTAATGATATAAAGATGTGATTGAAACAAAGGTGCACTACATTCATCATATAATATTTAAAATTTGTAGACCATTATTTTATTTGAAACAAAAAAAATAGAAACAGAGGTGCACCAAATTCATCATATAGTATTTGAAATTTGTAGACCAGTATTTTATATGAAACAAAACAAAAAGAAAATGGGTTAGAAAGATTTCAATGGGTAGAGCCTCCAATGAAAGAAAATATTGATATCTTGTAATGAAGGAAAATAAATAAATAAGATTCAAAGCAATTCTAAAGTGTATAATTTTTTGCAAGAAAATGAACAAATATTTAAATGAAAACTAAACCCTCTAAGAAGGATTATATGTAACTGTTTAACTATTTAAGGAGTATGAGCTATAAATACCTATGAAACTATTATGTGACAAGCCATTCCTTTCTAGAATATTATGGTTTGAATATTAAGATAACCATTGCCATATACATGATCAATCCCTTCAACTTTCACAAATTAGTATAGCTCAATGTCATAGGAAAATCAACTGCCATATACATGATCAATCCCTTCAACTTTCATAGATTCGTATAGCTCAATGTCATAGGAAAATCAATCATAGAACTTGTCTTCGTTTAGGGGTACATCATCTATTGGAAAGTTTAATTTCCCTTTCAATGTTTGTAGGTTTAAACCATAAGCTTGGGATTTGTTTATAAAAGAAATTGTTTCACATACATATTATCCCTCCAAAATTTGTAGGTCACCATGAAACCACTAGAAGAAGAGGTGTATTTATTTCTTAATATGCTCAACTTGTTACTTACAAGATTCTCCTAATTCCTTCTCAGACATACAAATATAGAACACAAAAACATGAAATCAAGCAAACATTCACTTGTTGCTTCCTTACCACTACTCCCATTTGTTTCTTTCTAAATCCTCTGACTTTCTCTCTCGCATCCTTTATTACAAAAAATAAATGCACCTCTACAAATGTATACATTCACATGCATCTATTGTACAAACATGTCATGAACCATGTTTGGTAAATACCTCCAAGAATTTAGATATTCATATGCATCTATTGTACAAGCATGTCATGAACTATGTTTTGAAATGATATATTCTAGTATCTCTTCAAAATTCAGTGTGTACCTTTATCAACCCCACTAGAAAACCAATATATCCATTGGAGTTTCCATTTATCTACCTCTCGAACTATATTTTACACTTATACTAACAACCACTCTCTTGTTACACCAGAATTTGTAATGGATTATAAGTAACTATTTCATATATGTTTCAACATGTCAACATTAACAACATTAATAGAGAAAGGATGCTTCTTATTCAAATCCATAATTAAACTACCAAACCTATGTTTTCCCTTTTCTCATTTTATTAATTTCCAAATGATTTTTTCTAGAAATTTTTAATTAATTTATTTTGTTTCTCTTATACTCTTACAAAGAGGAATTCACATAGATGTTTTTGGATTTGAATGTATAAAATTGCACACTCAAATTTAGAAACATCTCATGTTAACATCATAGGTTGTGAAAATTTTATATTTGAAAAAGATAAATTAATTTCAAGTGTACATTTTGTAGCGGTAAAACAATTTTATCTGATTTAATTCTGGCATTGATTTTTTTTTTGTTGAATTGAATTTGAATCAGCTAATATTCCACATATATGAGTGGTAGAAGACTGCTACACCAATAGAATAGTAAAAAAAGAGTCTTAATATAGAAGAGGCTGCAATTTGATGGTATGCAGAAATCCCAAACCATAGCTAAAATTAGATTAGAACAATAGTTGAAATTAGGGATCAAACATGTTGACATGTTGAAAAAATATCCCATTCTCAATGTTGTGGATCTCTCTACCACCTCCACTATTCAAATCACTCTAAAAAATTCAATCCCTTGCTTTGGATTCACTTTGGCCTATCTTGTACCTTCTTCCATACTTATTGCATCCTCACTCTCAAAGTTCGTCCATTTCCATCAACTGCAATCCCTTTTCCTCTCCACAACCAATTTGGCTATAGTTGCCCCATAAACTTTGAAAGTTCAAAACATACATTTTTCACAAAAAGAATGATTCAAATCTCTTTTGAATTCTCCATGAAATGGAAGAAGCCATCCAACACCAAAGAAAATACCTAAAGGAAGCACAAAAACACAATTCTTGTATGAAACACAATTGAAAACAAGTTGGTTCACCTTACATGTATGTATGTGTATGTATGTGTATGTATGTGTATGTACATGTATGTGTATGTATGTGTATGTATTTGTATGTTTGTCTATGTATGTGTATGTATGTGTATGTATGTGTATGTATGTGTATGTGCATGTATGTGTATGTGCATGTATGTACATACATACATTTGGCCTACATTTACATTTCTATAAACTCAAAATTGAAAACCCCAAATTTCTAGTTCACCATGTGTAAATGTACATGTATACATATGTGTATGTACATGTGTGTACATATATATGTATATGTGTGTACATGTATACATTATGTACATAACTCACATACATGTGTATATGTGTACATATATGTATGTATTATATACATATGTGTATTTGTGTATGCATACATATTTATGTATAATATATGTATGCGTATGTGTGTATGCATGCATGTATGTATAATTTATGTATGAGTATGTGTGTATGCATGTATGTATGCATATATATATATGCATACATGTATGTTTGTATGTATGTACATGAATATATGTGTATGTGTGTATATGTATAATGCATATATGTGTATGTTTGTACTTGTATGTATATACATATATGTACATGTACATGTGTATGAATACATGTGTATGTATGCATGTACTTGAGTATCTATGTATAAATATATGTATGTATAAGTATGCACATGCATGTACATATATATTTATGCATACATATTTATGTATATACATATATACATATGGCATGTACATGTGTGTACATGTATGCATGTACATGTACATACACATATACACATATATGCATACATATGTGCATATATACATACATTACATATATGTACATACACACATACACATACACACACACATATATGCATACACATGTACACATGCACGTCATATATATATATATATATATATATATATATATATATATATACATCATGTACAAATGTATTAAAAGTCTCTTTGGAGTTGTCAAATCTCTTATGTTATCTTTAAAGTTGTTACAAAATGTGAACTATTGAACATAGAGATAGATATAAATTTTGAACTATCTCATTAGATATATTTCAAGTTAAAAATGTTTTAGTTTTGAAAGTTGAAAATTTGGTTTAATTTAAATATATATTTGTTTTAGTTTTGAAAAAAAATCAATTTAAATTTGTTTTTAACATCACATTTATATTTTTTTTTAATGATATGTAGATCTCTATCTATTTACATATATGTAGATATATATATCATGGTCGATGAGGGATATCATCATTCCCCTCATTCTGAGCAAGATGCTCAAACTAGATCAAATTTATTTTAGGATAGTATTTCTAGATTAGACAATGCTCTAAAATGTTTAGAGCAAACAATTCACAACTCCCCCAATTTGGCTAATCAAGATAGATTAGTCACTATTAGATAGGAGATTTATAAAAAGATCGAGACAATTCGATCATACAATCCTTATGATGAAATCAACATTGATCAGTTTTATTTGTCTCTTGCTAGGAGTGTTACAGGCACAGTGAAACATAGAGAAGTTGGCAAATTAGTTTTAGGTGAAAATGTATTATCCATGTTCCCATTTTATAGAGGAAAAAAAATAGAGGATATGTGGTTACGAGGTGTGTAGATCATCTTGTTATGCCATTCATATACCCTAGATGGTTGGCAACGCATCATAGATGGCCTCATAATGATGAGCTGCCACAATATTTTGTCAAACAGTTATATGAAAAATTTCATTTACATATAGAGGTGGCCTACACATCTTATCCTGAGCATTTTGGCCAAGGTAAAAGTCATTTTTTTGAAAAACCATAGTTTATATGTGCATATTTTCCACTGCTTGTGGACAAGAGGGAATTAGTTGGCCTAAACCTTTTGGTTTTACCAAAATGTTTGGAATTGGTAGTAGTAGGGGAGGCAGCAATAGGCTCCACTCAAAGGAATATTTTTTATAACATTACCTCTATTACGGCATAGATTGATCATATTTCATTTGATCGAGTTGGTAGATACTTATTACACCTGTTGATTAGCCTTCCTCCCACTAAGGCTACATCTGCATTGTATGATCCATTTATTCATGTTGATCTACCTACTCTTTCAGATGTCAAGCAAATGACCCACACAACTCTACGTAATATGTGTAGAGTCTCAATTTTGGATTTACTAGCATCATATCAGGTTATCAGTGAGGACCATGGGATCGCTCTTGACTAGGTACTATTAGACAATGATATCCTAGTACACATATGAGCCATGGGGTGGAAAATGTAGAGGATATTCCACATCATCCTATAGGATTCCATGCACATCATGTTTCTATCGATCCTTCAGCTTGTCCAGGTAGTCGTCAGGATGCTACAGGTCATGTTGAGGCTACTACAACACCTGATCTTGTCCATGGGACATATGGTCAACTTCTTTTTGGCACTGATACTATACGTGCTATAGGTCACCCTACAATGTCTTTACATACTCGTGATCTTAGTGACATTGGTATAGCCATCAATCATCCATGATATGTACTTGAATATAATTTATACATCTAAAATTATGTTCTAAAAAATTAATATGTAATGCATTTTTTAAAGTCTAGTTATTTAACTCTTGATTGAAATTGTGTACTTGAAAATTTTAAGAAGTATAGTGATTTGTCAAACTTTGGAAATTTGGAGCATGATGGTGGTCCTGCACAGTATGCAGCTGAGGTACATTTAAATTTAATAAAAAAATTAATTACTTGATGTATAAGTTTGAACACATTCAACCAAGTACATTGTACAATTTTAGATAATTTTACATATATGTACACATATATATACATGTATTAAAAATTAAATTTAAACATGTGTACATAATTGAACACATGCAGGGGTTGGGACAAGGCTCATGATACAGATCGAGAGATCTTGGATCGAGACATGGATCCACACATCTTGGATCAACAAAGGGATCAGTCCATGGATCAAGGGAGATATCGGGCCATGGATCGAGGGAGAGATTGATCCATGCATCGAGGGAGAGATCGAGCCATGCATCGAGGGAGAGGTCAAGGGAGAGATCGAGGGATAAATGAAGCCAGAGATATGATGATTCTATTCAAACCATACATCCCTCTCTTTGAGATTTTTTTACAGTATTACATGTTTGAGATCAGATTATTATGCTGCAGACACTTTTTATGATTTATGTATTGAACATTTGCATACATATTGTACTTATGTTTTATGGTACATATACTTGTTATGATTTACATCACATTCATACATTTATGTTTTATGGTTTGAATAGGTTTTTTATATATACATGTGCATTATTATGGTTTGAACACTTATATTACATCTATAAATACATCGTGCATTATTAATTTATGGTTTTACACTTAAGTTCAAGTACCTTTATTTAAATTTATTATGGTTTGTTCAAATGAACTTGTTGTACATCTATTTACATTGTGAAATAAAAATGTTACATCCACTATCTAATGGTTGCTATTTGTAAATTTAAAAATATGGACATGTACAATTAATTTAAATAAATAGAAATGAATTTATCTTTAACAAGTGACGCAAGCATCAAGTTCTTGCCAGAGATCAAGAAAGCATTTAGATTTAGAGGAGACAATAGGGAAAAATGTAATAAATAAACTTAGAATTTGTATTAAATTGCTTTAGTTGTAAAGTACTCTCTATGTTCTAAAATATGATACAAACACATAGTTATGCTTTATCTGTTCTCACAATTACAATGGTAATGATTTATATTGACCCATGAGACCAACAAGATCTATTATACCTTTGTCAGAATAAATCACTTTTGATGTAAACCAAAACTTCTATACATATTGAAAATAAAATTAGCAAGCTTTTTTCCGATTCTACATGATTATAATAGAAGTAAATACAAAAAGATGCTCTTGAAATTTGTAAAGAAAGATAACAACAAATTTTTAGTCCAATAGTTAGTTTCATTTTTTAATTCATGCCTCGTAGCACTTATTTTTGCAATGCTTGCTTCATTATTAAGCTAAAAGTATTTGGTAATAATTATAATTCATCAACATTCCAAAAATTTAATCTAAATGTGCATGCAAATAGATTTCAGTGTTCTTTATATTATAATTATCAAGCTTGCTTATATCTCAAATATTAAGTTAAACTTGAGAATAGAAAGCATTTCTCTGTTCACTATTGAATTTGTGATTATGAAAAAAGCAATTTCAATCTGTCCTTAGTGCTTTGTTGTGCTAAAGTTAAAATTTGGAAATATCAAATGGAGACTCAAAAGCTATCTGAACACATCCCATCCAGAAAGGATTTATTTCCACACCGTATCAAGCACTTTGTTGGGATAGTCAATGGACCCAAATAATCCAACAATTGGGTCTATAAAATTTTCTATAGAACTTAATCCAAAGTCCATAATTTTTAAAGGGAAGCCCTCATCTGAGGTCAGGAACAAATAATTCTCATAATTCAAATCTTGATGCACTATTTTGGCATCATCACGACCACTCAATCCATTTGTTATATGGTGAAATATAGTGGTAGCTCCAGCTTCGTAGTATTGTTCCCGTGTTACCATCCGATCAAATAATTCACCACCAGAACAATGTTTAAGAACAAGGTGAACTCCAAATTGATCCTCATATACATCTAGCAACAATATCAAGAGATATTTTAGTTAACATAAAATCCTATTCAGAAAATATAAAAATCGGATGCAAGCAATAGAGATTGAAAAGAGTGAAGACAATTTAATATTTACAAAAAATAACTGCTACGAACAAAGGAATTTCCAAGCATGGCTAGCTCCATACAAAGTTTGCACAAAATTCCAATTCTAGTGCATAATTTCTAAAAATTAGTCAGACCCAACATAGGTACAGTAACAAAAATAGAGGACCCAGTACAGATTTTGAGGAAATTGATTGCCAATACAAAATTTGAAGTTCAATATCCAAGATAAGTCTACAGATTCCAGTCCAAAATTTAATCATTTGCTAAGATCATTAAGAAAAAAATACAAAAAATTGGATAATATGTCATTCCCAATTTAAATTAGATAGAATTGGCAGCTAATTAGGAAACTGACCAAGCTACAAGAGAAATTGGAAAATTCATATACGTGCACAAGAAAACATTTCCAAAATATGAAATTACAGAAAGAAAGATATATATTTAATTAATGTTTGCAAGTGACAAAATAAGGTCAATGGAACTGAAGAATGCACCTGCCTACATTAAGCAAATGTTATGAGATAAAAAGTACCCTAGCTTAATCTCTAACTCTAGATCCATGCCAAAGCTAGAGGATTAACCCAAACCCCATAAACCCTGACACTAGCTAAATTTTCCTGAGAGATGTTGAGTTCTGCTACTTAGAGCCGAATGGAAAAGAAAAAGTAGTGTTCGCCACAAAAACTCCTCTTTCACCCTTAAAGAGGAATGGCAATGGAATTGTAATTATTGTCATTTTTTTGCTTGTCTACAAAGTGCTACATAGAGTTGCAGAACAATGGCGGTGAGGAATATGGAAAACTTGGCTACCACATCCATTCTAATTCCCAGTATGAGAAATTCGTTGTACTATTGCAATCGCACATTTCAATCCAAACTTACATTTTATTAACATAAAATTTAATATCTAAACCACCAGCAACCCTATGAGATGACTTGGTTGCTGCCGTTGTTGCCATTATCATTGTTGTTTCTATGTTTTACCATGAAGATTTCTCTACCTCACAAAATCCTTACTGGTTGCACTGCTTCCAATTATGACAACATCCACTCGCTACAAACTCTCGTAGCGCAGGGACTTGCAGAATAAAAAACAACATGCACAAAGTGATATGGCGATCCATAGCAACTGAACTTTAATCTATATTAAATGAACAAAGTACCCTAGCCATGCGTACCCACCAAGCGATTCCAGCGGCTTCTCCTCTAGCCAAATTCCATTTAATGCATTAACTTTGCATTGATGGATTATGTACCTCCAGCTGCCACTTTTAATCTTTCATTTTTATTATTTAATCATTCTATGCCTTCACTTTTGTTTAATTAATATATTCCTTCACATTTTCCTAATTTTTTTTAAACAAAAATGATTTATCAAGCTACTCCCATGAATAGAAAAAGAGAAATGTTAATTTTCCAATATAAAAAATAACTTTCAAAATTCAGACTATACAAATAAAAAGTAATATGTTAAAATACAAAAAATGTAATTGGCCAATGCTTCCTATGAAAAGCATATTGAACGAATGCAATAGTAACCTGCCTTGTGGCAGGAACTAATAAATAGAAAAATTTGAATGAAAATATGCTTGAGATTAATGCTATATTTAAAAGTGGAACATAAAAATGCAATTTTGGTTCAAATAGATGATAACTTGAATTCTTAGCTATAAATGTTCATTTTTAAAGTCACTTTAGGTTAAATACATAAATTGTGCATATATCATGCTATACATGAACTTAAGAATTCCATATAATCTAATACACATGTTCATTTGAATGTGCATGCAAATAATTCTTCAACTAGATGATGAGCTATACTTGTGTCTAGTTGAATGTAAATGAAATCAAATATATTCAAGTGAACTTAAGAATTCCATATAATCTAGAATAATGTGATTAGATTTAAATTTGATTTACTCTATGTTAAATGAATGTTTTAAATGAATTTGAATATGCATACAAATAAAGTTCAATCTAGATAGTCCATGAGCTATTTAAGTGGAGTTGAATGTAAATGAAATCAAATTTCTATTCTCGAAAGTTTAAGAATTCCATGGAACATTTTAAATATATGCAATTAGAAATTGATATATTTAAATTTCAAGTTATGCACATAATATTTAAGTATCTAGATCTTCCTGGATGAAAGTTCTATATAAATTAAAAATTGATCAATCCACATATAATTAGGTGACCAAATATGGACCATTACATACATGGTACAAAAAAAGTTAAATATATGCCAAAATGTAGCTATCTCAAGCACCCCAAACACCATCACTATTATTCACTACAATGTTCATATATTCCAATACACCTTGAGGTGAACAAGAAATACCAATCCAAGAGAACCTAGATACAATCTAACATTCACAAAATGGATTTGATAACTATACTTAGGATAGGCTAATGTTCTTAAGAAAATTTGGATTAAAGATGAAATCAAATTTTAAGGGACCTTGATTTTTATTAGGAGATTGGATTTGAAATGGATGATAGTCTAGATTAAGGATAAGGTCCCTAGATGTTGAAAGATTTGGGTGATGACGAAAGGAAAATATAATGTATGGACTAGATTGAGACCTTAAAACCATTTTTTTATGTTCAAACTTGATGATTTTTTGTTAAGGATGGAGAATGGATGTATGGTTGAGATGGGTCTAGATGGATAATTTAAATGATTATATTTTGGATGAGGAGAGATGGATTAGATTCTAGTCCATTTGATTAGGATAAGATTAGGTTGATAATGTGAAATTAGAACATAATTTAATGAATGATTAGGTCTGAAGGGATGATTCTAGGATGATTATGGTTAAATGGGAACTATTACCAGATAAGGTGATCTTAACTTGATGATTAGGATGGGGGATGCTTACCCGATGAAAATAATAATTAGGATGTGGTGATTAGGATACATGAAAAATCCAGATGATCATTTAAAATTATTGAATGTCACATTAAATAAACATATAAAAATAAAGTTCAAACTAGAGACAACATGCATGTCTAGATTCTTAACCACTTAAACACCAAATCAACTATATAATATACTTGTGGAGTTGAATGTTCAAATGAAATGAAAGATTCATGAACTTAAATTTAAATGCAAAATTGGAACTTAAACTAGGTTTTGTACAAATTGTGCACACATGTGTATATTCAATCTAGCTCATATATTATAGGTGGAGTTGAACAAATATTTATTCAAATCTATTTGAAAGTGAAAGTTTAACAATTCCATGTAAAACATAAAAAATACAATCAAGGAATCTAGATGATTTAAAGGAATTTAGGAAAAATGTGAACTTTTTAATTTAGTAAAGTTAGGTAAATCAAGTAAATTGTGCATGTACATATATATGTATGATCTAAGATTCAACAAATGAAATCGAAGATTCTTGAGTGAACTTAAAATAATTTCATGTCCAACATAAAAATGCAATTGGAAATAGATGATTAAATTTACTAGGTTTTGTATCAAGCATATATGATCTAACATACATGTATTTAAATGGAGTTTCAAATGTAAATTATGATTTACTAGCTCACTTGTACCCCAATGAGGTGCAATGGTTACACTGATAGGTTGATATACTTTGGTATTATATTCTGAACATGTAGAAGCAGTGCAAATTTTTTTTGGGAATGAGCTTATGTGGTCTATGCGATTTGTCTTCAAGACCTGTATAACGAAAGCAATAGGGTGGTTAGGTGCGTAGAATAGGCATTGATGTAATCAAGTTGTAGAACCAATTTTAAGCTTTGAAGTATGCATTGTGTAATGATTTGTACGTGATGCACCATGGGAATTGGGGAGATATATCAAATAGATAGGAATGAGAGTTGCATACCTTGTTTTAGGAGAGACATAGTTGTTGTAAGCGAGCCTCCTCTCACTTCCTTATGACTGAAAATGGACTGGTTTTCATTTTGGAGTATCTTTCAAAAGAGAATGGTGGTTGAACGTGAGGATCATTTAATGATTTAACTCTAGATATGGTTGTAAATGTTAGTCCCTTCCTATCTATTTTACCAATATCAATTGTTGATTTTTACAGTGTTAGTCCTTGAGCTTTGTGTATGGTAATAGCCCATGCCATCGTGAGTGGTATCTACCTTCTATTTCCTAAGGAAATAGGTATGATAGGTATGCTCTTGGGGTTATGCTCATTCCATGGTGGGCCACTATAGGTATTGAACCTTGTTACAACATACATGGGAACATTTGGTGGTTTGGAACCAAGGCTGTAAATGATTTCAACAAATTCGCTAAGAGCTCCATTCACTAGGCATACTTGTGTCCATATGTTGGATGTGAGCATGATTTGTTTCCCTTTACAAAGAAATACTTCTTTTTCAAGTTGTTCAGCATCAGTTGTACTACCTATTCCATGCCTGGTGCTTGTCACAACGCTGATTGCAATTGGACGGTTCAATGATTTTAACATTCTTTTGTTGTGTAGTCTAACTAAATCATTGGTAGAAAATAAGTGCATTTAACTATCAAGCTCTTCTTTTTCTCTTCACATGAGCTACTTGTTTGTGAATTTCATTAAGATTTGCCAATATCCTTTAGTTGCTTCTGCATTCCATATGTTTTAGGATAGTTGATAGGATTTTTGTTGTCCTGGAGTCTCACCTTGATGACAAAAGACTATTTGTAAGGTGACAACAGTTGTAAATTGGTTCCACAATGTTTTTACAGTTGAGTGTGTTGTGTACATAGGTTTTTCCATCATGGGTGGTAGTTGGGCGAGGTCACCGATCAATATTATAGACACTCAACCAAAGTGTAGATGTTGTCGGTGTGGGAAAGCTTCACGTAGCATTGTGCCTATTTTTAGTAGCATCTTTGGACCTATGAAGCTCATCTCATCAATCAAAATGTATCTTATATATTTCATATCTTCTTGAAATGTTGTTAATGTATGTCCTTGTAGTGGGTGCATGTATTTAATAGCTGGGATCCGAAGCGTTGAATGTATAGTTGATGCATGAATATTAAATGTGCAGCCACCCCTATAGGAGCTAATGTGAGTAGTTGGATTTTTTGTTGTGGGCTCTTACTTGTGAGTGCTTTTCTTATGTGGGAAATTAGGTATGATTTTCCTATACCTACTCTTCCTTGAACAATCATGTGTAACCACTTTTTTGAGGAGCATTCACTATGGTCAATGATAATTGTGAGTGCTAGTTTTTGTTGCGACGACAGTGTATAGTCTGACACATCCAAGTTGCTGACCATAGTGTCTTCTTGGCTACATGATTTTTTCATGGGTATGAAGTGGATGGAAATTTCATGAAGATCTTGGGGTACTGGTAGTTGATCCCATCTATTGTTATTTTCAAACTCACGCCTACCAAGAGTCTCAAGTTCATTCAGGCTGACATTGTTTGAGGGACCCATTTGTGAAAATAATTCCCATTCGTTAAGTTCTGTTGTGTCCCTTGTGTCCATCTTTGTATCACTCTCATCTTCTTCTTCAATGGTTTCTTCTATTTCAATTGTGTGATTAACATGCCATGCATCATAATTGGTAGAATACATTTGATTCCAATTTGAAATTATTGTATCCTTAGTAAGTCCTACCTAACTTTCTATGCTTTGAAAATGTTTGTATAATAGTAGCTCGCTCTAGCAAAAAGTTTCAAAGTTTTCGGAGTCCTCCTTTGGGATGGTATAGAACTTTTGGAAAAAATTAAATATCTCTTTTACCTCTCTCTCTTTCCATTTGCATCCTTTGCACCTTGAAGAATAGGAGAAGGATCTTGCAAATTAGAGTAGCGTTATTGTTTCCATTTCTTGAGGCCGATTAATGCAGGAATGCAAGTAGCTCATATGGAGGTGTATTTCATCTAGTTGTCTTGTTATTCATTCGAAAAAATTTTGTCCAACATTCAAAGATGTGAATGACCGATTACAAACAATGAGCAGAATTTTTTGAAGCATATGACATGTTTCTTGTGCTCCTATATCACGCTCTGCAACAAGCTCTACCATGAATTTTTGAAATGTTGTGATAGCTAGGTCATTTGTTCTTTGGCATGAAGATATTCTTGATAACATATCAATACAAGGCTTAGATGTTCTCTCTACTTTTGACACGTACTTGGCAATGTATTTTAGTACAAGTTCTCCTGAGATAACTGGTTGGCAATCTATGTTGGCTCTCCATATCAAAAGCATTTATGGATTGTGTATGTTTAGCCTATCATAATTCCTTGTAAGTCCATATTATTTTTTCCCATTATCGTCACATGATAAGGTAGATACAACTTGTTCTTTCCATGGAGCTTTGTATCGACACTGTAGTTGTTTCCCCTTTTTGCATAAGCATGTCCCCTCTTTGCATTTTGTGTGCCTCTGGACATGGTTGATTAGCTCCTCATAGTCATGAGAGGGATCTATAGCTAATATCCGAGTTGTGTTTAGAAAGCATGGGTCATCATGTTGGGAATGGTAGACTGGGTTGTTTCTATGTGAAGCAGGATGAGGGTTCCAAGCACTTACATACCTGTTGAAGAATTTCCTTTCTTGTTCAACTTTTTTGTTATTCTCCCAATCAAGCTTATCCATGTTTAGTGCATTTTCGAGCCAAAGGAATACCTACACATGTGTAAATCCTTGATGCTACCATTCATATCTATTTCAATAATCTTTTACACCAAGAATATTTTGGATGACCTCTTCATGGAAGACTGTAAATCATTGGTGGAGATATAATGATGTGGTGTGGGGGTTATTGATTACATTTTCCAAATGTTGTTTATTTTTTTTCATTTCCACTATTGTGTTATTTGAAAGCAATAGTTGTAGGTCTGACCACTTTGTGTCTGTTGCACTTAATGTGAAAAATAAAGTGGGAGACCCTATTTGGTTGATCATATTTGTTAGCTCATAACAACACATGTTCCAATATGGTCTTGTGCCTCACATTGAAGAGCCAAAGTGCATGAGTTCTTTAGCTAATTATGTGTCAGGGAGGCTTTTCAAGTGTGCATGAAGGCTTTCAATAGTTGTCGGGATGTTTTCTTCTACATTTTTTTTTAATGAAAATTGTTGCAAGCTCTTAGCTATGATTTCGCAACATAATATTGAACATAAAATATCAAAACCTTGGATTCCTTACAAACCTCTGGTAATGGAACCTTATCAAGTGTAGTGCATGATCATGCATTCGGACTTCCCTAATCCACAGTTGCATTTGTAGTGCAACCCCATTGGGGAAGAGGGTTGGAAATGCCATATCAAGCAAGCCTTCAGTATTGTATTCATTTATTGATGATGAGTTCATTTCAAGCCAATCTATAGTGCTATTTGTGTTGTCCTCAAGCTCTAGTGCTTGCTTAATAATTTCTAGCTCACAACGTCTATTTGGAAACTTAGCCATGAAATATTATGTGTGTACTATGCTATCCTCAATTGCATCTTCATCAATGGTGTTCCCATTATTTGGCACCCCTGCACATTCACTAGTTTCAATGGTGTGCAACATGCTTGAAATATCTGTGCTAACTTCAAGAATTTGAGCCAAACCATCAACACTTATGGCAACATCATTATAGTATGGGTCATATTTCACTTTGTATTGCAATGCATCTCTGATGTGAATTCTACTTACATAACAATCATAGAAATGGCCTTTTGTATGCAGTCTTCGAACTATGAGCAGATCCAAGTCTTCTATCCTTCAAGGGAGAAATTTTGCAATGTTTTTGATATCTTGTGGAAAGCTAATTGTGTGACTGCTATATTTATACTGCCCTCCAGGAGCATGGGTTACTTGTTGTACTGGGTTAACTCTATCAATGAGCATTTCCTCCACTTGGGTCAATCTTCTCAGCATATCAGGTTCTTCTCCTGGGTCCATGTTGTTGAATGAGGAGAATCAATGTATACCTCTCTCATTGAGACATCTTTTGCAAGTAGCATGAGGGTCAGATGAATGAAGAAGCATGCCTGGGTAGTTTTCCTTGCATATAATGCATGTTTTGCTATTGGAAAGTGCATTTATCTTTTATCAGAATCTTTTCATTTTTTTTATGAAGCTAGTAGTTGTGTTGAATGATGTTTGATCTTCTATGTCTTGTTCTATTTTCATATGTTGAGCTTTCCATGTTTGTTTCTCTAAACGGTTCATGTGTTTCTTTGTAGTTATTTCCTCTCTATGATGAGCATAGTAATTGTTGTTTCTCTGACGATCTCATAGCCTTTGTGCTTCTGCTTGATGGGGGTTGATTTGGATGGGGTGCAACTTTTTTATCTGTCTTCGGGTGGAAATTTCTTCTTTATTCCTAGCATAGTAATCTTGATTTCTTTTTTGGGTTTGTTGTCTTCTAATCTCTACTTGTTGCAAGCTAGCTTGACTTGTTTCGAGGGAGGGGTCTACCCTCTGTACAATGGGAATGTAAGGCTGAATTAGTAATAAGAGAAGCATAAACACACTCAAACAACTATACGTGGGATGAACACAACATATCTAAACCTTACAATGCTGAAAGAATAATGCTTAAAATTCATATATATATGTCAAAATAAAAAATAAAAAAATAAAAAAAATGACATATTCAAGTCATAATTTTTAGAACTAATATCTATTAAAGTGTAGTTTTAAGATAGTTGTAGATTACATCATGTCAAAATAAGTGAGTCCTACAATGCTAGAAGAAGTAGATTCCACATATATATAGACATAAGCAAATAGATACACATTGTTACATTTGTTTTATGGAGATATTACTATTACAGTTATAATTGAAATGCACAATATTGAAGGGAGTAGAAATATAATTTTATAATCTATTCATATACATGACATGGGTTGGGAAATGTAAACTTAGCAACTTACATATTTCTATTTGTAGGTAGACATGACACATGTGGTTGGAGATTTGAATAAATTTTTTTTCTTGAACAAAACCATCAATTATAATTTTATAAGTCATATACATGAAATGTGTTGGAAAATGTAAACTTAGTAGATTAAATCAACTATAATTTTATAAGAATCACTACACATTTCTTTGATCTTGAGAAGTAAGATGTTGCTCTCTGCAGTGAAGTCAACTTGCTCAACCTTTGTGATAGTTTCCTTCAAGCATTCTTCATTATTGTATGTTTCATCTCTACATGTCAAAGTGAACAAGTATTTTTTGTTCAACACATCTCTAATTACCTATTGAGTATCCCTTTCTATGTCATCCTCAAAGTGTACAGAGTATAGCTTTTCCGTAGACATTCCCATGATTTTTGTTGTTGCCTCATTGAGTGCAACTAACCATTGCATATTTGTGTGGTCCTGTAACCTTATTTGTAGTATGTATCTATAATTACAAGAGGTACATGCTATGTGACACTTTGAGAAAAACCACTTTTCATCTTCAGTCTACACCAATCTTTTCTTGCACTGTTTTCCCCCCAATTCATTAGGGCACACCAAATAGCAAAATTATTGAAATTTGATGAACAACAATGTTTCATTTATTGTACATTGGAGATGATGCACTTTATGCAATATTTTTGCTTGAACATCCCTAATTGTTATTGTATTGTCATGCATCGATGGGTCGCTAAACTTTGTTAAAGGGATAGAATATTAGCCCCACTTTGTTTGAACCAAGTTTGTAGTTGTTTTGTCTCTTGTATGTCAAGGTCTATAAATAAATTTGTATTGTTTGATGTGCTCAACACCTTTCCATTGTACTCACAAACTCGTCCATTTTTAATAGCGAGAACAGTTGTTTCTTGTAGGTGATACTTGCTTGATGATGACCACCTTCCTTCTTTGCTATCACACCCCATAGATTGATATCTATAGTTTCCCCAGACATGTCCAACAAGGATATTGTGCACCTTAGGACCTTTGTCCCATCTCTTCTCCTAATTGTGGAGCTTGGGCTAACACAAGTGACAACTCCAATAACATCAATAGTTGAGATGATACTCTTTGCAAGTTCACTGATAGGTGTAAATGAGAATAGGTGTTTTGGAATAGAATGGTCATCTTCACAAAGAGTGACCTTTGACTCTACCAACAAGGAAATTTCTAGCCCACTATCTAACTTGTTGTAAAGCTTATTAGCAGCCTTTATTGCACCACCAGATAAAGTATAGGTTTTTCCAATATTAATATTTTGATAATGAAGACCAACAACTTCATTGAAACAAGTCACACATGTTTCAATCCATTCTTTGTCAATGATGTCAAAGGTAAAAAATTGACCAGTACCTTTTTGGGTACTGTACTTATAGATATCCTTTTTGGTAGTCACACAACCTTTAACAGTCCATCTAGTGGTTGAAAAGGATTCAAAATTTTAATAGGCGTAATTGTGACTGGTGCTTCCATTATACTCCTAGAAGGATTTACACCAAATAATCTTCTCCCAAGAGTTGATACTCTAGCAGTGCTAATTGTCTCAAGCTCTACATGTGGACTTTAGGAATTTTCCATTTCCTATTCTATATGGTGCTCTGGTTCCATATAAAGTGAATTAGGATGATTGATTATATCTTGGTTTGTAGAAATAATCTCAAGGTTTACAATGACATTCCACCTATACATTTGGAACACAAGAGTAAGAATTAGTAATATAAGGAAGAAGCTAAAAAGTTAATAATGATTTTGTTTTGGAAAATTTTGGATTCCTTTACTCACCGAGACCCACTCGGTCTGGGGTAATTATATTTTGTCATTTGTATTATTGATCCAACTGTAATTTCACTAGAGGATATGTAATGATTGTATAATGATTGTATTTCTAAGGTAAAGATGTTTTTTCTTTGTAGGACCCATCAGATATTTCTACCTTGTAATGGTTGTTATGTTCATGGCCATGTCTGAAGTTTGAAATAGAAAAAAATTGCACATTAGGTTTGAACCCTTCATTCCCATCATGGATAAGTTTAATTGCATCTATGGTTAATATTGTAGCCATGGTCTATGGAAGTTGACTAACCCTGCAAAATTATATTATGTGTAAGATAGTGTTTGCATACAATTGGTGGATGTTCTTGTTTCAAAAAACATATACCTCAACATATTGTCAAGAATAAGATTACACAAGTGCTAGAGTACGTCATTTTCAAAAAAATAAAATTGTGAGGAGCAATATTTTTCCTTAATATGTACTATAAAATCTATTCAGTAAAATTAGTGATATGAAATTCAATATGCACAATGGTGCTACAATGTAAACATAATATATAAAAACTATATTCAACATTGAATATATCAAAGGGTTTGAAAGAAGCATACATATGACTACGATACTTCACGTAGCTAAATGTTGCAAGAGTGAATATTTACAATGATGATCAAATATATCATCATTTTGAGTAGCGTTGCAATATATATTTGTTAGACTTAAGGTTATAGTTCAAGATAATATTCAAAATAAGGGGACACAAGTATCACAATAAGTTCTATTCATTAAAATTAGAACTATAAAGATCAATATGTACAATAACATTGCAATGTAAACATAATATATAACAACTAATGTTTCAAATATAAGCTCAACCACTAAATCCATTTCACTCTGCATATAACTATTTTGGCATCTTCATTTGGTTTCACAAAAAACATCTAATTTGTATCATACTAGTAATCTCAATTGACATATTGAAAAAGTAATTAACTTCCAAGAAGTTAGTTGAACTTCTTAGACCATATATCACTCAATAAAGCTTGGAATTCACACTTTATTTCAAATGCATTATCCACTCCATAATATTGACAGTACTTTAATTCACGCAGGAAACCATAATATAGCTCGAGAGCTTCATAGGTCACATGAAATTTTTGAACAACTTCTTGCACCAATTCAAATTCATGATCCTCCACATCGCATACATCTTGGCTTCTTTGCATAGCTTCTTCAAAAATTTCACAAAAACTTGTCAAGACATCGTTTGAAAGAGCATCAACATTGTGTCAAGGGAAACCCAACCAATCCATAGACATTGAGTCAGTTGTTGATAGAGGTAGCTCATGGGTTTGTGGTGAGGGTGTATTGGACACAAAACCACTGCTTGAAATAGTAATAACATCTTCAGGTGCTCATGCATTAGCCATGAAACTATAATTCAAAATAGCAGTACTAATATTCAAAATAGTTGTCATTAACAAGGGCATAGGTATTCATACAACTGCAGAGTGAAAGTGTAAATTTATTTTATATTATATAATAAATTAATATAATATTATTTTGTAATTATAATAAATTATTATGAAAGATGTAAAAACTAAAATTTCTTTGACGGTTTTAGGTTTTTAATTTTTACAAATTTTTAAAATTTTCTATTAACTTTTTAAATAAGTCTAAAAAGGCTCTATGAATTTTTGTTTTGATGGACTATTTTTAAATGAAATAAAACTTTAATGATATTCATACAACTACAGAGTGAAAGTGTAAGACTTTTAAATTATTAATTAATATAAGAAATTATTTAAATTTTATTAAATACTATATAGTAAATTAATTTAATATTATTTTGTAATTATAAAAAAATATAAATTTTAGTTAATAAATACAATTAAATTTGTAAATAATGTATAGATGCAATAAAACTTTTTAGATTAAATTAAACTTAATATGGCTGTTGAATAGAAATTTAAATCTTTTCTTAATTCACTTTAGAATGTGATTATTCATTAGAAGACTGTGAGGTTATATGAGCCTTACGAGGACTTGACCTCATAATATATGAATATTAGGAATAAATAATCAAAGTAGTATCTTCATAGTCATAAGATCTAGTGTGAAATTAAAGAAATAATGACTATGTACAACTATAGAATGAAAATGTTCATTAACAAAATGAAATAATGATAAAGACGTAACATTTTTCTTAAATCTAATATCAATTTCCACTATTATTCAAATTTAAAAAAATATTAAAAATAAATTAATAATAAATATATGTATTTTTTCAGATATATGTTGAAAAAAACATTTAAAGACCAAAAAAAAAACTTGAAACTGTTAATTAAATAGTGAAGACATCATTCCAATCCAAGCTTTTTAACTCTTATACTGTACTATATTAAATTTGTGAGAACAACTATTCTTCTAAAAATATAAGCAAACCATGAGGCAAGGCCTTGCACAGTAGCAATTGGGATTTGGGTTTATCTATGTAATATATGTTATACTTATCATAATTAACGTTTAGTTTTGCTCATTCTTTTTTTTTTAAACAGTTAACAAGTTAAAGATTAAGGATCTATAATTGTTTTAAGGAAATATAATAGCTCCTTTGATGAGGATGTTGAACCCGTTCGCACATCAAAAAAAATTAAAGAAGGCTTGAAAACTTGATCACATCGACCTATTAAATAGAAACACATATTTCCTAACCATTACCTCTTTTATATTTATTCCAACAGGACTAGGCATTTGGACAGATGGTAGGAGGATTGACTTTGTTAACTGAAATAACTTGACCAACTATACTCTGCATGTGTATATAAATTTAATCATTTTATTTTGATTAACATTGAAATTTGAAATTGAAAATATAGATAAGCTTCATAAATTTAAAATAATGTCATGCGGCATAAGTGTCAACGAACCAAGACACAACCAACCATGAAAGAAGCCGATAGAGACAAGATTTTGACCATGGTACCTACCGAATGCATGAAGCTTGACTGCTGATAAATCCCTCACTGCCTTTGTTAATTCTTCTAAATATAGGTGGGAAAAAAAAGAATCGGCTAAAATAACAAGAATAATTCAGAGTGTCTATTCAGTGAAAAAGTAGAGTAAATATTTTTAATATTTCATACTCTCTATTCAGTGAAAAATTAGGGTAAATTTTTCATTAGCATGTCCACTCGATACTTCTTGTCATATGTTAAATTAATTATTTTCCAAACTCTTATATTAAAATGTCACTTTTATATTAAACATCACATTAAGAATAATCATATCAAAATAAACTAAAAGACTAAATAAAATATTGTAATTAATTATTCAAAACTTGTTGGCTATTAAACTGTCATTTTTGCTCCCGTATATCTGGAGGCATAATTTAAATAGGCGAAAATGGGTGAATTTTCAGATTTTAAATAATAGCAACTATGGCCCACTATAACTTTTAGATTATGTAAATTTTTCTAGGGAGTGTCCACAAATATTAAATGCAATTTTTACGTGCAAAAAATTTAACCTATGAGACATCGAAGGCTTACTTATTGCACTGGATACGCATTACAATGGAGTAAAACACAACTAAAAAACCAACAGATTCACTAAAAAAGTAGCAAGTGAATCACCTCAAGTTTCTTTCTTTGCCAATTATCTAATTCCACCTGCTTCTTCACCACTGAGAGTTTTAAAACATAGAAAAATCTCGTCTAGCTGAGAGTCATTTAAGGCTGCTTCACATTTATTGGATGGAGTGAGTTTTGGTGGCCTATTAAATGGCAAGGCAAGCATGAAGACAACAAGAAATGGTGCAACTGAACTAGGAGCCACACCTGATGGAGACAGGGATGAGGATGCGTCCAATGAATATTTAATGTTGGTAGTTTGTTGTATAAAATATCTTTGAATTCCATTCTATTCATTTCCTCCCAAGATTTCATAGGTAAAATTATGTGATGACCTAGTTGTGGGCCCTCTCCCTATGTAGTGGGCACACTCACCTGTACAACACTGCTAAGTAAAATAATTTGTAGAAATATGGCTCATAAATCCCCCATACGCATATGCCACCTGGCTATCACTACCATTTAAAACCCCTTAAACCAAGGTGTGGCACACTTGAAAGGAGGCAACATCTTGTAGAAACAAAACCACATTCGTTGGATAATGTTCATCAATCTCAGAAGTTCCCCTAACTTGGAAAACGTGATAAACGGGATGAACAGAATTAGACAATTCGCCTTTAAAAAATTTCCACTACACCTTCAAAGATGAAGATAGGAAATTTGTGGGGTTCCCCGTACCAATTATTAGTGGTGTTGTCAATCTTTATAGTGAAGTGGTTACACAAATAAAACCAGTGGTCATTGCAGCATATTTAATAGTTTTGATGTAGACATAAAAAATGTCGTTGTAATGTTCATGGGGTTCCTGCCAGCGTCAGACTGGGGGAAATGCTGGTGGGGTTCCCCCACATAAAAAACCCTATCGGCTAATCAAAGATTATATTGAACTAAATTAAGAATTCCACATGGAATGAATTTATTTAAATACAATTCCAAAAATAAATGACCAAGCCTTTGAAAAAAACCCATTCTAAATGATGTCACATGTCCAATCAATATAAATATATTATAGATCTCTAGATCTATAATTTAAGTTTGAATATATATATATCCAGTCATACACATGTACATATATCCAAAAAACAACTTAAAGCTCCTGGTACATAAAATTTGGATCCTCTCTATCTTTAATTATCTCTAAAATCTTTTCATGATCTTCAATAGGCAACCTCCACTTTTGTTTCACACGTCCTCTTTTAGGTAAAATTTCTAAATTTAATTTTGTTGCCAAAACTAAGTGACTGTAATGTAGAACCTTTTGTCCTGGCCTATAATCAACAAATATAATACCATTTTTATCTATCTTTATTTGTTGACAATATGTGCCTTCAATAACGACTGATCCAATGGGATACTCTTGCCCATCACCATCTATCATCGATTCCACCAATTTTCTTTTTGGTTGCATACATCTTAGTAGATAGTAATCTACACCTTCCGCATTTTTAGGATCTGCAACTACAACAAAAATATCTCACGTACACACACCACATATATACATAAATTAAATACATAAATAAGTTGTAAATATATTTAAATCTTAATTTTAACTAAATTAATCAATTTCCATACCTATAACAACTAAATCAGATACATGTTCATAATCAGCTAAATATAGTGGATCGTAGACATCGACATTGCCATCTTCAGCAAAAGGAGGCATTGATATTAATTGTTTCCTTTCCCATTGTGAAACACAACCATCTCTAATATTCTCACATTGATAAATATTTGCATTTTCCACAATGCAATCAACACAAAAACATGATTTTTCTCTCACATAAATTGCATAAGGCCTACTACTCCCCATTGTCATGATTTGATGCAGACTTCTAATACCATGAATTGCTTGACAATTATAAGGATTTGATCGATCAATATTTGTAAATTCAAACTTGAAAATTCAATTTGAAATCATGTATGTACTTGAACTTTGAAATTCAAATTTTTAACAAATTTTGACTAGATGTACCTATAACTTCCCAAAAATACCATGTGTTGTATGTTGAGTCGCAAGTGGAAAAATGACTTTTGCACCATTCAACAATTTTGTTTGCATTATGTATGACATTACCTACAAGTACACAAGTTGGCACAATTTGTCACCTATTACTTTCAAGGAACTTAAAATTATTTAATTTAGTTTTTAAATATATATCTAATCTTTTAAAAAATATCAAGCTAGATTCCATATATATATATGGTGAAAGTTACATACCAATAAGTTCATGTTGATGAAGTGCACACTTCACACATGCTCTTGCTCCATCGTGCTCTCCTTTTCCATGTGCACTCTCATAAAAATTCCACAAAAATTGGTGTTGCGTCTAGCATGTTAACTACTTAACCAAACAAAAGCTTTTGTATACTTAAATTGTCCTATGAAGTTACAAATAATTAAACAATCAAACCAAATTATCTTCAAAAAAATAATTTTATATATCTAAGCAATTAAAAAATTTAAGTTTCAAAGATAAAAGTAAATATATATAAACTTAAAAAATAAAAAAATTTAAAAATAATGTACTTACCAACACATCCATTAGACCATATCCAGTGTTGTTCTTGATTTATGCCACATCATCTTAGGTCTTCAAAAGACATTTTGAAAAAATGACCTACATAGCTTCTATCATCATTTGTATCATCACTTATATAAAAGTGAACCTCTTTGATGATAATTCAATCATATTTACTACTTTGTATTCCATCGACTGCTAACTCTGCATGCCTGTAGCAAACTTGCACAAAAATTGCAACTTGAACTGAATGATAATATTGACTTTGGATCTTAATTTGAGGACTAAATGTATAGTTCTCAAAGAAATCTACAATAGAGAGAATACAACCTAGTGGAAAGTAATTCTTTGAATCAAGAAACTTCTTAGCTTGCCATCTTGCACCATGAAAATGTTGGATATGTGGATATATGATATTGCAAAATTTACTCATGAATTCATTGTAAGGAAATCCACTCTCTTTGAGAACAATTTTTTTGGCCTCAACTCCTGACTTCGTTAAGTATGTCTCATAGTCAAATCTCTTCCAAGTAACTTGAATTTCATTATTTTCAACATGTAAAAGATTCTTCAAATCTCCATAATCATTACATACATTTTTTATACACTGAACATTGAATTCATCTGAATCATCTAATTTTTCGCATAGAAGAGACTTCACAAATTGTGTTATGCTTCCAGGGATGGCTAAATTTTGATCAATTGTTGCCATAACTTTTCTATATGATTGTAGGTGTAGATCAAATTTAACATGATTTCAACAATAAGTTTCACGTACTTTATTTATACGTACAAATGATGGTCGTAGTGTTTCAAACATCCTTTGGAAAATCTTCACATTTGAAAATTCTTGTTTAAATGCTTCAAAAAGTTCGCTTAGTGTTGTATCTATAAAATGTTTTGGATGAGAAGTTTTTGTACCATCATCACCTATTATTTGTATTGTATCTATAATATTCAACCACCTATTTCTTTACATCTTTTAAAATTCTATCTTTTCGGGGAACCCTACAAATATTTACCCATTTTTTTCTCAAATTTTCCATCTCTTTCATTTCTCTTTTCAATATACCTTTGAATAGTTCTCATAGAAACATTTAGTAATTCAGAAATTGCTTGAAATTTTCTTCTATGTGATAATTTCTTACTAGAAATTACAATCATCAACGCTCTACGTGTAACACTTAAATCACTAGATCGACTCTTCTTTTCAATACATTCCAATGCTTCTTGCAAGTTTTCAAAAAAAATTGTTTGTTTTAAATCTAATGACGTTTTCATTTTATCAACCCCTTTAAACAACTCCAAAATAGGGGTCATTTATTTTCATCTAAATAACTTTGCAACTAACTGTGCTCTTCCAATTAGAGATTTTTCTTCAAAAAATTCATCCCATATTTTTTCAGAGTGTAATTTTAATGTGCTTTCAAATAAAATATCTTTAGATGAAATATTATTGAAAAGAGAATCCTCATCCATCTCCATCAGATTTTCCATACCATAGTTCAAAAAATTTATATTACCAGGTTCAGTTTGTTCTTGTACCTATACGTCACATTGATCATCAATATTTTCGATGGATTGTTGTTCAGTAGATGTTCCTTCATCCGCTTTTCTCTTTCTTTGTCTTACTTGTGTTCGATCATACTTCCTCGATCTAATCCTTGGATTTTCCATCACAAATTACACTCAAATTTCAATTCACCTGCATACAAATTTGTACACACATGAGCTTTCAATGAAACATGTATAGTTAATATAGCATAAATATTTTAAATAGCTTGTAACCTTTTGATAATGATATTTTTTATATTTTTTGTATAAATTTTACTAAACATAAGTATGCTAATTTTAAATGTATATGTAAAAGTAATTATCAAATTATCTAATATGTACATGTCACACTTGTGAATGATAACAAATAAATGAGAATAGTTAAATATTATAGAGATGCAACTTTTATTTTAATTTTTTTACAAATATTTCTTTGATGTTAATATTTTAATAAATAAAAAAATAGTAAAAACAAACTTCAAATGCATTCATGAAAATAAAGACATAATCAATTATATAAGTTGAAGATCAATACATTCCTTCAAAAATAGCTCTCCTATTGTCCAAATGCATTTTCTTTTGTTGAAATAAGTCTTCTAAATTTTCAAAATTATAAACCTTCTAAAATGTTGAAATAAACCTTCTTTGATCAAAAATAGCTTTCCCTATCCAAATAATTGAAATATCTATATTTTTTTTTAATTTTCTTAAGTTGAAAAATTAAAAGAAATTTTTTTTTTATATCGACTAGTTTCGGTTGAGTTTTTATCGACCGGTAATGTTTCAATCAATTCACTTTTGGCCTTGTTGTTCTTGGCCGAGAGGGTTTCAGCCGAAACATGCTTGGCCAAAATCCTCTCGGCTGAGAATGTCTAGTTGGCATCCTACATGGAAGCCAACTCGTCATTTTTCAAAAAAATTTGAAACATTCAACTTTGGCAGAGTATTTCTCTAGTCAAAAT
This sequence comes from Sequoia sempervirens, assembly GCA_007258455.2. Taxonomy (NCBI): domain Eukaryota; kingdom Viridiplantae; phylum Streptophyta; class Pinopsida; order Cupressales; family Cupressaceae; genus Sequoia; species Sequoia sempervirens. Next base: position 217,214,475 of record VDFB02256132.1, on the reverse strand, counting down.
GATCTTTCTACAAAAGATAAAAAAATACCCTTTTGTAGAGCTCGAAGTGGAGAATTCAAATATATATATATTTTAATATTTTGATTAGTTTTAATCTATTTTATTTTTAAAATAATGCAATTAGGTTTTAAAAATTAAAAAAAGAGGCTGTTTAGAAATTTAAAGAAAAAAGATAGTAAAACTTATTAAAAAAATTTAAATCTTATATGGGGCACTAGAGGAGAGAGTTTTCTTCAAAGGGTTTTTTTTGAAAAGGATTAAAAAAATTGAAAATAGTGGATAGTTAGTGAAAACTTTCAAATTTTGACATGTTTGACTTTAAAACATTATTATGAGAAAAATATACATGAAAATTTGATTTTTTTTTTTCCATGCATAAGATATTGAAGTTACCTATTTGGAGAAAAAAAAAGGGAGAAATGAAGTATTTTTCAATTTGTTTCTTGACGGCCTGTGAAGTCACTCTTTTTTGAAATTTTCAGCATTCCAAAAAATTTCCTTAAATTGATAAAAACATAATTAATTTTTTTTTAATTTTAAAAAATTACAAGAATAAACTGCGTCAAAATTTCTACATTTCATTAGTTTACACCATTTTAAAATTCAAAACATAAAGACCACTTTTATATGGTTGAAGTTCAGAATTGTTTTCATTGTTGGCCGATTCCTTTATAAAGTGACATAGGTTTGTGCTTTTACCCTCACGTGACAAAGTGGTCCTAGCCAAGGCCACCCAAAAGGTGGTATATGCTGACTATCAAAGGTTGGACATGAAATTGAAGAAGCGCGAGGTAGAGTTGGTAAATGTGAAGGAAACAGTGAGCAGACTATAGAATGAGATTTGAGCTAGAGAAGTTGAAATGACATGTGTAAGGAAAATTCAAGGCCAGCAAGGGGAAATGTCTAAGTTGCTTGTAGAAACTTAGAGTGAACAAGTTCAGGTTTGTCCTAAAATGTAAAATATGAAAAGAGAGTTGATTGATGGTTGATCCTAAACTTCCAACGATCTTCAGAAGGCCCAAGCGGAAGCAAAAGAGTTGAAACAAGAGATCACAAGGCTGAGCTCAAAATTGACAAATTCCCTCAAAGAAAGAATTCAAATGGAGAAAAGCGCAAAAGCAAGAGAGGCTCAATTTAACCAAGAGCTAGTTGCTACATGAGGATCTCAAACCATTTTGATAATGAAGAAGTTGTTATCCACCAATTGGGAGTAGATCATAGTTGGTATTATCGTTCTTGGGTCCACAAAGCTTCATTTCCAAGTTATGTGTAGCCACTGATAAGGCCCTAAAAAGTTCAGGGATTTCTGATCGATGGGTCACCTCTATCAAAACTAATGAGATCATCAACTGTCACAAGGTTGTGGAAAAATGTAAAGAATGTCAAACGACACTGAACAAGTGGGTCATCAAGATCAAGAAGGGATTTGACATCTTGGTTAACTATGGGCTACCTCCTCTTCTTTCACTAGATGAAGATGTGCTGACAGTTGAGCAAGTCACAGATGCAATCCTACACAAGATCCAGAGCTCTGTGAAACTCCTAGGTTCAAGTATAATGCCCATGGCTAATGATATTGAATGCGATATTTATCCTCTTTCTCAACTCTATTATCACCTTCGAGTGGTTTCTTCTAGATGGGGATTTGTCTCTTATAAAGAGGTTTTTGAGCTAGAGAAAGCATACAAGCAGATATATACTCGCATCCTACCAGCTGATAAAGACTTGGAGGCGTAGCATTCCACTTTCTTCAAACTCCAAGAATTACCAGAGGCCTAGGTTCGTTCCTCTGCAAGCGAAGACCCCCTATGAGTCACTAGAACTGTGAAACATTTTTTCCTTGATCATTTTGATTTTTGGCTTGTTTAATGCTTTCAATTTCGGATGTGCACATGCTCAAGTAGAGTTATCAAAAAAGTGCACAATGTGCCACATGGTGGTTGCACAAATTTCATTTTTCACCTTCCTTTTGGGAGAGATTCGAGACACATGTTGGCTTGTCAGATATTTTCTAAGGAGCTATATTCATGAGCTCAAAATTTTCTGCCTGTTTAACACATCATCTCTTCATTGCAGGCAGATTGTGCTTCTTATGAAGCAATATCTTTTGGGATTTTTTCGGAGCTTGTTGGCCTTTTATTTTCTTGGTTTTCGGGACATGGAAGCTTGAGTAAATGTCTTTGGGTGATGTGATTGATCAACTAGACCTTTTTTCCAAGTTGTGTTTCTAGGATTTGATCATTTACAGACCTCTATCTTTGCTAAAAATATGAAAAAGCATTAATGTGGTAGCTAAGAATTGATGAGAAAAGATTGTTGTGACCTAACCAAGGATCTTCGATCAAATCATGTGCTATCAAAATCCAACACCTAGCAGTGATTACTATTGTGTTGGGGTAGCGTTTTCTTCTTTCTGTAGCTATAAAAGAGAGGCGGTCATAGATGAAAGGGTTGGATTCCAAGTTTTAGTTTCCTTTACTACGGAAAAGTTTCTTTAGTTTTCTTAGGATATAGAACTATTTTCAAGAGTAAAATTTGTAAAACTACGTTTCTCTAAAATGTTGTATCTTTTAAGGCTTAAATTATTGTCAGATTCACATCCAACCTTTCTTTTAAATTTCATTTCATATTTAAAGCATGAACTATTGAGAACAAATCATTGAGACTGTGCATGTATGACCTTTATCAAGCTTTCTTTCTTTATGTTTTTGTTCTAAATGAAACACTATGTCTTGCAAGCTAAATTTGAATAGTTTAAGTAGTTGATTTCCATGTATGATCACATAGTAGAAGAATAACTTGTGAAAAATGGATTATGTCATTGGACTTGTATGTTTTTCTCAAAGGTTGTTGTTTTATCATATCATGTTGTATTAGGAGGGAGAGTTCATACAATTTTTGAATTTTTTTTTCTTACCCTTAGAAATCTTTATGTTTGATCGGACCTCAATGAACACTACCTATGGAAATATTTGAAAGTCTTCATTGTGCTTGTTGTTAGCCTTTTTTGTTCATTTTCTTTCCAAAAATGTATGGTTGTGGCATTCTGTGTCTAATTATATCAATCATAAGAATGGTTGGGTTTGAAAAGTTGTAAAAGCATTGGCACATCAGCATTTTTATGTTTTATATTTAAATTTCCTTCTACCCTTTTCTCCAAACCCCAAAGAAGAGCCGAATTTCTATAAAAATCCCAGAGGTATTCAATGAGGTGCAAATTGGTCCCCCATTCATGCAATTTCCCATAAGACTATCGAAGAGGCACAAGATTTTATGATCAACATTGTCCTTTGATAGAAATAAAACCATCAAACAAACCTTCACTTGATATCAACACTCTCACAAAGGATTCCTCTAAATTGATAGACACTAGTGGACTTGATTATTATCCTTTGAAAGAAATGAAACAAACAAGGAAATATTCACTTAATGTCAATGTCATCACACAAAATACTTATGATTCAAATTCTGTATATTTTACACCTTCCTTTACAAAAGAGAACAAAATCTCACAATCTAAAGAGTCTTATGTAGGTATGACACATTGTACTAAGCAAGAGATCTCTTGGCTGGAAAATAATGAAACATCCTCTACTTTTGATCAATAAATTATCTTGTTGAGACTCCTCCAAGATCATTTGATATCTCTCCCTAGACAAGAACATGAAAGAAACTTTACTACAAGAATTCATTTTGTGCATATCATAGATTTCATGGTCATACTACTAACGAATGTAAGAATTTGTGTAATAGAATTCAACATCTTAAGGCTCATGGTGCTCTTCCTTGTGTTGAAGCTCCTAGTTCCTCAAATTGATAATTATCTTCATCCTATTTGGCTCATCCTTATCTTGCACTAAGTCGGGGCAAGGGGTCAGTTAGCCTTTTCCTCTTATGCCACTTGTTGTTGTCTCTTTTGGATAGTTGATCACCTTTCATGTGCATATAAGATCAAGCTTGGGATGTGGATGACATGCCTTAAGTTGGCTCACATGTTCAACATACTTATTTATGATGTAGTTCGATTAGGAAACATATGGCTTGGCATAGGGATTTTTGAATAAGCTCTCACATCTTCTTCTACTTTAGAGCAACTACTCACAATAATGGTGTTAGAAACCGCTTTAAATGGGGGCATACATTGAAACTAATGTTTCACTATGTGATTTTATTTCTTCTTATGATGCATCCTTTTCCTGGTGGTGTCATTGCGGTAAACCCACAAAAGTGGTTTACAATTTTAGTGAGGACAAAAATTTGCAAAAAATGACCCCATGCAAAAAAAATTGGTTTTTGGGGGTTCAAATGAACTTTTGGTTTGAGCGAACCCATTAAATGTAGGGTCCCACCATTCTCGAAAAAACCAAAAGAAAACCTTTGTGGAAAGGGGGTTTTCTTGAACCCCCCTTTTCCCACCTTCTCACCCTCTCACACCAAAAAAATCAAGAATTATTCCCTTCTAAGTTCAGGTTGAGGATGAAAAATGGAGGAGACTTCACAGAATCAACTGGATGATGGTAGTCCTCAGAGCAAGCTATCCAAAAAATATAATTTTAATATGTTTTGGTTTTATTATCTATTTATTTTTTTAGTTTTATTAAACATAGGTTTTTCACTAAAAATCAAGCTCTATGTTCTACATGTGAAAAAATAGCAGATTATCAAAAAAAAAATCAAAAATATGAGTGCACTGGATATTGAAGTCCTTGATCCAACAATTTTTTTTTTGAATTTTGATACATACAAAAAAAGTTATATTGTATACGATCTGCCTGTGTCTGAATTGTAATTGGTTTGACTTCGAAACTTGATTAATGAAAAAAATTCAATAAAACATTATGAAACCAATTGGAAGCACTAGATATAATAGTTACAAATCTAAATTTGAAAAAAAATAGAATTTTATCCTTCATGGAAATTTTTTATGTTTTATATGGTGAGTGTCACTCCTTAAAAATAGTGTTTACTGAAAAAAACTAGTTTCCGAAGGAGATCGAGAAAGAAGTGCAATTTTATTCCAAATATTTTGAAAACAAATATTTAGAATCTACAGAAAAAAAATGTCACAAATCACTAGTTTGCATCATCTTCAAATTCCTCATGGTTTAGTCGCTATAGGTGCCCGAAAGTGAAGATTTAGTTAGAAAAAATTATTTCAGTGTCCAGTTTGGCCAAAAATTGTAAACCTGTATTGTGGGATCATCCATTGGGATTGATTTCCTTTGAGAGCATGATATTTATTTGACTTTACCTCTCTTGGAGACATTAGACATGATGTTCCCTAAGAAGATACCTTTCACGAATTAAACAAAATCCCTTTGAAAAAACCTTACACTATTTTGCATTTACAATGTCTATGGGTTTTAAGCATACAATTTTTTTCTTGCCTCATGGAGGTTGAAGGTCATTATTGTTTAGCACCTTATCAAAGTTATTAGTAGGTATAAATTTAGTATGGTTTGAGTGGGAATCCTAACCAAGGCATGAATTTCCCCATAGCCACTCGCATGTGTGTGTGAGTGCATACCAACCATGAGTGTATGTGTCTCACCTTCTTGGACTTCTCATCAAGTGAACAACCAATAGTTCCATTTCCATAGAGTGAGTATGCATTTTTTAGACAAATATCCTACATCTGATCCACATTGTGTTGGACAAATGGTCGAAACTTGATCCACCTCACTTTTATTTTTACTTGTTTTTCCCTTTCTTTTAGTTATTGGCATTGCATGATCATGTATCTTGATGTTGCATATTATACAACTTGTGCATGTCCTATCATGCTTATGTCAGTTTGACTTAGGATCTTGGGCCCTGTGGGCTTGACTTCCTCCTCAATCTTTGTTATCCTAGACCATCCACATTAGTGCACTAGAACCCCTCTTGAATGTTTACTTTAGTGTGAGTTTTAAGCAAATTCATCCTCTCACTAAAGTGGGGGCTAAATGGAGTCACAAAAAAAGTATCCCTTGCTTGATTTGGGAATGTTTAATGATAAATTGGACTTAATGTCACCTTGATCTAGTGTTGTGAGGTGTTTTACACATCCACATTAGGTCTTGGACCCTTTTTAAGCTAAATAGCTTAACTTTTCCTTAATTTAATGTTGTAAGGTGTATTTATTTACACCTTCACATTAATTTTAGGAGGATTATAAATTAAGTGGACCTCATATAGTGTTGTAATGTGTTCTACACATTCACATTGGATTTAGGGCCCTTTTTAGCTAAATAGACCCAATTTTTCCTTAATTTTGTGTTGTAAAGGCTATTTATTTACACTCTCACATCGAACATTGGGCCCTATTGCATTTATGACCTTTATATCATCATTAATAGGCCCCTATGATCCCATATTCTGCATCCCAAGGCATATTTCAATCAAAAACCTGACAAAATCAACATATAAACTTAATTTCTTCACTCCCTGACATTCTCGCTAGAAAAATAGCCCCTATGGCACCCATTCACCAATTTGGGAAAATATGTCCCATTTGAGCTATTTTCAATGTTTGAGTGGGAAAAACTAGGTTTTAAGTTCAAATTCCTCCTATGTCAGCCTTGGGGATCCAATAAACGGCTATTTGAGTGCATTTCCTATGTAAACAAGATTGTAAATCATTATTTCATCAATCCTACATGATATCAAGTCAAGCAAGAAAGGGTTAAGCATTCCAAGTATTTACAAGGTCATCAAGGTAGCTTTCAAGATCATTTCTAAGGTATTCAAGGGAAAAATTCTCCATCAATTGTTGCAGCAATTCAAGATCCATCATCATGTTAAGCATATCAAGCATCAAGCATGTTATTGAACTAGTGTTGTGATGTAGCAAATTGAAGATCCAAGATCAAGCATTATCCTACTCCTATTGTTAGAATCAATATCTACATCCTTCATGGCCATTTCATGTTGAATTGTAGATTTATAAGACATCATTCACAAGGCATTGAATACAAGGTATTATTTCCATGATTCATGTTCTTTGTTTCATATTTCATTCCTTCATTTCATTGTCTCATCATTTGGTTTAATTACCTACAAGGGGTTTGACCAAGACAAACGCCTATTCCCTAACAATCAAAACTTCTCTCTCTCTCTCTTTGTGTGATTGTAGATCTAGGTGCTTTGGAGACTTGAAAATCATTGAAGATTAGGTTACAAGATTGTTGGAGCTGTCTCCCCATTTGAAAGGTCATCTACAACACTGAAATCAGAGTTCCAAATTCAAAAACCTAGAGAAGAAGAAAAGGAAAACTAAAAATAGAAGATTCAGACCTTGAAGTTCTAGAAAATCTAAACTAGACTCATTTGCCACAAGTGGCGAATGAGTCTCATTGTAGGTGTTTTTTCAGAGATCTTTACAGGTTTGGATACCTATTTGCTCGAAACCTACTCTTGCGTAGAAATCTAGATCTGGGACTAATTCTCCCAAAATGGTGGAGTCCTAGTAGGCAAAAATTTTAGGATCAACAGCATTTCCATCCTTCATTCAACCCTCTACAAGTTTTCATGTGAACACTTTTGGTTTTATAGCTTTTTGTTACGATTTATATGCATTGCTAAGTCATTTAGTTCAAGTTTGCATCATATTAGGGTTTTGCATTTCATCTTGCATTTCATTATTTTTTCCAAGTCTAAACTTGGTGGTGAACCCCTTATTAGATCACATTCATCTCCTAGGACATCCCTATTGCAAGATCTCTTTCTCTTTTGCATTGAGAAATCTAGGGTTATCCTTGAATGGAATAGCTTGAAAGTGGGTGTGATAGCACTTAATCCACATCTCATCATCTATACACCATTTTCATCGGTTCCACCCACCTGTCAGGCAATACTATTCAATAAGGTACAACTATTCTCAATTTTATGGTTATTGCTATTTATGTAATGGTTATTGGCATAAAGCAAGCTATTGTAGAAGAAGGCCTAAAAGGATTCAATATGCATTCTATGAGAAGATGAATGCAACATGTTATAAATGTCATAACCATGGCCATGTTGCAAAGCATTGTAGAAATAGGTTTGTGAAACCAAAGAAGAAAGTTTGGAGAAGGAAACATTCCAAGAAGACAAGCATTCAGAAGGTCCAAGAAGAATGCAAAACCAGCTTAAGGATGAGTCTAAGCTTGTACATACAACACAAGTGGCATCTATAAGTTCATAATAGAAGCATGAAGTTAGGGGGAGATAAATTTTTTTTTCAAATGTAAACCCCCTTAGATTACAACAAAGAGGTTGTATCTCTACAGTATTTTGGTGTTTTTGGTTTTGAAGTTGCAAATAGTCCTTTTTTTATTTTTAAAGTCTTTATAATGCTTATACTCCTTCAAGACAGTATCATGGTTGTGCTTGTGATGTTCATGCCAAGTGATAGTTTGAAACTTATTTAGTGTTGATAGTCTTTTATGTCATGCAATTGTTTCCTTAACAAAAGTATAGTTATCTTCATTCATAATTTGTTCACAGAGGTTTGACATATAAGATGACAATTTTTTGGTATCCTTATTGATTAATGTAATCATGAAAGCATTAGTAAGTTAGAGCATTCAAAGAGGCTAATCATCAATCACATAATAGAAGTAATTAAGAGAGTTTTCCCAGATTGAAAACATCTACTACAATATAGTGAATGGGCAAGAGAAAGGAGTTATATTCCCTGATACAGTTTAAGGGTTGGAGGACATAGGATATTCATGGGTGTTTTTTGCTCTTAGTCAGTGGTACATGACAATGCTAGTGATGAAAATGTGACAATAATGAGTACTCTTGAGGAGAGTTGGAGAGAAACTCTTGGTAACGCATGAAAATGACAACTAGTGAGAATCCTAGTCAATGATGGCTATTAAAGTGTCTTATGTGGTAAGTATTTGTTTGAATGATAATACTGTGAAATGATAAGGTTAATGGAATAGTTAATGATGAGAATACAATGCACATAGGTTGATAGAGTAGTTAATGTTGAGAAGACAATACATATTCATGCTTGCTTCTACTAGTGTTGCATAATGATTAGTGGATGATAGATTCTACTATTTTTATAGTCTTCTTATATCTCTTTTTGGTCTTAAATGCTACTTGTTAAAGCATTTTATCTTGATATGGAAATGATTTCTTGATTTCATTTAGTGCTATCCATGATATTGATTCAAGATAAAGGTTTGTTGTCGATAAATTTTCAACAGAGTGTTATTGGTTCATGCTTGGTACTGAGGAGGAGCTTGTAGGTCTTTTTCATCTTAGATATACCAACAGTGCATAATCTCTAATCTGATTAATTTTGTGTGTTATTTCATGACAAAATCATTACTTTATCTTTGGTTACTAGTGGTGGTATGAAAGTGATTCTCAACTATACTTTGATAGTGTCAGTATGATTTGGAAGTGGTAAACATTTTCTTGTATCAAACAATGAGTATCCTCACAATGACAACAAACACAATGACAATTACATCATATGGAGTTTTCTCTATTTGGCAAAGGATTTGTATCCTAGTGACTATTTTTATATTCTTTGTGAGTGATAGTGAGTTACAGGTAAACAGTAACAACATGTGCAGTGGTGTTATGATTGCAAATTGTTTCTTCTTGTCTCTTGAAATTTGTATGGTTATAGCAATGGCAACATTTGTTTGCAAATGACAGTTCTTTTCATGCTTGAGTTTGTTGATGCCTTGGATGAAATTTTTTGTCCAATATTGATTTATTAATACTTTCTTCCTTCTGTGATCAATGATAGTGATGTTAGTGCCAAGTTTTGGCATTCTTCAAGGGATAGATATGTAGATGTTATTCAATTCGTCTTTGCATTTTCTTTCTGTAGTCATAGTGGAGAATGATATTGCAATATTTTCCAGTATTATTCTCTTTATAAACAACGACGGTCATTATTTTTAATGAAAATCATTCTATTTTTATGAATTATGGCCTTTAACATTGGTATTCTTTAATGGAAATTGTTGTCTAGCAGGTTGCAAATGGTGAGTCAGTCTTGTTGTAGGGGTACAACTATAGTGGCCTATCTTGCATTCATTGACAATAGATAAACCTACTATGGTTGGAAGGTTGAGATTTTAAATGTAATTAGATCATCACCATGCTTTTGTATTTGATCAACTAAAGAGATACCTTTACAAATGTTGAAGCTACAAAAAAATTCTTTATGTCACCAAGCTCTTCTAATCCAAGGATACTAGTTGGAGAAGAATGGTTTATTTGATCTTAAAGGAGCTTTCTCCTTCTCCCAATGAGATTATTATTGTTACAAGATCATTAATGAAAGACATGAATAGAATCATAGTTATGTACTTGGCCAATACAATATTATTTTAATGCAAAATCACACCAACTTTTAAAAAGTATAAAAAATTCATAATGACATGAGTCCTCTACTTAAATTAATTATGAATTTTTTATTACAACTTTTTAAAAGTATAAAAAACTCATATGTCTGACCACCTTAACTTGGTCAAAACTTCATGAAATTCATTTTTTTTTTAATCCTATAATATGCAAAGCATAGAATGTGATGAATGTTTTGGATTCAAAAAATGTGATACCATTTGAAAGCTATATTAGGTCTTTTTTAATCATCCTATCAATCAAGACTTTAGTAATAATTCAAATAGAAAATGAGTAATAATAATTTATTAAATTCAAAGTAAAACATAATTAATATTGGTGGAAATATGAGAATCTCCTTTAAAAACCCTTTGCATTTCATCAATTTTGGGTAAAAAAGAATTTGTCAACCACATACCCTACACATACCCATCATATCACCACTTTTTGGCCCATCATGATCTTGCACATACCCTTTATCACCTCTTTGACCTTTGGCATTGTTTTCAAAAGGGGGAGAAAATCATGAGTTACATTGGTTTGCAAAGGTTCATGATAGTCAGGTTCGCACACAAGTTCATGCCACATATCATTTGGTACAGGTTATGGTGATATATATTTTATTAGTTTCTTTGGCAGATTTGAAATCAATGCCAAAGGGGGAGTTTGTTGACCTCTTTGAAATTGGTTTTGGCATTGATGTCAAGTGTTTTTTTGGAGTATATAGAGGTGGCATACATTCAGATATTCTTGTTACTTTGACACTTTAATGAAGAATATGAAACAACTTGGTTTGGTTGAATTTACATGAGCATTGATAATTCATTGAGTAAGAAATACTTTACATTCTTATGGTGCTTTGGTACACATTGATAGATGTATGCATCATTCATTTGATAATTGGTAACTAATATCTACATTGGTTTTGGTATTGAGGTAATAGTTATTTAGGAACTTTTAAAGAACACTATTATATGGGACTTTCCTTGACATTTTCTACATTTGAAAACTCAAGGAATATTATGTGAAAAGAGAACTTAATCATGTTTTGATTGATGATAAGGAAGTTTAAAAGGAGTTATACCATACATTGGTTTTCATTTTTGGACTTGGGATTACACTTATCAATTTGATATCATTGATCAACATAAATTGGTCTTATACATTGACCTTGGTTATCACTTATAACATGTTTTATTAAACCATCACAAGGCATTATGATGCTTGATTTAGTGGAACAACATACATTGTTGCACATCATGAAGTTTATTATTGTTATGAAAAACATGTCAAACCACAACACATATTATTAGTGATTATGATGTTTCTTATCATTGACAAGGTTTATGTTCTTCCAGCATCGACATAAAGGTTGAATTGTTTGATTAATTTCATTTGAAAAGGTATGTCAACTTCATTGTGCCCTAAAAGTTGTCATTTTACAAACAAAAAAGAATTGTTAACATGTAGCTGACTTAGGGCTCAATGAAACTTGGAGAAGGAGGTGGTATGGTGGTTGGTCTAGGTAGAAAATGGTTTTAGGTCTTCATGGGAGCCATCTTCAAAGCATTCAAAGTGGTAATATCATTCTGGTAAAACCCTAAGTCTAATATTCATGTCGATGGTGTTTGTCTTTCTATTTTATGGTTACATACCATGTCAGCTTGGTCTTTCCTTATCCATTGTGGTGTTTCATAGTTACATTTCTATATGTGGGTTCATTCTTTTGTGTCTTCAAACCCTATCACTAGGGAATGATATGGATATTTCTAGGGTTGTTTGGAGCTATCTTGAGAAAGGTTTTCACCATCGTTTCTTTGTTGTTTACATTCAAAATTTGTTCCATAAGGGTTTATCCTAGCATCCACACTTGGGTTTATTGTTTTGGTCAAAGTGTTACCCTTTACTAGGGCATGAGATCTTATGTCATATGATAGTTTTTAAAGCCTATGTAAAGGTCATGTGTTGCATTTTTTATGTTCACTTAGGGGCATGGGTTTAATGCTGCATTTATATGTAACTTTTGTTTAATGTATACACACAAGTTGCATAAACTGTCGGCCATGATAAAAGAAAGATTAAAGTTTGTTGAACACAAGTTATCATGGTGACTTGAAAGGCAATTATGAAACAATTTGAATAGATTATGAAGGTTACATAATTTTATAGTTTTTATGTGTGATAGTTGGCAGCATTATGTGTACTATTCATTGTTTATATAAACAGTGATTTATCACTATTATTGGTTCGGTGCATTCACAAAGATATCATGTTGAGTTTATGAGAAAAATTCTGAAATGTTGTTTTGCAAAACTGTATAAAAAATAGTGAAGTGTATAATCTGATACATTTTGTGTTTTGAAGATTCCAGCTTAATGAATCTTTAGGACATTGAATGTGTTAGGATGGAAAGTAGAAATGGTATGTAGTGAAACAGGGTAACCATCTATAATTGATTTATTCATGTTTGAGAATGTATTGTATAAGATCATGTGAGTGAAACAAGTTTGATATTTGGCCAGTGAGGCATTCTATAGCCAATGAGGCTTTCCTAGTGAGGAATTCTATAGCCCATTAGGCTTTTCCAATGAGGCATTCTATAGCCAGTAAGGCTTTGCTAGTGAGGCATTTTGAAAAGCCAATGAGGCATTTTACGAGTGGTTTTTTATCCCTATGAGGGGATTCCACTCATGAAAAACATTGTGTTATGATTCTTTTGTGGATGCATTATGGTCTTGTTGTTTCCTTTATTTACATTACAGCATTTGAGTTTATATATTGTTTAAGAATCTGAAGGTTTTCCATCACATATGATTATATTATTCAAACTCAACATTTATTAATTTCAAAGAGTTTAAGTGTTTTGAAGAATCATTAAGTTGAAATTGATTATTGAAACACTGATTCACTCCCCCCTCTTAATGTTTCCTATACTCCAATAGTTACCTCCTTTGAGATAATACCAAATCCACTTGGACAAGACATCCTCCCAATCTAAGATGCAACTCACATTGTAGAAGGAAAAGGTGTGGATGAGAGACGCCATATGAATCATGAGAAGTTCAAAATGCATTCTTCTTCAAGGGATGATAGATGACATAGAGATAATAAGTATTTTAAAGAGGACAGGAAGATCAAGCACACACTAGAAAAGTACAAGTGCTCTTTTGAGGATAGAAATGGCAAAGAAAGCAACCAAGAAAACAAATCTTTCAAACAGTGAAAAGGAGAAGATGGGGATCGTAGGAAATGGAAACACATCAATGTGGCAATAGGAGCTCGGATGGTGGTGATTATGCCAAGGCTAGAGATAGAGGGGAGAAGAGAAAATTTAAAGGAAATGATTCAAACCTTGACATGAAGAGAAAGCAAAGATGTAAAAAATGGGAGTCTTCTTCTATTGGGTCTATGGCATTGAATGTAGGGCATGATAATTTTAAAAAGGGAACATGTTTAGTGTTGGGTAATGACAATTTGACACTAGGTAGAGGCAGGTGGGAGCAGATAAATGAGGATGATCAATATGATGTGTTTTTGTTGGAGAAAAATGAGGTTTTGAGTATGGGTATTGAGTTGCATTATGATATGCACAAGTTGCATATATTGTATAAAGAGTTGATCCAGACCTCTTTTATGACATGGTCAAATTTAAGTTTTGAAGAGGTTGCAAGTATTTTGGTTGATAGGTGATTGGATCATCTTCCTCTTGTTGATGAAGATGGGTCTTTTGTAGAGATTTTGTCAAGAATGACATGGAGAGAATTAGGCACAATCCTACACTAGGGAGCCCTTCTATTGGGGTTGATGGGAAGATACTTGTTGGGGCTAAAATTGGGACTGGAGACTTGGTTAAGGAGAGACTTGAGCTTCTTGTGGATGCTAGTGTGAATGCAATCAATTTGGACAACTCACAGTGGGATTCAATTTACCAAAGAAATATGTTGGCTTATTTCAAGAAGGCTTATCCTGGTTTGGATATTATAGCTGGTGTATCTTGGCCTATATTCAAATGGGTAGGTGGTCAAAGAATTATTAATTCTTATCTAACATGGAGAAGGTGTATTTGTATTGTTCTTGAACAAAATTTGGAGGAGTTCAAACTGTGTAGAGTTTCTCTTGGCCTCGTTAGGATATGACAATGGAAAAGTGGTGATTTCTCTAAGGGAGTGTTTTTTGTAGTAGTGTTGGACTTCAAGTGGGAGATTGTTGGGGTGTGAAGTACAAAGGTTTCTTGACCATTACACTCCTAATTTTTACCTTCTCTTTTTCTTTCTCTTCATTTCTTTCAAAAAATTGAAGATTTTATATTATGTGTTTAAAAACATGTTCTATCACTACTGTTTAATGTACAAGGAAAATAGAGTATTAATAAAACTGAGGAATACCTACTTTTCCAGCAGATGTAGCAATTACGATGAACCACATAATTTTATATTGCGTTGTGTGCTTATTCTATGTTTTGTGTTCATAATTGTTTAGATCTTTTTTTGCTTTTTTTTTTAATTTTCTCTTTAAAATCAATAGTTCAGATATAATTAGGGAACTATATTAGTTTGAAAACTTAGAAGACTTAGATCATCCCATGGTGGAAAATAAGATTGATTTTTTAATTGGAAATCAAGGAGTTAACTACCATTCAAGAAGATGTAATCCAGTGGCAGTTAAGAAGAATCTTATATTGCATGATCAAAGAAAAATAAAATAGGAGTCTAACCCCATGTTCTTATTTGTTCCTTACGTACATTTTATGGATAAATTTAAGCATTAGGGGTGTTCGCATGCAAATTTAAAATTATGGAAATAAGATAATTTAGATAATTTTCTTATTTTAGTGGAGACATTACTATTTATGAATTGAAAATAGGCTAAGGAAAAAATGGGGGAGTTGTAAGCAACAACTACATATTGAAAAAAATGAAGGGAAAAGATCCCAACTAAAGTGGGAAAAGATGAAAACACACAGATCAAAGGAGACAACAAGGATGCAGAATATATTTTCTATTTCATTCAAATACACAAAAAAATTACATTCAAAAATTTTGCATACAAAATCAGAGCTAATGCTTTGTATTTCCTTCATACAACAAACTAGCCAAATTTTGATGCACTGGAGCTTTCTATGTGTTGTTGCAAATATTGTAGAGCACTAGACCTCTACACTCTATGCAATATCTTCTACTTCTATAGGTTCTTCTTCTCCTTCTATTTTTTTCTACTAAAAATTCATCCTTGTCCTACTACCAAAAAAATTTATATTCTTCCTTTTTGTCTCCCCTTCCTTTTCCAAAAAACTATCGCTCAAATTTTAAATTCAACTACTAGAATTAATTTTCTGCCAAAAAGATTAACTGACTAGCATATGTTAGACACGACAAGGGGGTGGAAGATCCCAACGGATCTCTTATAATGCTACATTAAATGCATTTGGTCATTGTTGCTCAAGATTAGAAATTCCAACACGCCCCCTTAATCTTGAGCCTTTTTGTTTTTCATCACCGTTCCAAAATTTTGGAGCAAAGTTTTCAGAGAAAATTTTCCAAAGAAATCCTATTTGCAACTCTTCTATGTTCTAGAGTTGTCTTTCCTAGACCTATTCAAATTTCTAGTGCATTTCTAAGTTTCTAGAACTGAACTTTCAGACCATTCCATCATCCCAAGCCTATCTCTTAGGCGTTCAATGCAATCTTTGCTCAATGGTATAGTAAAAAATTCTACAAGTTGTTGCTCAGACCTACAAAATTTCATTTTAATTTCATAATTTTTCAACTAATTCTCTTATGAAATGATATCTTATTTCAATGTGTTTGCTTCTTCCATGAAAAATGAGATTCTAATTCAAGGTAATAGAAGACACATCACAAAATATGGTTGTACCATCTTCTTGCTCCTCATTCAAGCCTGCAAGGATTCTTCTAAGCCAAATAGTTTGACATGCTACTACATTTGTTGTTATATATTTGGCCTCAGCTATAGATAGAGAGACTATGGGTTGTTTCTTGGAAGCCCATGACATGAATCTCGAGCCCAAGTGAAACACATATCGAAATGTGCTCTTCCTATCATCTACACTTTCTTCCCAATCACTATCTGTGTACCCAACTAGATGAAAATTATTTGCTGCAATATAAAAAATTCCATGTCCTTTGGTTCCATTCATATACCTCAGGATTCTTTTACCCTCTTACCAATGTGACTCTTTTGGAGTCTCCATAAATTTGGAAATCAGACTTACACTATGTATTATATCAGAGCTAGATTTTGTCAAATGCATGAGGCTTCCAACCATGCTCTGGTAGAGGGTTGGGTTAACATCACTATTGTTGTCCTCTTTGCTCAATTTCAGACCTGTAGCTATTGGGGTTGGGGTTGGTTTGTTTTCCAACATTCTAAATCTCTTCAAAATATTTATTGCATACTTTGATTGAGAGATAAATATAGCTCAAGAGACCTAAGTTTTTCATTTCAAATTATCTTTTCATGACCTCTTTAAAATAAACAATGAGGAAATCATCATCCCCAGTGAAAACTAAATCATCAACATACAAGACAACAATTAAAATCTTACCATTAGCTTCCTTGATATAAACAATGGGATCACCATCACTTTTTATAAAGTCATTGCTCAACAAATATGAGTCAATCTTGTTATACCATGCCCATGGTTCTTGCTTCAGCCCATAAAGAGCTTTCTTCAGCTTGTATACCTTGTTTTCTTGACCCAAAACTTCATAACTAGGTGGATGCTTTACATACACCTCTTTTTTTAGCACTCCATTTAAGAAGGATAAATTTACATCCATTTGAAATACTTTCCATTTTTATTGGGCTACAGTTGCTAGGACTTCCTGCATGGTTTCCATCCTTGCAACTGGAGAATATGTCTCATCATAATCTATCCCAAACTACTATTTGTACCTCTTGACAACTAATCTTTCCTTATGCCTCTCTATTCGTCCATTGAAATTACTCTTGGTCTTATAGACCTATTTAACTTTAATGACTTGTTTCCCTTTGGGTAAATTAGTGAGCTCCCATGTCTTGTTTCTCTCTATTGAATCTATTTCCTCATCCATAGTTTCACACCATTTCTTTTCTTTCACAACATTCTCAAAATAAATTGGATCACTATGAGAAATTAATACAAAATTCATACTTTCATCAAACTCTTTATCATACCTTTCATTTTGGTAGATCTCCCTTAGACTCTTGGTCTTTCTTAGCATCAATGATGCAAGCCTACAGTTAGAATTTCTGGAGCTGCTTGACTGTTGAACTAATGAAGAAGACTATGTTCCAAAATTTTCACCTTCTTGTAAATTTTCGGAGCAACTGTTCTACTGAAAGTTTTTGAAGCTGCTACTATTTTCTAAACCCTTATTGTAGAGTTATGGCACTCCTAACTTCTGGAGCTTCTTCATCTTCAAAGGGTATTGAGACTGAAATACCCATGTTACTATCACCATTCCATCCCATGACTCATTATCTAAGAACTCTACATCTCTATTGATAACAATTTTCTTAGTGACTGGGTTATACAACCTGTAGGCTTTGGACTCTTCACTGTAGCCTATGAAGATGCACTTTTGACCCCTATCATCCAACTTTTGTCTCTTCTCTTTTGGCACAAGTGCATATTCCACACACGCGAACACTCTTAAGTGCTCAACTGTCCACTTGCATTTTGTCCATGCCTCTTGTGGAATCTTGTCACAAACTACCTTTGTAGGACTTCTATTTATCAAATATAATTTTTTTTCTATAACTTCACCCCAATATTCATATGGAATTCTCTTGGATTTAAGCATACTTCTTTCCATTTCCACAATGGTTTTGTTTTTTCTCTTAACCACTCCATTTTGCTATGAAGTATAGGCTATTATTAGCTCCTTATTAATGTCATGTTGCTTGCAAAAATTCACAAACTAATTGGAGGTATATTGTCCCCCTCTATCCAACCTTAGGACCTTGATGAAATGTCCACTTTCCTTTTCATCCTAGACCCTAAACACTTAAAACTTGTCAAATTCTTTAGATTTATGTTGCAAAAAGTAAAGCCATGTCTTACAGTTTTAGTCATCTATGAAGGTCATATAATATTGGCTCTTACCAATAGAAATTGTTTGCATAGGGAAACACAAATCAGTATGCACTAGCTCCAATGGTGCTCTTACCCTTCTAGAATTTCCTAATTGAAAAGGCTTCCTATGTTGCTTGCCTAAAATGTAGGCTTCACATCTACCATTAGACTCTACAATGGTTAGAAAACCTTTAAACATACCCCTCTTTGAAAAAATATTCAAACCAACATAGCCTAAGTGTCCATACCTGAGATTCCAAAGATTTGAGGGGTCTTGAATGACTATCTTGAGGGATGCTTGTTGTAATGTTGTACATTTTCCATGCTTGGAGGTTGCAGTAGTGGATTGAGCTAAGAAACACCTCTCTAACCTCAAAGAAAACATTCTATTCTTTGTCATTTGCACGGTTGCAACTTTTATTCTCTTGCTTCCTTCCTTCTCATAAATGACGCATTCACCCTTTTCTATCAACACTTTGTAGCCTTTTTGGATCAACTGTCCAATACTCATGAGATTGTGCTTTATACCAGGGGAAAAATAAACATTGTCATTCTCCTTCTTCTCATCAAGTGCTTGGTTTGAAACATAATATATCCCTTTCCCACAACTAGAACTATTTCATTGTTCCCCATTTTTATCTCAGACTTGACATTTTTATCAATGAAAGAAAATAAACTCTCATTACCACTCATGGTTGCTACATCCACTGTTAAAAAACTATACCTCATTACTACTTTACTCAACAATGTTGCACATGATGAAGGCCTTTTTTTGATTACTTTTAGCCACTTTTTCATTAGCCACATTTGCATTTTGACTTCCCTGGTCACGTTGTTTCTTCCTACATTCACTTGTGTAGTGACCATACTTGTGATAGTAGTAACACTACACATTTCTCTTATCAAACCTCTAATTTAAGTTGCTATTCTTCTTTGTGTTTTGGAAGTTAGATTGGGAGGTGTTGGCTTTCTCTTGTTTGTTTGAGCCTCCTCTTCTAGAGTTGCTTCTACCTCTACCTCTTGAGCTTCGTTTGGAGTTGTTTCTACCTCTCCCCCTACCTCTTGCATTGGCTTGAGCTTTGAAATATTGCTCATGGGAAGAATTTGTAGACCTATTTAGGTGTTGCTCATGGGTTTGAAGTGAATCCATTAAGTCATCAACTATCATTTTTGACAAGTCCTTTTCCTCTTCAATGGCAATCACTACTGCATCAAACTTTGAGGGTAGACTTCTGGGGATTTTCTTCAGAATCATTTGCTCTTCCATTGATTCTCCATCTATCCTCAACTGGTTAATCAAGGTGGAAACCTTTGTATGAAAATCTAAAATGGACTCTCTATCCTTCATCTACAAGGTCTCAAAATATCTCCTTAGTAGCTAGAGTTTCACTCACCTCACCTTTTTCAGTACCCTTGTAACTGTTTTGGAGTATTTCCCATGCTTCTTTTGCATAACTAGCTATTGCTATTCGGAGAAAAATAGCCTTTTTCAAGGGTATGTGCAGGATCATCGTGCAAAAAACAGGCCCTTAAGTGGCAAAAAGATCAAAAAAATTAGTGTTAGGCAACTTGACGTAAATATTTGAATAAGTTATCTATATTATTTCAAAAATATGTAAGAATAGAATTTGTAGAAAATTGAATGTAGTTTCTAAAATACTAGGTTTATTTAAAAATAAATAAAATCTATTTGGTGAAACTTTGAAATTTCAATGCGATGAGTACTTAAATTTTAGGGAAAAAATAAAGAAGTAGGTTAATGCAGTGAACCACCTAACCATAATAAAATGATAATATTTTTTGTAGTTTTATATATAAGTAGAGGACTCATGTCGGGATGTGATGCATATTTTTTTGTAATTTTTTTCCAAGTAAATAATTAATTATGAATTTTTTATTACAACTTTTAGAAAATATAAAAACTTGTCTGTCGACCACATTAACTTGGTCAAAACTTCATGAAATTTATTTTTCTTTTTTTAATCCTATAGTATGTGAACCATAGAATGTGCATGTTTTGGATTCAAATATGATACCGTTGAAAGTTATAGATGTTTTTCAATCAGCCTATCAATCAGGACTTTAGTCATAATTCTAATAGAAAATGAATAATAATTATTTATTAAATTCAAATTAAATTATAATTTATATTTTTGGAAAGCTGAGAATCTCCTCTAAAAACCCTTTTTGTTTCATTAATTTTGGGTGAAAAAAAAGTCGTCAGCCACATACCCTACAAATACCCATAATATTGCCACTTTTTGGCACACCATGATCCTGCACATACCCTCAAGGCTATCTCAATCAAACTAAGGGCTTTAGCATCATTTCTTTTTGTCTCCTTCAACTAATTCTTTTGAGGATTGCTCAATGTTGTAAATGCATTTTGGTTAGTCACATCTGTGAACCTATTTGTTACTAACTCCCACAAATCATTTGTAACTAAAATAGTTTTCATTTTCTTTTCCCATATGTCATAGTTTTTACCATCAAACATAGGTGGTTGTTGCAAAATCCTATTATCTCCTCCAGCCATTTTGCTAAATTGGGGAAAACTAAAAATACCCAAAAAAAATATAGGGCTTTAATAGACATGACTCTGATACCAAATTGAAGGAAAAAAAATCTAACTAAAGTGGGAAAAGATAAAAACACAAAAATCAAAGGAGACAAAAAGGATGTATAATATATTTTCTATTTCATTCAAATACACAAAAATATTATATTCAAAAGGTTTACATACAAAATCAAACCTAAGACTCTGTATTTCCTTCATTCAACAAACTGCCCAGATTCTAGCAACTAGAGTTTTTTGTGTGTTGCTAGAAATGTTTCGGAGCACTAGACCTCTGCAATTTGTGCAATATCTTCTGCTACTATAGGTTCTTCTTCACCTTCTTTTTTTTTGTTCTACTGAACATTTCTCCTTGTCCTTCTACCACAAAAAAACATTTTATTCTTCCTTCTTGTCTTCCTTTCCTTTTCGAATAAAAACCTGCCACTCAAATTTAAAATTCAACCACTAGAATTAATTCGCTACCAAAAACATTAACTGGCCAGCATATGTTAAACACAACAAGGAGGTGGAAGATTCCAACAAATTTCTTCTGATGTTGCATTAAATGCAATTGGTCATTGTTGCTTAAAATTATAAATTCCAACAAAAAATACCAAGTGACTCAATAAATTTATTTCACCCCCTTTCCATTTGCCTCCAATTTTTCTCTCTAAATTTTACCTACAAAAGTCATTATTAGTATTATTCACTCATGCATGTTAGCAACCACATATTTTAACATGACTATGTTTGAGTGAACTAGCCTGAAATTTAGTATGATCCCTTTTAAACAAATTCATTTTGTGCTATTTTACGTTTATGCATTCAATTTGATGGTATCTGATTTATGCATTCCTGTTAAGCTTTTACAGCCTTAATATATGTTAAAATTCCACCCTCCTCTATGCCTTAACGGATGTAGAGATCCCATTCTGCATAGGCAGGGAGAACATGACTTTACACTTGCCAATTACGTTTCTTTGTTAGATCTGAGGAAAATAAATAAAAATAAAAAATCCAATCTTGTGCCTATCCTGCCATCGTGGCAGTTCATGAGACCACACTTCTTCGAGGTATTCTGTCAAACAGTTGACTGTAGGAGAAAGGTAACATAAAACAAAGCATTCAACAATAACATTAAAAGAGAACAAAGTTTTAAATTAAAACAGCAAGGAATTTTTATATTAATGCCTTCAGAAAACAAAGAGCTGCCATGCTCTTTTCTGCTCATACATTCATTCCAAAACAGAGTATCAGAAAACAATTTTTTTCATATGCCAAAACAGAGAGTTCTATTTTTTGTTCTTTTCACAAAACTGAATACAAACCCTATGATGGAAGAAGCTTCCAGAATACTCTAAGAGAAGTATCTAGATACATCGGAGAAGAAGATAGAAGAGGGAAGATAGAAGCGGGAAGAATGATGGAGTAAATGCAATAGATATGGTAGATATGCAAGGTGGCAGGGAAGATTAAAATGTGTATAGAAAAAATTACATGTCACCAACACTACCCCTTAATCTTCACTGCCATGTATGTCTACAATACCAAGTGCTTCTCGGAGATGCTCAAAAAAATTCTTTGAAAGTGGCTTTGTAAAGATATCTGCCAGTTGTTCTTCGGACCTGCAAAACTGAAGATGTATGTCACCATTGTTCACCAATTCATGAATAAAATGATACCTTGTATCAATATGCTTGCTCCGTTTATGAAAAACATGATTTTTAGATAAAGCAATTGCAGAATTATTATCTCAAAAAAAAATTGATGGTTCTTCTTGTGGATGGCTCAAATCTGAAAGCACCCTTCTCATCCATACTGCCTAGCAAGCTGCTGATGTGGCTGCAACATATTTTGCTTCAGCTGATGAGAGTGTCACAATTGGTTGTTTTTTTGATGCCCAAGCGATAGCTCCCAATCCTAGATAAAAGATATACCCCGAAGTGCTTTTTCTGTCATCCATGCTACCTCCCCAATCACTATCTGTATATCCAATCAGCTTGTAGTCATCTGAAGATGTATACAAAATCCCAAAGCTCTTTGTTCCAACTATATATCTTAAAATTCTTTTTCCAGCTTTCCAATGTGATTCTTTTGGTGTGTCCATGAATCTAGAAATAAGACTCACCCCACACATGATATCCGGTCTTGTGGCAGTTAGATACATGAGGCTGCCAACTAATCTTTTGAATAAAGTTGCATCAACACTAGGACTTTTGTCATCCTTCCTAAGTTTTAAACCCAATGCAATAGGTGTAGGAATTGGATTTACATTTGTCATCTTAAATCTCTTCAACAAATCATTAACATACTTGCTTTGACAAATAAAAATGCCGTGGTCATTTTGACTTACCTCTATACCAAGAAAATATCTCATGAGCCCCAAATCAGTCATATCAAATTCTCTTTCCATGGCTGCCTTGAATGAGTTAATTGACATGTTACCTGTGAATATCAAATCATCTACATACAAGCACACTATCAAGATTTCTCCTTCGTCATTCACTTTGACATACAAAGTTGGTTCATTGCCACACTTGTTAAACCCATTGTTCAAAAAATAAGAATCTATCCTACTGTACCAAGCTCTAAGAGCTTGTTTCAAACCATATAGTGCCTTTTTCAATTTGTATACCTTATGTTCTTCTCCCAAAACTTCATAACCGGGTGGTTTTTTTATATACACTTCTTCTAAAATGCCATTCAAAAACGCTGGTAACATCCATTTGGTAAACCTTCCAATTGTTTTGAGCTGCTATAGATAGGACCATTCTAATGGTATCCAATCTTGTCACAGGTGTGAATGTTTCATTGTAGTCTATGCCTAGTTGTTGTGTGAAGCCTTTAGCTACAAGTGTTGCCTTGTGTTTCTCTACTTTTCCATCAGCATTATACTTTGTCTTGTAAACTCATTTAACTCCAATCACATCCTTGCCTTTAGGAAGCTCTACTAGATCCCAAGTTTGATTCTTTTCAATTGATTGAATCTCATCATCCATGGCTGCAATCCAATTGTCATCCTTAATTGCATCTTCAAAGTAAATTGGATCAGCTTGTGTTAAGAATGCAAAATTAGAGCATAAATCATCATTTTTAACCTCTTGTATTTTATCATATATCTCCCTTAGACTTCGTGTCTTCTTTGAAGTGTTTATAGATCTTGATCTTAGTGATGCAAGTGTTGGATTAGAGGACTCATTGCTGTTATTACTTGCTGGAGTAGTTGGATTTGGAGTGGTAGGTGCCCTAGAAGGTGTTGTAGGAACATTTGCTTGTGTAGTAGGCACAAGCTGAGTTTCATTTTCTTCATTTTCTTGTGGAACACTAGCTGCAAAGTTGTAGTTGTTTTATCTATGCTACCATCCCATGCTTCTTCTTCAACAAACTCAACATCACGACTTATTATCAGCTTCTTTGTGATAGGATTGTATAGCTTATATGCCTTGGATTGCTCACTATATCCCACAAATATACACTTCTCTCCTCTATCATCTAGTTTCTTTCTCAACTCTTGAGGTATCAATGAGTATGCTACACATCCAAAGACTCTCAAATGTGCAATGTTATGCTTTCTTTTGCTCCAAGCTTCTTCTAGTGTTTTATTTATCACTACCTTTGTTGGACATCTATTAATATGTATACTAAACATGCAACTGCTTCAGCCCAATACTTATTTGGTAGATGTTTTTCTTTTATCATACTCTGTGCCATTTCCATGATTGTTCTATTTTTTCTTTCAGCTACTCCATTTTGTTGAGGAGTATACCTTGCTGTAAATTGTTTCTTTATGCCATTTTCTTTGCAAAAATTCTGAAAATCATTTGATATGTACTCTCCACCTTGATCGGTTCTCAATGTTTTGATATAGTATCCACTTTCTTTCTCAACTTTTGCCTTGAACTCCTTAAAAACATAAAATGCATCTGATTTATATTTCAAGAAATAAACCCACACTTTTCTACTAAAACCATCAATAAATGTCAAGAAATAAAGCTTTCCACTTATAGATGGTGTTTGCATAGGTCCACAAAGGTCTGAATGCACTATCTCAAGTGGATGATTTGCCCTATAAGACTCTCCAACTAGAAATGATTTCCTATGTTGCTTTGCCAATATGCAACTCTCACATGTTGTCTTAAGTGGCTCTATTGGTGGCAGTCCATATACAATTCTTTTCTTGTGCAACAGCTGTAATCCTTTGAAGTTTAAATGCCCAAGTCTTAAATGCCATAGCTAAGATTTTTGTATGAAGCTTTAAAAGCTAACTCAGCAACTTTTTGCAATCCTTGTGGCTCTAAAAATAGTTCACTTTGCATTCTAAGAGGAAACATCCTATTTTTTGTCATCTCAACTTTTGCAATCAGCCTATTTCTTTGTTTTTTATCTAGAATCACACATTCACTATTTTCAAAGTATATTCTATATCCTTTTTGTACAAGTTTCCCAATGCTTATGAGATTGTGTTGCAATCCAGGAACATAGTATACATCATAAATATGCTTCTCCTCACCTTGCTTAGTTTTTATGTTAATTGATCCTTTGCCCATGACTAAAACTCGTTGATCATTCCCTAATTTTACTTCTGATTTTACTGAATCATCCATTGTTGCAAATATCTCCTTAATCCCACTCATATGATTACTACAACCACTATCTAAGAACCATATTTCTTTGGAGCTCTCTTGTGCTACATTGCATGTTATCAATATGGTATTTTGTTCACTAGTGTTGGGCTGATTTTCATTTGTAAAATGTGCCTTTTGCTTATTCATGTCATATTGCCTGTTTCTACATTTAGATGCATAATGCCCAATTTTATTGCAATAATGACACTGGATATTGGATTTATCATACCTTTCTCCTTGTTGATGACCATGAAAATGGTTGCTCCCCCTTCTTCTTGTTGGTGTAGAATGGGTATGTGGGCTTGATACTAGTCTTCTACTCTCAAATTGTGTATTTTCTCTTCCTCCTCTTGGTGTAAAACATCCTCTGCCTCTGCTGTAATTTGATCTTCCTCTTGTTCTACCAAATGATAGTTGAGTCTTGAATGCATTTTCCAATAATGATGTCCCTGATCGATTTAATCTTTGCTCATGTACTAAGAGTGATCCCATTAATTCATCTACTGATAGCTGAGTAAGATCTTTAGCCTCCAGAATGGCTATTACAACTGGATCAAACTTTGTAGATAAGCTTCTAAGTAATTTCTCCACAATCTTTTGATCTTCAATGGTGTCTCCATAGGATCTCATCTGATTTACTATTGCCATTGCATGAGTGAAAAATGAATCTATTGAGTCTGAATCCTTCATTTGTAGGTTTTCAAAATCCCTTCTAAGAATTTGTAATTTTGCTATTTTCACCTTGTCTATGCCTTGGTAAGCTATTTGCAAACTTTCCCATGCCTGTTTTGATCTTGTAGCAACTAAAACTTTTGGAAAGAGTGATTCCTCCATTGCCTATTGAATGATAAACAATGCCTTAGCATCTTTCTTCTTGGTTTCCTTCAACAAATCCTTCTCAGCCTGTGAAAGTGTCTGATATGCTTGTTGGTCTGCTTGTTCAAGAAACCCATTTTCAACCAAATCCCAAACATCCTAGGAGCAAAACAGGGTTTTCATTTTTATGCTCCAATATTCATATTTTTTTCCATTAAAGATTGGAATCTGTGGTTGTGCAATGCTTCCACTTATTCCTGCCATAATTTTTAAACACTTTTCCTCCTCTGTTTTCTTTTCAAATCTCTTCAATCTTGCTTGCCTTTTTGCAAATCTTTTCAACTGACTTTTCTTCTCTTTTTGTACCCTTTTGAATGATTGAAATCCTAAAATTCTATCCAGTACAGACTTCTTCAACAGCTGTGATTCCTTTTATTTGTTGTAATCCTTCTTTCTTCTGCCTTGGGGTTGCTAAAAACTTACAGCTCAATCACTTTTGTTTTGATCTTTTTCAATTATGATCTGCTCCTCTGTGGCGGCTTCTTCCAACTGCTATAGCAGTAACAAATCAGTGATGCCTCACCATATTCAAATGCCTTAGACTTTTACAAACTTCTAACCCTTTCGCTAACAATCTCTCTGGGATCTACCAACATGGCTCTGACTTTACTCCAGCTCTGATACCAGTTTGTAGGAGAAAGGTAACATAAAACACAACATTCAACAATAACATTAAAAGAGAACAAAGTTTTAAAT
Source organism: Sequoia sempervirens (assembly GCA_007258455.2). Taxonomy (NCBI): domain Eukaryota; kingdom Viridiplantae; phylum Streptophyta; class Pinopsida; order Cupressales; family Cupressaceae; genus Sequoia; species Sequoia sempervirens. The sequence goes on along the minus strand of VDFB02256132.1, from coordinate 217,187,306 downwards.
TAAAACAGCAAGGACTTTTTATATTAATGCCTTCAGAAAACAAAGAACTGCCATGCTCTTTTCTGCTCATACATTCATTCCAAAACAGAGTATCAGAAAATATTTTTTTTTCATACGCCAAAACAGAGAGTTCTATTTTTTGTTCTTTTCACAAAACTGAATACAAACCCTACGATGGAAGAAGCTTCCAAAATACTCTAAGAGAAGTATCTAAGAAGTATCTAGATACATTGGAGAAGAAGATAGAAGAGGGAAGATAGAAGCAGGAAGAATGATGGAGTAAATGCGGTAGATATGGTAGATATGCAAGGTGGCAGGGAAGATTAAAATGTGTACAGCAAAATGTCCACGTCACCAACATTGACATCTCCTTTTATACTTCCACATTTTGCATACACGTCTACCAAGGAACTTGCAACGTTAAAATCTAACAAAATCCTTCCTTTCTTAAGCTATGATGAACACCCTTCCTTTGGGTACGGGCTGGTAGGATGCTCGCATAGGTTGTGGAATTGGGCTTTATGCCTACCAAATTGTTTCTGTTTGAATGTTTACAATGTCTGGTCAAAAATCCATTTTTATGTATGTCTTGCAATCATCATGTTCCAGGAGACCGCATATTTGTAAGGCATTTAGTTAAACAGTGTCTATGCTTATTATCGCCTTGCATGAGATGATAATTCTTTTTAGGCGTTTTGTTAAACAGTTCCGCACACCTTGTCTTTGTTCCTTCATTTTATTGCATTCCTGTATACCAGAGTGATTGCAACTACAACATCTTATCAACTGAATTATTTTTCTGCTTAGATAAATGTCCATACCGTATTCCTAAACTTCCACTTTGGCGCAGGCAAGGAGGATGCTGGGAAAATGGTGGGGTTAGTTCTACACCTGCCAATTGCATTTATCTTAACATTTCTAATGCCTTTACAAACAAATAAATTTCATGCATATCCTGCAATGATGGCAATACATGAGAATGGCCGTAGAATCTAGTTTTACGCCTGCCAGTTAGGTTAGTTAATCAACTCTGTGCCTATCCTACAATCATTCCCTTTCCACGAGATAACCTATGATTATGAATTTATATCACGTAGTTCATGTGCTTCGACAATGCTTCCACATCTTACATGCAGGTAACTGTATTCTTTGAGGTGTTTTAACAAAGCATTCACGTATCTTCCATATGTCTTCACATTCCTTGCCTTGTTTCTTTTTTTTTTCTGCACGCTTAAACAGAATCCTTATTTTGATGGATGTCAATACCTTGTTCTTCGTTTCCTGTTTTGAGCAGTAGAGAAGAATGCCAAGTCCGCTTTACTCTCGCTAGTTGCTCTCTCTGGAGAGTTTTTAAGTACTCTTTATCATATCCATTTTTTTTATAACCTGCTACCCTTGCGTACTTATCTATGCAATCACAAGTGTGTCGAAGTTTCTAAAGCCTTTCCGACAAATTCATTTACCCCTAGATCTGCAATAATTAGAATTTATATATAGTAGAATTTTATGGGAGATTGATTTCTTTTAGGTTCAAGTTGTAATGTAATGTCATCCAAGTGCTTCATAGAGATTTTAGACTGAACATAAAAAAAAATGGTGGAAAATGATTGAGGTGGCTTAATTCTAGTGGCAAGGTTAGTGAATTTAGGTTTGATTTAATAGTGAATTTGAAGAGATGTTAAATGATGGAGTCTATAGGTTGTAAGCACATACCTTTATGTTCCTATAAAAAAGAAAGTGGAGATGAAGAGCTTTCTATGCTTTCAAATAGTTGTTGTGTGGATAATTTTGCATAAATCAAGAAGAAGATGAAACCATAATGAATATTGTTGGCATATGTAATTTCTCCCGTAAATTGTAATGAGAAAAAAGCAAAAAGCTAAAAAAAGGAAAATTCTAGAAAGTTGGAATGTTCTAGGTTAGAATGTTCTAGAGGAAGTTTCTAGAAATAGATGAGCAATAGAACAGTCTAGAAATGTGAGGCATGAATGAAAGACCTCTATATAATGAGGCAATTATAAAGCAAAGGTATCAAGCAAATGTAATGATCAAGTGATCATGAATGCAGTAGCATTCGATGTATTGATTGTAATCATGTTATGAATTAATGATATTGTGCAGCAGCACACATTTGAGCATGTCTGTTACATGTGTTTGTGTTTTAGAGTGTCTTGTGGATGTCACATCCACCTTCTTCAAAGTGGTATCAGAGCCTATGGTTGAAGACCCTGGAGAGCAGACGGTTGTGAAAGAGTTTGCTATTAAATAATTTGTGAAGATCCATTGCTGGAGCAAGTGTTGTTGAAAGAAGTATCTGCCAGTTGTGTTTGCAGATTGTGGGCACCAAATTGAAGAAAAGATCAAAGTGGAGGTTTGTAGATAAGAAAAAAGTCAGCAAGAAGAAATTTTGTAAGAGAAAATTGAAGAGTGAAGGTACATGAAGCTGTCAAATAAGAGGGAATCGGTGTAGCAGAACCATTGTGAAAGGTGTTATTCAAATAGAGGTAATGGTAGCATTGGCTTGAGAATTTATGAAAAGATTTTTAGAGAGAGGATTGTCATAGTAAATTTGTGTTGCCCTAGTTAGGGTTTGGTATATTTTTGTTGAAATTTTCAGATTACATAAGTTATGTTTAAAGAAAAAGAATTATGAGATAACATGTGTCAAAAAGTTGTTGAAAGTGATGATTTGTGAAGTTTGAAGAAAGATTGCAACAAGGGTTTCAAAAGGTTACAGCTTGTTGAAGGAAATTGTGGAAGAGTGAAGGCAGGTGAAGATTACAAAATTAAGGTGAGTTTAATTATTTGTTTCAATGGGAAAAATTGGAAAAAGGGTTAAAAAAGAGAATGAAAATTTAGTGGTTGAAAACAATTTTTTGGAAGAAGAATTAACAAAGGTTAAAGAACAATTGGATATTGTTAAAAAGAATAATAGATTCTATTTTGAAATTAATAAAGAGATGCAGAGAGAAAAGTGTAAACTTTTAGATGAAAATTATAATCTTGAAAAGGAATTGGAAGAAGTTAAAGATAAAAGTGAAAAGTTAGAAGAAAAGTTAAAATTATTTGATGAGGTTAAAAAGAGGAGTGAAGAGTTAGAGGAAAAGCTAAGATTGTTTGAGGAGATCAAGAAAAAGAATGAAGAACTAGAACAAAGAGTGAAATTGGTTGATGACTTAGAAGAGAAATTAAAGAAATTAGAAGAAGCAAATAGTTTGCAGATGAAGGAAATTACAAAATTGAATGAATGTTTGAAGTCAAAATCCGTATGTGATGTTTCATGTAGTACAGAGGATTTGAATTTGTCAATTGAGAAATGTGTTTTTGCTGAAGAAATTTGTGATAAAAATTGTCAAAATGATAATGTTGTTAGATGTAATGGCAATGAAATGAATGTTGGTTTAAAGATCATGGAAAGAATGGGATACAAAGGTAAAGGCTTAGGAAGGCATGATCAAGGAATGAGAGAGCCAATTAAGCCAATAATGAGGCCAAAGCATGAAGGTCTTGGATATGTGTCAGGTAAAGAAAATAATACAGGTGTAACCAAATTTGTTAAAGAAATGGAATATATGCAATGTTGTCATTGTAACAGGAAAGGTCATGCAAAGGATACATGTTGGGATCTACATCCATGCAGAATATGTGGTTTGAGAAATCATTCAGAGAAGATGTGTTGGCAAAGAGAAGAAGACAAATACAGAAGCATGCAAATGGATTGTGGATGGAATTACGGATCAAGTTGGCAAAAGATGACAGGTATGTTCAAAAGATTGTTCAAGTGGAAATGTTTTTATGTCAAAGATGAAAGAAATCAAGAGAGGTTTGTTGGTTTAGCAAGACGTCAGAGAAGATGGAAAGTTACAGATAGCAAGTTTGCAGAGAAGACTTCCAGTTTGAAGTTTTGAAATATTTGATAATCAAGGTTTGAAGGACTGCCGCAGCAGTGGGTAAGAGTTGAAGAAAAAGATTAGTAGATCTTGAAGATAGTTTGCAAGAAAAAGATTTGAGTGAGTCAGCAGACTTGAAAGACAAGATTTGGAAATAGAATTTGGGAATGCAAAATATGTGGTCAAAATTAAGGGGGAGTGTTGGCATATGTAATTTCTCCCGTAAATTGTAATTAATTAATTAAATGAGAAAAAAACAAAAAGCTAAAAAAAAGGGAAAATTCTAGAAACTTGGAATGTTCTAGGTTAGAATATTCTAGAGGAAGTTTCTAGAAATAGATGAGCAATAGAACAGTCTAGAAATGTGAGGCATGAATGAATGACCTCTATATATTGAGGCAATTGTAAAGCAAAGGCATCAAGCAAATGTAATGATCAAGTGATCATGAATGCAACAGCATTCGATGTATTGATTGTAATCATGTTATGAATTAATGATATTGTGCAGCAGCACACATTTGAGCATGTCTGTTACATGTGTTTGTGTTTTAGAGTGTATTGTGGATGTGACATCCACCTTCAAATATTAGATGTCTTTATAAGTATTTTGTAATTATCAGTGTTATTAGGTGTAGCTACCTAAGTTGAATATTGTTATGAGTTTAAGTCATTTTGTATTTCTCAATGGAGTATTAACTTGTGGGTGTGCTCTTTGAATTAGTGTTAATTTTTTCAAAAGGATGAAGAATAGTTATAGAATGTTGATACATGATCAATAGATTGCCCCTTCAAAACAAAAGAGGAGAGAGAGAGTTGTAGCCCTATTTTGGTTTGTGTATAAAAATATGGAGTTATATTACAATGTAAGAAAGGGGATAATATGGTGGGAGAAAATATAAGACAAAGGTAAATGTAGAAGCTAGAAAAGGACCAACAAAAGGAATTGAAAAAACTAGAGTATGAATTGGAGTAGTTCTGGTCCACATTGGAAGAATATGAGACATGTAATAAAAAGATGGAAAAGAGAATGAAATATACAACAAAGTTGTTGAATGAGAAGGTGAAAAAGAATGGTGAAGATAAATACTCACCATGTAAGAAAGGGTTATTTTTCAAGAGGAAAGCCATTGAGTTAAGGATTAGCCAAGGGACAATACTTTAAGAATTGAGAAAGATAAAATATCTTGAAGAGTTGGAAGAAATATTAATGGATAGAAGATCTTTAAATGTGGTTTTCCAAGAGTTTGAGAGAGAGAAAATAAATGAATGGGATGAAGATGAAAAGATAGATGATTGGATTATATTTTTTTTGTTAGGTACCCAAAGAAGGGGGGTATTGAAGATTATAATGTAAGAGGAGGAATTTGAAAACTAAAATGAAGAAGAAAGTTACTTATCATAAGACAAGTTCCAAGATGTTATATTGCTGGAAGAAATTTGCATTAGAGAGGAATCTGCAACAAAGACAGAGATTTTTGGGAGCCCCATATGTGATTAATATTTTTTTAGTTTTAGAGAACAAAACTACCAAGAAGTAGCTAGAGGAATGTCTAAAGAATTCCATGATTAAAGAAAAGAGAGAAGAAAATGATCATCTCTTTCTTGGAGAAGAAATGAGGATGATTGAGAGAGAGATCATAGAAATTTTCATTTGTGATACAAAGGAGGACAATAAAAAATGCAATAGAGGAGGATATTGGAAGAATTTCCTTGTCATGTGAACAAGGTCACATTGAGATAGTAAATGAAGGACACCTCAAAAATATGAAATGGAAAGCATGTCTAAATGGCATATTATAGAGAAGGAGGAAGAACTTATGGGAAATTTGTAGCCTTAACTATATTCCTATTTTTAATTATTTATGTGTAATTGCAATAGGAGGTATGAGTGAAGCAAAGAGTCTTAATGGTTTTTAATAGAGGATGACCTCTAAGCCTTCAAGGATTTGGGAAAAGAGGAAGAGCACAATTTGGCAGAGGAAGACGATTTATAATCCAACAAGTTTGGAACAAAAGAAGAAACATTTGAAGAGTTGTAGAAGTATTTAATCTAGTGGGAGGGAAAATTGTGGCCTTATTCTTTGGGTCAAAATGATGGCTCTACCATCTAGCCCAAAATTTTACCTAGAAGTTTGATGTAGTAGCATCTTAGGATAAAAAGCTATCTTACATCACAAAAGAAATTGTAATAGTTAGGTTGTTAAGTTTCTCAACATTTTAATTTTTTGAATTTTGTTTTTATGTAAACTAGCTTTCAACTAAGAGGTTCAAAATTTTGAAAACAAGTGGAGAATGACGCAAATAAGCTCCGTAGAACTAGGAGGTAGGACAAATAAATTCCTCAAAATCAAGAGGCACGTAGAACTATGTGTTGCTAAATTTAGAAGTGGCTTTTAATGACTAAATCTTTTAGGAACAATTGTTACATGATTTCTAAACATAGAGTTATCTTCCAATTAGGAGGGTGTGTCTTGTGAGAAAACAAGAATATTAAAGTGAAGATATGTAATGATTTAGAGTAGATGGAGTTAGGGAGGAATTGGTTGTGAGTTAGATTTTGAGATGGGAGTTCTCAGTTATGTATAGTCTTTCTTTTACTTGTAAATATACATTATTGTAGGATATTTCCTACATAGAGTGTTGTACTAAGATTGATACTTCACTATCTATGTTCTACTATATATCATGGATGTTCTTCAATTATTTGTTTACTTGTGTTTTGTGAAGACTCTAAATGTTTTAGTTGTGAACTAAGAATCTGACCCACTATATCAATTTTACTTTTGCATGCATCATCACAGTAGTTTGTGTGCAAGTTAAAATGGCAAAAATAAATAATGGTGTTAAATGAATATTCATGTCATTTCCCCTTATGTTTTAGATTCACAATAATTAGGTTATTCTTATATATTGACTAGTGTGTCAAATGAACTATTTTTGTATAAAAGTTGGCAAATAAACTTATCCATATTCTACCTTCACAGATCATAATGGTCTTAATTGGCATGCTAAATCTACCATTTTTGCACATTGTTTTAAATCAAGAAGTGCAAAATTGATCTAGGGCATTTCTACACCTATGGATCTAAACCTTGAACTTATTAAATTTAAATACCTAAATTAGGCACGAGTTGACTAAAGCATGAATTATTTTTTAATTAGACAAATTACAATGGTGTATCTAATAGCTAACCCTAATTCATTTGAATAACTTTTAAATCAATTGTAAATGATAAAATGCATTATATAAACATTCTATTATCATCCTAGGAGCATGCTGCATGTATGTCTATGGTATTTGATCCTAATTCTCCGATGTTGAATCAATTCCTTTAAGGGCTTGATCAAAGGAGAATTTTATAAACAATGTTGATCAACATCATTTTCTTAATCACAAGTATATTAGATCAAAGTGAACCATGTCCAATCATCAAAATTTTGTCAAATCATTTTTTAAGGTGAAATTTAGATCTATACCCCAAATTATAACCTTTCGTTACAATCTTTTCCTCATCTAACTAAATGCTAAATACTTTTAATTATTTTATATTGACATTGATTACATATTTATTTTACTAGTTGACCCATAATGCTTATGTTAGCCTGCATATTTTACTTTGAAATGACATCACGTTTTATAAATTGAGAAATTGAAATATATATTTGTAAAGAAAAAGTTGCACTTGTGGGAGGCAAAGGGCAAAAGATGCGACTCAAAGGCCCGAGACCCTTACAACAATCGGCGCCTTTTGAAATATTCTAACGCCTTTGATTTATTTCGCATTCCCTATGGAAGTACAAAACTAGTTGCGCTTGCTATATCTGCTCTTACATGCCTTCTTTCTTCCTGGTAATTTTTGAAGCACCATGGGTAATGCAGGACAATTCGAGGATTATTGTAATGTCCCTCCCATCGTGATACTCTGCTTGGTTTGTTTCAGTTGTTTTTTAGATGTTTTTATGTTTTTGTGACACTGTAGATGATATGTTGGACATCCTAATTTTCAGTTGTGCTTTCCTTTGTGAAACAATTATGATAGACTTATATGTGATGCAGTTACGATGTTTATCGTTTTCAGAGATATTATCATGATGCTAGTTCTGTTATGTTATATGACTTGTATCTGCTTGGGTGAAGAACATAGCGTAGCATAACTCATTCATGAGTACCCTACTGCGCTGCGATTCTTCTTCACGATGTGCTTACATGTATATGTTTTAACTTCTATGTTTCATGCAGGCACAGGTACTGGGTAATGACTCCACCTGCCTGTCAGGTCTGAGCGTACCCCAATCCAATCTTATTATGTTGACCGGAGATTTTGACAGGTCTGTGTTTAACCATCATTCTTTGCGAACAAGTATCTTTGTTTTTCCTGTGTTGTCACTGTCGTCTTTGTGTTATCGCTGTCATCATCATCATCATCATCATATTCGTCTTTATTGTTCTTATTGGTTGTGTTTCGTCATGTTCATTCCTACCGTCTTGGTTGTGAATTTTGTATGTAAATTTAGTGTTTAATTGTTTGACCATGTATACAAATATTTAATTATTTCTATGAGTTTAATAGGTTAATTGAGTTTTGATTTAAAAGTTAAGCTCTTATTTATACTTATGTTATGATTAACAAATTGAAAATAAATAAATAAGCTAATTCTTGATTACATGAATGGAAATGATTAATTATATTTTGAAATGTTTTTTTTGCTAGTTATTATTGGTGTTAATCATTGGATTTGGTTTAAAGGTTTACTTATCCTTATGTTCTTTTAAGAGGAAGTTAGTTTTGAAATTTCAACGATATGAGCATGCTTATGGAATTATTATGCAGACAGTGGATATTTTATTCGGAAGTTCAGTAAACAATAAGTTTTCTAACTGCCATAATTATGAAGTCGGCCTGTGATAAACTTAAAAAAAAGATGGGAACTAGTCGATAGGATTCAGTTGGCAGGGTTAACTATCTGCAAACTGTTTCATTAAAAGTGAATTGATTGCATGAAGAATGGAAAAAGACAGAAAATGAGGGACGCAACTAGCTGGATGAGGACGTTTTTCGGAAGTAATGATAACTATGCAAGAATTAAGGGAGATCTGAACCAAAAAAAAAGGGGAGGTCAGAGAAGAAGAAAAAGGACCGGTTAAGCTACCTGTTGAGGGTGAAAGAACGAGTTTTTTATGCATGATATGTTAAAAACAAACGCCAGATTAAAAGAAGAAAAAACATCAGTTCTGGAGCGGACGATTGTTCTAAGAAAGGAGAACACCAGAATAGGGAGAGAAAAAGGAACAAATGATAATTTGGAAGAAGAAGATTAGAAAGGGATACATGAAAAAAGGAAAGAAAAGAAGAAGACGGGAGTTCAAGGAGATTAAAAAGAAAAAGAACGGCTGGAACATTGCAGAGAGGGCGATTTTGCACAGAAAAGAGAACGACACTTATTTAGAAAGGGAAATCTCAATTTGAATCATAGGTATTTCTCTTTGTTTTTAAATCCTTGTTTGACATCTAAAAATGTGGAATTAAATAGTGAAAGGTCTGAACAGCATCATTTATCGAACCTGTATATATATACAAACCAGAAAACGTAGTTTTTCTATTATCAGGTTTATATATCTCTTTCACTGGCTTTAGATGTACAGAGAAAGAATTCTTTTTCTTTTTCTTTTTGTGTCTTTCGTTATGTTCTGGCATCCACATTTCTTGGAGGTTTTCTGTCAAAATAGACCATGTACTTTGTCGAGGTGTCCTCTTATGTAGTCGTGTTTTCCAAGGCAATAGTAAATTATATCATATAAATCCTTGGATTTTGGTGAACAGTAAAGCTAACACTAGTCGAGATTAGCTGTTTATCATTGTATTTGGTATTTTGGAACTTATCTGGAAGCTGAGAAATCATCTGAGATTATTACTGCCTTTCTCTCATAACTTTTGTCAATTGTGTGATGCTTGGAGTTAAGTTTCGAATCTGTAGATGTAATATCATTTTAGTTCGACACACCTTTATACTTTTGTCTTCCGTGGACACTGACCATTTGTGTGACCAAACTTTCTTGTTAATCTATTCAATTTGATATTTCCTTGAACCATGCAAATCGCTGATTGAATTATGGACATGCGTGGAATGTGTTTAACTTGCATACTATTCAGGGATATTCGCAAGATTAGACAGGTTGTTTATGCTAAAACCGTCTTCTTTAGATTTTTATAACATTTGACAACGTTATCCTGATGCGCTATGAACTCTGTAGTCCTGAGTAGAGTAACAAACATGTGTGGACTATTGTTCTATCATACATTTATGATAGTGCCCATAAGTGTTGTTTTGGTTGTTTATAGAAAGAATTTGTTAAAGCATAAATATTTATGAAATTTATGTTCATTTGAGAAGAAAGAATATAGATTCAATTAGTTGAATAAATACAGATTGAATTAGTTGAATAAAGGTTTTTATTGTACCAATGTATATTCTATTTCTTCCTTATGCTTATTAAAATCTTTGATGGGGGATATATCTATAAACTAAAATTGAAGAGGGTCATGTTTCTCAATGGAATGAATTAATTTTACTTTTGAATTATATTTGAATAGAATATAGCCCATGTTTTTATGACTTAAGGGTTGTTAAGCTTATAGGGATTAGAATACTCTTGGAATGGTTGATTAGTTATGAGGGACAAGATTTTTATTTGATATTGCTATCATGAGATTAACTTTGCTCGTTGTATATCATATCGGTGTGGTATTTGAAATGAATCTTAGCATGATGTAATTGTTTCCTTTATGATGCCATGAGATAATTTGAACTGGGTCATGCGGAGAATGAGTTCTTTCACAATTTTGTTCCTAGTACTTGAGAGCTATGTACCTGATTTTGAGGCATGTCCTTAGGAAGAGTGGCTTACGTTAGGGGCCGGAACCCTAAGCGATTGCCAGGGTAACCTAACCTAAGTTTGGTTAATTCAGTGAAAATCTAACAAATTGTACTAGGGGTTTGGGTAGTATGAAATTTTAATTCAGATATTAATTTACCTCCCCTGTACCTTAATGCTCATTTAGATCAAGGTAGGGTTGAGAAGGCTTGGAATGGCGTGTCATCTCTCCTGTCTTCGCGAAGGAAAGAATGACTCCACTTTTGTCTATTTAGGGGCCATAAATCGTAAGAGACTGCCAGGGTAACTCTGTAGGAGGGCCGGTAGTCTAGGAAGATTCTCTAGGGTAACCTAACCTGACACTGTGATGACACTCTAGCCTATTGCATGACTGTGTTATACTGTTGTGAGTCGTTTGTTGTGTTTCTTTGTTACTGCGAGTTTAATTGTTTTTCTTTGTTCTCATAATGTTGTGACAGTGAATGTTAACCCAGTTCATGTTTTGTTCTGCGTTCATATTCATATACTTGTGGACCTGTCAGTATCTCCTAGCACGGAGGGAGTGGACCTTTTTGGTTCCACGCGGTTGGGAGGAAACCGTGCTATCACCATTTTTAGCCTTTTTGTAGGTTGCACGGGGTATGTCGGAGGGTCCTGATTTCATTCTCTTTATGGCGAAGGATTGCAGCGTGATCGTAGACTTGACCTTTTATGTTGAGAGTTTGCTACTCTTCTTGTATATCTACCTCTTGCATGAGGGAACTTTTGTATCTATGCTTATTGTATCGAGATTAGAGAAATCTCATCTTTGTAACTTATCTTGTATATCATTGAGTTGTTATGAGCTTACAATGAGTAATGAATTATGGTTTGTTTATGTTTCAAATTGAACTTGTGTACTTTGAAAATTGAAGATGTTTATTTATTTAAAGTAACGACACCTTAAGTTGTCATGATATATGCGTCTTGAATGTTATAAAAAAAAAAATTGTTCGCTTATCTTTATGTTCTTCACGCTTTATTTTAGCAACTAAGGTGGGGCATTACAGATTGGTATCAGAGCCAAGGTTACAAACACTGGACGCTCTGGGGAATCGTGAGCCCATTAGGTTGACCTAGTACGTTGTTTCACTATCTGTTAGCCTTGGTTGATTAGTATCTAAGACTCGTTATTATTATGTGTAGGAACATGTCTAGACGAGGTGGTAGAGGTTGTGGTAGAGGTCGAGGTGGAGGCCGAGGGCCAATCCCTCAGGTTACTCCCCCTCTGAGCCCTCATCAGAGTGATCAAGCAGAGCAGTTGGATCAGAGGAATGAGGGACAAAATTTTGAACAGTCAGGAGTAGAGGGTTCATAGATACGTCATTTATTAGAGGAGGTCCTAGCTCGACTTGGACCTAGATAGGAAGTTGAGCAGGAGGCTGTCAGAGAGAGATAGATCTCCTAGGAGAGTAGAGGACTTAGTACATCAGGATGCTATTACTGCAGGACACATGAGGGATTTACTGAGGGCACGCCCTCCTACCTTTGATGGTGTAGGAGGTGGATTAGAGGCTGAGACCTAGCTACTAGATTTGGGTAGATGCTTCGCCATGCACCCTTACGGTAGTAATACTCGTGCGAGATGCACTATTATGCATATGAGAGGATTCGCCTCTACTTGGTGGCGCCTAGAGGAGCAAAAGCTCCACTTAGATATTAGGTCAGTGTCTTGGGAGATGTTCCTGGAGAGGTTTAGAGCACGGTTCCTATCGGAACACTGGAGGCAGCGTCGAGCTGACGAGTTTCATGATCTACGTCAGTTGGCTCTATCTATTGAGCAATATGAACGTAGATTCTATGAACTCAAACAGTATGCTGGTATTGGCGATGATGAGCCTATGCTAATACAACACTTCATCAGGGGTTTAAACGCCCACATTAGTGGTGGAGTCAGAGTCTTTGAGCCAAAGACTATGGAAGTTGCTATGGAGAAGGCTCGCATAGTGGAGGAGAACCTTGTTATGGCGTTAGGTGGTCACATAGGAGTGCAGATTGGCAGTGCTCCTGTAGTAGGTGTTAGTCCATGGGGTGGACAGGCACAGATAGGGGGTTCCTCTAGGAACCAACAGACACCCTCAAAGGGTGGGCAGCAACAACAACAACGTACACCTCAAAAGAATAATAATCCACAACCACAGCAAGGTAATAGCCCTTAGAGTGTGCAGTCTACTGTCAGTAGAGGTAGTTTCCAGCAATCCAATGCACCTTTGGGTGGCAGAGGATTCGGTAGAGGTTGTTACTCGTGTGGACAACAGGGACACATAGCTAGGTAGTGTCCGATGAGAGGTTCTACTAGTTTTGGGCCTCGACCTACAGTTTCAAAGCCTACAGTGGGTGATGCAGGATGATCACATATAGTTTATGTTGTGGTTAATGACCGCCAAGCCGATCCTGCCCGGAGAACACAGTGGTCGAGACTTTAGGTAGAGGACCGGCAACTGGCTTTGGATCCTGTGGCCATTCTACAGTGTCGGACGCTCAGTCTCACGGGTCGAGACGTTGATCAGGTGAGGGTCCAATCGGATCCTAGCCATTAGGCTTCTGCTACTTAGGAGGACCTACTTTAGATGTGTGTGCTATTTGTTTTCTATTATCAGGCTTCCAGGAGTAAGCCTGATCCTAGGGGGGGAGGATGTAATGTCCATCCCATCGTGATACTCTGTTTGGTTTGTTTCAGTTGTTTGTTAGATGTTTGTATGTTTCTATGACACTGTGGATGATATGTTGGACATCTTGATTTTCAGTTGTTCTTTCCTTTGTGAAACAATTATGATAGACTTATGTGTGATGCAGTTATGATGTTTATCATTTTTAGAGATATTATCATGATGCTAGTTCTGTTATGTTATATGACTTGTATCTGATTGAGTGAAGAAGACAGCGTAGCATAACTCATTCGTGAGTACTCTACTGTGCTGCGATTCTTCTTCACAATGTGCTTATATGTATATGTTTAACTTTGATGTTTCATGCAGGCATAGGTACTGGGTAACAGCTCCACCTGCCTGTCAGGTCTGAGTGTACCCCGATCCAATCTTATTATGTTGATCAGAGATTTTGACAGGTTTGTGTTCACCCATTGTTCTTTGTGAATGAGTATCTTTGTTTTTTTCTTGTGTTGTCGTTGTCGTCTTCGTTTTATCGCCGTCGTCGTCATCATCGTCATCGTATTTGTCTTTATCGTTCTTATTGGTTGCGTTTCGTCATGTTCATTCGTACTGTCTTTGTTGTGAATTTTGTATGTAAATTTAGTGTTTAATTGTTTGACCATGTATACAAATATTTACTAAGTTTTGATTTATTTAATTGGTAATGTTATTCTTTTGTAAACATTAAATTATTTTTATGAGTTAAATAGGTCTATATCCATTTATTATTGTGTATTTTGAGCCTATGCTATGTTTCATAGGTGAATTGAGTTTTGATTTAAAAGTTAAGCTCTCATTTATACTTGTGTTATGATTAACAAATTGAAAATAAATAAACAAGCTAATTTTTTATTACATGAATGTAAATGATTAATTATATTTTGAAATGTTTGTTTTGCCGGTTATTATTGGTGTTAATCATTGGATTTGGTTTAAAGGTTTACTTATCTTTATGTTCTTTTTAAGAAGAAGTTAGTTTTGAAATTTCAATAATATGAGTAGGCTTTTGGAATAATTAGGCAGATAGGAGATATTTTATTGGGAAGTTCGGTAAACAATAAGTTTTCTAACTGCCATAATAACTATGGAAATTAGGCTGTGATAAATTTTAAAAGATGGGAACTAGTCGATAGGATTCAGTTGGCAGGGTTAACTATCTGGAAACTGATTCATTAAAAGCGAATTGATTGCATGAGAAATGGAAAAGACAGAAAATGAGGGACGTAACTAGTTGGATGAGAGTTTCTTTGGAGTAATAACTTCTGCTTAAAATTAAAGGGAGATATGGAGAATAAAAAAAAACAAATGCGGATTAGAGGCAAAAGCGGAAGTCTGAACAAAAAGGCTGATGGTGTCGGAGTAAAAGAAAGGATGGAGTTAGCTACCTATTGAGGGTGAGAAAGAATAGGAGTTCTTTAGGCATGATATGTTAAAAAAATCCCAGTTAAAGAAAGAAAAATATCAGGTTAAGGAGGGGCCAGATGTTCTAGAAAAGGAGAAGCCTTGAGAAAAGGAAAATAGAAGCAGAGAATAATCACGGAAGAAAGAAGATTAGAAAAGGAAGCTAATTTTTGACATTACGTTGCAATACGGAGTTTCTTATTCTTGGAACTATTTTCTGCGGTTCTTGAAACTTGGGGATTATGAGACTGGTTAGATTTTGGGAAGTTCTTTGAAGTTTGGAGAATTTGAGAGTAGTGAGCTCTGCAACAAACCACCTCGATCAAGCAGGAAAAATTCCAGGGTCCTCGCTAATCTCAATTTTAATTTTGAAGAGAATAAAATACAGAGCTTGTATTTCTCTGAAAAAATAAAAAATAAATAAATTAAACAACTCCTGTTTAAATCTGGGATAGTCATTTGTTCTATTTGTATATCGAATTGCATTGCTTAAAGAAAGGGTATATACCTTAAGTCTTTAGAATTCCTTTACTCCATTGAGATAAATTCTAGCTTTGGCCCATTGTGAATAGATTGTACTCCCATGCTTGCTTAAGGTTTTAAATCTTGCACATCTTATCATCATCGTGTATTGCTTTCTTCTTTATATCTTCCCTCTCTGTGGCGTGACCTGTATGGGCTTATATCCTTCTTAGCGTAAGGTTTTCTCTGGAAACAATATAAATTTGATATTCTCAGATTTTAAAATTTTCTATGTAAGCCTTTGGCTGCCCACTGAGATTTTCACTTATTCTGTCAGCTTGATCATTGAAGTTGAAGTCATTTCTCTCCATAGTTTGATTTTGAATCTAGATATTGTTTTCTTGATGCATGTATTGGTGTCGCTGTAGGTTGAGCATATAAGGGACTTAATGTTATTCTTTGTTTCTTTGAGGGACTCCCATATATCACTTAGTTTGGAGTTATGCCGACCTTGTAGCTTTCTACCTTGCGAATTGGTTATTTGATAGCGTTGTTTTTGAAATTCCTTATTCATAATTATTTCATTCAATCAAGCCACTCTCAGGCCACCACCCCTGTTTATAGAGAGAATTTAAATCATGTCTAATCTCTAGATTAGTTGGTGTCTTAATCCCTTTCTGCAGAATTCGATGGGCTTTACTATTTGTGTAAATCAAAAGATTATTTAATCGCACTACTGTGAATACTTCCAGTTAGGCCAAATTGTAGACTGAAGACCTCCCAAGTTTATGCATTGTAAACTGTAGATGAACTTCATTAACTCCAACTATTGTGCAAAAAATTTGGTTAATTTTCAGCACCTTATGTGCATGTATGATTTGTATGGAGATTATATATATATATATGATGGCCCGATCCACAAGTCTGCCAGCCTAATTGGCTTTGTTTTGAAAGCTGAAGTTTCTCATGAGTCACCAGTGTAGCTCTCTCTGCCTTTTCAGACTCTTACATTGCCACAGATCGACTGTGGGATTTAATTATTTGTACCACATGGTTGATGTGCTTCGAATCCTTTGATCTAAAGGAAATTTCCTTAACATAAATACTTCTAGGGAATTTCAATGTTGGCATTAAAGCTGGTACCTGGAACATTGAAATTTTTCCTTATATAAGAATTCCCTCCATCTTGTTGGCTTGAAACACTCTTGACGGTGGCTACATGAAATGGAATCATGATGCCATATATGGGTACCTGAACAACATCATTCTTCATATCAACCTGAATCATGAGCTCTCTAGAAACCGGGATATCATCCACATTTTGTAGGGTTCCCTTGGAGATGCCTGATTCTCCTCCATTTACCTCAGCCTTGGGTTTTTGTTTCACTTCCTCGTCTTTATCATCGTCATTAAATGAGTATGCAACATCAGTGTATTCTTTGGAGCTAATCTTCACTTTAGTTCGACGCACCTTTATACTCTTGTCTTGCGTGGACACTGACCAGTTGTGTGACTGAACTTTCTTGTTAATCTGTTCGATTTGATACTTCCTTGAACCATGCAATTCGCTAATTGAAATATGGACATGCATGGAATGTGTTTAACTTGCATACTATTCAGGGATATTCACAAGATTAGACAGGTTGTTTATGTTAAAACAGTCTTCTTCAGATTTTTATAACATTTGACAACGTTATCCTGATGCGCTCTGAACTCTGTAGTTCTGAGTAGAGTAACAAACTTGTGTGGACTGTTGTTTTGTCATACATTTATGATAGTACCCATAAGTGTTGTTTTGGTTGTTTATAGAAAGAATTTGTTAAAGCATAAATATTTATGAAATTTATGTTCGTTTGAGAAGAAAGAATACAGATTGAATTAGTTGAATTAAGGTTTTTATTGTACCAATGTATATTCTATTTCTTCCTTATGCTTAATAAAATCTTTGATGGGGGATATATCTATAAACTGAAGTTGAAGAGGGTCTTGTTTCTCAATGGAATGAATTAATTTTACTTTTGAATTATATTTGAATAGAATATAGCCCATGTTTTTATGACTTAAGGGTTGTTAATCTTATAGGGATTAGAATACTCTTGGAATGGTTGATTAGTTATGAGGGACAGGATTTTTATTTGATATTGCTATCATGAGATTAACTTTGCTCATTGTATATCATATCGGTGTGGTATTTGAAATGAATCTTAGCATGATGTAATTGTTTCCTTTATGAGTCCATGAGATAATTTGAACAGGGTCATGTGGAGAATGAGTTCTTTCACAATTTTGTTCCTAGTACTTGAGAGCTATGTACCTGATTTTGAGTCATGTCCTTAGGAAGAGTGGCTTACGTTAGGGGCCAGAACCCTAAGCGGTGTCCAGGGTAACCTAACCTAAGTTTGGTTAATTCAGTGAAAATCTAACAAATTGTACTAGGGGTTTGGGTAGTATGAAATTTTAATTCAGATATTAATTTACCTCCCTTGTACCTTAATGCTCATTTAGATCAAGGTAGGGTTGAGAAGGCTTGGAATGGCGTGTCATCTCTCCTGTCTTCGCGAAGGAAAGAATGACTCCACTTTTGTCTGTTTAGGGGCTGGAAATCGTAAGAGACTGCCAGGGTAACTCTGTAGGAGGGCCGGTAGTCTAGGAAGATTCTCCAGGGTAACGTAACCTGACACTATGATGACACTCTAGCCTGTTGCATGACTGTGTTATACTGTTGTGAGTCATTTGTTGTGTTTCTTTGTTACTGCGAGTTTAATTGTTTTGCTTTGTTCTCGTAATGTTGTGACAGTGAATGTTAACCCAGTTCATGTTTTGTTCTGCGTTCATGTTCGTATACTTGTGGACCTGTCAGTATCTCCTAGCATGGAGGGAGTGGACCTTTTTGGTTCCACGCGGTTGGGAGGAAACCATGCTATCACCATTTTTATCCTTTTTGCAGGTTGCACGAGGTATGTCGGAGGGTCCTGATTTCATTCTCTTTATGGGGAAGGATTGCAGCGTGATCGTAGACTTGACCTTTATGTTGAGAGTTTACTACTCTTCTTGTATATCTACCTCTTGCATGAGGGAACTTTTGTATCTATGCTTATTGTATCGAGATTAGAGAAATCTCATCTTTGTAACTTATCTTGTATATCATTGAGTTGTTATGAGCTTACAATAAGTAATGAATTATGGTTTGTTTATGTTTCAAATTGAACTTGTGTACTTTGAAAATTGAAGATGTTTATTTATTTAAAGTAACGACACCTTAAGTTGTCATGATATATGCGTCTTGAATGTTATAAAAAAAAAAATTGTTCGCTTATCTTTATGTTCTTCACGCTTTATTTTAGCAACTAAGGTGGGGCGTTACAGATTGGTATCAGAGCCAAGGTTACAAACACTGGATGCTCTAGGGAATCGTGAGCCCATTAGGTTGACCTAGTACGTTGTTTCACTATCTGTTAGCCTTGGTTGATTAGTATCTAAGACTCGTTATTATTATGTGTAGGAACATGTCTAGACGAGGTGGTAGAGGTCGTGGTAGAGGTCGAGGTGGAGGCTGAGGGCCAATCCCTCAGGTTACTCCCCCTCTGAGCCCTCATTAGAGTGATCAAGCAGAGCAGTTGGATCAGAGGAATGAGGGACAAAATTTTGAACAGTCAGGAGTAGAGGGTTCATAGATACGTCATTTATTAGAGGAGGTCCTAGCTCGACTTGGACCTAGATAGGAAGTTGAGCAGGAGGCTGTCAGAGAGAGATAGATCTCCTAGGAGAGTAGAGGACTTAGTACATCAGGATGCTATTACTGCAGGACACATGAGGGATTTACTGAGGGCACACCCTCCTACCTTTGATGGTGTAGGAGGTAGATTAGAGGCTGAGACCTGGCTACTAGATTTGGGTAGATGCTTCGCCATGCACCCTTACGGTAGCAATACTCGTGCGAGATGCACTATTATGCATATGAGAGGATTCGCCTCTACTTGGTGGCGCCTGGAGGAGCAAAAGCTCCACTTAGATATTAGGTCAGTGTCTTGGGAGATGTTCCTGGAGAGGTTTAGAGCATGGTTCCTATCGGAACACTGGAGGCAGCGTCGAGTTGACAAGTTTCATGATCTACGTCAGTTGGCTCTATCTATTGAGCAATATGAACGTAGATTCTATGAACTCAAACAGTATGCTGGTATTGGCGATGATGAGCCTATGCTAATACAACACTTCATCAGGGATTTAAACACCCACATTAGTGGTGGAGTCAGGGTCTTTGAGCCAAAGACTATGGAAGTTGCTATGGAGAAGGCTTGCATAGTGGAGGAGAACCTTGTTATGGCGTTAGGTGGTCACACAGGAGTGCAGATTGGCAGTGCTCCTGTAGTAGGTGTTAGTCCATGGGGTGGACAGGCACAGATAGGGGGTTCCTCTAGGAACCAACAGACACCCTCAAAGGGTGAAACCAACTAACAACAATGTACCTCAACAAGAATGAAATCCACAACCGACAAGGTATGCTTGCTGTGAGTGTTAATGCGATCTACTACTATCCCATTAGAGGTGGTTTCCGACAATCAATGCCTTGGTGGCGGAGGATTCGGTAGAGGAAGCAGTTATTTATATTAGTAATGGACATCATGGACACATTGTTAAAGCGGTGTCAGATGAAGAGGAGTTCTACTAGTTTGGGTCTCGATCTATAGTTTCAGAGCCTACAGTGGGTGATGCAAGACGATCACATACAGTTTATGCTGTGGTTAATGACAGCCAAGCCGATCACCAGAACACAGTGGTCGAGACTTTAGGTAGAGGATCGACAGCTGGCTTTGGAGCCTGTGGCCATTCTACAGTGCCAGAGGCTCAATCTCAGGGGTCGAGACGTTGATCAGGTGAGGGTCCAATGGGATCCTAGCCATTAGGCTTCTGCTACTTAGGAGGACCTACTTTAGATGTGTGTGCTATTTGTTTTCTATTATCAGGCTTCCAGGAGTAAGCCTGATCCTAGGGGGGGAGGATGTAATGTCCATCCCATCGTGATACTCTGTTTGGTTTGTTTCAGTTGTTTGTTAGATGTTTGTATATTTCTGTGACACTGTGGATGATATGTTGACATCTTGATTTTTAGTTGTGCTTTCCTTTGTGAAACAATTATGATAGACTTATGTGTGATGCAGTTATGATGTTTATCGTTTTTAGAGATATTATCATGATGCTAGTTTTGTTATGTTATATGACTTGTATCTGATTGAGTGAAGAAGACAGCGTAGCATAACTCATTCGTGAGTACTCTACTGCGCTGCGATTCTTCTTCATAGTGTGCTTATATGTATATGTTTAACTTTGATGTTTCATGCAGGCATAGGTACTAGGTAACAGCTCCACCTGCCTGTCAGGTTTGAGTGTACCCCGATCCAATCTTATTATGTTGATCGGAGATTTTGACAGGTTTGTGTTCACCCATTGTTCTTTGTGAATGAGTATCTTTGTTTTTTTCTTGTGTTGTCGTTGTCGTCTTCGTTTTATCACCGTCGTCGTCATCATCGTCATCGTATTTGTCTTTATCATTCTTATTGGTTGCGTTTCGTCATGTTCATTCGTACTGTCTTTGTTGTGAATTTTGTATGTAAATTTAGTGTTTAATTGTTTGACCATGTATACAAATATTTACTAAGTTTTGATTTATTTAATTGGTAATGTTATTCTTTTGTAAACATTAAATTATTTTTATGAGTTAAATAGGTCTATATCCATTTATTATTGTGTATTTTGAGCCTATGCTATGTTTAATAGGTGAATTGAGTTTTGATTTAAAAGTTAAGCTCTCATTTATACTTGTGTTATGATTAACAAATTGAAAATAAATAAACAAGCTAATTTTTTATTACATGAGCCGAATAATTAATTATATTTTGAAATGTTTGTTTCTTTGGTTATTAATGAGGTGTTAATCATTGGATTTGGTTTAAAAGGTTTACTTATCTTTATGTTCTTTTAAGAAGAAGTTAGTTTGAAATTTCAATGATATGGTAAGAGCATTATGGAATAGTGCATAAAACAGGATATTTTATTGGGAAGTCAATAAATTTTTCATAATTATGAAGTCATTTGTGATAAGTGGAATGGGGAACTAGTCGATAGAAGTTCAATTGGCGGGGTTAACTATCAATCCTATAGGTACGGCATTTTAGCTCAAATGAGTAAGTGTATGGAATAATTCATGGAAACAGCGAGATATTTTATTGGGAAGTCAATAGAGATTTTCTAAGCACTTATAATTATGAAATTAGGCTGTGATAAATTTTAAAAGATAGGAACTAATTCGATAGAGGATTCAATTGGCGAGGGGTTAACTATCAATCTATAGGTACATTTTGACTCAAAAGGAAACTTATATTTTTACATCAAACATCCAAGTGCACATTGAATACATTTAACGTTTGAATTTGGTAATAGTTTACCGATTTCAATTTTTATTTGTATTCCTCTTTTCTCTATCTAAGTAAATCTTTGATTTGGAATATGTATCTTATATTTTTTAAATTTTTCTTTACTTTATTTCAAATTAAGGATAGACAAGTACAAACTCCTATTTTGATGAAATACTCCAAATAGTGACCTACATGTTGAGAGAGGAGAAATTCTTGGGGTTGTCAAGGAGCTTTCTATGAATAGTCAAGCTCCTATTTTGGTCTTTCAACCTCCATAGAAAACCAATATGTATAAAAAATAAAAATAGTATTTTGTTTTCTCTTGTCTTAATTGTGTATGGGAATAGTAAGAGTGGTGACAATGAAAAAAACTAGAGGTTAAATTAGAATGAGAACAAGTAGATGGAAATCCTAAGTTGTTAAGTGAACTACAAAATGTTTCTAAAATGACAATAAATTTAAAATATAATGAAAGGTAGCAAAAACATAAATAACCAAAGTCAACTCTAGAAGCTTGATTAATTCAAGGGGATAAGAATGAAATCAAATTCTACAAGACCTTCAATAATATTTTTGTAGTAGTGTTGGTGTGATCACATAGGAGGGACCATATATAAAATAATTATTGGAGGAAGCTATAAGTTATTTGTATAGAACTTGAGAGTAAAAAAATTGCAAGATAGAGTGAATGAGAATGAAATATCAATTCAAAATGAGAAGAGAGAAATATATTAGTTGGGGAACCATTTATATTCATCCTAAGTAATTACCACCAACTTGGGCATGTAGAAAATGGAAAAACACTAAAAAATAGTCATTGAATAATAAGCTATCCTAGGATGTTAGCATAACATGCTAACATCTAAATAGTTTTAGCTCTAGAAAAGGCCAAACATCAAGAAATCATAAGATTAGCATGACTTAAACATAATTTTTCATAAAATAGACCATGGGAGGTAAGGTATTGACAACATGGGGTGGAAAAAGGTCAGGTCAAGAGCCAAATGAACCTAGAAAATATGCTATAGGAGATAGACACAAAAATAGATAAAAATATAATATAAAATTATAAGAATGTACAATTTCTAATGTTACAATTTTAAATTTTTTTACCACACAATATTCCTTGAGAC
>VDFB02256132.1:216808214-217164343 GCA_007258455.2 Sequoia sempervirens | reverse complement strand
GATGCCATTTCTTGGGAAATTGAGCCTGAAATTCAAGGTGTA
Organism: Sequoia sempervirens; assembly: GCA_007258455.2. Lineage (NCBI taxonomy): Eukaryota > Viridiplantae > Streptophyta > Pinopsida > Cupressales > Cupressaceae > Sequoia > Sequoia sempervirens. The sequence goes on along the minus strand of VDFB02256132.1, from coordinate 217,164,301 downwards.
CGAAACCTTTCACATCATTTTTATTTAATAATTTTAGAAGGGTGATTAAGAAAAAGGGCATAATGAATACACAAAGATATTTTGAGTTGATCTTTGCAGGCTAAAATGTTCCCATAGCTAGACACTTGGTACTTGACCATGCAGACTACCACTTGCACCTACCACAACTTTTAGTTCATCAATTACCCCATCTTAATTTGCATGTAGAAAACACAACCTGGTGGGATTTTTGAGTTTGCACCTTTATCAAAATCATGTTTATCACACGCATTGTACCCCAACCACCTCTATAAATAGGCCTAAAGATAATAGCAGAATTCATACTTGGTAATTAGGCTTATTAATAGAGGCAATGGATACTCCCATTGGGTTAACTAGCAATAGGTCTCAGGTAGCTTTCCTAGGAGAAGTTTCCAGTAGGTGTTTGAAGTGTATTTAAAAGAGTAAGAATTACTTAGCCATAGTTGCAATGAAATGGGTGTTGGGAATAGACTTTATAGAGTATGAGGACAAATATTGAGTGAATATTAATATTTTTTCTCATTTTGTTTCCTCTCTAGACTTGATATTTAGGTATCAAAATAGTTGATACTAACGCATACCATGGAAATTTTTCCCAAGCGCTATCTCAGAGGCCTTTGGGAAATTGCAACGAATGCAATGTATGGCCTTGGTTTTCCAACTGCAAACGATCTCCATCATCATATTGAAGAGGATGTGGTGGTGCCTTGGGTGCCATTTCTGAGTGGATTTCGCATGATGACCATCGGGGAAAACCACTAGAGGGTGTCTTGTTCCTACCATTTCCTTCTAAGGTGCTACAATGTAGAGATTTTCTACAATGTGGAGTGGTATATTGATTTCAGAAACTTGGTTTATCCTCCTCCACTTGTTGTTGTCAAATCTCTTGTCATTCATGTTGGCCCTACTGAATGAATGAATCTTTTCTTCTATCTTTTTCTATATATATATCTCAAAAAACTTCTTAATAAATATTCTCAAAAAGCTTGGCCTAAGAGCCATTTTGAATTGTAATATCCCAAAGTAAATATTACCATATAATGAATATATAGCTCTTTTGTCAAGTTTTTGTCTCTTTTTCTTTTCTCTACTTCTTGTATCATGGGTTCTACTTATAAAGACTTAGGCCAACAAGACACACAAAAGATATTTACATATTTACACCGTGGTCGAATGGTTAAGAAAGCTAATTAAAAGTTTAAGGTGAATTCTATTTATAGGAATTCCCATTGCTTCTTTTTCCATATTTTCTAATTCAAATGCATTATGTTGTTTGCATTGAATGATGCAATAAGGACCCTCCCATAGACTATCAAATTTTCCCTATTGGCCAGGTGTTGTGGCTCTCTCATTGAATTTCAGCACCAAATCTTTGCACTTAAGACTTTGGTCAGAAGCTTTCTTGTCAAACCATTTCTTAACCACATGTTGTCAGTTACACATGTCCATTAGATTATTTTCCATTTTATCTTTGTGTTACATATTTTTCGCCTCAGCTCAAATAGAAGAGTTGGCTGATTGTTATTTAACATTAAGTGGAATTGCAGATTGAATTTTAAATGCTATTTCGCATCACTTTTGCATCGAGTAATAGTTATGCATTTTAGTGAAGTAATAGAGTTGCAAAGTGCCATTCAGATGTTGCAGGATTAAAAGAAATACATAATTGAGTACATGAGAAAAATAACATTTTAGATGCTTTCATTTATTTCGTAAAAACTCATATTTTACAAGGCTTCATTTGATTTCACAATCAGAATGATATTACAACATTGCATGAAAATGCATTTTCTTTTCAATTGAAAAGCATAATTGAAATCAAAGATCCACACAAGTCATGGATATAACTGTGACTGTTACAATACATTTCTAATAGCACATTGCACTACTGAAGATGCAGAAAGGAAAACACATAAGTGAACGATAATCATCATTGCTTGATTATCGATGCTTGATGTTGAATGGTGCACCTCGTCATCTCGAGCTTCATCGACCTATAGGAGGAAAAGAGGGGTGTCAGTCGCTCCGACTATGATGTAACTTATATGGAACACCCACAATAGTACAACATGCTATTAGTAATGCATTGAAACAATCAATTAAGTGATGTATGAAAGAAGTGAATTGAAGGAGAAATAACAATATCATGATCAACATGTTCTATTTTTTATGCTAATGTTGTTTGCTTCCTTGTGCAGGTATAGGTAAAATCATGAAGCTGAACATTATTTGAAGACCAAGTATGTGGAGTAAAACGGGCTCCCAAAAGGGTCGAGCTCGGCATGCTGCCCTATTCTTTAAATGGGCTGATTTTAAAAGATACTTTATCATATTCATCAAATGAAATGAGAACAACTGAAAGAGTAAAATAGAGAATCCATCAGGTAACGAAACCAACTGTGCATTCATAATGATCGTGGCTACTAAAGGCTACAAAATGTGCTGGAGTCTAGTTCACTTTCAAGGAATTGAACCCATATTACTTGAGCATCAAAACCGGCGAATAACTTCATTTCGATGATCGTGAAACATATGTCATGTGTTTCTAACTCAATAATCTCTTTTCTGATAGTGAAATGTGCATACATTATGCCTTAATGTTTTGTTTTAATTTTTATCATCAAAGAGAATAGATTTTAAGAATAGTTTGTACAGTGAAACATAAAAATGAATGAAGAGTACCATGTTATAGCTGAGAACGAACACAAGCGGTGCATTCAAGGGTTGAATGAATCATCAGTTATAGTTGGCTAGTTAAACAAACACAGTATTATGAATACCAAGCAAGTGATCTTTTTAGAATATTAAAGAAGGAGCAAATAGTTTGTTTCTAGAAAGAGGTTTTGAGGTGTCAGTTATGCCTATGAACTAATGAATAAGGTGCAGTCCATAAAGTGATGCAATGTATCAATTTTAAAATCTCAATGGAGTTCAAGAACAGAAGGTAGAAGTTGCTATGTTAAGATTAAGGAGTGTCAAAAAGACATTGAAGTACAAGTAGAATACAAGCATGGTGATCCTTCTCTTCACAATGGACAAGTATGAATCATTCTCAAGTTCCATGTCAAAGACAGTTCTGTGACAAGAGGTCAGATGTTTTATCAAAAGGAAAAACAATTATGAATCAAGCTCAGGTGTTATTCAACTATCAAAGAGAGTTACAAAAATTCCAAAGCAGAATACCGAGTAATATGAGTCAATGAATATGGACAAGCACACAGATTCTTATTGTTCCTATCATGTTCTTTTTATATTTATGAAGACATGTTAAAGCAAACAAAAGTGATGCAATGAGTGGCTTTCTTTTGAGACGTACAGAATGCTAAGGAGGTTAAAAGTAAAGACAAATATTCAAGGCATCCTTTTGTTACAGGAGTGAAAGCATAACATAACGGGTTATTTGAGTCAAAATCCTAAGAAGTAAATGCAAGCAAATATACAGTTTTTATCACAATACACACAAGATATTTATAGGTGGAGATCATTGTTTTTCATAAATATATGGAGTCTAATTAATGCAGTGTTTCTAGGAATATTAGGTTATATTCATTTCAAATTAAGGGACACAAGATTAACAAGGTAAGCTTCAGTTGTTTTGGGTCGATCCCCATAACTAAATGTTGATAAACATACAGGTTATGTTATTCTTGTCATGAGTTTCATTTATGAAGGTGTTCTAAAAGCAACAGTAAATACCCATGTTGGGTTTTCCAATGAATAACTTTTGTCCTCGTTTCAACTGGGTATTTGGTCGGTTTTGTTCAAATTCTGAACAATGTTGGCTATGTGATAGTTAAAGCTACACCAATGAGGATACATTCTTTTCATGAAATACAGAATACCAAGGAAATGAAATGAAAAAATAAACTTTCAGGTCTTTCTTTTGTTTCAAGGTTTAGAATAAGCCACTGTTTATTTTAGCTCAAGCCCATATAGATAGAAACGAACAACAGTTACCCATATTTTCAATTGCTTTCAAAATACAGAAAATGCAGTAATCATGACAACCCATGTGAAGGTTTGCCTGAGACAACAGTTGAGTCAAAATATGGATTATTGTGTTAAGTCAAGTTTTGAGAATACAATTCTCTTCAGAAACCTAAAAAAGAAACATGTGGGGTTTGTTTTCAAAATATAGAAATGAAATAATGGTGTGAACCATGTACTTTAATAAAGCACGATATAAGTACAAAATGCAAATTTTGGTGCTATTTCAAGCCTCAAATGTTCCCTAATTCGACCCTATCATCATCTAGAATGTTCCATCAAAGCACATGGTTAATTTTTGAATGAGGTCAAAATTTTAATCTTTGCATTATGACTTTATTGAAGTCTGAGTTTAATGTTATATGTTTGGAGGCCGAATTTCAAATTCCTAAGTTGGTCGATGGGTTAGGTCTTTGTGACTTATTCTTTTCCTTAGTGGATTATGAATATTTGGATATAGATTATCAATTTAGGGCAAATGGTGAGTGCTTTGTCGCTTAGGGTTCACTTTCTCATTGAAAGGATAATGATCATTTTAGGGTTTTATTGATTTTAGAGAAATCAATCAAGTTTTGATGGAAGGATAATATGTGTTAATGTTTTATTGATTTTTGAGAAAATAAAAATATTGTAATGGAGGGATAAGGAGATTTTCTTTTTTGCAAAAGATTTTCAATCTTTAATTGCAAAAAATAGACAAATTATGCAAATCTGCATATTGTAAAGCAGAATCATAAAGCGATATTCTATAAATTGCTTTATGTTTTCATGCTATTTTTAGCAGATCTTTTATTGACTTTTCCTCTTTGTCGGATTTGAGACCTATCTTGGAGAGATAAGTTGTTTTTTTGAGCTTCTAAAGTGAGATTAGCCTATTTTTAGAGGCTTGATTGTATGATCATAAAAGCATTATGCTTTTTTCTGCTTTTTATGCAGTTTTTCAGGCAGTTTGAAGCCTTTTTTCTTGGAGCTTGTTCTGAGCTCGGATTAGGGTTTCTTGAGAGCTATGTTTTGATAGAATTAGTCTTTTAGCTCCTCAGTCAGAGTTCAGATTAGAGTTCTTGCTCTTATGCATTTTTTGAGCTTGTGAACATTGTACTCAGTTTTGACAGATTGACACTCTTTTAGTTCCAATAATACAGTAGAGTTCTTCTTTCCACTTTCTTGTCTCAAGGCTGGTAACAACAGTTTGATATTTTGTGTATTCAAGTTTGAAACCTTAATGTCCTATCTTTATGAGTTCTTCTGCACAAGTTTTCATGTTTTCAGGTTATATGTTGTATTCGAAGTTCTGAATCTTCATATGAATGAATGATGAAATCATGTATTGGTGAGATTGTAGGAATCATTGTAGTGAAGGGATTGTTGTGAGTGGCAAGGTTTCAATTTTCTGTCAGAGGTTTTAGTCAATCATCAGTTAGATTCAGATTTATTTTCAGTTCATCTTTTATCCCTTTTCCCTTGGAGTTTTAGAATAGGACTTATCATTCAGAGAACCAGCTCACTCTGGAGATTCCTCTTTCGCGAGATCACCCACATGGAAGAGGTTTCCATGTTTGATAGTTCTTGAATATTGCATTCGATGGGGTTACCAAAACTATTGATAACAGTTTTTGGCACGCCCGATGGGACGATTAAAAGTAACTTTTAGAGAATATTTAATTTTTCAATTTACTATTTGGTGTATGTAGTAGATTTTTTCCAGCCTTCTGGAGGCTATCAATATACCTGGCGACTCCAGTTCTGTTTCCTGCATACTAGTATAGCCTGCGCATGAGAAATATTCAAACAAGATCAAGTTCAAAACCTTTCAAGTATCAGGAGTTGTCCCCATCACGAAGAAGAGGCAGGACAACAAGAAGGCTTTTTGAATCCCCTGCAAGATCAAATTCAACACCTCTCATTCCTGGTGCTCTAGTTCTATCACCTGGTGTACCAGTACCAATCTCACAAGTACCATCAATGGCAGCACCACCAAGGCACCCTTCAATGGAGGCAGTCCATTAGATCTTACTCAACATGATGATATTCCAGCTGTAACTCTTCGAGGACTACCATATTTCACCGGAGAGGATTACACCACACCAGTTGAACACATCCGTGATGTAGCCACGTTATGTACAGTGCATAATATTACTCAAGAGAACGTCGCTCTAAGGCTGCTAGCTGCGTCACTCAAGGGCAAGGCACTGTAGTGCTTTAGAGGTCTCTATACAAATTCAATCGCAACATGGGATGCTTTAGGTAATGGCCTATACCAGCACTTTGCAGATAAATTTGACAATTTATCTTTATTAGAGCAGTTGAGTACCATTCAAAGTGCACCACACAAACACTTGGTAGATTTCAACTATAGATTTCAGAGGACTTGGGACAGAATCCTGGCAACAGTAAAGCCCTTACCGGCACATGACTTTCTGTTTTATTTAAAAGCTTTGAATAGCAAGATTGGTGTCATGACTCAGTCTATGGGTGGTTTAACGCTTCCAAATGCTTATAATATTGCTATTAATGCTTAAAATTGCCTCATTCAAGCTGGGGACATAGCCCCTAGACCTCTTATGCCCTTGTTTCCAGAAATATAGCCACCTATTCCTGCTGCTATACCTCTCTTGGCTGTTGTCCCACCAATTCCAGCAATAGGATACCATAATACAGCCCAAGAGTTCGCTGTCTCAGCCCCAAATCCAAAGATGTAAGAGATTAAGAGCATATTAAAGAATTTTGGGAACGATCTTGTGACTATTAAGAGGCAAGTTGGCCAAGAGAACAAGCCTTATCAAGGCCCTTATCAGCAAAATCAACAAAGTAGACCCAATTTCGAAAATGACCATCAGGCCCAAAGAAGGAATTTTAACCCTCGGCCATTCCAGCCATACAATTCGAACATGGCCAGCATGTCAAAAGAACTTGTTCCGCAAAATAATGTCGTCCAAGATTGCAATTGGTGTTACCCATGCAATCAACCCCACAGTCAGTCAGTGTGCACCAACGAAGTGAAAAACAAGGCTTTAATGGTGCAAAATGTATATGTTGTTTCAGAAAATACTGTAGATCATAATCAAGAACAGCAAGATAATGTAGAAGTCACCTTTCCGAACTGGCAGACCTCTGAATTCTATGGCGTGAATGGCCAATATTGATAAAATTCCCCTATTTCAGCCAACACTAGATCTAAAAAATGAGCTATGGATCTAGGACAACAAGTTGGAAGTGCACAGCAGTAGCCTACAGTTAGTACTCAGCCTGTTTCATCATATGTTAATGCTGCCACGCAGCCTAAAATGCAGATTCTGCAAAGAGGGTAGGAGATACCTGGCAAAGAGCAACTAAAAATGCTTTCTCAGCCTGCACAGAAGCAAAATCAAGCTGTTGTTACAAAAAGCCAGCAAAAGGTAAATGTTTCATCCTTCAATATCATTGAGCATCTCAAGAAAACTACTGTCAATATGTCGATATTAGATGCTTTGCAACTTCTAGGGAGAAAAATCTACTGCAGAGTGCTTTGGCTGAGTTATCTATTTCTGACAATGCAAATCAAGGAGTTGCAAAAGTTGTGTTGGCTAATGATCTGGAGGACAAAGGTGGGCAGAAAGCGAAAGAGGTAAAACCCCCTCCGTTTTACTTAAGTCTGATCATAGGTGATAAAATTGTGCATAATTGTATGGTTGACTCTGGTGCCAGTAGTTCAGTCATGCCTAAGAGTTTAACTGGTAAATTAGGTCTTGTGTATGAGCCAAATCCTCAAAAAGGCGTAGTGCAATTAGATGGGTTTGCTATTAAGACTGCTGGTATTGTCAAAAATTTAGCCCTTACCTTGCACACATCCCCAAGTTTTGCTATTCATTTGGATATTCACGTCATAGACTTACCGCCACACTTTTCCATTTGTTTGTCAAGGGATTTCACAGCCAAGTTGGGTGGGTTTTTGTCTTTTGATTGGTCTCATCTATTTTTTAGAACAAGGTATGGTACGAAGGTGACCATTAAATCTGAGCCTCTCGCCAAAGACCATATCAAACCATACTCCCCAAACCCTATAAATGCTAATCTCTACACCACCTCTATAATGGAGGAGCAAACCATGACCTTAGACTATAGCACCCATGAAGACTACATCATTCTCGATGAATGGGCAGCTGAAGATCACGAGCTTGATCTGTTCCAGAACACAGATGAGGTAGGTTTAGGGGTTTATATGATTCGCGAGTCTAATTGCGACATGCCTAATATTTGCAAAGAGGGTGAACCATCTGCAGGGAAAGGTAATGAGTTGTGGAAGCTTTGTTTTGATGGTTTGAGGAGCAGTATCGGTGCCAGGGGTGGAGCTATGCTGATATCACCTAAAGGAGATAAGTATTATTCAGCTTGCAAATTTGCTTTCAGCTGTTCAAATAATACAGTCGAGTATGAAGCATTGGTCCATAGCCTTGAGTGGGCTCACAAACGAGGTATTGAATGTTTGCAAGTTTATGGCGATTCAAAGTTGATAGTGAATCAGGTCAAAAATTTAAATGCTGCTAAAAATGATTTGCTTAAGAAATACAAGCATCATGTATAGGATTTAATGGAAGATTTCAATGTTTTTAACATCATGGCAATTCCTCATAATCAAAATAAGCATGCTGATAGGCTCGCTGCCATAGGAGCCCAGTTTGATATTTCTAAGGAAATTCATAAGGTAGAGGCATGCCAATACATGAAAATAGTGGTCAGACCTTCTGTACCTGACAATAATGTGAGTTGGCAGGTTTTTGACAGGGATGAGCAAATTGTGAATTTTCTGATTGTTGAAGCTGAGTTCACCGATGGAAATCAGCAAAAATGGTAGTAGCAATACGAGGATCAGATTGTGCAATTAAAGACCAATAAGCTACCGAAAGGATTAGTGACCTTGGAATCAGTGTTTAACTCAGATGATCAAGTTCGGAAGGACAAATGCAGCTTGACAGTCAAGGAGGAGCACTATGCAGCTATCAAAATTTTCAAGGGTAAGTTTCTTAAGCTGGGTAAGGTATGCAGTCAAGAGGAACATCAAGCTTTCATTCTGTTATGTTAGAAATATAGTGATATTTTTGCTTGGGAATACAAAGATTTGAGAGGTTTTAACCCTGATTTAGCACAACATACCATCGAGCTTGAGCCCAACACAAAACCCGTAAGGCAGAATCAAAGATCGCTTAATCCTAAGTTGGAGCACGTTATGAAGGCTTAACTGAATAAGCTAGTTGAAAACAGTATTATTTTCCCTATCAAGCACACCTCTTGGGTGTCAAATTTAGTACCTGTTAGGAAAAAGAGTGGAGAAATCAGACTTTGTGTCGATTTCTAAGATCTGAATAGAGCATCTTTGAAAGACCATTACCCACTCCCTTCTATGGAGCAAATTTTACAGGTAGTTTTTGGTTTTGATAGATTTTCTTTGTTAGATGGCTCCTCAGGTTATAACCAGATTCTGGTTAAGCAAGAGGATCAGTTCAAAACAACGATTACAACCAAGTGGGGCACGATGGCCTACAAGAAGATGCCTTTCGACTTATCAAATGCTGGAGCTACTTTCCAGCGTGCTATGGATATGGCCTTCCACGACCTCATGAACAAGTTTGTTCTGGTATATTTAGACGATATTATTGTTTTTTCCAGAAATGTTAATAAACACTTGGATCATTTGGAACAAATTTTTCAGAGGTGTAGAGAGTTCGGAGTGTCTCTCAATCCAAAGAAGTGTATCTTTTCGGTGCACGAGGGCAAGCTGCTGGGACACATTATTTCAAGGCAAGGTATTTCAATTGATCCTTAAAGAGTTTTTGTAATCCTTGAATTGCTATTACCAGTTCATAAGAAAGGCTTGCAAAGCTTTCTTGGGAGAATAAATTTCGTGAGGAGGTTTATACCAAATATTGTAGCTTTGATGCAACCTCTCACTTCTATGCTGAAGAAGAATATGCCATTCAGCTGGACTAAGGAAGGCAGGAGGAGTTTCGAGCAGATCAAAGAGGCACTCGTAGCCACTCCTACTCTCATTAATCCAAACTTTGACAAAGATTTCATTTTGTATGCTTTTTGAGGAGTTCATACAGTTTTGGCTATGTTATGTCAGCAAAATGATGAAGGCTTCGAGCAACCTATAGCGTTTTTCAGTCAAGTTTTGCACGACTATGAGGTAAAGTATTATTTTGTTGAGAAACATGTCTTTGCGGTTGTAAGAAGCTTGAATAAATTTAGACACATGCTATCCAACAGCAAGGTTCATTTGTTTGTAGCGCATTCAACTGTTAAGGATTTTCTGCTTCACAAAGATATTAATGATAAGCGTGTTGGTTGGATCACTAAAGTAATGGAGTTTGATGTTGATATAAAAGTAACCAAGCTAGTTAGAGGCAAAGGTTTGTGTGAGAAGATTGTTGGAAGTGAGGATAGTAGCTTAAAAGAGGCTGCAAATACAGAAGCAGTATTAAATAATGATGTTTTAAGTGCTGTTCAAGCACCCCCTACTACATGGTTGCAGCAAATGATACATTATCTGCAAACCGGTGAATGCCCCGAAGGCTTGGATAGAGTAAAAAGAAGGTACTACAGATCACAAGCCATCCCTTATGCAGTTATTGATGGCATTCTTTATAGAAGGGATTTCTAAGGTGTCTTATTACGTTGCATTTAGCCTGATCAAGTTGACAAGCTGCTAGTAGAGTTTCATGATGGACCTTCTAGAGGTCATTTTGCTGCAAGAACAAAAGCTCTAAAGATTATGAGAGCTGGTTATTACTGGCCAGATTTATTTAAAGACACTATTGCATGGGTCAGAAAGTGTGAGAAATGTGCATTATTTGCTGGTAAACAGAGGCTTGCACCGCTGCCCCTGCATCCGATTCAGGTAGAACAACCCTTTGCTAAGTCGAGTTTGGATTTAATTGGCCCTATAAACCCACCTTCAAGTGCAAGTCATAAGTGGATTCTTACTGCCACTGATTATTTTAAAAAGTGGACCGAAGTTGTTGCTTTAAAGGAAGCAAATGAGACTTCAGTGCTTAATTTTTATCAAGATCTCATATTGAGATTTGGTGTTTCAGATTCAATCATTTCAGATAACGGTTTAGCTTTCATCGGATTAAATATTTTAGATTGGTCCATCAGAAATAACATCTATCTGAACACGTCATCAAACTATTATCCGCAAGGTAATGGTCAAGAGGAATCCACAAATAAAAATCTGATTCGGATAATCAAGAAGACTGTTGAAGATAACCAGACAAAGTGGCATGAAAAGCTGAAGCTAGCCCTTTTGGCTGACAGAATAACTCCTAAAAGAGCCACTGGTTGTTCACCTTTTGTTTTAACTTATGGTAGAGAGGCCAAGTTACCTATTTCAATTGAGTTACCAACATTGAATTATGTTAAAGAACTGGAGTTATTGAATGAACAACCTCTTGAAGTGAGGTTTGCACAGTTGGTTGAGCTCGAAGAAACCAAAAAAGAAGCTCTGAGACAGCTAGAAATACATCAAGCGCAAATGAAGAATGCTTTTGACAAGAGGGTGAGGCCTCCTGATTATATTATTGGAGATCTAGTTTTCAAGTGGAATGAATTTAAAAGCATACCTAGATGACATTCCAAGTTTGATGCAATATGGGATGGGCCTTATGTGATTATGGAATGCAAGAAACACAAGGCATTCCAACTTTCGAAAATGACTGGAGAGGTGCTGTCTATCCCAGTAAATGGGATCCACCTCAAGCACTGCCTTTGAGATAAGTGATCTCACTGTTAAGTAGAGTAGTTTGCAAATAAGTGTGTTTCGCACATTTAATTTTAATAGTTTTCTTTCTCTAAGCGCTGTTGTGCATTGTTTCGTTGGCCACCAGGGCCTGTTAGTTTACTTTCAGTTTTGTTTCATTTTGTTACTGCTGTTTGGAGTGTTGCTGTTCAAAGTTTTTGAGTTTTAAAAAGGGGTAGAATTGACTCCGCGCCCAATGAATTGTGTAAAGGCCACTGATCTACGCTTAGCAGGCAAGCATATAGCGGAAATCACCAAAATGTTACATTTTTTTTTACCTCAGCTCAAATGGAGGAGCTGGCTAATTGTTATTTAATGTTAAGTGGAATTGCACTTTCATGTTCAAATGCTGTTTCGCATTATTGTCACTTTTCATTGAACAACAGTTATGCATTTAAAAGAAGAATAGAGTTTCAGAGTGCCATTCAAATGTTGCAGATTTAAAAGAAATACAGAATTGATTACATGAGCAAAATAGCATTTCATATGCTTGTATTCATTTTGTAAAGAACTCATATTTTTACAAGGCTTCATTTGATTTCAATATCAGAATGATATTACAACAATGCATGAAAATGCATTTTCTTTTCAATTACAAAGAAAAATTGAAATCAAAGATCCACACAAGCCGGGATATAACTATGACAACACATTTCTAATAGCACATTGCACTACTGAAGATGCGAAAGGAAAACACATAAGTAATAGCATAATCATCATTGCCTGATTATCGACGCTTGATGTTGAATGGTGCACCTCGTCATCTCGAGCTTCGTCGACCTGTAGGAGGAAAAGAGGGGAGTCAGTGGCTCCGACTATAATGTAGCTTATATGGAGCACCTACAATAGTACAACATACTATTAGCAATGCATCGAAACAATCAAATCCTATCAAGTGCAGTATGAAAGAAGTGAGCTGAAGGAGAAATAGCAACATCATAATCATTGTGTTTCATTTTTATGCTAACACTATTTGTTTCCTTGTGCAGGTATAGGTAAAGTCATGAAGCTGAACATTATTTGAAGACCAAGCATGTGGAGTAAAATGGCCTCCCACAAGGGTCGAGCTCGACATGCTGCCCTATTCATTAAATGGGCTGATTTTAAAAGATACTTTATCATATTCATCAAATGAAATGAGAACTGAAGGAGTAAAATAGAGAATTCATCAAGCAATGAGATGAACTGTTCATTCATAACGATCAGGGTTGATTTCTGAAGGCTACAGGTGAACAGTGAGTACATTTACATCAGAAATTGTTGAATACCTTCATTTTCTATGCTGATTGTAATCAAATGTCATGTAAGCTTCAATTCATCAATTCTGATCAAGGATAGTGAACAGGCATACATTATGCCTTAATGTTCTGTTTTAATTTTTATCATCAAAGAGAACAGATTTTAAGAGCAGTTTGTACGGTAAAATATAAAAATGCATGAGGAGTACCATGTTGCTCAAGAATACAAACACAGACAGTGCATTTGAGTATTGAATGAATTTCTAGTCCCAGTTGACTGATAAAGTAATTATTGCATCATGAATTGCAATAACAAAGTGATCATTCCAGTATGTTAAGGGGAGAGTAGGTTTTGTCTTTCCAGAATGGTGTTTCTGAAGTTATCAGTTATGCATATGAACTGGTAAATAGAGGTGATTCATAGTGATGCAATTTTTTCATTTTAACAATCTCTACATAGTTCAAAAGCAGAAGGTGTAAGTTGTTCTATTAAGGTTAAGGAAGTCAAAAGAACACTGCTGTGCGAACAGTGAGCAAGCATAGGTATAATATACACTAAGAGGTATTTCAAGCAGTGAGCTTAATCGGGATCACAATGTCATCATGGAGTTTTGTTATCATTTTGTCTCATGATGCCTAATCATAAAGAAGAACTATTCAACAGAGAGCACTATTCACAAAGGAAGTGTGAAATGGGTTTCAGTTTTTCATTCAGGAGGGGAATTGTGCATGAAACGGTTTTGGGGCTGAAAATACAATTTTGTTTCAAGATGAACAAGTCAGTTCCAACTAAATTGATAATACAAATGTCACTGTTCTTGTTAGCAAATGTGAAGTGCAAAGACAGTTAGCAGCTGAAGACAATGTTGTTCTAAATGCTAGGATGGTAACCCTCTATGGAGCATAAGACAATGAGTAACCAAAGGCATTTCATTGATTTTAAAAGCATTAAAATATGATGATCATGTTTAGGTTTGAGAAGGATAGCTCAATCACAATCATCTCAAAAGGAGGTCTTTCTCTTACAAGGAGTGACATCGATAATAGATTTGGAGTAGCATGGTCCCCACTACCGTCAAAAGAAAAGACAAACAGAGTAATGAAAGATACAAGAATGAGGATCATTTTTTCAAACATCAAATGCCAATATTGGTTTTTTGTTACAGCTATCTGTGTAAGTGTTTTTCTTGAAAAAATAAATGCATATGAAGCTATTGTGAATCAAACCCTAGTAGAAAATGCATACATTGTTCTTTGGAATATGGTATACCCATTTGAGGGTTTGTGCCGAAATGCAAGACTACATGTAATGAATGATGGGTCAAGTCCATGAACTGAATTCGGTGAAAATATACAGTTTTTTGTTATTTTTACAGGGGTTTTTCAGTTCTGAATGTAAACAAAGACAAACAACAGTTACCCACGATGGGATTTCCAATAAAACACACAGATTTTCACTTTTTTCTGATACCCATATTTCAATTGAGCTTCAAAATACAGAAAAATGCAGATTCCCTTAGAGATTTTGAATACCCACTTTTAGGGTTAGCTTCAAAGTGCAGAAGAAATAATTACAGTAGTAACCCATGTGAAGTCTTGGATTAAATAGCAAGAATATTCAATAGATGCAAGTTCTGAGTTGGGTCGAGCAATGTAAAGAAGGAGATGTAATTTTATTCAAATTTATATATTACCCACAAACAAAAATGCTTTCAAATGGATACAATAATGGGTTTTTTGTTCTGGGTCGAGCCCAAAACTCAAGAAATGCTTCCTATAGTGCGCATTTGGCACGGCCTAATATGGCCAAAATCCATGAGTAAAAAGGAACTATCTAAGTTTCTGAAGAACAAATGTGTGACAAAGGAAAATTACTAGTATATATTTCTGATGGAGCACTCAAGCCGCGGCCAGAACTTCCAGTTTAGCTTCCCAAAGCACAATTTCAAGCTTTTGAAGAACGGCCGAGCCCTGATAGTGAGAATAGAGCACAACATTGATTATTGCAGACACAGAAAGTTCAAAAAGAACGCATTAGGAAGTATGCATAGCCGCGGCCTTAGGGCCTGAATATTTTAGAGTATGGAGCGAAAGAGGTTATGAATTAATGATAATAAGTTTCATTAACTATCTTATCTCAGAGTTGATTTGACAGGAATTTTTGATTATCTGTTGATCATTATTCAAGATGATTCATCAGATGTGAGAGAAGATGAGAATGAGACTAACTAAGATAAAGAGAGAGCAGGATGCATCGGGATCAGGATTGATGGTGGAAGCTAGCTGAGAGAAATTGTGTTTCAGGATGAGGGAAGGGACAGAAACAAGATCCTAGGATAGTAATTAAGATGAAATGTAAGAATTGAAATTAACAAACATTAAAGAGTAGGGAAATAAAGAAGATGAGGACAATAGATCCAAAAAAATATAGCCAAAAGGTAAAGAACAAAACAACATATATTTACCATATAATGTTATATACATATTTAACTATATATATATATATATATTACCTTTTCATATATTAACAATATATAGTTATATATATATATATATATATAGGTAGCATATTTATAGTTATTTTATTTTATATTCATATATATTTTCAATTATATCTAGCAAATATATATATATATATATATATATATATATATATATATATATATATATATACTAAGCATATACTAATATAGCAAGGAATATAAAAATAACTATAAATATATCTATATATAAATATTGAGATTAATAGGACCAAAAATCATATAGGTCCATTGATCTCATGATATAAATGTGTAATTAATGTATATATATATATAAATATAAACAGAAGAGAAAACAAAAGAGAACATATGTGAAAAAGAGAAAGCGAAAGAACATGCAAAAAATGTCAACTGTACGAAAGGAAGGACAAACGAAAGAGAAGAATACGCATGACCAAAAGAACAGAGGAACGAGAGAAAGACTCACGAAAAAGGAGAGAAAGGTAGGGGAATATAAATAAATAAAAAATAAGAACATATATAAGATTAATAAAAAATGAAAGGGAGAAAATTAGTATACAATTTATCTATATATATGTATAGAAAATTAGGATATATAAGATTAATAAAAATGAACGGGAGAAAATTAGTATACAATTTATCTATAGTTCCTTATGTATATATAAATATAGTTTTAATGTTTACTAATTTTCTCCCGTTCATTTTTATTAATCTTATATATCCTAATTTTCTATACATATATATAGATAAATTGTATACTAATTTTCTCCCTTTCATTTTTTATTAATCTTATATATGTTCTTATTTTTTATTTATTTATATTCCCCTACCTTTCTCTCCTTTTTCGTGAGTCTTTCTCTCGTTCCTCTGTTCTTTTGGTCATGCGTATTCTTCTCTTTCGTTTGTCCTTCCTTTCGTACAGTTGACATTTTTTGCATGTTCTTTCGCTTTCTCTTTTTCACATATGTTCTCTTTTGTTTTCTCTTCTGTTTATATTTATATAGATATATATATACATAAATTACACATTTATATCATGAGATCAATGGACCTATATGATTTTTGGTCCTATTAATCTCAATATTTATATATAGATATATTTATAGTTATTTTACTTATATTCATATATATTAATTATATCTAGCAATATATATATATATTGCTAGATATAATTAATATATATGAATATAAGTAAAATAACTATAAATATATCTATATATAACTATATATTGTTAATATATAGTTATATATATATATATCTATATATATCGATATAGTTAAATATATATATAACATTATATAGTTAAATATATATTCATTTGTTCTTTTACCTTTTGGCCTTCTCTTTTTTTTTTTTTGTTTGATCTATTATTGTATCCTCATCTTCTTTGTTTCCTACTTCTTTGTATTTTGTTGTTTCCTGGTTCTTTGCATTTCATTCTTAATTTTTGATTTGTCCTTGTTCTTGGTTTCTCTTTCGTCCTTCCCTCATTTTAATTTTAATTTTTTTTCTCTCTAACTTGTTCTCCCTCATCTTTGGCCTTGTCCTTGGTCCACGTGCATCCTCACCTTCCCTCCCTCTCTTCTTTTTATCTTAGTTAAGTCTGCATTCATCCTTTCATTTCTCATGCTCTCTTCATCCTGATGATGGATCATGTAGTGTGATCCGAAACGTTGATGTCCAAAAAAATTTTGCACACAATCAAATCCAAAAAAACTATACAGATGAAGAGGTTATGAAATCATCGAATAAAGCTAACCTCTGCACATTAAAGGAAAGAAAAAATACAAGTCAAGCTTTCATGGAGTGAACTGCAGTGGTCGAGCTCGAGCTCATTGCGGCCAGAGAAGAGCAAGCATGAAGAAATGTCAGAGGAGAAAACATGATAGTCCGCGGCCTTAGGGCCTTTTGGTATTCAGTAACAAGTGAAAGAACTTCAATACAGATAAAACGAATCTTACCCACTAGAGTTTCAGATCACTGGTGAACGTGGAATAGTTCCTTATGTATTTTTGATCTCGAGCTTGACGGAGACATGGCGGTGGAAGAGTTTCTTTCCTTCAAGCTAGAGAGTGCGAAATGAGTGATCATTAGGGTTTGACTTTGTTTTGATCAAGCCCTAATTCGACTCTATGATCATCCATAATGTTCAATCAAGCACGTGGTGAATGTCAAATGGAGGTCAAAATTATAACCTATGCTTTATGACTTTATTAAAGTCTGAGATTAAAGCTTATGTGAGTGGGGGCCGAATCTTCTTTGTTAGGTCGAAGGTTAAGTCTTTTAGATTTTTCTTTCCTTAGTATTTTGAGGGGTTTGAATATTTAATATTTGGAAATAGATTATCAATTTAGGGTGAATGGTGAGTGCTTTGTCACTTAGGGTTTGCTTTCTCATTGAAAGGTTATGATCATTTAGGGTTTTTATTGATTTTAGAGAAATCAATGAAGTTTGATGAAAAGATGATATGTGTAATGTTTTATTGATTTTTTTTAAGAAAAATAAAAACAATGTAATGGAGCAATAAGGAGATTTTTTCTTTTTGCAAAAGATTATAAATCTTTAATTGCAAAAATAGACAAATTGTAAAAATATGCATCTTGTAAAGCAGAATCATAAAAGCGATATTCTATAAATTGCTCTATGTTTTCTTGCTATTTTTAGCAGATCTTTTATTGACTTCTCCTCTTGGTCGGATTTCAGTCTTATCTTGGAAGGATAAGGTGTTTTTTTGAGCTTTTAAAGTAGGATTAGCCTATTTTTAGAGGCTTGACAATGTGATCATAAAAGCATTGTGCTTTATTATGCTTTTAGGCAATTTTTGAGATTGTTTGAGGCCTTTTTTCCCTGAGCTTTTTCTGAGCTCGGATTAGGGTTTTTGAGAGCTAGGTTTTGATAGACTTAGTCCTTTTTAGCTCTCCTCTCTCAGCAGTTCAGATTAGAGGTTCTTTCCCTTACACATTTTGGGGGAGCTTGTAAACTTATGTGTGCTCAGATTCTGAGAATTTTCACTCCATTCAATAAAATAGCAAAGTTTTCTTTTCTCAGTTCTTTTTTCATGACTTGGAATAGTAATTTGATTTGTTCTATGATTCAAATTTGTTAGATCCTTTTCTTTTCTTTCTATTGTCAAGTAATTTCCAAGAGTTGCATGCTACTTCAGGTTATGCCTTGTGTTAATTTAACCTTTGCATAAATCACTGATTGAACTACATGTGTTGTGAGATTGTGAGAATTTAATTTTAAAGAGTTGGTGAGAGTAAGCTATTATGAGGGTCTTCTTACAATTGATCAATATTTTTAGGATGATAGAATTTCAGTTTTAGATTTTAAACCCAGTTTATCCTTTTATCCTTTTTCCTGGAAAGCCACTTAGAATAGAATTGATCATTCAGAGAACCAGCTCACTCTGGAGATTCCTCTTTTGTGCAGATCATGCACATCTGAAAGAGGTTTCCATGTTTCAGTAGTTTGTTGAATATTGTATTCAGCAGGGTGCAAAACTATTGATAACAGTTTTTGGCATGCCCGATGGGACGATTAAAAGTAACTTTAAGAGAATATTTAATTTTTTAGTTTGTTGTTTGGTGTATCCAACATATTTTTTCCAGCCTTTTGGAGGCTATCAATATACCTGGCGACTCTGGTTCTGTTTCTTGCATACTAGTACATCCCGCGCATGAGAAATATTCAAACAAGATCAAGTTCAAAACCTTTCAAGTATCAGGAGTTGTCCCCATCACGAAGAAGAGGCAGGACAACAAGAAGGCTTTTTGAAGCCCCTGCAACATCAAATTCAACACCTCCCATTTTTGGTGCTCTACTTCTATCACCTGTTGTACTAGTCTTAATCTCACAAGTACCATCAATGGAAGCACCACCAAGGCAACACCCATTCGCACCCTTCAATGGAGGCAGTCTGTTAGATCTTGCTCAACATGATGATATTCCAGTTGCAGCCCTTCGAGGACTACCATATTTCATCAGAGAGGATTACAACACACTAGTTGAACACATCCGTGACGTAGCCACGTTATATTCAGTGCATAATATTACTCAAGAGAACGTCGCTCTAAGGCTGATAGCTGCATCACTCAAGGGCAAGGCCCTGCAGTTCTTCAAAGGTCTCGCTGCAAATTCAATCGCAACATGGGATGCTTTAGGTAATGGCCTATACTAGCACTTTGCAGATAAATCTGACAATTTATCTTTGTTAGAGCAGTTGAGTACCATTCAAAGGGCGCCACATGAACACTTGGCAGATTTCAACTACAGATTTCAGAGGACTTAGGATAGAATCCCAGCAATGGTAAAGCCCTAATCGGCACATGCATTTCTGTTTTATTTAAAAGCTTTGAATAGCAAGATTGGTGTCATGAATCAGTCTATGGGTGGTTTAACGCTTCCAAATGCTTATAATATTGCTATTAATACTAAAAATTGCCTCATTCAAGCTGGGGACATAGCCCCTAGACCTCCTATGCCCTTGTTTCCAGAAATATAGCCGCTTATTCCTACTGCTATACCTCCCTTGGCTACTATCCCATTAGTTCCAACAATAGGATACCATAATACAGCCCAAGAGTTCATTGTCTCAGCCCCAAATCCAGAGATGTAAGAGATTAAGAGCATATTAAAGAATTTTGGGAACGATCTTATGACTATTAAGAAGCAAGTTTCCCAAGAGCACAAGCCTTATCAAGCCCCTTATCAACAAAATCAACAAAGTAAACCCACTTTCCAAAATGACCATCAGGCCCAAAGAAGGAATTTTAACCCTCAGCCATTCCAGTTGTACAATCTGAACACGGCCAACACGTCAAAAAAATTTGTGCCATAAAATAATGTCGTTCAAGATTGCGATTGGTGTTACCCATGCAATCAACCCCACAGTCAATCGGCGTATGCCAATGGAGTGAGAAACCAGGCTTTAATGGTGCAGAATGTATATGTTGTTTCAGAAAATACTGCAGATCAGAATCAAGAACAACAAGATAATGTAGAAGTCGCCTTGCCGAACTGGCAGAGCTCTAAATTCTACGGCGTGAATGGTCAAGATTGACAAAATTCCCCTATTTCAGCCAACACTATATCTAAAAAATGAGCTATGGATCTAGGATAGCAAGCTAGAAGTTCACAAAAACAGCCTACAGTTAGTACTCAAACTGTTTCATCATATGTTAATGCTGCCACGTAGCCTAAAATGCAAATTCTGCAAAGAGGGCAGGAGATACCCAACAAAGAGCAACTAAAAATGCTTTCTCAGCCCGTGCAGAAGCAAAATGAAGCTGTTGTTACAAAAAGCCAGTAGAAGGCAAATGTTTCATCCTTCAATATCATTGCGCATCTCAAGAAAACTACTGTCAATATGTCAATATTAGATGCTCTGCAGCTTCTAGGGCAGAAAAGTCTGCTGTAGAGTGCTTTGGCTGAGTTATCTATTTCTGACAATGCAAATCAAGGAGTTGTGAAAATTGTGTTGGCTAACAATCTGGAGGACAAAGGTGGGCAGAAAGTGAAAGAGGTAAAGCCCCCTCTGTTTTACTTAAGTCTAATCATAGGTGATAAAATTGTGCATAATTGTATGGTCGATTCTGGTGCCAGTAGTTCAGTCATGCCTAAGAGTTTAGCTGATAAATTAGGTCTTGTGTATGAGCCAAATCCTCAGAAAGGCATAGTGCAATTAGATGGGACTGTTGTTAAGACTGCTGGTATTGTCAAAAATTTAGCCCTTACCTTGCACGCATCCCCAAGTTTCACTATTCATTTGGATATTCATGTCATAGACTTACCGCCACACTTTTCCATTTGTTTGTCAAGGGATCTTACAGCCAAGTTGGGTGGTTTTTTGTCTTCTGATTGGTCTCATCTATTTTTTAGAACAAGGTATGGTACAAAGGTGACCATTAAATCTGAGCCTCTCGCCAAAGACCATATCGAACCATACTCCTCAAACCCTATAAACGCTAATCTCTACACCACCTCTACAATGGAGGAGCAAACCATGACCTCAGACTGTAGCACCCATGAAGACTACATCAATCTTGATGAATGGGAAGCCGAAGATCACGAGCTTGATCCGTTCCAGAACATAGATGAGGTAGGTTTAGGAGTTTATTTGATTCACGAGTCTGATTGCGACATGCCTAATCTTTGCAAAGAGGGTGAACCATCTGCAGGGAAATGTAATGAGTTGTGGAAGCTTTATTTCGATGGTTCAAGGAGCAGTATCGATGCCGGCAGTGGAGCTATGCTAATATCGCCTGAAGGAGATAAGTATTATTCAGCTTGCAAATTTCCTTTCAGCTGTTCAAATAATACAGCTGAGTATGAAGCGTTGGTGCATGGCCTTGAGTGGGCTCGCAAATGAGGTATTGAATGTTTGCAGGTTTATGGCGATTCATAGTTGATAGTGAATCAGGTCAAAAATTTAAATGCTGCTAAAAATGATTTTCTTAAGAAATACAAGCATCGTGTATGCGATTTAATGGAAGATTTCAATGCTTTTAGCCTCATGGCGATTCCTCAGAATCAAAAAAAGCATACTGATAGGCTCGCTACCATAGCAGCCCAGTTTGATATTCCTAAGGAAATTCATAAGGTAGAGGCACGCCAATACGTGAAAATAGTGGTCAGACCTTTTGTACCTGACAATAATGTGAGTTGGCAGCTTTTTGACGGTGATGAGCAAATTGTGAATTTTCTGATTGCTGAAGCTGAGTTCGCCGATGGAAATCAGCAAAAATCGCAGCAGTAATACAAGGATCAGATTGTGCAATTAAAGACCAATAAGCTACCGAAAGGATTGGTGACCTTGGAATCAGTGTTTAACTCAGATGATCAAGTTCGGAAGGACAAGTGCAACTTGACTGTCAAGGAGGAGCACTATGCAGCCATCAAAATTTTCAAGGGTAAGCTTCTCAAGCTGGATAAGGTATGCAGTCAAGATGAACATCAAGCTTTCATTCTGTTATGTCAAAAATATAGTGATATTTTTGCTTGGGAATACAAGGATTTGAGAGGTTTTAACCCTTATTTAGCACAACATACCATCGAGCTTGAGCCCAACGCAAAACCCGTAAGGCAGAAGCAAAGACTGCTTAATCCTAAGTTGGAGCACCTTATGAAGGCTTAACTGAATAAGCTAGTTGAAAGTAGTATTATTTTCCCTATCAAGCACACCTCTTGGGTGTCAAATTTAGTACCATTCAGGAAGAAGAGTGGAGAAATCAGACTTTGTGTCGATTTCTAAGATATGAATAGAGCGTCTTTGAAAGACCATTACCCACTCCCTTCTATGGAGCAAATTTTACAGGTAGTTTCTGGTTCTGACAGATTTTCTTTGTTAGATGGCTCCTCAGGTTATAACCAGATTCTGGTTAAGCAAGAGGATCAGTTCAAAACAGTGTTTACAACCAAGTGGGGCACGATGGCCCATAAGAAGATGTCTTTTGGCTTATCAAATGCTGGAGCTACTTTCCAGTGTGCTATGGATATGGCCTTCCACAGCCTCATGAACAAGTTTGTTCTGGTATATTTAGATGATATTAATATTTTTTCCAGAAATGCTAATAAACACTTGGATCATTTGGAACAGATTTTTTAGAGGTGCAGAGAGTTCGGAGTGTCTCTCAATCTGAAGAAGTGTATCTGAAGAAGTGTTTCAAGGCAAGGTATTTCAATTGATCCTGAAAGAGTTTCCGCAATCCTTGAATTGCCATTACCAGCTCATAAGAAAGGCTTGCAAAGCTTTCTTGGGAGAATAAATTTTGTGAGGAGGTTTATACCAAATATTGCAGCTTTGTTGCAACCTCTCACTTCTATGCTGAAGAAGAATATGCCATTCAGCTGGACTAAGGAAGGCAGGAGGAGCTTCAAGCAGATCAAAGAGGTGCTCGCAGCCGCTCCTACTCTCATTAATCCAAACCTTGACAAAGATTTCATTATATATTCTTTTGGAGGAGTTCATAGAGTTTCGGCTATGTTATGCCAGTAAAATGATGAAGGCTTGGAGCAACCTATAACGTTATTCTGTCAAGTTTTGCATGATCATGAGGTAAAGTATTCTTTTGTTGGGAAACATGTCTTTGTAGTTGTAAGAAGCTTGAAGAAATTTAGACGCATGTTGTCCAACAGCAAGGTTCATTTGATGGTAGCGCATTCGACTGTTAAGGATTTTCTGCTTAACAAAGATATTAATGATAAGCATGCTGGTTGGATCACTAAATTAAAGTAATGGAGTTCGATGTTGATATAAAAGTAACCAAGCTCGTTAGAGGCAAAGGTTTGTGTGAGGAGATTGCTGGAAGTGAGGACAACAACTTAAAAGAGGCTGCAAATACAGTAGTATTAAATAATGATGTTTTAAGTGCTTTTCAAGCACCCCCTGCTACATGGTTGCAGCAAATGATACATTGTCTGCAAACCGGTGAATGCCCCGAAGGCTTGGACAGAGAAAAAAGAAGGTACTACAGATCACAAGCCATCCCTTATGCAGTTATTTATGGCATTCTTTATAGAAGGGATTTCCAAGGTGTCTTATTACATTGCATTCAGCCTGATCAAGTTGACAAGCTGCTAGCAGAGTTTCATGATGGACCTTCTGGAGGTCATTTTGCTGCAAGAACAATAGCTCTAAAGATTATGAGAGCTGGTTATTACTGGCCAGATTTATTTAAAGACGTTATTGCATGGGTTAGAAAGTGTGAGAAATGTGCATTATTTGCTCGTAAACAGAGGCTTGCACTGCTGCCCCTGCATCTAATTTAGGTAGAACAGCCCTTTGCTAAGTGGGGTTTGGATTTTATTGGCCCTATAAACCCACCTTCAAGTGCAGGTCATAAGTGGATTCTTACTGCCACTGATTATTTTACAAAGTGGACCGAAGTTGTTGCTTTAAAGGAAGCAAATGAGACTTCAGTGCTTAATTTTTATCAAGATCTCATATCGAGATTTAGTGTTCCAAATTCAATCATTTCAGATAACGGTTTAGCTTTCATCAGATTAAATATTTCATATTGGTCCGTCAGAAATAACATCTATCTAAACACGTCATCAAAATATTATCCGAAAGGTAATGGTCAAGAGGAATCCATAAATAAAAATCTGATTCGGATAATCAAGAAGACTGTTGAAGATAACCAGAGAACGTGGCATGAAAAGCTGAAGCTAGCCCTTTGGGCTGACAAAATAACTCCTAAAAGAGCCACTGGTTGTTCACCTTTTGTTTTAACTTATGGCAGAGAGGCCAAGTTGCCTATTTCAATTGAGTTACCAACATTGAATTATGTTAAAGAACTGGAGTTATTGAATGAACAACCTCTTGAAGTGAGGTTTGCACAACTGGTTGAGCTCGAAGAAACCAGAAAAGAAGCTCTGAGATAGCTGGAAATACATCAAGCACAAATGAAGAATGCTTTTGACAAGAGGGTGAGGCCTCATGATTTTGTTATTGGAGATCTAGTTTTCAAGTGGAATGAATTTAAAAGCAGACCTAGATGACATTCCAAGTTCGATGCACTATGGGATGGGCCTTATGTGATTATGGAATGCAAGGAACACAACGCATTCCAACTTTTGAAGATGACTGGCGAGGTGCTGTCTATCCCAGTAAATGGAATCCATCTCAAGCATTGCCTTTGAGATAAGTGATATCACTGTTAGGTAGAGTAGTTTTCAAATAAGTGCATTTAGCACATTTCATTTCAATAGTTTGCTTTCTCTAAGCGCTGTTGCACACTGTTTTGTTGGCCACTAGGGCTTGCTAGTTTACTTTTAGTTTTGTTTCATTTTCTTGTTACTGTTTGGAGTGTTGCTGTTCAAAGTTTCTGAGTTTTAAAAAGGGGAAAAATTGACTCTGCGCCCAATGAATTGTGTAAAGGCCACTGATCTATGCTTAGAAGGCAAGCATATAGCGAAAATTGCCAAAATGTTAAACTTTTTTTTACCTCAGCTCAAATGGAGGAGCTGGCTGATTGTTATTTAACGTTAATTGCACTTTCATGTTCAAATGTTGTTTCACATTATTGTCACTTTTCATTGAACAACAGTTATGCATTTAAAAGAAGAATAGAGTTTCAGAGTGCCATTCAAATGTTGCAGATTTAAAAGAAATACAAAATTGAGTACATGAGAAAAATAGCATTTCATATGCTTTTATTCATTTCGTAAAGAACTCATATTTTTACAAGGCTTCATTTGATTTCACAATCAGAATGATAGTACAACATTGTATGAAAATGCATTTTCTTTTCAATTGCAAAGCAAAATTGAAATCAAAGATCCACACAAGCTGTGGATATAACTATGACAACACATTTCTAATAGCACATTGCACTACTAAAGATGTGAAAGGAAAACACATAAGTAACAGCATAATCATCATTTCCTGATTATTGACGCTTGATGTTGAATGGTGCACCTCGTCATCTCGAGCTTCGTCGACCTGTAGAAGGAAAAGAGGGGTGTCAATGGCTCCAACTATGATGTAGCTTATATGGAGCACGTACAATAGTACAACATACTATTAGCAATGCATCGAAACAATCAAATCCTATCAAGTGCAGTATGAAAGAAGTGAGCTGAAGGAGAAATAGCAACATCATAATCATTTTGTTCCGGTTTTATGCTAACACTGTTTGTTTCCTTGTGCAGGTATAGGTAAACTCATGAAGCTGAACATTATTCGAAGACCAAGCATGTGGAGTAAAACAGGCTCCCACAAGGGTCGAGCTCAGCATGCTGCCCTATTCATTAAATGGGCTGATTTTAAAAGATACTTTATCATATTCATCAAATGAAATGAGAACAACTGAAAGAGTAAAACAGAGAAGTCATCAAGCAACGAGACCAACTGTTCATTCATAATGATCAGGGTTGCTTTCTGAAGGCTACAGGTGAACAGTGAGTTTAGTTCACTTAAAGAATTTAAATGAGTACATTTACATCAAAAATTGTTGAATAACTTCATTTTCTGTGCTGATTCTAATCAAATGTCATGTAAGCTTCAATTCATCAATTCTGATCAAGGATAGTGAATAGGCATACATTATGCCTTAATGTTTTTTTTAAATTTTTATCATCAAAGAGAACAAATTTTAAGAGCAGTTTGTATGGTGAAATATAAAAATGCATGAGGAGTACCATGTTGCTCAAGAATACAAACACGGCCAGTGCATTTGAATATTGAATGAATTTCTAGTCCCAGTTGACTGATAAAGTAATTATTGCATCATGAATTGCAATAACAAAGTGATCATTCCAGTATGATAAGGGGAGAGTAGGTTTTGTCTTTCTAGAATGGTGCTTCTGAAGTTATCAGTTATGCATATGAACTGGTAAATAGAGGTGATTCACAGTGATGCAATTTTTTCATTTTAACAATCTCTACAGAGTTCAAAAGCAGAAGGTATAAGTTGTTCTATTAAGGTTAAGGAATTCAAAAGAAAACTGCTGTGCAAACAGTGAGCAAGCATAGGTATAATATACACTAAGAGGTATTTCAAGTAGTGAGCTAAATCGGGATCACAATGTCATCATGGAGTTTTTTTATCGTTTTGTCTCATGATGCCTAATCATAAAGAAGCACTATTCAACGGAGAGCACTGTTAACAAAGGAAGTGTGAAATGGGTTTCAGTTTTTCATTCAGGAGGGGAATTGTGCATGAAACGGTTTTGGGGCTGAAAATACAATGTTGTTTCAAGATTAACAAGTTAGTTCCAACTAAATTGATAATACAAATGTCACTGTTCTCATTAGCAAATGTAAAGTACAAAGATAGTTAGTAGCTGAAGACAGTGTTGTTCTAAATGCTAGGATGGTAACCCTCTATGGAGAATAAGATAATGAGTAACCAAAGGCATTTCACTGATTTTAAAAGCATTAAAATTTGATGATCATGTTTAGGTTTGAGAAGGACAACTCAATCACAATCATCTCAAAAGGAGGTCTTTCTCTGACAAGGAGTGACATCGATAATAGATTTGGAGCAGCATGGTCCCCACTACCGTCAAAAGAAAAGACAAACAGAGTAATGAAAGATACAGGAATGAGGATCATTTTTCCAAACATCAAATGCCAATATTGGTTTTCTGTTACAGCTATCTGTGTAAGTGTCTTTCTTGAAAATATAAATGCATATGAAGCTATTGTGAATCAAACCCCAGTAGAAAATGCATACAATGTTCTTTGGAATATGGTATACCCATTTGAGGGTTTGTGCCGAAATGCAAGACTACATGTAATGAATGATGGGTCAAGTCCATGAACTGAATTCGGTGAAAATATACAGTTTTTTGTTATTTTTACGGGGGTTTTTCAGTTCTGAAGGCAAACAAAGACAAACAATAGTTACCCACGATGGGATTTCCAATAAAACACACAGATTTTCACTTTTTTTTTATACCCATATTTCA
Source organism: Sequoia sempervirens (assembly GCA_007258455.2). Taxonomy (NCBI): domain Eukaryota; kingdom Viridiplantae; phylum Streptophyta; class Pinopsida; order Cupressales; family Cupressaceae; genus Sequoia; species Sequoia sempervirens. The sequence continues at coordinate 217,136,365 of VDFB02256132.1, read as the reverse complement.
ATTGAGCTTCAAAATACAGAAAAATGCAGTTTCCCTTAGAGATTTCGAATACCCACTTTCAGGGTTAGCTTCAAAGTGCAGAAGAAATAATTATAGTAGTAACCCATGTGTAGTCTTGGATTAAATAGCAAGAATATTCAAGAGATGCAAGTTCTGAGTTGGGTCGAGCAATGTAAAGAAGGAGATGTAATTTTATTCAAATTTCTATATTACCCACAAACAAAAATGCTTTCAAATGGATACAATAATAGGTTTTTTGTTCTGGGTCGAGCCTAAAAGTCAAGAAATGCTTCCTATAGTGCACATTTGGCATGGCCTAATATGGCCAAAATCCATGAGTAAAAAAGGAACTATTTAAGTTTCCAAAGAACAAATGTGTGACAAAGGAAAATTACTAGTTTATATTTCTGATGGAGCACTCAAGCCACGGCCAGAACTTCCAGTTTAGCTTCCCAAAGCATGATTTTGAGCTTTTGAAGAATGACCAAGCCCTCATAGTGAGAATAGAGCACAACATTGATTATTGCAGACACAGAAAGTTGAAAACGAATGCATTAGGGAGTATGCATAGCCGCGGCCTTAGGGCCTGAATACTTTAGAGTATGGAGCGAAAGAGGTTATGAAATCATCGAATAAAGCTAACCTCTGCACATTAAAGGAAAGAAAAAATACAATTCGAGCTTTCATGGAGTGAACTACAGAGGTCGAGCTTGAGCTCGTTGCGGTCAGAGGAGAGCAAGCATGAAGAAAGGTCATAGGAGAAAACATGACAGTCTGCGGCCTTAGGGCCTTTTGCTATTCAGTAACAAGTGAAAGAACTTCAATACAGATAGAACGAATCTTACCCACTGGAGTTTCAGATCACTAGTGAACGTGGAATAGTTCCTTATGCATTTTTTAGCTCGAGCTTGATAGAGTCATGGCAGTGGCAGAGTTTCTTTCCTTCAAGCTAGAGAGTGTGAAATGAGTGATCATTAGGGTTTGACTTTGTTTTGATCAAGCCCTAATTCGACTCTATCATCATCTAGAATGTTCAATCAAGCACGTGGTGAATGTCAAATGGAGGTTGAAATTATAACCTATGCTTTATGACTTTATTAAAGTCTGAGATTAAAGCTTATGTGAGTGGGGGCCAAATCTTCTTTGTTAGGTCGAAGGTTAAGTATTTTAGACTTTTCTTTCCTTAGTATTTTGAGGGGTTTGAATATTGAATATTTGGATATAGATTATCAATTTAGGGTGAATGGTGAGTGCTTTGTGATTTAGGGTTTGCTTTCTCATTGAAAGGTTAATGATCATTTAGGGTTTTTATTGATTTTAGAGAAATCAATGAAGTTTGATGAAAAGATAATATATGCAATATTTTATTGATTTTTTTTGAGAAAAATAAAAATAATCTAATGGAGCAATAAGGAGATTTTTTCTTTTTGCAAAAGATTATAAATCTTTAATTGCAAAAATAGACAAATTGTAAAAATTTGCATCTTGTAAAGCAGAATCACAAAAGCGATATTCTATAAATTGCTTTACGTTTTCTTGCTATTTTTAGTAGATCTTTTATTGACTTCTCCTCTTGGTCGGATTTCAGTCTTGTCTTGGAAGGATAAGGTGTTTTTTTGAGCTTTTAAAGCAGGATTAGCCTATTTTTAGAGGCTTGACAATGTGATCATAAAAGCATTGTGCTTTTTTCTGCTTTTAGGCAATTTTTGAGATTGTTTGAAGCCTTTTTTCCTTGAGATTTTTCTGAGCTCGGATTAGGGTTTCTTGAGAGCTAGGTTTTGATAGATTTAGTCTTTTTCAGCTCTCCTCTCTCAGCAGTTCAGATTAGAGTTTCTTGCCCTTACACATTTTGGGGGAGCTTGTAAACTTATGTGTGCTAAGATTCTGAGAATTTTCACTCCATCATTGAATAAAATAGCAGAGTTTTCCTTTCTCGGTTCTTTTTTCATGACTTGGAATAGTAATTTGATTTTTTCTATGATTCAAATATGTTCGATCCTTTTCTTTTCTTACTATTGTCAAGTAATTTGTAGGAGTTGCATGCTAGTTCATGTTATGCCTTGTGTTAATTTAACCTTTGCATAAATTAGTGATTGAACTACATGTGTTGTGAGATTGTGAGAATTTAATTTTAAAGAGTTGGTGAGAGTAAGCTATTATGAGGGTCTTCTTACAATTGATTAATATTTTTAGGATGATAGAATTTCAGTTTTAGATTTTAAACCCAGTTTATCCTTTTATCCTTTTTCCTGGAAAGCCACTTAGAATAGAATTCATCATTTAGAGAATTAGCTCACTCTGGAGATTCCTCTTTCATGCAGATCACCCACATCTGAAAGAGGTTTCCATGTTTCAGTAGTTTGTTGAATATTGTATTCAGCAGGGTGCAAAACTATTGATAACAATTATCAATGAAGGTTATAAAATAAATATTAATTCCAAATGATGGAGTTTGGATTGGTCCACATAAATCACTATGAACTATCTCCAATAATGCCCTTTCTCTATATGAGACTCCAACAATATAACTCTCTCTATGTTTTTTTTCCAAAATACAACTCTCACATGAATTGGTTGGCTGATCTATAGTTGGCAATCCTTTTTCCATTTTTGTCTTTTGTAAGAAACTTAAACCCCCAAAATGTAAATGCATGTACCTAAAATTCTATAGCCAGGATTGGTCTAAATGCACAATTTTGAAATTGGCTTCCTCTTCTCCTTGGGTGCTCTAAATTTGAAGGGGAAAATGGGATTCTTGGTGATCTCCACTCTTCCAATCAACCTACCATTTGGAAATCTATCCAATATTGTGCAAAAATTATTCATAAAAGATACCCTGTAACCCTTTTGTACTAGATGTCCAACACTCATAAGATTATGCTTTAGTCCACGTACAAAATAAACTTCAGGAATAAAATTTCTTTCAACATTTCTTATCAAAAATATTTATTACTCCATTACCCATTACAACCACTTTATTAACATTTCCTAATTTCATTTCAGAATTTATAGAATCGATAAGTAGGAGGTATTTTCCATAGAGAGTCAAATTATGATATTGTTATCATGATTCAATGGTGTAGTTTTATGATTCAAACTCATTGACCCATGTTTCATGAGTAGTGGTTCACAAGAACCCATCTCTCATGAATAACAAACAGGTATTTTTCCCCTTTCATATGATTATTGCATCCATTATCCAAAAACCAAATATTTCTAGTGCTCTCTTGAGCAACATGACATGTGATGAACATACTTTCAAAATAAGATCTAGATTCATTTGTGTAATTTCCATTCTTCTTATCCATATCTCCTTGTTTCTTTCTACATTCATAAGCATAATGTCCATTATTTTTGTAATAATAACACTGGATGTTAGATTTATCAAACCTTTATAAATTTTGATAGGAATCATTGTTCCCACATCCTTTGTTGTTGTGGTTTTGATTATTCTTTTCACCTTGATCTGAATCACTTGTACCACCTCTACCTCTGTTTTTCCTCTAAAGCTTGACCTTCCTCTTCCTCTGTCAAAGGAAACCTGAGACTTGAAATAGTTCTTAAAAGAATTTTTCTATTTTTATTCATTCTAGACTCATGCATTAACAAAGATCCAATTAATTCATCTATTGATAGTTGTGTTGAATCCTTGGATTCCACAATTGCTACAACTATAGCATCAAATTTACTAGGTAAACTCCTATAAATATTTTATATAATCTTCTGATCTATTAATTATTTTCTATTAGATCTAATTTGATTTTCAACATTCATGACCTTACTCATAAATTGGTCTATGGACTCAGATTCATTCATTTATAATTTTAAAAAACATCTTTTAAGATATTGTAATTTAGCTACTTTCACCTTTGTAGTACCTTGATAGGCTATCTCAAAAATCTCCCATGCTCTCTTGGATCTCATTGCTATGGAAACTAAAAGAAAGATGGACTCATCCATTGCTTTTTAAATTAAAAATAAAGCTTTTGTATCCTTTTTCTCATTGTCTCTATGTTGATCTTTTTCTCCCTACGTTAATTCCTAGAATTTTTCTTGATCTTGTGGTTCTACAAAACCATTTTCTACCAAATCCCAAACATCTCATGAAAAAAATTTAAATTTTTTCATCTTAATTTCCCAAAAATAATTATTCTTACTTGTGAAAATAGGAATTTGGCGTTGAGTTGTACTATTGTTTGTTGCCATGTCTGTAAATTGATTTGCTAAAAAAAAATAAAAAATCTTCCTTTAACCATGTTGTCAAATATTATTCTTGTTTTTTGATAGCTTAAATGAGGGTTATAGCCAAATTCTTCTTCTTTCAATGAAAAAACTGGCAATCAACACAAAAATATTAACACATCAAACACATAACATGTTGTTGCACTCCATAAACAAAAACCACAATATGATTTTTTAACAATGAACATTGTCTTCTCCACGTCTCTTTATCTTTGAAAAAACCTTCTACTAACAACTATCCTCCTTAGTCTTCAATCTAACTTTAACCTTAGCTCTGATACCACTCTTGAAGGTAGAAACAAAAAACAAATTGAACAAATAACCATGTGCATATAAAGCTACAACTTCTTTATTTTCTAATGATAAAAGCAAGTTACAACAACCTCTTTTAATAGAGGTCTTCAATGAATTTGAGGAGAAGAAATACTAAAAATAATTAAAAATAAAACAACTTAAAAAACCATGCAAAAAGAAGAAAAACTAAACTAATTCTTAATTTATTTTTCTAACAAAAAAATTGCAATTTTTTTTCTTTCTCTTCATGCAGAGAAATTGCATGCTTTATTCTAACATCAACTCATTTTTTATTTTTTATTTTAATTTTTTAAAGGGATAAATATATACATGGATTAAGAATCAAGAAAAAAATACAAAAAGATTTTAAAGAGTGATAGTCATCATTCAAATTCAAATAATACCAATTTTAATAGATGTTTTATAGACTTACCACTTTCAAGAAATAAAGAAATCTGCAAAATTAACAAAATATAATATCTTAATGAAAAAGGATTGGAAAAATCAAACCAAATCATTGTAAAGGAGCTAAAGAAACTCTAAATATAAGTATAAGACGAGGACTCCAATATATGAAATTTCAAATTTGATACATCAAAGAATTATTTTTCTAAATATCCCACAACAATATTCTATTTTATCGCATCTCAATTTAATCTCATTTCTCTTTAAGACCTATCTTGAAGATTTAATATTTGTCAAATATATTAGATGAATGTTAGGAAATGTTGTTTTTATGGTTGCATGAAATATGTTGATCAATACATCTTGTTATTCATTAAAATGACATGCATAATGCTTGGAATTGATAGAGAGGGCACACTAGCTAAAACATGAGGAATTCAATTGTTGCATGATGACAAAATTTGAGGTTGGTTGTCATGGGATTCAATTACTTCATTATTATTTATCATACTTATCAATTTTATGTCTAACAACTAGTTGAATTAAAAAGTATTCACTTAGATTGTTCTGATATATTTAGGGAGCTAATAGTTTGAAGACTGAGAAGTCTTGATCATCTCATGGTGGAAAATAAGATTGAAATTTTAATTGGAAATCAAGGTGTTAAATACCATTCAAGAAGATCTAATAGAGGGGTTGTGAAGAAGAATCTTATATTGCATGGTAAAAAAAAGTCCAACCTCATGGTCCCATTGGCTGCTTAAGTATATTTTATGGTTAAATTTAAAATAGCAGAGTTGTAAGCAGTAGTTGCATATTGAAAAAATGTCATGTGGCTCCATAAATTTCTTTCCCTCATTTCCATTTGCCTCCAATCTTTCCTTCCAAATTTTACCTACAAAAATTATTATTAATATTATGCATTCATGCATGTGAATAAATAGCAATTGCATATTTGAACATGATTGCTTAAAAATACGCAACAAAATTAAACATTCTCCACAAATTACTCCTAAAAATTTGAACATTGACAGCTAACCAAAATAAGCTCCAAAAGGGAGGATTCTAATGAAGGGAGTGTGGTGGGAAAACAAAAGAGGAAGGTGGGGGGGATAGTTAGGAACGTCCATGATTCGAGCTTCAGTGATCATCACTTCTAGAAGTCACCCATAGCATTGTTGTTGACATAGACGAAAGCATTTCAAGCTAGCTTGAAGATGTGGGAGGAGCGCACTATAATTACTTTTAGGGAAGTGAAAACAAAGAAAGTGAAGAAGTATGTGTTGATAAACTAATCGTAGATAAAAATATAAATAGATTGCAGAAAATTAAATTTAGAACAAAAGAAGCAATAACGCAAAAACATGATTTTATAGTGGTTCACCATAAAATGGCTACGTCCACTACTTTTTCTACAATCTATTTATCATTTTTATCTACAATTATTTTATCAACAGTATGTGTTGGATGTAGGAACTCATATCACATTCACTTCCTGGGATCTTGCCTACTATGACGATCTGAAGAGCCACTATCATTCTTAGGAACAACTTGAAACTCTCACAGGTAAGTATTCCCTCCAACTTTCATTTTATCAATTTATCCGTTTGTTAAATATATGAATGAGTAATGAGATTTTGGTGATCTATATATATTCTGAAGCTTCGACTATTTTGATTGATAACCTTGGGATTAAGTCTATGTAGTTTGATCAAATCCATGTTTGTGTGAAATGGATTGAAATTTACTATGATCCCTTTTAAAGAAATTCATTTTGTGGTATCTTACATTTATGCATTCCATTTGATGGTATCTAATTTATGCATTCCTATTAAGCTTTTCCAACCTTAATACCTATTAAAAGTCCACCCTCCTCTGTGCCTTAATAGATCCAGAGGTCCCATTCTGCACACATAGGGAGGACCCAATTTCTTTGTTAGATCTAACAAAAAAAAATGAAAATGAAAATCCAATCTTGTGCCTTTCTTCCATCATGGCAGTTCATGAAACCACACTTCTTCGAGGTATTCTTTCAAACGGTCTGCATCTCTTGTTTATACTTCAACATTTTGCATACACGTCTACCAGGGAATTCTTAACGTTAAAATCTAACAAAATCCCTCATTTGTTAAGCTTTGATGAATGCCCTTTCTTTGTTCTAAATCTTCCATTTGGTACGAGTTTGTAGGATGCTCACATAGATTGTGGAATCAGGCTTTATTCCTGCCAAATTGGTTTTTTTTTAATGTTTTTGTAGACATGAAAAATATACAAATTGATATCACACACTCGATCCTGATCTACTAACATCGCTTCATCCTAAATTATCCCTTTGTCTAACCATTTAATCGAATAGCCTTATTTGATTAAAGTCATCATAGTTCCCCTTTTAATTAAATAAATCCCTCGATTTAATTAAATCTTTGTCTCTGTGTAATTAGCTAGGTCATTTCATCTTCCTATCTTTATTTAATTAAATAATCCATATTATTTGATTAAATTTCTAAAGTTCATCTAATTAAATTAAATAAATTAAACATTTATCTAATTTAATCTAACATCACCCCCTTTGGTTAAATAAATCAAAAATATTTATTTAACTAGGTCTAAATCATTCTCTTCTCATTTTGAGTTATTTAAATCCTAAAATCTAAGTCAAAATGGTCAAATCAACTAACATCATTTAAATTAATCAAATCATGATTAATGCTAATCTTAATCACTCAAATCCTCTAGCTTTTGCCACTTGATCATGAAAATCAATTTATCAATTTATTAAACCATCTATTTTCTTTCAAGAAGGCATCAAAGGATGGAATATTCTTCAAATTCAAAATCTCCCCCAAAAAGGACTTGTCCATCCAACAAGGCATTAAAGGCCTCTTACATGTCCTTTTCTTGAGCCATGTGGCTAACTTCACCTTTCACCTCATCCTTCAAGCCATCTTTTGAATTTGAATCTCCCCCCTCTTTGCACATTCTCCAAAATGTGCTCATTCCTCAACCATTCAGATGATGACATGTGGCTTCTTCTCATTGGTTGAACATTAGTCCTACATTCATCTCTTTTTCCTTTTCTCTCTTTACTTTCTTCTATAAATAGAGAGGTCATCCTTCATTTATATCATCCACAATTTGAGCAAAGTTATTATACTTCAATTTCATCTTAGAGCTTTTGCATTTGCATCAAATCCATCAATTGTAGCTAGGTTATTGCAGGTTTTCTCCATGGAAGGAATTTGAAGCAATCACGAAGTGGATCACAATCATCAAATCTTTATCAAGCTTGCTTAGGAGTTGGGAAAGGGCCCATTTCCACATCAAATTGGCACCAACTGCCCCATAGGATCAAGAGTTTGCATTATTTGAATAGGATTTTAATCTCTTTTAATTTTTTTCATTGCATTCTTGCTTTCATTTCCTATTTTGAATCATGTTAATGGATTTTATGGGGAATCTCTATTCTAACTTGCATTTGATCTTATTAATGTGTTCATTTGTTGTGTTCTTGCAGGTATAGGATCTAGGCTCACGGTTTTCAATGTCTAGTCAAAAATCCATTTTTATGCATATCTTGCAATCATAATGTTCCAGGAGACTGCATATATTTAAAGCATTTTGTTAAACAATGTCTATGCTTATTATCTCCTTGCTTGTGATGATAATTCTTTTTAGGAATTTTGTTAAATAGTTTGGCACACCTTGTCTTTGTTCCTTCATTTTATTGCATTCATATATACTAGAGTGATTACAACTACAACATCTGATCAATTGAATTATCTTTCTGCTTAGATAGATGTCCATACCCTATTCCTAAACTTCCAATTTGGCGTAGGCAGGGAGGATGCTGGCCAGAAAATGGTGGGTTTAGTTCTACACCTACCAATTGCATTTACCTTAACATTTCTAATGCCTTTACAAACAAATATATTTCATGCATATCCTGCAATGATGGCAATCATTGAGAATGGTTGTGAAATCTAGTTTTATGCCTACAAGTTATGTTAGTTAACCCACTCTGTGCCTATCTTACAATCATTCCCTTTCCACAAGATAACCTATGATTATGAGTTTATATCATGGAGTTCATGTGCTTCAACAATGCTTCCACATCTTACATGCAGGTAACTATATTCTTCGAGGTGTTTTAATAAAGCATTCACGTATCTTTCATATGTCTTCACATTCCTTGCCTATGTTTCATTTTATTTTGCATGCTTAAAAGAAATACTTATTTTGATGGCCAATGTATATACCTTGTTCTTTGTTTCCTATTTTGAGCAGTAGAGAAGAATGTCAAGTCTTCTTTACTCTCGCTGGTTGCTTTCTCTTGAGAATTTCTAAGTACTTTTTATGAAATCCATTTTTTGTATAACTTGCTACCCTTTCGTACTTATCTATACAATCACAATTGTGTGGAAGTTTCTAAAGCCTTTCTGACAAATTCATTTACACCTAGATCTAGAATAATTAGAATTTACATATACTAGAATTTTATGGGAGATTGGGCATATGGAAAATTCACCGCCAACAAGTCACTAATGGAAAATTCACCACCATGACAATTCACTGCATGAAAAATTAATTGCGTGAATTTTTGGCAGTTAATTTTCCATGGCAGTGAATTGCTAGTGACGGTGAATTTTCCTACTGTGAATTGTTGATGGTGAATTTTTCGTTGGTGAATTGTTGGCGATGATTTTTCCTAGATTCGAGAGATTGATTTATTTTAGGTTCAAGTTGTAATTTAATATCATCCAAGTGCTTCATAGAGATTTTAGACTAAAAGATAAAAAAATTGGTGGAAAATGATTGAAGTGGTTTTGAAAGGTGGAAAATTGTTTGGATTCTATACTTGGGAGATAGAATAACAATCTTCACTCTCTCTCATTCAAGAACAAACCCTGAAAATCTCAATGCAAAGGAGAAAGAGATCTTGCAATAGGGTTGTCCTAGGGGATGAATGCAAACTAATGAGTGGTCCACCATCAAGTTAAGACTTGGGAAGACAAATGAAATGCAAATAAAAATGCTTAACCAAGTAATTCAATGCAATGCTTCACTAGATGACCTAAAAGTGCATGGAAATCAGAATAGAGAAGTGGGATCTCAGAAGTGTGCACCTGGAAGCCTAAAGTAGATTTGAATAAGCTCTAAAATACTGAAAACTTGAAATTTTAACCTACTAGGATCATACACCAATCTAGGCGAATCAATCCCAAATCAAGGTTTCTGCACAAGAACGAGTTTCAAGAAAAAGGGTATTTGAATATGTAATTTTTTTGAAAAACACCTGTAGTGGGACTCATTCACCACTTCTGGAAAATCAGTCTTGCTCCACTTTTTTGAGAACTCAAAGTTTAGATCTACACTTCAACACCTACTCTTTTCTCCCAAATTGATTTTTAGATCTAAATCTACAAAAAGACCTACAAAACATAATATAGACTTGATTTTCTTATGGGGGGTTTACCTCGATCAAGCCCTAGTTTGATAATTAAACCTTGATAGAAACAATGAAATGTGCATGTAAATAGGAATGTAAACCCTAACTTAAGTGTGTTAGATTAGGAAATCTGAAATGCAATGCAACCTTATTCTAATGTGCAAGAATGAGATGAATGAATAGAATATGACAATGGATAACTCACTTGGAGAGATCTCTAATCACCCAAGTGAGCCCTAATAATGCTTGTACCTTCCTTAGGATGAGTGTACAGTGATAATGGAGGATGGAATCACTTAGGAAACAAGTCATTAGGCTTGGCTTGATGGCTAGTTGCATCTCCCCAACCTAGAATCCATCATGATTCACCATAGAAAACCATGATCAACCCTTGAAAATGCTAGATCTTGAATGCAAGTGAGCTTTAAGACTTGCAAAAACACTTTAATGTTGCTCCAAGACTTCAACTTTTCTTTCTTTTGAAACTTGAATGCTCTTGTGAAAGGATGCTTAAATATTCTTGAATGCTTGGATCTTGAAATTGCTCTTGAAAATGCTTTCTTAGATGAAAAAATGACTTAGAAGCTTGCTTATATAGGCATTAACACCTAATTTACTATTATTCAGATCTCAAAAGTTGGCATCAATCAAAATTTTGAATTAAAAAGGTGATTTTCCCGCTCAAACCCAAAAAAACCCCAAATGGGACTCATACGCCACATTTTGTGTATGGGTCCCACCTAGGGGACTCATTCACCCAAGGTGGAAAATGAGTCCCAACCTAGATTTTCAGGGTGGGTTTTTCGAATTTTTGATGTTTTTGATGATTTTGTCAAGTTAAATTAGTTGAAATAAGCCTCAAAACCTGAAATAATGGGTCTTAGGGTCCTATTAATGATGAATGAAAGGGTATTTAATGCAAGAGTGCCAAAATAGGTCCAAATTAAGTGTGAAATTGCACTGCTTTCAAGAGCGTACAATTTTCTACACTACAGGCTTAATTCCAATGGCAAGGTTAGTGAATTTAGCTTTAATTTAATAGTGAATTTGAATAGATGTTAAATGATGGAGTCTATATGTTGTATGCACATACCTTTATCTCCCTATAATAAAGAAAGTGTAGGTGAGAATATTTCTATGCTTTCAAGATATACAAAGGTTATTGTGATGTGGATAACTTTGCATAAATCAAGAAGAAGATAAAATCATTCAATTATTTGAATGAATATTAGATGTATTTATAAGCATTTTGTAAGTATCAATGTTATTAGGTGTAGCTATCTAAGTTGAATAAATTGTTATGAGTTGAAGTCATTTTGTATTTTCCTATGGAGTATTAACTTGCAAGTGTGCTTTTTGAATTAGTGTTAATTTCTTGAAAAGGACGTAGAATATTGGTGTCAATCACCTCCCAGGAGCACAACCTACAAATAAATCTTCACAAACAAGAGAAGCACTATGATATTGAAGACAAGAGATGAAAATATATTCAAATGAGATGATAGAATACATAATGTATAGGATTTTTAAAGCCATGAAAAATTATTCTTTGAGGAAGGAGTTTTAGAAATATATTATGAAAATATGGTTTTACACTAAAAAAAATATAAGTTACTGGTCACTAAAATATTGAAACATCAAAAATAGATTTTATAATTAAAAAATATTTTTAAGGACATATGCTTATTTATAGAACAATGAGAAACATAAAATATTTTATATAATGGGTGCAAAGAGGATTAATTTTTGAGCATCAAATCAAATTTTACATGTTTTAATCTATATATAATAGAATGGACCTTGTGAAATAATTTAGTTTTATTCTCAACCATTTTAATTAATCAAATTCACACCACTAGATTGATCTTTTTCATTTTGATAAATGAAGATGAAACCATAAATTAATTAAATATTTATTTTATATATATCCACGAATAGATTATTTACTATTAAAATTCAAGAACACATTATTTACTATACATAAAAAATTTATGCAAAAAGAAATTTAAAAACCATAAATCACATAGTAAAAGCTCTATACGAATTGCCTCCAAATATAGATCCATGTTATTATTTAATGGAATTGATGTTAATGATCATATCACATTGCTTTGGTGCATAATTTATGTGTGTGTTTGGTTTCTTTGGTGTGTATATATAAATATTATAAAAGAAAAAATGGAGGGTGGAGGTACTCAACTTATTCAATCTACCATTTATAATGTGACACTAATATTATTTTTTACACAATTACATAAATTTTAGGAATTTATTTAGGAATTACAAGTGAATTTATTTTTGAAATGAAATTAATGGCATTGAGAAGATCCACATGTTAGTTAAGGAATTTTTTTATTATATATTTAAGTTAGTTAAATAACCACATACTAAAATATATAGAATTGAATATCCAATTCCAACATATAAACTAAAACTAGAATATAAAACCCGAGTCTTCAAACTTACAGTTGAAAAAATAGTAACATAAACCACTTATGTGACACCCTAAAACTACCACAATGGTGTCAAAAAATTACAATATAAGCACACAAGCTAATCAATAAATTGAATCCTCAAATCCATCAATAAATGAAACCATATAAGAAGTCATACTTACCAACACACTAGTAATTAATAATTAAATAAATTATAAACATAATCATAACCAAACAAAAATAGATTATCACGTATAAATTAAACATAAAAATTAACCTAACTTAAAAGTAATCAACTATGAACACAAAAGTCTATTAATCATAAAAATAACCTATCAAATAATTTATTAATAATTAATATTACAACTAAAATAAGAAAAAATAATTTGTCTACAATTTATAAAGCTAACTAATAAAAACCATTAAATGAGAATAATAACTTATTTAATTAATTTAAGTAAAATATTAATATTGATTCTAAAAATTCTAACAATTGATAAGAATGAATCAATTTAAAACAATAAAATATCATTTAAAAATAATTATTCTAAAAATAAATAAAAATTAAATATCACCAAATTTATAATACTATTTCATATTATAAAAATTTAAATGTATATTTTAATTGATTTGGAAAAAAATTAACATTGATATAAAAACTGATAGCCCGATGAATCAATTTTATTATAAAATATACCTATAAATCTTAACAATAATAAACAAGTATCATTTAAAAATAATAATTAATAATACAATAAAAAAATCAAATATTACAAAGTTGAATAATTTAAGTGTAATCGAAATATAAAATTTATTGAATGAAACAATTGGGGAGCTATGAAAATGAGTTTTCTACAAAGTAAGTTAGGGATAGTATGGGAATTTGCTGCCAAGTTACAATACTTCTTGACAAAATCTGTAAGACTATGCATCAGCCATCGGATGACCATAGCATAGCCAGTGCTGGACCCCAACGGAAAATAGGAAAAGAAAAAGAACATTGATCGGTCAGAGGCTTAGTGTGTGATACTTAAGCCCAACCAAGAAATAGAGAAATAGAATATGTCCTTTTTTATCAACTGTACCTATTTGAACAATAGGGTCTTATAACAATGAATAATATATCTCTAGAGTTAGAGTGGGATAGAAGCACTTGTGAGCTTAGTGGCTAAGTTTGCAAGATAACCTGTCAGCTTATTGGCCAATTTTGTAGGATTATTATTTAATATTTGAATGTTTGCGAAAATTTATGTTGTGGAATTTTCATTTATTATACTATTGTTTGTGGTCCAATAGTTATATCATTTAATGCATTCAATCTGCATTGAGTGCTTCTATAACCAGTATCTTGTGCCTAAGGGTGGCATAATTTGCATGCAATCATTGACTATTTGCAAAAAATATAATGGGTTCCTAATTTGCTAATATACTTTTACAAAAATGAATCATATAGTATCCTTAGCAAAGTATTGAATTGTATAATATAAAAAATTTGTGCTTTAGGGTGACTATTGCATTCATTGCACTTTCTTTTGAAATAGTTACCCACTGAAAATTGTATTGTCTAAAATATTTTTGTGTTTTCACTATAGTTGGGATTTAACGAGAACAAGCAATATAACATTCTAGTTTTCAACTATCATAGAGACACACTGAAGCCATTCACTTGCAGTTGAATTTTATAGAATAATGAGGATACAAAAGGCTAAAGTATTGACAAGGTTTCCAACAAATGATAAATAAACAAGAGTGAGCAAAAAAAAAGTCAACCCTAAGATTTCATGGGTTAAGTTAAGCAAAAACCAAACCCAGTACTCGCCTAACATTTCACGAATTAACTATATGTTCACTCCATGTTGGAGTACACCAACTTTGCAATTGTATCATATGTGTTGAATATGACAAGCTTGTCTACCAATATATAGCTATTGCATTTCAAATGTTGTTATGTGTACTATTTGAACAATATTGTTTAAGTAAATTGGCAGAATATGAGATTATACATGTTTGGGAATTGCGTGGATGCACATGCACTAAATAGATAACTAGTTCATGAATTGTTTGGGGTGTGCTACATTTTGCTTGTGCTTATTCCCATTTTATTATCATTTGTTGGAAAGATTGTGGGTTTTGTAGCTCTTCATTATGTTTTTGCATGTGGGTATATTTGCAGTGAATGCATAGTTAGATTATGAAATCTTAAGTGGTTGTTGGGTTTTGTTTATGTTTATTCTTGTTTGTTCAAAAGCTTGTGGGTTTTTCAGCTATTGGTTATGCTTTTGCATGTTCATTAGATTGCAAAGGTGCATTACTGGTGAATGGATTTGCTTTGTGTTTTTCAGACTTGATAACTACAAGTATGAGATCTTTGATGTTTGTTATTCTCTTGGAGAATCTATCGGTGGGTGGCTTGTTTCTGTGTTTGTGGTGCTCAATTGTTGTTACAAGGGCTAATGGGATATGCTTGAGAAATTTTTTCATGTTTTCCTATTTTTTAGGCATGAAAATTAACCAAGTGTTCTTTGCTTATCTTTGCACTAGCTATCCAACATATGTCATGAGGTTTGCATTTAATGCATTGAACATGCATTGACTGCTACAACGCCAACCAACCCGTTGCCAAAACTCGCACTACATGCATCCAGGATTAAATATTTGGCACAATATATAATGTTCCCCACCAATATATAATGTTCCCCTATTTTTCTATTTTACTTAAAGCAAAATGAAAAATCAACCTACTCAAACCATTGGAAAAAGAGATAAACTGTAATTTCCCAGTAGAAAAAAAAGTGCTTAAATCTCGACTATAGGAAAAAGATAAAAAATATTTTGAAAAAAAAAATATCATGGTTAAGAAATGAATTGTATATTTGATGATTGTAATTATGCATATTCTTGGTTGCAAAAGTAAAATGTGTTTTTGCAACTGCAGAGGGAGGCAAAGATATATGTGGCTGTAAATATAGTTAATTGTTGAACAAGGAAATGAAAGATCATATTCTTGTATCATTATTTACCTTTGATTACAATGCATTTAGGGAACAATAAATAAAATTATCATGTTCACTGCTAGCACAATTTGTAGGTGAACTATAGTTTTTTGTCTCTCTAGGACTTTTTAGCTCTTCTAGTGTTTCTCACCTAAAAGGAGAAAGGAAGGGCCAAAGAATCTAACTAGTTCACTCAAATTAGGAAATGTGTGATGTAATTAGGACTAAATGGAATGATATGAATGTAGCTAAACAATGAAATTGAGAGATTATGAATGCAAAACCTAAGATTAATCCAATGTTTGAAAACACAGTGTTGTTTGCATGAAGCTTAAAAGAATGAACAAGAATGCAAATTAAACCAAACAGAAGGCCAAATATCATAATGTGTACACCTGAGAAACTGAAGAAGATTGCAAAGAAATCTAGAAATCTGACAAGACCCCTTTTTAACCTAACTGAGACTCATTCACCACCTTGGGTGAATTAGTCCCAAGTTAGGACTTTTCTGCACAAAAATTGTTTCTTGTCAACTAGGTGTCTGGATCTATATCTGACTAAAAATGGCACCATATGTGGGACTCATTCTCCATGCATGGAAAATCAGTCCACTTTCAAATTTCTACAACTTCAAATCTCTGTTCGACACCTTGACACCTGTACAACAATTTTTGATGGAAACCCAAGTCGAGATCTCAAAAAAATCTTACAAAATAGCTTAAGATTGTTTGTCTAATGGGGGTTTTTCCTTGGTGAAACCCCAAGTTGGGTAATCAAACCTTAAATGAATAAAAATATGTATAAAACCCTAGCCTTAGATGTGTTAAGACTAGGAAAATCTGAAGTATGTCAAAAACCTAATTCTATCATGCAAGAATAAGACATGTAAATACAATTTGAATGATGCAAGATCTCAAACCCTAGAAATATCACAAAACATAAAAAATGGAGATAAAATGGCATGAAAATGGAGTATGAATGAAATATAAACCTTAATCTGAAAATAGAGAAGCAATGGAAGATGGAATCACTTTGAAAACAAGTCTTTAGGTGTGATTTGATGGCTAGTTGCATCTCCTCAACCAAGATTTCTCCATGATTCTCCATAGGAATCCATCAATAACTATTTGCAATGTTGAATCTTGATCCAAGAAGTGAGCTTGAAGACTACAAAAACCCTAGTTTGCTGCCCTAAAACTTCAACTTTACTCATAAAACTTTTTGTAGAAGACTTGACTTTAGAAATTGCTTTGTGAAATGACTAAAAAGATGTGTAAAATGAATAAAAATGAGTATTTATAAGAAAAAACACCTAATTTTCCTATTATTTAGAACTAAGAGGCTGACATTCACCAAAAACTTAAGTTGAATTAATTAAATTCCCACTCAAAATTAAATTTTCCCTCAAAAGGGACTCATTCGCCACCCATGTTGAATGAGTCCTAGTAGAGGGGACTCATTTTCCCAAGGTGGTGAATGGGTCCCACTACTGATATTTGAAGGTGGGTTTTTGAGATATGAAAGAGTTGAGTGTTGTTTGTTAGGTTTTAAGTGATTTCTCAAGTGAAACGGGCCTCTAGATAAAAAATAATGGGTCTTAGGGGCCTATAAATGTTGTTTTGAAGGATAAATGATGCAAGAGGACTCATAAGTGGGTCTAATTACATGTGAAAGTGTCTCTTTTCTTAAGAGTATCCAATTTTTACGGTGCATTAAGCCCCCACTTTAGTGCCCATATGACTCTACGTGCATATGTAAGCTAAAGAAATCTAAACAATATATTTTATAAAAGGATACTAATTCAAAGGATGGGAGAATGAAGCCCCAAATGTAGTTATCCGCAAAACCACAACATTAGGAACCACATCCTGCAACACACATTCGTTAATTGTCCAAAAATCCTTTTATCTACATCCTAGGAATCCAATTCGAGGGTAGATGTATGCCCCCCTTGATTCCGCTTGCTATATGTAGGTGGAATCAAGGTAGCAATATAGCCACATCGAATAATAAAATCATACTATAGGGAATTTCCAACTACCATAACACATAACAATAGACAAGTGATGATGTTAGGTGTGGAATCACGATTCCAACACTTTAAACAGTGTCGAAAATGAATTACCCTAGCTCCCGTTATGCTGATTTTAAGAGAAGATTACTTTATGAATTCTTGAAAGAAAAGAATCGTATTGTAAGATGAAAATGGATGAAAAGAGGTAAAAAGGAGTAATTTGGCACTTACTATTCACTTTACCTTCGTGTAGCTTGATAGTGACGAGTGAGGAGAAAATGTTGAGCAGATGGGATTATAGGCCATCGCGACTAGATACACTTTGAGAGCAGGTAGTGCATAACGATCTATATTATGAGGTGAGTTGATTCTACAACTGTCACTTTGTAATTTTGTAATAATTTAATGATTTTTAATGCATGGATAGGTTAATTTAGGATCTTGGAAAAAAAGTTTGCAAAGTATCCCCTTTTTTTGCAAAGTGTCCTATTTGTTCGCAGAGTGTCCCTTTTGTTCGCAAAGTGTCTCGTTTCTTTGCGAAGTGTCCCATTTCTTCACGAAGTGTCCTAAAAGGGTTCTAAAGTGTCTAGGGATATTAGGAAAGCACAACAAATAGACTTTAGCACACTTGCACGATGAAATATGTGAAAATTGAACATACTAGATTAATTTTAGAGTGTTTTGTGATGATTTTGATAGGTTCTTGCTCGGTTGTGACAACAGCTAGGGGAAAGACATCTTACGTTTCTAAGAGATCACGCTCCAGCACTATCAGTAGCAAAGTCAAAGCATTTATAGTCAGTAGGTATCTATTGGGAATATCTTATGCCACCTATGAGATACCATGAACCTGCTTATAGCCCTGTACAAGTGTTGGGATTTCGATACTTGTACTTCCATCACTCTCGAGGATGTACTTTGCATTCTCCAAGTTCCTATTCAGGGGGAGCGGGTATGCTTCCGGGGGGATCGCTTATTCCATGAGAAGAGGGTGGATATGTAGTATTTCCTTGGTGGACCAGTTCATGATGAGCGAGTTAGAGTGCAGATCGAGTTTCCCATGCTTCTATATTCATGAGCTCCTATTGTTAGATAGATTATGATGCACACAGCGGCTCTTGTTCTCAATCCTAATGGACGAGTGACACACTTAGATGGAGGATTAGTACATTTTATTCGAGGGATGTATGATCATAGGATAGTTTATGCATGGGGTCACTTCATTCTAGCACACGTATATTATGATCTTGGCATATTTGTTTTTTGAGAGATTGACAGTATGGTGCACTGCACACTTCTGTAGGTGTGGTGCCTTGAGCATATCACATGCACCAGGCCTATCAGATTCCCTTATACTATAGCTGAGAGATATCCACGAGTGTTTGACTATCCTCTACGATACCTGTGGCAGTACAAAGATTTACATTTTTGGAGGGTGAGGTTTGACCAGCTAGAGGAGGATGAGATCCTATGGATACCTTTTCTACTCACTCTACAATGGATAGATCCCACAGGATATCTAAGGAGGATGCAGATGGAGAGGTTTCTAGTTGGGAGGCATGACTATGTTGTATGGTCATTCTATACGAGTGAGCCATGTGATAGTTTGGATAGGTACAAACACCACCGAGGGCATGCCCCTTCAATAGGAAATCACTGTGAAGTGCCTGAAGGCTAGGTGATACTGTTCGACTGACTATAGATCATGTTCAAGAGAGTGATTTTAATGCTTCAGATCATCACCAACCCCCATGCACTTTCACTGATGATGTTGGTAGCATAGATGAGCACGAGGAGTGGTGGTCAGTGGCACGACCAGCTCATGTGTTCTCCATGGATGTCCCTATAGGTGATTCAAAACCAACACTAGATGAAGGAGATAAGCCAGAGGAGAGAGCAGAGGATGTATGATATAAACCATCATATATATTTACTGACATGATTAATGACAAATATGATTTAGAGGTTGATCCTAATTATGAGGACTAGGATGGAGGAGAGGATGATGAGGAGGATGAGTATTATGAGCAGGATCCACCCATGAGTGAGGGTGATGAGGTAGCGACTGAGGATTAGTACAAGCATGGAGAGTCCTCACACACTTATAGGACCAAATCATGTATAATAGCTACAACAAACATTGACATCCAGAGTCAAAGAGAGGCTAGCACATCCTCCATGCCCCCCAAAGAGGATGAGGTTGGCATTCCTCATGCACCTGGAGACATAGGTGATGATATTTTTGATTTTACGCATGTACTTGAGTATAGTTATGTTTTCAATTATATATATATATTGTGATGATGTGTACTGATTGTGTACTTTGTCTATCTTGCAGGAGCGATGAGAGACTGGCAAGAGTTCTATCATCAGGATGTTGCAGAGATAGTTCCTACATCCATCGATGAGGAGGAGATAGATCCTGACTACATGCCCCCACTAATCGTGGAGGAAGAGCCAAAGTCACTCAGACTTTTCATGAGGCTATGGGCAGCATACGAGAGTATGAGGAGATGACTCCATCGATCTAAGAGTGTGGCACAGTCATTGCGGACCTCAACAGAGGTTGAGAGAATGCATGCAGAGCTAGCATAGGTATGAGCAGAGAGGGATCAAATGACAGAGGAACGTCCAGTGGTTGTTGGTCGAGTACAAGGTCTATAGTATGCACTGAGGCTTGGTAGTTTGTGATCACAATCACACACAACCATCTCATGATGTCCAAGGACCGAATCTCGAGCACCAGATCCCAAGGGGTCCAGTTCTCACAGACCTTGGTGATTGTGTATATGTATAAAACTTTGATATATATAGACATGCACGTGCTTGATGTTTGTTATGATTTGTCTCAATATGTATGAATGTTAAATTCAATGTGATTAATTAAATTACTTATGTTAAAATTATTTAATTAATGTCTTCATGATTTAATAGGATTGATGTGATATAATATAAAACATATTTCAGTTTTAGTATAGATGCAACAAATTATTGATTAAAGAATTATGTTAAATTAAATACACCTATAAGGATCTAACTTAACATAATGCAAGGGTGAATAGTATGACACCTAAAGTAATTATAAATGGACTTAAATAATTACCTTAGTGCTCGAGACAAACACAAGATTAGTTGTCAAGAATGAAGCAATGTGATAGTTACTTAGAAGCAAATAACTTTAAACAACATTTCTTTAACAATCATACTATTCAAAGAGGCTAGAGATAATACCGACGCAAATTTGTGGAATTAATAGGTTCCTTAAGGGGTGTCCTATCAATTTTTTTCAATACATAAGCACCAAACCCATAACTGGTATCAACTATGTAAGGTCCCAACCAATTAGGGCTGAATTTATCTTTCTCTTCATTGTTAGCACTAGTATTGTGTTGATTCTCAAGAAGAACAAAATCACCCTTATGAAACATTCGAGGGATGACCTACATGTTGTGTCTTCATTGTAACTATTTTATGTGAGCTTGGAGATGTTCAAGACTCCAATTTTAATGCAAAAAATACAGAGGGACTGATTCGCCCAAGGTGGCGAATGAGTCCCAGGGTAGGTATTTTTTGGATTTTTTTTTTAAATTTTTTTTTTTTAAGGTTATCAGGTTTGAACAATGCAAGTATAGATTGAAAATGTAGAACTTTTGGAATGATTCAATGAAATAATATGCAATAATGAAGTCTAAGTGATCCTTTCACTAATGCAATGCTTTTGAAAATGCAAAAATAAAACAATACCCTAATTGAAAGTTGATGCAAATGAAATCTAGGATGCAATATGCAATGGAAATCAGATAGCTAATATGTTCACATTGGGTTTACCAAAATGAACTATAGATATTTGGCTCAGGTTTTAGTTTGTGCACTTCCCAATTTTAATAATTTTGTCTTTATCATCAATGTCCATTGGCACATCAATTGTATCTCCTAAAGGGAGTACATTGGATGAGGGGGTTCAAACTCATAGTGTTTATTAGTGATATAACTTTCTTCTTGCTTGGTAACAATCATTGTACAAGAATTTTCATGGAAGTAGTAGAGGATGTATTATCATAAACTCCTAACATTTGTTTCAAATTTTCACAACTATCCACATACTTCCATGATGGTGGGACGTTCATATCAATTAATTCAGGGTGTTTGATTGTAAGTTGGTGTTTTGGTTGACATGTAATAACGTTGATGTTTAAATATGGTCATTGAGTAGCTTTGAGTGTTTTAGCAAAAGAGTATCCCAATCCAGGTTTTGTTTCTTGCGTATTAGGTTCGATAGGGACACGAATACCTTGTTCATGCTTTCCACATCCTTTTACAGTATTTCCTAGTTGTTTCATGAGTTCATAGTCTTTTCCATAAATTCATTCCATTTCTTTTAGCTTAGGTAGAGATTGATAATCTATCTCATCAAAATTTGTAGTGTATGTTACATTTTCTTCCAAAGTAGAAGAGATAGATGCTTGAGAGGATTGTTTAGAATTTTGAGTTGACATGATTGTTGGTTGTTCATGTTTCTCATCTATCTTTTGTGTGATTATGTATTTTCCCATGAAGGAAGGTGTGAATTCTAAAGATCCCCAATCATCACCAAATAATTTAGATATCGATTCATCATCATTGCGTTTGAATTCAAGAGGATTTATGTTGGATGTTAGAATTAATGTTTTTAGAGGACTTGTAGCTCCCTTTCAAGCTGCAAGCAACTTTCAGGCTTGGAGTCTATGTCAACTTGATAAATGTGATTGTTATAGACATATTTCATGATGTGATGAAGGGTTGAAGGACCTACATTCATCTCATGAATCAATGGTTTTCCTAAAAGAAGATTATACGAAAGATCAGAAGGTATGACATGAATAAGAGTTTGAAAAGTAGCCACTCCAACCATAATAGGTAAAGTGATTATACTTAGTGGTTTCTTTTTTGTATTATCAAATCCTCAAATGGATATATAATTGGGTATTATTTGTGACTTATCAATGCATAATTGATCAAAGAGATTCACACTACACACATTGAGGGCATAACCATTATCAATAAGGGTTCATTTGATACCTATGCGATTGAATTGAGCAATGATCATAAAGGATTCATTTTATTTTTGCAACTCTAAAGGAGGGAGCTCATGTTGATGGAAAGTGATATCTAGATTGGCTTGGTTCATTCCATGGATTAGACCTGCCACATCATTTGGAGTTGTACCAAGAGGAACAACAATCTGTTGTAAGGCGGTTTGAAGAATAGTGTGAGAATTGGGGGAGTTCTAAAGTAAATCCCAAAGGGAAATATTTTCAGTAGTATGCTTTAATTGTTCAACAATATCATACTCCTTTGTGTGTGGGAGGTAACGAGGAGCACTAGGCGGGTTGGGTAAAGGTAAGGAGGGTGGGATTGGTTGCAGCAGTTGCAGATTATTTTGGGTATTATATGTGTGAGCAATAGTAACATTAATTGATTGCTACAACACATTGGTTTTAGGTCGGTAAAGAGTGTACTCAAGTTTGTTGGAAGGATGGAGTTTATGCGAGGGTGGGTAAAGAATAAGTTGAGATTGAATCACATTAACATCCTTAGTTGTAGACTTCACCCAAAAAACCTTAGTATATTATTTGAATGAGATGAAATCCTGGAGGGATTCATCTAACAAGTCCAAGTCATCACGACTAAAAGGTTTGGGAGGAAGACTATCAAGAATCAATTTAAGTTGTTCAACATCAAAGGTGTGAATATTTGTTATAGCGGGTTTGGCATAACAAACCTTAGTGGATGACTTATTCAAGATGAATTATTGAAGAGCTTCATATAACCAGTCAAAGTCATCACAACCAAAAGGTTTGAGGGATATATTATCGTCATTTAGTTTAGGTTTCTCATTGCAAGCGTTAGAAGATGAAGTGACTGAGAGGAAGTCCTGAAGAACTTTATCTAACTTGTCAACATCATCACTACTAAGAGGCTTGGATGAAATATTGTTTCTAAATTGAATCATTTGTTTGAAAGGTTGTTGTGATGTTTCAGTCTTTGTGTTTTTATGTTTCGATGAATCTAATCTAAAAGAACTAGGAACAAATACTAAAAAGGAAATTTGAAAAAATCTAAAACTATCCATAAATGCCATGAAAGAAAATAAAAGTATGCTAAGGAAACATAAAATAACTAAACTATAATAGAAGGGAAACTACACAAAATAGAAATGTGCAATGCAGGAAACTAAAATTTGTAAATTCTGAAGCAAAAACTGCAAAGGGACTGATTCACCCAAGGTGGCAAATGATTCCCAGGGTAGGTATTTTTGGATTTTTTTTTTTTGGAGTTTCCTTAAGGTTATCAGGTCTAAACAATGAAAGTACAAATTAAAAATACAAATTTTTTTGGAATGATTCAATGAAATAATATGCAATAATGAAATCTAAGTGATGCTTTTACTAATGCAATGCTTTTGAAAATGCAAAAACAAAACAATACCCTAATTGAATGTTGATGCAAATGAAATCTAGGATGCAATATGCAATGGAAATCAGAAAGCTAATATGTTCAAAATGCAGGTTCACCAAAATGAACCGTAGAATTTTGGCTCTCCAAGACTTTCTAGCTCTTCTAGGGTTTTTCACCTAAAAGGAGAAAGGAAGGGCCAAAGAATCTAACTAATTCACTCAAATTAGGAAATGTGTGATGTAATTAGGACTAAATGGAATGATATGAATGCAGCTAAACAATGAAATTGAGAGATTATGAATGCAAAACCTAAGATTAATGCAATGTTTGAAAACATGGTGTTTTTTGCATGAAAGTTAAAAGAATGAACAAGAATGCAAATTAAACCAAATAGAAGGAAAAATCTCATAATGTGTGCACCTGAGACAATGAAGAAGAATGAAAAGAAATCTGGAAATCTGACAAGACCTCTTTTTAACCTAACTGGGACTCATTCGCCACCTTGGACGAATCAGTCCCAGGGCAAGACTTTTCTGCACAAAAAACTATTTTCTGTCAACTAGGTGTCTAGATCTACATCTGACTAAAAAATGGCACCATAGGTGGGACTAATTCGCCATGCATGGAAAATTAGTCCACTTTCAAATTTCTGCAACTTTAAATCTCTGTTCGGCACCTTGACACCTGTACAACAATTTCTGACGAAAACCCAAGTTAGGATCTCAAAAAATTCCTACAAAATAGCTTAAGATTGTTTGTCTAATGGGGGTTTTGCCTTGATCAAACCCCAAGTTTGGTAATCAAACCTTAAATGAATAAAAATATGCATAAAACCCTAGCCTTAGATGTGTTAAAGACTAAGAAAATCTAAAGTATGTCAAAAACCCTATTCTATCATGTAAGAATAAGACATGTAAATATGATTTGAATGATGAGAGATCTTAAACCATAGAAATATCACAACACATCAAAAATGTAGATAAAATGGCATGCAAATGGAGTATGAATGAAATATAAACCTTAATCTAAAGATAGAGAAGCAATGGAAGATGGAATCACTTTGAAAACAAGTCTTTAGGTGTGATTTGATGGCTAGTTTCATCTCCTCAACCTAGATTTCTCCATGATTCACTATAGGAATTGATCAATAAATCTTTGCAATGTTGAATCTTGATCCAAGAAGTGAGCTAGAAGACCTAGAAAAACCCTAGTTTGCTGCCCTAAAACTTCAACTTTACTCATAAAACTTGTTGTAGAAGACTTGACTTTAGAAATTATTTTTTGTGAAATGACTAAAAAGATGTGTAAAATGAATAAAAATGAGTATTTATAAGAAACAACACCTAATTTTCCTATTATTTAGACCTAAGAGGCCAACATTCACCAGAAATTTAATTTGAATTAATTAAATTCTCGCTCAAAATTGAATTTTCCCTCAAAAGGTCAGACTAATTCGCTACCCTTGGCAAATGGGTCCTACTAGAGGGGAGTCATTCACCCAAGGTGGTGAATGGGTCTCACTACTAATTTTTGAAGGTGGGTTTTTGGGATATGAAAGAGTTGAGTGTTGTTTGTTAGGTTTTAAGTGATTTCTCAGGTGAAACGAGCCTCCAGATAAAAAATAATGGGTCTTAGGGGCCTATAAATGTTGTTTTGAAGGATAAATGATGCAAGAGGACTCAGAAGTGGGTCTAATTACACGTGAAACTATCTCTTTTCTCAAGAGCGTCCAATTTTCTACGGTGCAACAAGATCTTCCAGAAAGCATATGTAATTTAGTGTACTCAGTTGGCTCGTTAGCCCTTGTAGTAGCAAGCAATACTTCTAGTTATCAAGTATCATAAATACATGGCCAAGCTATTGAAGACCATTGCACCTTTACAAAATAATGAAGATACAGAAGCGCAATGAAGATCTAAAAAAGGTATAAACCATTTAGTTGCGTTAAACTATAAAAAAAACTACAACTGACAGCTAAGAAACCCAAAGGATTTTGAACGAACAAAAAGAAAAGGATAACAAATTTTGCAAAGAAATAGACAAGGCTAAAAACACACAATCTTTTCAAGAAACAACAACAAACAACAATAAGCACAAATAAAACATAGCTCACCTTAGATTTCATAATTTAACTATGTACTCAGTGGTTCTGCATCGACGTGTCCTCCAAGACATCTCACACATTTTTCTTTGTGAGATTCCAAACCATTCAAGCAATAAAGACTCAATTAATGCATTCAATGCCCCCACAGTCCACAAGATCTTGCTCAAAGAACATGTAATTTAATAATGTACCCACTTCCCATGCCAGTTGTTCTAACGAGAGGTAGTACAAAGTGAAGCCATTGACGACTACTACACTTTTACAAAATAATGAATATGGAAAACTAAAACCAATAGCTAAAAAACCCACAGGATTTTAAATGAATGATAAATAGATGAGAATAAACAAAAAGAGCACATTGGAAAGCAGCACTAGAAGCTAAAAACATAGAAGCTTTCTAACAAATGACAAACAAACAAGAATAAGCACAAATAAAACCTAGGTGTGGCCTCACGTTTGATCAATTAATTATGTATTCACTACTTCTGCACTCAGCAATCCTCCAACACATCTCGTACATTTTTCTTTGCAAGCTTTGGTGGCAGCATGCTAGTTAGTGAAGCAAAAGATACATAATTAACGCATTCTCTGATGCCAAAGTGTAGCTGACCTTGTTCATAGCACATCTAATTTAATATACCCACTTGCCCCATTAGCCCTTGCAAAAACAAGCAATTCATCTACCTATCAAGTATCATAATCACATAACAAATCCATTGGCGGCCAGTGCACTAATGCAGAGTAACGAACAAGCAAAACTGCAACCAATAGCTAGAAAAATCACAAGCTTTTGAACGAACGAGAAGCAAAGGATAGTAAACCCAGACAAGATCCAGTGCTTGCCTAAAATTTCATAGTATGGAGAACAAACGAGTGACCTGCTCAATAAACAAGCATTGGGAGCGGTGATACAAGCCTCTCAACAAACAATTAACAAAAAAGATGAAAAAAACAAGAAAACAAAGAAGCTTCTTAACAAATGATAAGAAAATTTTCAATAAACTATGGTTTCTTTGCTTTCATATGCTTGAGAGGTTCATCACATAACATGAGTTTTTCATTTAATGCATTAAACATGTATTCACTATTACAATACACATCAGTGCACTACGAAAGCTCGTCCTATATGCATCCCCCAATTAAAAATGAATAGATCAATATAGTTAATGGCATGGTATATAACTGATAAACATGAAACTATTTTATGACCAAAAGCAAGTTACTTTTGCAATGACAACCACACATAGTTATAGGGGTGTGCTATATTGTACAGGTGCAATGTTTTGCATTGCAGGTTAACCAAAATGTATAATATAGGTGTATTTGCTTCCATTTGCTTGTAAGAAAATCTTGCTGATATGCTTTATACAACATTGCATGTGGATTACATATTGCATGGCTACACCTATGCATGTCTTTGGTACATTATTACTACAATTAAACGATTGCAATGGTCATTTGCTTCTTGGCATAAATTTGACAGTTTCAAACACTTGGCATAATTCTTATACATATTGAACGAGTCAAGAATACGTGTACATAAAGTTAACTTGATACACACACATGAATAAATAGTTAATTCATGGAATGTGAGGCATGTGCTTGGGCTTTTTCCTTCTTTCTATCATTCGTTTACTATTTCTTGACAAGCTTGTATGTTCCTCTTGTTGGTACATAGAGCATGTTTTTTGTGGAAGCATTGAATGTATTTCCCATATGCTAATCACTTGAATGCTTTCTACACTATTAGAAAAGTTGATAGAATTTTCATTTAATTTTAGGATACTTGGTCAAATTTTTCGCGTTTGACTATTTTTGGGGTAAATCATGTCATGTGCTTCTGTGTTTCATGTTTATGAATAGCATATTATATATCATGAACTATGTTCATTTGTCTAATATATCTTTTTAACAAGAACCATTGGTTGTGAACGCAAGCAGGGACAAAGATCTATATGGCTACATGTATACTTGGCTATTGAATAAACAACTAAAAGGTAAAATTCTTCTATCATTTCTCTCTATTGTATACAATCAATTTAAAGTGTTCCAATGTGCCTAAGTATTGTGCCTTGGAAGAATTGTGAACAATAAGAGAGAAGCTTGGTTCAAGAATCTAACTTTCCAAATAGACAGATGAGCATAGTGAATGGCATGGGCCCTGCAATTCATAAACATGGAACTTTTCTTTGTTCACAAGAAAATCACTTTTGCAATTGTTGTATTTACTTTTGAAATAATTTTGGTTGGAAAATTAAATTACACTGTTCAAAAAATGTATGTGTTTTTTCCATTGTTGGGATTTAAGAACAAATCTTTCGTGTTTTAAAGCTATATTTTATCCCTTCTTGTATTGGGGTATGTGCAGGATCATGATGGGCCAAAAAGTGGCAATATGATGGGTATGTGGCTTACGAATTTGTTTTCACCCAAAATTGATGAAACAAAAAGGGTTTTTTAAGGAGATTCTCAACTTTCCACCAATATTAATTATGTTTTACTTTGAATTTAATAAATAATTATTATTGTTCATTTTCTATTTGAATTACGACTAAAGTCCTAATTGATAGGTTGATTGAGAAACATCTATAACTTTCAAACAGAATCACATTTTTTGAATCCAAAACATGCGTCACATTCTATGCTTTGCATAATCTAGGATTAAAAGAAAATTGAATTTCATGAAGTTTTGACCAAGTTAAGGTGATCAGACATACGAGTTTTTATATTTTTTAAAAGTGGTAATAAAAAAATCATAATCAATTATTTACTTGGAAAAAAATTACAAAAAAGTATGCATCACATCGGGACATGAGTCCTCTACTTATATCTAAAATCTTATAAAAAAATATTATCATTTTATTGTGGTTAGGGTGGTTTTATTGTGGTTAGGGTGGTCAGATAGACACCTACTTCTTATTTTTTCCTTGAAATTTAACTACTATTGCATTGAAATTTCAATTTTTCACCAAATAGAATTTTTTTAAAATAAACCTAGTAGTTTAGAAATTACATTCAATTTGCTACAGATTCTATTCTTACATATTTTTGAAATAATATAGATAACTTATTCAATTTTTTACGTCAAGTTGCCTAACTCTGATTTTTCTGAATTTTCATCACTACTTAAGGGCCTATTTTTTCTATGACGATCCTGCACATACCCATTACTTGGAGTACGCCTAATGTTCATTTTAGCTTGAGTAAATTAGGAATATAGGGAGACATTATATATAGTGCAAAACATTGAATCCTGAAATACTCAACACATGTTTACTACATTAAATGCAAAACACTTTACAACTAGAAGTGTTGCTTACTTTTACAAAGGAAGGTGAATGATTTGAGCAAGGGATTTTTGAATGTGTGTTCATTAAAAGCATAAACCATCTATTCATTTTTGCAATAACCATTAGTCTTATAGCAAAGCTTGAAAAGAAAATTGTGTGACATATGTTGCTGAATTGATAGGGACATAGGGAATGAATGCATACTTGATTCATACAATGTGAGGCAAGTGGTAGATTTTATTTATGCTTGTTCTTCTTTGAAAAGTGTCTATTGAAATGATGTTTCAAGTCCTTCATTACACTCTTTCATGTTTTTTATTTTCTAAAAGTGCACTGTTCATGAATTCTTCGAGTAGGCTTGTTATAAATTTTTCTTTGTGTAAATAGGCCAAATTGATTGATGCAAATTTTTTGTTGCAAATTTCCACTCATTGGATCCAAATTTTACAGGTTTTGTTGGTAGGCCAATTTCCATTAAAGCAATGAATCCATAGTTAATGCATTTCATGCTTGCACAGTGAAGAAGTCCTTGATCGAAGATATAAAATGATGTCGCTATAATAACAACGTAATTTATCTTTGAGGCATTGTGACAATAATTTGTACGACATTCACACATTGCATCCAAATAGAGGCATGAACAAGTCGTCATGTTTGGCTTCAAAAGGTTGGCATGTCTAATTATCTATTGCAAAGGATACATGTATAATGCATAAAATACAAACTTCGCAATATGTGTTAGACAGTTGGTGTGTATACAAGCAAATAGTGCATAGTGAATCCATGAAATATGAAGCAAGTGCTTGTTTTTTTGCTTTTTGTTTTTTTACTGTTTATTGAAAAGCTTCTCTATTTTTTGGGTTGTGCATTGTCATTTTTGATGCTTGTGATTCTATGTGGTGCTTGAACAAGGGAAGGGTTGAAGGAGCAGTGTACAACTAGTGAATGGCTCATCTATTTGTTTTTGATACTTGATCGTTAGAAGCGTTAGAGAGGAAATTCCATGGTTTGGACAAGGTCTTTTGGACTCTAGGTGTGAAATGTGTTGGAGGGATGGTGGGCATATATGCAATCCATGCATACAAGATTCATGAAATATTGGGTGACTACTGCCATTTGTTTGTGCTTATTATCATTTTGTTAACGTTTGTTGAAGAGCTTGTGGGTTTTCTAGGAGTTTGTTGCAGTCTTGCATGTTCGTTAGTCTCTATAAGGTAAGTGGCTATCAATGAACTTGGTGTGTGTTTATAGCACTTGACAACTAGAAAATTTGATTATTATGCATATGGCTGGGAACAATATTTAAATATTACAGGGTAGAAATTTGTGGTAACATTGGAGCTCATAGCATCGACAAGAATTCTTTTCCAGAAGAGCATTTAAGTGTTAAACTATGTATCATTATACTTGACAAATTACTAGTATGTGCAACATGGTTTAACACTAAAAATTCTTTAGTGAAAAGAAGTCTTGTAAATGCATAGGATTATTATTAGTTCTTGCTGAAAAGCAGGTTCAATATTCTGATTGATGCATTTCCTTTTTGATTAGTTGCTTCTTCAATCAGATTGTTTTGTTTAATTTTTTTTTGTGTTTTTAATATGAGTGGGATGTGCCAGCGAACACATATCTAGTGCAACCATAGATGACTCATGAAATATTAGGTGAGTGCTACGATCCTTTTATGCTTACTATCATTTGTGTAACATTTTTTGAGGAGCTAGTGGGTTTTTTAGCTGTTTGTTGAGGTGTTACATGTTCGTTACTAACTAAAGGTACACTGCCTCTGAATGGCTTTGCTATATGTTTGCATATGGTTGCTAACAATATCTAGATATTATAGAGCAGAAATTTGTAGTCAGATTGGAGCTCATAGCATTGAGGAGACTTCTTTTTCAGCAGAGCATTTAAGTATTAAACTATGTATCATTATACTTGACAAATTATTAGTATATGCAACATGGTTTAACACTAAAAAATGCTTTGCTGAAAAGGAGTCTCATCAATGAATAGTATTATTATTAGTTCATGCTCATACGCAGGTTGAGTATTGCAATTGATGCTTTTCCTTTTGAATTGTCTGCTTCTTCAATGACATTGTTTTGTTTAAAATGTTTGTCTTTTTCCTATAGTTGGGATTTAAGCTCATAGTTTTGATGCTGGAAAATTATCGTTTGTCTCTTTTTCTATTGGTTTGAGAAGGTCATTTTTTCATTTTTCTTTAAGAAAAAAAGGAAAATAAGGGAACTTTATATATGGTGGGGAACATTGTATTTTGTGCCTAATATTTAATCAGGGATGTATGTAGTGCAAGTTTTGGTAGCATGCTAATTGGTGTTGAAGCAAAAAATGCATGTAGAATGCATTCACTACAAACCGTGTGATATATGTTGGATAGTTGGTGTGAAGATAAGTAGAGAATGCTTGGTTAATTTGCATGTTGTATGTTTATTATTTCATGGAAACAACCCTTCAACACATCTCACAAGCATGGCTGAGAGGACCTTGCTCAAATTGTTGTGTTTTCCCTTTGACACTTGTTCTTATCAAGTATAGCAAACAAATAGATGGGCTGAGAAGGCTCTAAATAAATAGTACAGTGAGGATAATCATTTGTAGCATTTCCAACACCTTGTAATGTGTAAATCATTAATAGCTATGAATGATAATACTTTTATGTGCATCTATGCAATGGATAGCTTGCAGGTGTTGAATATGTGAACATAGAGTGAAGATAGCAAAGGTGTTACATGTAAACATGTAGCAATTTAGATGAGAAAGAATTTTGTTCTTTGGTGAATGCCTAAGATTGTGGTCTCCAAATTTTGTGACAAATGTTTAGACAGGAAAACATGTTTTATTTTTCAAAGACAAAAGACATTTGGTTAATAAGAATTGAGTTTGGAAGAATGTGAAAGAGGTGAGTTGTTATTGGATTGTGAAGTATTATAAATTGAATGTAGACAAACTTAGAGTATTTGGTAAAACGTAATTTAGATGCTTGCAGAAACATAGAACATGTGTAGGAATAATTGACATGGGCAAGATCTTGTTAACAATACATGCCTGGACTACATTTTGTTAGAATTTTCCTTGTAATAGAAACCATTTTTTGTGATTGGAGTAGAGACAAAGATCTTTAGAGATACAAAGACATTTGGTTCTTGAAGCATGGAGTGGAAGAACTTAAAGTATTTGGTAAAACCTACTTTAGATGCTTACAAAAATAGAAAACATGTCTAAAACTAATTGACATGGACAAGATCTTGTTAACTATACATGCATACACTGCACATTTTGTTAGCATTGTCTAAATTTTGCAATTTTCTCTAAAAAAAATTGGTTGAAAAAATTCTATGGGCCAACTCCATGTGGGCGCATATGCAAAAATGCAGGAAATAGGTAAAAAACTCATGAGCTTTTTAACAAACTATAATGAAACAAGAAGAAGCACAAGAAAAATGCATTGGTTTCCAAACATTTCATGAATTAGCTATGTGTTCATTAAATATGTAGTAAAAAATATATCAAGTTTTATAAAAAAAATAGACAAGGCATTCACCATGAGTGTAGTTTTCTAGAATAACGAATATGCAAAAGCACAATGGAGAGATAAAAAATCCATAATGTTTTTACCAGATGAGATTAAGCAAAAACAAAACAAAGCATTCCTCTAAGACTCCATGAATTAGGTATGTGTGTAACAACATGGAATACAATAGTTCAAATAGAACTAAAACAATTATGCAACTGATGAGTACTTGCTGCTTGTGCACCCACCATCTCTCCAAGACATGTCACACATTTTTCTTTGTGAGATTTCCACCCACTGAAGCAATAAACACATAATTAATGCATTCACTACCGAGCCCACAGTCCACAAGACCTTTCTCAACTAGGACATGTGATTTAATGCACCCATCTCCCCCACTAGGCCTTCTAACAACAAGCAACACAAATCCAAGCCATTGATGCACACTTCACTTTTACACAATAATGAACATGCAAAATCGCAAAAAACCACTAAAACAATGACACAGTTTTCAACGAATGATAAATGGACAACAATACACACAAGCAACACATCAAATAATCCACCAACTCTACAATACATGATGCGCATAGTATGCTAGCCACTCAAGCAAGAAAAAAATAATTAACACATTCCCTGTCCCCAAAGTCTAGCCAACCTTTCCCAAAGCACATGTGTTTTAATGTACCCACTTGTGCCATTAGTCCCTCAAAGGCAAGTGACTAGTGTGAAGAAACAAGTTTAGTGTTACAATTGAATAGTGTACATTGGACATAGAATGCTTCTTAATAATTCTACAGGTAATGCATTAAATGCTACCGAGTGTGCTACTCTTTTTTGTTTAAGTAAATAAGCAGGATGCAATAATATATATTTTGGCAAATATTTAATATATAACAGTTAGCAAAGCTAATAACATACTTAATAATAGGTAGCAAAGCTCAGGTAAACTGTTCAAAATAAAATGTGGCAAATGCAAATGTGAACATGGTCGATAGTAAAAGCATGTAACAGTAGAGTTCAATCTACTTTCTAGTAACATAAGAAGGTAAAGTATTGTGTAGCATACAATCTATTGCATAGTGTAAACATGTAATAGTAGCGTTTAATCCAAATTTACTATTACAAATTATTTTATTTCTTGACCAAGATCTCTAAATATGTAACATTGGATTTTAAGCCAAAATTACTATTACAAATTATTCAATTGCTTGATAACTCATTTGCTTGTTCTGTATACCTAAAAACTAGAAGCACTATAGGAAAAAATGAATGGTTTTAGCAATGTCTTGTGGACCACAGGTACACATGCAACAAACAGTTGACTAATTCATAGAATCTCAGTCAAATGTTGTCTTTTATTTGTGCTTGTTCTTATTTCACTATCATTTGTTCAAAACCTTTTGGGTTTTTTTGGCTCTTCAGTGCATTTTTACATTTGGGTGCATGTGTAATGAATGCATCTACTAATTCATGAAATCTTAGGAAAATGTTGCATTTTCTTTTTGGGTTATTCTTCTTTGTCTATCATTTCTTACAAAGATTCAAAGCTTTTAAGCTACTAAATGTGCTTTTCCATGATCGTTTTAGCACAAAAGTGCACTGATGGTGAATGGCTAAGTTGTCTCTTTGTGAAACTTGATAGTTTTATGGATACATATGTAGTGAATGGGAAACTAATTCATAGAACATTAGGAAAATGGTCAATTAAGTTTACGCTTATTCTCGTTCTACGGTTGCCAATAAAAAATGTTAAGGGTTTTTTGGCTCCTTGTCGCGCTTTTGCATATAGGGCATCTATAGCATATGCATGGTTAACTCTTAAACTGTTAGTAGAATTCTAGGTTTCATTTTTTCATGTTCCCATTTGTTTATTGTATGTTCAGAGGCTTCTCAGTGTACAAAATTTGAATTCAATGTCTTCAACCTTTTTTAAATTTTTTTTTACTTTTCTCTATTTTTTGGCAAATTTTATTCAATGTTTCTATCTTAACTATTAATGAATATTCTACTATATGTTACTTTTGTGAACTATGCAAGACAATAATGCATTAACTATATATTCCTTGCTTCAACACAAACCACTGTGCAAAATTGATTGCATTACTCTCTTTTTTATTACAAATTTTCTCTCGCACTTCTATGTTTCATGTTTATGAATAGCATATTATGTGTCATGGAGTATGCACATTTGTCTAATTTGGCCCATTCACAAGTACCATTTCTTTTAACTAGGCTCGGCTACAAAGATCTATTGTACTGTGAATATTTCTTACTTTTGAACAACAAACTAGAAGGTCATATTCTTGTATCATTCTCTTCTTTTCTTTCCCATGAATTTTAAGGCTTGGAATGCTTGTATAACAAAAAATTACTTTTATTGAAAACACAAGTTACTTTTTCAACCACCAAAATGCATAATTACAAACATCTCATATGAATCCATATCCAATGTTCCACCATGAAGACTGACTATACAGTATAACTTGAAATATATTTTATGCTTCCCATTTTTCCATTTTTTGCAGTGTCTTTGATATTTATTTCTTTATAAGAAAATTAGCACAATTCAACCACATAATAGATTTTCCAAAAAATAGTTGTAACTCATTGCAAAAGAGCATCATGTTCTCTACTCATTTTTTTGCATTCTACTTGTCACAGGAGCTGTCTCTTTCAATCGAAGTGTAGGAAAAAGATCTTTTCCACTGCAAATCAACTTGTGTCTTTAACAATAGGCTATAAGGTCAGATTCTTGTACTATCCTTCCACCTTGTTTACAATGAAATTTAATTCTTCCAATGTATTTCACAATTATGTATTGGAAGAATTGTAAACAATGAAGGAGAATACTTGTTCAAGAATCTGACTTCCCATAGAGATAGATGAGCATAATGTATGATATGTCATGCAATTCATAAACATGAAACATTTTTTTGCTTTCTATCAAGTTGCTTTTAGGTAACATAATATACTACTAAATATTAATGATTGGAACGAATCCCAATATATACTAGACTATATTTGCTACTAAACTCAAAACTCTTTTACATTGTTCACCATGGACTTGTCCGCTATGGAGAACTAGATTTCATTCATTCTCGATTTGTTGTCTCAATAGCCACTATGATACAAGAAAATCCTATGAAATTTGAATTTTATCTCTAAATGATTCCAAAAATTTGTTATAGTGGTCTATTTCACTTATTTGCTTTGAGGAAAATAACTTCACAGGTACTCAATGCATTAACAACATGCAATAGTTGGCATTTAAGCACATATTTTGCATTAAGTAAATTAGGAAAATAGGGGAGAATTATATATTGTGGAAAATATTTAATCGGGTGATGCTTGTACTGCAAGTTTTGGTGGCTACCTGGTCGATGCTCAACCTCTTAATGCATGTGTAATGTATAAATGCAAGCCTCATGAAATGTCTTCCACATGAACTATGAACATAGGCATAGAAGACTTGCCTAATTGGCATCCAAAAAAAATTACAGGAACATGGTAAATTGTTCCAATCATTTCCAGCTCATGCTTCTAACAACAACCAAGCATCACAAACATAGAAACAAGCCACACACCAATAGTACACTGCGACATAATAGCACACATCAGATAATAGATACTTGTTCTTATCAAGTGTCAAAAACGGACAGACAAACCATTGGCCACCAATGCACTTATGCAGTGTAACCAAGATGCATAAGCACAACCAATAGCTAGAAAACCTACAAGCTTTTGAACAAATGATAAACAAACGAAAAAATAAGAAGGAGCACAAACAAAACCCAACACATGCCTAAGATTTCATAAATTAACTATGCATTCTCCCAGTTTACTTAAACATAATTGAATGGTAGACATTCTACCATTTAATGCAATAGCTATATATTGTGTGCCAAGCATGACATATGCAACACATATGATACAACTGCAAAGTTGACCTATTCCAACATGCATTGGAAATATAGCCTTTTGTCGTTTGATGCATGAAATCTAAGTGTTGGCTTTTGTTTTTGCTAATTCTCGTATATTTATCGTTCCTTCCAATTCTTCTCAATACTTTAGCCTTTTGAATCTTTATTATTCTATAAAATTTGATTGTAGGTGAATCACTTCACTGTGTCTCTTTGATAATTTACATCTAGAAGTATTGCTTGCTATATTGCTTCTTCTTGGTAAATCCCAACTATAGGGAAAAGGCATAAGTTTTTCAAATAATACAATCTCATTGGCCAAGCGGCTAATTCAAAAGAAAATGCATCGATTGCAATAGTAAACCTTCAATTCACCAGGAATCAATAAAAGCACAAATGTTTACAACAAAAATGAAAAACATTTTCAACAAAAAATAAACAAATAATAAGCAAAAATCTGCACTCACTTCATATTTCATGAATCAACTATGTATTTTGTACTTGTATACAAGTCAGCTACTCACCACATAGCACACAATTTTCATTTAACGCACTCCCCACTTTACTATTGCAATCGTTGCATTCTTGTCATTTTCGACGCTTGTCATACTATGCAATGCTTGAATGAGGGACATACCGAAGGAACCATGTGCACTCCATGACTAGGCCCTCTGTTTGTTTTCCATAATTTGAAATCTTACACGAGTGCTCCCATTTGTTACTATTTGTTATCATTCACTTATTATTTGTTTCAAATCTTGTACATTTTCCACCTGTTTGTTGTGGTTTTGTATACTTGTTATTCTCTAGTGGTGTAGTCGTCCTCAATGGCTTAGTTCTGTGTTTATGACACTTGATAGCTAGAAGAACTAGTTGTTTTTCAACAAGTTAAGGCAGCAATAGAGTGCACTAAATTACATGTCATCTAAGCAATGTGTGTTGGTCTACGAGCGTAGAGAATGCATAAATTATGTGTCTTTTGCTTAACTAGCTAGCACGGTGTTAGGAAAGCTTGGGAACCAAAATATATGTGAGATGTGTTATAGAGTTGTTAGGTACATAAGTAGTAAATGCATAGATAATTCATGAAATATGAGGCTAGACCTGGTTTTTATTTGTGCATATTGTTATTTGTTTCTTCTTTGTCAAAAAGCTTGTCTATTTTTAGCTTTAAGTTCCTTTCTTTGATGTATGTTATTGTCTAGCAATTTACCATTGGTAAGTGGCTTCTTTGTGTGTTTATGATGCTTGGCTGGTGTTGCAAGGATTAACAAGGAATTCTTGCTAAAATTTATGATGAGTGCTAAGTTTTCTTTATGCCTATTGTCATTTCTATATCATTTGTTGAAAAGCTTCTAAGTTTTTTAGCTATGCTCGATATTCTATGAAAGTACATTTCTCCTAAATGGTTGGGTTGTGTATTTGTGATACTTGATAAGTCTGTGCATGCACATGTAGTCAATGGATAAAAACTTCATGAAATCCTTTGTTCATCATCTGTTGAAAGGACTGTGAGTTTTTTACCTGTTAGTTTTGATATTGCATGCTCGCTATTCTATAAAAATGTAGTCATTGTTAATAGCATCCCAATGTGTTTATGATACTTGATAGCTAGAGGTATTGCTTGTTGTTAGAAGAGCTACGGTCCATGCAACCCTCAGTTAAATATTTTGCACTATATATTATGTCCCCTGATTTTCCTAATTTACTTAAAGGGAAATGAAAAATCAAGTATACTCAAGTGTGCATTTCTAAATGAATAGATTTGTTTCAAGTCGATATTTTTTGCAATATTCTTATAACCATTCATTGCTTTATGTCTATGAATTGCATTTACCATGTCAGCCACTAAGCTTATCTATCTAGAATATCTCCCCAATAGGACCACTCTTTACAATTTCACTGGGAGGCAAATATTTGCTTTCATGTAGATTTACCGAACTCTTGAACAAGAAAATTGTAGGTGAGATTCTTTGATCATTGTCCCTCTCTGTCTCTCCAATGACACATTTTGACAAGTATGCAGAATATCAACTCTGCTTTACTATACATATGTGCAAAGTACTAAAGATTCCATATTTAAATTGGAAATAGGTTACAAGAATATAGAAATAATAGACATTTACAACTATGAATATGCAATAAGCACATTCAAATTAAATGTAGAAATAATAGACATTTACAACTATGAATATGCAATAAGCACATTCAAATTAAATGTCTAAGACTGTTTATTTGATTGAAAGCAACTACTACTGACTAGTCACTTCTACATTCTGATACACATAATTTTCTGTGACTATAGATATAATGGAATATATATGTGCATATATATGTATACAAATAGAAATGTCCATTACATCTATATAATAATGTCCTTGTTTCAGGAAAGTGTTGTGTGCAACTAATTAGAACACTTACTACTATCACAAGCCACCGACAATGCTGTTGAAGAAAAGTAATTCTCTAAGCCTGAGTGAGTTGAACCAAACAAAAAATAGGAATTCATATTGGGTTCTACACTCACATTAAAACCATTCATTGTATTCAACCTTTTTGTTTTGGTTCCACTCATTCAAACTGGTGTATTTAGCTTTTCAAAAAACATGTTTTCTACTCATTTGCTATTGAACTTCCTCTACATATGCACATATACTTCAACAACGATATCAGAAAGAAAGTAGTTGCACTTTGGAAAACTAGCCAAATTCCTATTATACTTTATATTGTTCCATCATGCAAACACATACTTCAATTTACTCTCTAATGCTATATAATTGTTTTGCAAACAAATAATGAAGCAAACAAAAAGACCAACACAACAAATGCAACACATGGAAAAAGAAACAAGAAAATGGTAAACAACTTATTTTATTAACCTATTATATCCATGCCTCCATCATCTACACATAAGATCTACATTTTTCTTCATTGTTTTAGGTAAAAAGTCAAGAACCCAATATCAATTGAAGACTTAAACTCTAAAAAAGTTGGAGACACATTTAAAGGTGACATTCTTGTTGTCCACAAGACAACATTTGACAAAGACAATGAAACAAATGAGATAGCGCATGCAGATCTCATAGACCTCGAAACAGAGATGACCATTACACTAAATATCACTGGACACCTTATCCACCAACATGACCACAAGATAATTCCAAGAATAGGCATCTCAATATCAGGTTTCTAAATTGCACATAAAACACTTGATGACAAAGGTGATTGTGGTTGCATATTAATATTGTCAGACACTAGCATGGTTGAAAGCATGCCTTGATTTTGTAAAGAATATTACTTCATACTAGATACAACTATAAGCCAGTTAGTAGCAACCATGGATCACAATCCAACAGGAACAATAGGTGCTTTAGTTATTGGTGCTAATAGAGTCGGTGGCCAATATGTTGTTGATATTAAATATGGCATAGAAGAATCTGATAGAGCATAGATACTAATCTGTAGATACCATATGCCACTAATTCATTTTAACTCATTTCTATATCATTTTGGCCTCCACTAAAATTTTATTGTGAAAATAACTAACTTTCTTTTTTCCATGCAGATCTGACTGTATTCATCTCATGAACAACAGTACTTGGAAATAACACAACTTTTTAGAAACAAAACTCTAGGAATTATTTTCAAAAATATCGTAAAAACCACAGATGGAAAGAATGTGTTCCACATGGGCCAGTCAACATTTATTTTCAAATTGAACAACAAAAGAATAATGGAAACGCTTTCCTTAAACCTTCGGATTCCTTTTGGTGCTCTTTGGTTGATAGGTTCAGAAAGAAATTGGCTGGCTAGAAAGGAGCTCTTCTGAGCCAAGTTGGAAAAGTTTAGCTTCTTAAACCTTCTCTTCATAATCTTCCAATTTATGTCTTAAGCCTCTTTAAAATCCCTGCCAAATGTGCAGAGACCATTGAAAAGATCTAAAAAATATTCCTCTGGTCTGGAGTGGGGGAAAGAAAGAGAATGCCTCTTATAGGGTGGGATTTGGTTTGCAAACCAAAGACTTTGGGGGGTTTAGGTCTCAGAAAAATTAGAATAATTAACAAAACTCTCCTAGCCAAAAAAATATGGAGATCTTTCTCATCTGGAGGAGAATGGAGAGATATTTTAAAAATTAAATATATGGTTGACAGTATGACCCTCAAAGCTCTGCTAGATTCTCCTGTCCTCCCATGTTGTTCAGCTTGCTGGAATGATATGATTGCTGGTAGAAAAATTCTAGAATCTAGGATAGGTTGGCACATTAGAAGTGGTAATCAAGCTAGATTTTGGGAGGATAAATGTCTCTTTAAGGAATCACTTATTAATGTTGAAATATTCAACAGATGGGCAGAGTAATGTAAAGTTGCTTTCGGGGATCTTGTTAAAGATTGCTTGTCTGAAGGAGACTGGGTGAACTTATGTGTGATCAGTCAAGATTTGGCTCAACTTCAATCCTCCTTAAAGGTTGTCAACATGGGACAGAATCAATAGGATGGCACTCTTGTCTGGATGGATAACCCTTCAAGTAACTACTCTGTCTCTTCAGCTATCTCTTTGTTGTCCCTTTCTCAAGCCCCCCTCCCTTTTGGTCTAAAGCTTGGATTAAACACCTAACTCCAAAAGTTAATATCTTATTTTGGATAATGCTTCAGAATAAGGTTCTCACAGTGGATAATCTTTGTAAATAGGGATTTCAAATTCCCAACATATGCTACCTCTATAAGAGTGAGGCGGAGTCAGCCAACCACTTGTTCCTCCACTATCTATTTGCCTCTATAATTTGGGGAAAACTATTAGCTATCTAGAATCTCTCCTGGGTTTTTCCCCAGACCATTGAAGAGTTCTTCTTACTATGGAAAGATCCTACTCAAAACCTCCATATTCGAAGGTTATGGGTCTTCTTATTCCTTTTTGTTGCTTGGGGTGTGTGGAAGGAATGCAATAATAGAATTTTCAAGGACAAGGAGATGTTGAAAAATAATGTCTTTGAGAAAAAATTTAGACTCATAAAGGAAAACTTTAATGTAATTCCTCAAAAAACTCCTAATCTGGAAGCTATGGTGTGCAATCCCTATGATTTAAGGATTGCAAAAGATTGAGATATTAAAGTGGACATCTCTTCTACTTCCAAGCCTACTAAGAAAATCAGGGAGGATGTTCGTTGGACCTTTCCCCCAAATGGTTGGTCTAAGGCCAACTTTGATGGAGCTGCGAAGGGTAACCTAGGGTTTGGCTGGAAGTGGAGGTGTTCTAAGGGATTCTAACGGTAACTTTATTGAGGTTGTGGCTATATCCCGTGGCCACCAAACCAACCATGTGGCGAAGGTTATAAGAGTTTTTCAAGTTTTAATGTTAGCTTATAATCTAAATATAAGAAAATTATGGCTTAAAGGAGATTCTAAAAATATTAAATTGATTGTCTTTTAGGAAGGACCCCACCCTCATGGATGATAAAGAATTGGATAGATGAAGCAAATTCTATTCTAGAAAATTTTGAAAAAGTTAAAGTTTCACACATAGATAGAGGGAAGCTAACAGCATGGTAGACTACTTTGTGAATGAAGGGGTTAGGAAGCAAGGTATGAACACGTGGTAGAATTGTAGGGATTTGAGAATCAAAGTCAGGGCATTACTAAACTATGATGTTATGCATGGAAAAGAGCCAAATACAATTAATGATTAAAGAGAAAGGGGTCAGGTACATCAAAATCAAGAGATCTTATGGGGCCGCGTCATGTTACTTAGAAGGGAAGAAAAAGTGGCACACTTTGTGGGTGCATTGGAATAGCTATATTATTCTACAACAGGTCCTCGGTGCTGGTAGAATCTACAACAAGGAGCAAACAAAAATGGGGGGGGCAGGAAAAGAGTTGAGCCTAAAAGCTATGAGGGGCACACTAGGAAT
The DNA here is from genome assembly GCA_007258455.2 of Sequoia sempervirens. Classification (NCBI taxonomy): domain Eukaryota; kingdom Viridiplantae; phylum Streptophyta; class Pinopsida; order Cupressales; family Cupressaceae; genus Sequoia; species Sequoia sempervirens. The sequence goes on along the minus strand of VDFB02256132.1, from coordinate 217,093,344 downwards.
GAGAAGGTTTGGGAGTAGATTGAAAAAGGTGGGTTGGTCCCATATCTGGAAAAGCTTCATGGGACAGACTTTGTGGATATGGATTACTTCGAGAAGAACTAGAAAAATGGAAAAATCATTCTCTTTGGAAGAAAGGTGAAGCTGGACAAGCAGATTATAGGGGAGATTACTGGAATGTCTACTGAGGGTGTGAAGTTTTACCATGACAAAAGGTTCTCTAATGAGGCGGTCATCAGATTTCCCAAGGACAAGGAGAAATTAAAATTGGTTAAAATCTCTAACAGCTACTTCGAAATTGATACTATCAAGGTGCTGTGGAGAAAGGTACTTCATGTTATCATGGATTATATCACCCTAGACGGGAGATTTACTAGAGTGTATGGGCATCATTTCACCATTCTCAACCACTTCCACCATAAGGTACGAATTTCTTTGCCACACTACTTGTTATGTTTGTTGAGTAATAGCCTTGAGGACCATAGGAAAAACCCCAGGAGATACCCCATTCTTCATCTTGGTCTTATTAGGTTAATTTTTTAACACTATCAAAGCATGTCAGCTTTATCTAAACCCATGGCCTTTTCAGAGTCTAAGGACTATAATACCGATAGTGGAGGGTCGAAGACTCAGCCAAACAAGGATAGAATTGTTGAAACCCACCTATCCTCTGAGATGTCTGGTAAGAAAACCCAATAAAAAAACCCTAGCCTGCTAAAGCTAACCCTGAGGCCCTTCCTGATTGCTCTACCCCCTTAAAGAATCATGCTCTTAAGGGGTCCCCTATCAACAATCTAGTTTCCTATTTTGTGGATTCCATAGAAGATAAAGTTGAGAACCTAGAAGCTAGTAGAAATTTTGTGCCCTCCCCTCCCGCCTCTTTCAAATTCGAAGGTACCAATTTCCCTTGCTCCCCCAACCAGGGAGATGTTAATCTCATATTCGACCGGGGTCAGACTAGCGACATTTTGACGTTTGCTAGAAATGGCAGCAGTGACATTTTCAAGGTCTTAAAGTGGGCCTATCAAGAAACTAATGAGCTCAATCAAAGAAACAGGGAACTATACAGTAAGTCAGAGGAGTTGGAGTTGAAGTTGGCCTCCCTCACCAAGGAAGAAGGGAACCTGAACAAGAGCAGCATTGGTAAGAAAGGAGGTGACATTGATGATAAATACAAGTCTATGGAAGAGGAAATGGTTAAAATTAAAAGTAATCTAAAAATAGTCATGGAACAAAATAATAAAATGGCTAGGCATAATGCCATTATTATCAATGCTATGTCTGAAAAGCTAGAAAAAACACAACAGGGTTCGTTGGTCGTAGACTTGGAAGAGAACAAGGAAAGAAAGAATGAGGACCAAGGCATCTCTAAAAGGACCCAGACCAATCTTAAAAGGAAAGCGCCTCCCACAACACAGATGGTTCAGATCTTAAAGAGGGGATTCCAGGACATGAATGAGCTGGAAGCCGAGAATGTTGATCTTTTAAAAACTCAAATATAGCTGTTGTTGGCTTTCTGTCTGGATTTTTAGTTTTGTGGCCTTCATTGGCCTTTTTGTTGGCTCTAGGTGTTTACTGTTGTTATTTTTTTAGCCTTTCAGACTGCGATGTCTCTTTTGACTCTATCTTTATTCTGTAAACTTTGTGGTTTCGGGTCCCTGTAAAACCCATTTTTTCCTCTTTCAAAAACAATGGAAAAGCTAAGTGCATTGATGCAATCAACATTTGCAGTAACTTTAGAAATATCTTGTTGCTTTCTTAAACAATTTCTATCATATATGATGCTTGTAACAATATATGTTTACATGTTTTAGGTTTCAGGGACATTAAGGGCAACAAACCCACTTTCAAATCCATTCGAAGCCTTATGCCCGATATGCAACTATAGGTGCAACAGTTATGGAATGCTGCAAGAGAACAATTCTCATTGCAACCAATGTGACATGCTATTCAGTTACATATACTTATTCCATCCTCAAGCTATCATCATAACAAATAAAAAGAAAAAAATCCATTGTACAGTTGAAAATCGTGTGATACAATGACTCTTGCTTGCCTTCCAAAACATGAAATATGAAGACTATGTCAACAAAAATTTTGCAGTTGTGTTTGCACTACGAGACTTTGTTAAGAACGACCACTTCAAGCTCAACCAAAACAATGTCGTCACAAAAGCTATTTTCCTCACTGAATGAACATTATATACTACAACAAGGTACAAAAAATTACTGATACAAATACTTGTTTATGTTGTCAATTTTCACAAAATGTTTAAAATTACCTGTAATAATAGTTGGGATGCTCATTCTATCAATTCTATTGTAGATGAGGAACAAAGACAAGCACCTACAAACCAAACTCATATTGGCACCAAGTGGCACATTCCTTTTATCTTATGCTTAAGTTCCTGGATGTTTAGCTTGTATGACAATATTTCATGTTATATGGATTAAAACTTTTAGCATCTCTCACATTGTTGTCAACATGTTTTCTCTTATATGTTACACACTGCTTAGTTTTTTTCTTTGTTGCTTCACAAACCCTAAAATCCACTACTATACTTCTAAATATAGATGTAATATGGCTTAATGTACTATTGTAATTTTTGTATTTCAATTTCAGAAACCTCATTTCTGAATCAACTTCAATATTTGTTAAAGTTAATTAAAAAACTAACATGCCATTGTGTATTCTACAAAATACTTAATCAATACATGCAAATTCTAGGGACTTTCATGTTGGGGTTATGGGTACTAGAACTGTGAACTGTGAACACATGTTAAACCCATTAAATGCAAATTGTGTGAGATGTGTTGGACAGCTATTGGGTATTTAAGCAATGAATGCATACTTAGTTCATCAAATCTTAGACAAGTGATGGATTTTCTTTATGCTTATTATCATATGTTTGTTGTTTTTTGAAAAGATTCTATGTTTCTAAACTCTTGCTTTTCGTTTTACATGTTCCTTCTTTTCTAAGACTCCACTATGCACAACTTGCTCGACTCGCTATTTATGATACTTGAAAAATTGCATATGCTTCAAACAATGTTGTCTCGAATCTAGGAACCGTAAATACATATAGAACCACTTAATGCATAATCAATTCATGGATTCATGAAATATGGAGCCAATACTCACTTTTATTTGTTCTTATTCTTCTATGCTTTTTGCTTCTTAAAAAGCTTATGTGTTTAGCTTTGGGTTTCCTTCTTCAATCTATGTTGTTCTGTGGCGTTGCACTATTGGAAAATGTCTTCTTTCTATGTTTACCACGTTTCATTGCTGCTACAAGCATTCACAGAGAATGCTTGCAAAAATTTATCGTCTTCAACTATTATTCCCTCCCTCTTAAAGTTGTCTCCGTGATTCAGGTTTATGCATAATGTATAATACCAATGGCTTGCTATTCAGTCACCGACTATGCTCATTTGTTCAATTTTGTCATATGCCCTTACAATTCGGTTGCTTATGACCAGAGTAGCAAAAATATAAATACAGAAGTTCATGCATTCAATACTATATCAATAATACTAGGATTGTTATGTTTTATAAGCCTCAAGTTGCACAAATCCTCTATTAGTTTCATACTCAAAATCTACTCCAGCAAAATCCTATTATGCAATTTCACTAATGTCCTACACAAAAACATTAATTATGAATTACATATCACACAATTGCAATTGTGCACGTCTTACATATCCACTCCAAACACTTGCTATATGGACAAATAAAATAGTCCACATGAATTAGTTTACAAATACAAAAAAAAAAAAACACATGGCTAAAAAATTCAAAAATATTACACCCAATTCAACTTATATGCAAAACAAAATTTACATTAACATTTACCCTTTTAATTTTCTTCTCTACATTTAATACAAAACTTCAAGAAACATTTCACAAGGAGGCAGGAACATGACACATTGCACCACTTGTTTAATATTGACATTGATTGCATATTTATTTGGTTAGTTGACCTATATTGTTAATGTTAGGGTGTATATTTTACGCCCAAGGCGTATCCAATATGAAGAGGACCAACCTAAAATGTGTAAACGACGGTTCACAATTTAGGATAGACCTTGGGAGACTATCAAACTGATCGTGGTGGCTAATTTCCTCGTCTGTCTTTTGCGTCGTTTTCAAGCATCCTTCATTGTATCGAAATGCAACTTGAACGGCTATGACAGCAAGTTCGTCTTTATTACATGATCAGAACCGGCGAAGTTTTAATCATTCTGTACGTGGGTGTACCATCATTCTCCATCTTCTTCTCCATCTTCTTCGGCATATTTATTGCTAGGTCGAGTCAATTTTACAGTAAAGGTTGCAAGACGCTCCGCGTCTCAGTCGCTCATGTCTTCGAAACACATTGAACGCAACGTCTGTGATTTATCCTTTCCATTCATTGTTATTGCACGGCTCGGATTCAGCAATCAGGCAAGTTCTCAATCGGCATGCATGCACTGTTATGATATTCAGTCGCACATATTAATTGTGCAGTTGACAGACTCCATTATCGCATGATCCGGAAAGTACATAGTCTTCTCTTATCTAGATGTTTTTCTCAGGTCCTGAGCCTCAAGCAAGGGAGGCAGCTGGTGCCACTGCACACTATTGCTGTTCGCTTTGCCCAGCGTTAAGTGATTGCAGGGAATCCCCATTTATCTCGCAATGAAAGCCTTAAAATGTTTTCATATGATAGAATAGAGAGATCGAGAGCAAGAGAACCCATTCTATTCCTGTCTCGCAATGGAAACCTTGACAGGATTTCATATGACAGTAAGTTGTCTGCCAAGTCACTTAGCCTGTCTTTCTCTAAGGCCATTGCTTGCAGCCCACCAGCTCAAGCTAATCGCCAGCTACTCCAGAAGTAACGTCGACTGAGAAAGCTGTTTAAAGCCTTGATTGGATGTTCACCTTGACCTTGCTTGTGACTACAGAATAGCATGGGTTTTCTTGTTCTCAATCTCTTTATTCTGTATGCCTTATTGAGTTTCTGCAAGCATGTTCTCCATTTTGGAATGAATGTTACATGCAAAATCTATTTTTAGTTCAATTTCTAATGTTTTATATGGCAGGGAAACTTGTATGAATGGTTCTATTGTTAGCATATCACATTGTTGGCGGTCAGTTACGCGGTATACAGTTATGCAACTGCTCTCACAGTTTCTCAACCGTCTCGCCGCTTCCACTATGTTCCACCTTCCTTCCTATAAAATGTAGATGTAATATCGATAATAAATGAATAAAGTCTTATGTGTTTTCATAACAACTAGTATCAGAGCAGCAACCGTTCCTGTGAGTGCTGAAAAGATGAGAATGGAGGTTGGAAAGTAGAATATGTGTTGGATTACAATGTGCATCTTATATCGAGCATCTTGCCAACATGGTGTGAAGAGGCGACCATGATCATGAGCCGTGTGGAGGAAGAGATGATGCAGTGACACAGTGGTGGTAGTTCATGTTCATCGCCCATGAATACTGGTCTCCAATAGAAGTACACACATAAATTGATTGTGAGGCCCTTTGGTTAGTCGACATTCATCGTAGGCTTTGATCCATCAGTTTGGGATTGGAGAAGCGATGCCGCCAGAGAAGAATATACATAGAAGATTTGGCTACCAGATACAGAGATAAGCCCATGTTTATGTTTTGCAGAGGAATAAAACAGTGAGGCGTGAAGGAAGAGTTAAAAGATAAGTAACATTTGACTTCTTGTTCTTGTAATGCATTATCCCTGCATTCATTTGCACCAACCTATATGGTCTCAAATGTTAAAGGGGTGCACATCTGAATTTAGATTTATTGGAGGTATGTGGTAGGTTGTGTTTAATTATATTTGCTGATGCATTTTAATTAATGAGAGGTACATTCAATCTGACAATAAACAAAGACCTGTGAAGATTGGTTGTATTTATAATTGTGTGGAGACCTGAATAGGAACTGAAATCTCAATGCAAGCATAAAGCACTTATTTTTGTCAAAATGGAGCTTTGGGTTTGAATTTTTGTACTACTTTTATTGTTCTTGTGAGTATGGATGTGACAAGCATGAGTGTAATGAAGAAGAAAGAAAGTGGCTATCAATGAACTATAAGGGGAGTTGGTGATAAAATTAAGTTGGGGTAGATATTGAAATAAGTTCATTGGATTGAAGGAAGTGTTTATCTTTTCCTTAATTTGGGGGAGATTGATGTCTTATTGAAGATACGATCTATCTTACTTTGATAGATGAGACTAGGATGAATAAGGTTGTGTATTCAAACATGATGTTTTTTATGGAAGATGTGGTTATTGTTCATGAATGTTTTGATGTCACAATGATATGTGCGTTCATATTCTTCCCATTGATAATACCATCAAGAGTTTGAACCTATTTAAAGCCATATTTGTTGAAAACTAATCACATAGTGAAAAAGGGAGGTTTTTTCTTTGAAACAAGTGATATGTATAGAAGGGAGGCCTCTAAAGACTCATTAAAGATATCAAATGGATAAAGTGTAATAGGGTCACACTAGAGGCTGGTGGCATCAGAGGATGGAGGAATTTTCATCATCTCAAGTTAGCTTCTTGCTTTAAGATGATGTTTTGTATGAGAAGTGTTTTTGGAGATAGGTACGGGGTTTGGTGTAGAGCTCATGAAAGACTACATGGAGTTTACTGTTAAGGTACTAATTGTTATATAAGACCCTTGCATTTATATCACAACAAACCAAAAAAGGACTTGAATGTGCATATGAGGCCCAAGATATGCTATTCAAATGCCAAAAGTGGACATGAGACTACAAGGCTTCCTTTTCCATAAACATGGATTACATTAGTGGACCTAACATGAGCTGAATATTTATGAGGGTGCTTTTTGTTTCTATGGTTTTGATAAATGAGGTAATAATTAGAAAAAAAACAAGGTAGTAATTGTATTCGATAATAAAAAATATTGAATATATATGATTTATAATAATAAAAATTATATATAATAATAAATATAATTTAACATGTATTATATATTAATTAAATTTAATAAATATTTATTATTATATATAAATTATATTATTATATATATTATATTCTATAATATAAATTATTAAATATATATATAACATTATTATAACTGATAATCAATTTTTTTATATAGTACAAATTAAATTAATAATTACATATTATTATCTCTCCCTCTCTATCCCCTCTCCTCTCTCTCACCCCATCTCACCTACTATATATCTCAATCTCTATTTCTCTCTCTATCTCCCTCTCACTCCTTTCTCTCTCTATCCATATCTTTCTCTTCCTCTATCTCTCTAAATCTCTCTCTATCTCTTTCCTTATTCCTCTTGATCTCTCTATATTGTTCTTTATCTATATCTCTCCCTCTCCCTCTCCCTCTCTATATGTTGAGCTATCTCTCTCCCCCATCTTCTCTCTCTCCCTTCCCCTCTGCTCTCTCTCTCTACCTACCTATCTCTATCCCTCTCTCCCCCTCTTCTCTATCTCTCCCTCCTCTACCTATTTCTCTCCCTTCCTCACAATCTCTATCCATCTCTCGCTCCCTTGCTTCCTCCCTATCCACCTATATATCTCTTTATCTCTACCTCTCTCTCCCTTTCTCTTCCCATATATCTCTATCTCTCTCTTTGTCTACTCATCTCTCCCTATTTCTCTCTCCCTCTCTCTATCTCCCCTATTTCTCTTTCCCTCTATCCATCTCTACTTCTCTTTGTTTATCAATCTCTTTGTCTCTCTCTCCCTCTCCCCCTCTCTATATATATCTTTCTCTATCTTTCTATCACTCTATCTCACCATATATATATCTTTCTCTATCTCTCCCTCTCCTTCTCCCTCGATATCTCTTTATCTCCCTGTCTGTCTTTGCCTTTATCTCTCTATCTATTTTTCTCCCTTTTTGTCTCTCATTCTATCTTCATCTTTACCTCTATCCAATCTCTCACCCTCTATCTCTAGACATATCTCCCTCTCTATCCATCCATCTCTCTCACTCTTTGTCTCTCTCTCTCCCTCTTCCTAGACCTATTATATCTCTCCATATTTCTTCTTCCACCTCTCCCTCTCTCTTTATCTTGTTATCTCTCAATCTCTCTAGACTTCTATATCTCTCCCTCTCCCTCTACCTCTTTTTATATATCACTTCCTATATCTATCTTTATCTTTCCATCTCTCTCTCTCTCTCTCTCTCTCTCCATATTACAAACATAACATGAGTCTATTGGTAATGGATCTTGATTATCTCCTTGATTTAGAGGTTTTGTTTTAGTCTTTTTTGGATCTTGTAAATGGGATTTGAAGCTATCACTTCTCCATTGAAATCTTTATTGCACAAACAACATCATTTGATAAATGACCTACCAATTGATCATGTCCTGCATAAAAAGTGTACAAAAAAAATAGACCAAAATTTTCCCTAATTGACCTTCCACATCTTTTTAGCAGCGTATCCATTGCACACCAAGGTGCGATTGCTAGTTTACTTTGAAATGACATCACGTTTTATAATTTGAGAAATTGAAATATATATTTGTAAACAAAAAGTTGCACTTGTGGGACGCAAAGGGCAAAAGATGCGAGTCAAAGGCTCCAGACCCCTACAACAATCGGCGCCTTTTGAAATATTCTAACGCCTTTGATTTATTTCTCATTCCCTCTCGAAGGACAAAACTAGTTGCGCTTGCTATATCTGCTCATACATGCCGCCTTTCTTCCTCGTAATTTTGGAAGCACCATGGGTAATGCAGGACAATTCGAGGATTATGACTATGACCCTCCGGTACCCACTTTCATCCGTCCTCCTACTCATCCATTACCCTCAATTAAACATATTACTATTTAGTAATTTCAATATGTAATGCTGCAGGATCCTGAAACTAGAAATGTATTTAATGGATTCAAATATTACATTAGCAGATACAGTAAGTGGTACGATCGAGAATGTATTTTAAAACTACAACACTCTGATAAACAACAAATTATACAGACAAATGTAACGGTGATTTTGTTTTTGTAAGATGCACAAATACCTCCCTCATTTCTATGTCGCTTAGAGGAGCCACCCCTTCCCTATCAATGCCAACAAAGGACGACGACTGAAGATAATGATAACGCTCAATACACAGCCGCTCTTCAACCTCCCCTCAGGTTTGTTTATTTTCTTTTTAATGGGATATGTTTACCCTTTGCAGTTTTTAAACAAAATCTTCAGGAAGGTATTTTGGTGCAAAATTTGAAGAACTCATTTTTGAGATATGGGCTTGGCGTCCTAAAGCTTGAAAACGGATTTTCCATTCTTTAAAATTACAGGTAAGTGAAAGTGGTCTCCGTCTTTCTTCTACCAGGAATGATATTCGATCACGCACACTTTCGCCTGCGGCTGGCGCTTCTGGTAAAAGTCCTGTTCACACCAACATAGATAGAGGGAGAGATAGAAAGGAAGGTAGAGAAATGGAGCAACACAAGGAGAGAGATATATACAGAGGCAGAGATAGGATTAGAGATAAATACAATGGCAGAGGCAAGGAAAGGGATAGAGAGAGAAGAAAATATAGAGAGAGAGATGAGCATGGAGATAGATATGGCAGAAGGGCAGGGCGAAGGGCAAGTAGCAGTGGTAGAAGAAGGGAAAGGGATGCTGTCAGTCGCAGTCGAAGTCGAAGTCGAAATCGCAGTCGACTGAGGGAATGGCATAGTAAAACTCCTGCACTTAAACATGAACAAGCTCAATGGCCAAAGAGGTTATTATCCATAATTAACATCATATCCTCCTCATCCACCGAGATACTCAACTTGCAGACGATATGAAGAGAGAAGAAGAAATGAGGCAGTCAGTCCGCCGCCTCGACGTCAGCGGGAGAGCGGAAGAGAAGAGGCTGAGGCCCCTGCAGAGGATACAAATGATTCCATGTCAGCTGATGTAAGTCTTTCTTTTTGCTGTTCTAACATTTGTGGGATAAAAGGGTTTATCCAGATAGTGCATTATATTCAATGTATCTACTAAACAATCAGATGGTTAACTACAACACGCCAGTTATTTGTTTCTGCTCAATGTCCTTAAAACTTCATGTTTTTCAGTCTGTGAGACCTCTTTCAGTTTAATTTAAGGATTGAGGGGGCATTTAATTTGTTGCAGTTTATTAGTATTATGACAACTTTAAGTTTAATTATAAAGATTCAAAGGTATTTATTTTATTAAATTTGTTTGGGAATTATATCTGATTTTATGTTGAGAGATTCATTTTTGTCTAAATTTGATCTTAAGTTATCTATTTCACTAAATGTATCTAGAACATGAACCCAACTTCATTCCTTCACTCTTTAGTCTCATCTCTTCTATTCTACCAGACAAATCTTGAACCTGCTCTGTCTTTATGATGTTGGGCCTTCACACTCCAGCCTCATTCTTTATGGTATTAGGTATTCGTTGTGTTAAATTCACATGGGACTTGGAGCAGGCTTTAGACTAAAGAATATCTATTTTTCCAAATTCATTTAGAACATGAATCCAATCTCATCTCTTATGGTATCAAACCTTGAAATTCTGACCTTATACCTTCCATTCCAACAGATTCATCAAAAACTGAAACCCATCCTCATTCCCTATAATATTGGACTGTCACACTCCGAACTCATCCGTTTTTATATCAAACCTTTATACCCTTAAAATTTAATCCTAATAAACCTTATAAGCCAAACATTCTTACCAATAAACCAAAAACTTCTACATTTTCAAAATTTTATCTTGATAAACCTTATACCACCAATAAACCAATGCCTCTTAAAGTGGCCTTCAGTTTTAAAAATACTGTTCCAATTGATTAGGCATGGCGAAAATGCACTTTAAGAGCTAAAAATTTGAGAATTCTGTTCCACATTATCTGACTTGGCAAAAAAGCATTGAGGAGTTTTGGAACCTTAAATCTTTTCCTTAGATAAATGATGTTTCTCAGCCTATACTGTTTCCGAAGGAAGTTGAAATGAGAGAATTTTGATATGTGTGCCATAAAAATTGTGCGTTTAGCTCAAAAACATTCAATTTTGACAGCCAACATATTTAAAAATCATTCACAGTACATTGTGGCATGCGATAAAAATGTTAAGATTAGCTTAAAAACTTTCAATCTGGATATGGCCATCACTTTTTGTTGGACTAAATTCTACTTTAAAGCTATATTGTATTCTAGCTGTAACTTGTAGCTTAGAATTGCATTGGTGGGTGGTGCAGGATATCTTGGAAATTTACAATCCAGGGAACAACCAAGATTTCAATGGGATGTACACTCACCCACATGACCCTCTTCCCTACCATATTCGTGAGTTATCCCAGTTAGATGGCCCAAAAATTCTGGCTTCTCCCAGCCGTGAAGCCATTGATGCAGCGTCTGCGAGACAAGTAGAGCTTCTCGCTAATTACAACAATTGCTTACAAATTGAACAGGAAATTAGGAACAATTTAAAGCAGTCAACAGATTTTCTTATATCTACCATGAAGAACACTAAAAAGCTTAAAGAACGTCGATTTTCTTGTACCCAACAACACCAGAGATTGCAAAATGAACATTCAACGCTGCTGAAAAGAATGATCCCCGTTAATGAAAGCTGGATGGACATCACATCAAAAGAACTGGGTTTGATTACAGCAGTGTCAGATAACTTAAAATTGATGGAGACTGCAGATGGGTTCAATGAAATTGACAAATTAAATGCTGAATCTAATGAACTGCAACGTCAACTAGAACAGATCAGGGAAAATGGTCTCGAAATGAACAAGCAGCTCCAAGCATTCAGAGACGAGGAGAAAAATATTGCAAATAAGTTAATTGAATTCATCACCTTGTCAAATTCTATAGACAGTAGTTTGAAATCTGAAGAAGCAATGTTAAATATAAGAATGGAGCAACGCAAGAGTGTAATAGGAGAGCTTCATGCTGCACGACAGAAGAGTGAGGCGGCCAAAAAAGAGTTCGAATGTGCACGTCAAGAGTTGTACAGATCATGTCCAGATTTGGCAAGCAATTTCGATTAAAACATTGAATTCGTTGTAGAACTGACGTTGAATCTTGATAAACAAGAGCCTACTTTGTTTGTTTATGTGACCTTACTGGTTATGTAATTTTTATTTTGGACCCTTTTGCTCTCTCTTGGGTGAAGAGTTATCTTACGAGTTGTAACTTTCACAAATTGTCATCCCCAATTTTGAAACTTCTCACTATTACAGAGGAATATTTTGGCTAGGACCAACTGTATCAGGGATCGTCCCATATCTAGACCGTTCTTTAATATTTTTGTTTATAGTTTTATAAAATTTTCATTTTATAGGCGAGCCTATAATTCTTACAAATGTAACATTTATGCGGTATAGGTCTAATAAACATTTAAATTATATAAATAAACAATTACATGTAGTTAAGTATTCTATTTCCATGTTTATATATCTATATATATGATGATGATGATTTCAAATTATTATTAAATTTTATTGTAGTTTATTTTGTAATTTCTTTGTTTTAGTTTTAGGTTCACATTATCAAATAGGATACCACATCAGCATATTTTTTGTTGAGGTGTTAAAAAAGACTTAGATCAATCATTGTGGCATCATGATTGCAAACCTAGAAATAATGAAGTACTATTCTCAATTAATGTAGTTGTTTAATTAAAAAAATGGTTCATAGTCTAATGAGACAACTATTTTTTCAGGTAAGAGAAAAATGATGGGTGTCAATTGAGAGGAAAAAATGATTCTAAGAAAGAGATATTAGATTTGGAGAAAATAGATATTCATTAAGGTTTGGATAACTGATCTTGAACAAATCTCCACTTTTAGAAAAAATGGATATTCACTACAAACAAAAATAGATCAATTTAAAATAGATATTTGTCATGCACAAATATATATATATATATATATATATATGGCAAATTGCTATCAGAGAGGATAGCACTCTTTCCATTACTTTAAAGCACCAAATTAAATGATTCAAAAATTAAAACCTTGCCTCAACCCCACATTACATAACATATTCCATATCCATATTTTCTACTTCCTTAGAAGACCTTAATTTCATCGGATGCTTATGTTTCGCTGACGGAGTTTTCTTCCTTTTCACCTTTGTCCATGCTTGCTCTATTCAAGGGGCACATTGCTATTTTCCACAGATTGGCCAACGTCACCACCTGAGCCCAATGAAGTAACAACTACTATCATGGAACCTTCACTCCCTTTGAAGAGAACTATAGAGGTTACAAGCTTTGTTGGCGAGACCGAATTCCTATCCCCGGAAGGGGGAGGGGAGGAGGAGATGCTTTTCTTCGAAGAAACTGAATGATATACAGGGGCCTTAGGTGGATTGGCGGGAATGATATAGTGTTGAGAGTCAGCCCCAACCCACGAAGAAGGTTTGAGTTTTCCCACATCTCAAAGCTTTTGACATTGGGATGAGAAGTGTTCTATTGAGAAGCATTTCCTACATCTGAAAGCAATTCTTTCATAATCAATCAATTGCCTCCTACATCTCTTTCCCACCTTCAACAAAACCTTGGCAGGAAGACCATTGGCAAAGTCCATTTCGACGCAAATTCGAGCACAAGTAGAGTTTTGATAATTGATGGTTTCCTCTAAAGCGCAGTGATACCTCCCACGACTATTTCCAATAGCTCGCAAGCAGTCTAGTTCCCAAAACTGAATGGAAAGGTACGAAAGTCTTAGCCATAAAAAAGTTGTGAAGAAAATTTATATACACGGATCGAAATCTGGAAACCATGGTTTCATACACAAAAAATATCCTTGATAGAATCAAGGGCCATTTTCCAACACCAACACCTTATCTTCCTCTAAATCAAATTCTAAGATGAAAAATCCCTTTGCACAGGGATAAATACTGATTTCTCCTTCCATGAATTCCTTTCATTTACCTGAGACCCACGAATGCAACTCACATAGTTTTGTCCAAGTCTTTGTAAACCAGCATATCAATGCATGATCAAACAAAAAACCCTCCCTGTCCATTGCCAAACTATCCAGACAGACTTCCAGAGTTTTTGGTGAGAGCCTAACAAGAAGATGCAGACAGACATTGGCAGAGGTGCCCTTTGCAGCAGAAACAATATTTTGTGGGTCTGAATGGAGACCCCTGTCACTAGGCACGCTACTCAATCCACGCTCTAACCCTTCACATGGGCCAGGGTTTCTCGCATGCCCAAACTGCTTGAGAAAAATCCATTCCAAGAGCCCTTGCACCTGAGAAAGACACTTGGTTGTCGCCACTTTTTCCTTTGAAGAGGACATCCGAGTCTGCCCGATTTATGAGACCCGTCGTTGCCCGCTGGATTAGAGATTTGATCTCACCTGAGTGATTCAAAGCACCTGTTGAAGTATGGAATGCAGAAACCCTTGGAACCGTGCGTGCCTTCATCGTTCTGGAATAAGAAAATCTTTATCATAAAATATATATACATTAATTATACTCAAAAGTGGATTTTTTTTTTTTTAAGTAGATCTGATTTTTATTTTTATTTTGCATAAAAATGGATACATATTTTATCAAATATTTTTAAAAGTATTTCTTGCAAATAAATATCCATTTCAATTGGATAATTTGCATTTTAATTCAAAAAAAATCCCTAAATGTTAAATTGGTTTTACACTTAAAATCCATATCAAATTCTTGGACCTACAAATATACTATCATGATATAATCCATTACTAAAACTAAGTTTAACAATATGATTGATGACTTTATTTTAATATTTTTGGTCAAAATTAAAATCTAATGAAAATGAGAATGTCTAATTTTAAAATACATATTTTTTTATTTTTTTTTTAAAACTTAATTTTAATCAAAAAGTATCATAAACTTGAAATGACATATTTCAAAAGTTAATAACTTCTACTTTTCAAAATTAGCTGAAGAATAATTATACAAGTGCAAGTTAGATATCATGCTTTAGAGACTAAAATATATATTTTAAGATTGTGTTAGGTAGGATAAAGTGGGTTGTGCATGAAGGGTTTTAGATTCACCTTAATGATACTAAATAATAAATATAAAATATAAAATTGATAAAAAAATATTAAAATATTCATCCTAAGCATCAATATTAATTACATTTGTCCACAAAACAATTAAAAAATACTTTCATTTACTAGCTTTTAAGTGGGTACTACACATGCATGTTTCTACCTTTGTGATTTAGTTTTTAAAATTCACTTTGGTGCATCCTTTATCTAACCAAAATTTATTTTTTATGTATTATAATAAATTACACATCTCAAAACTAGAAATACA
Source organism: Sequoia sempervirens (assembly GCA_007258455.2). Lineage (NCBI taxonomy): Eukaryota > Viridiplantae > Streptophyta > Pinopsida > Cupressales > Cupressaceae > Sequoia > Sequoia sempervirens. The sequence continues at coordinate 217,078,052 of VDFB02256132.1, read as the reverse complement.
ATCCCATATTTCATATATTTATACCATGTTAATATTCTATCCAAAAGTGCTTTAAATTTGTATACATAAATTTTTATAAACTAGAAAACACAAACATTTGAAAGTAATAAATGGAAATCAAACTAAACCTATTATATGAAATACATAGCAAAGATCTAGAAAATATGATATTGTTGCTCCACCTGCAGAATGTGGATGCAATATCATTAGCATTTAACACTATGTACATGATTTGATGATGGGGTGATTTTGATAGAATGTGATTACGTAGATGTGATTGAAATTATCAAAATGATGTAGAAAAAAATATATTTGTAGACCTAGGAGATGTGGATGAGGATGATGACTTGAGTTAACTATAAAATGAGTAAAGTCAACAGAACTATAAATCATAAAATTATCATTTCAAGACAAAGAGGATAATATTGAATTGTTTAATTTGATAATTGGGTACTTGTGCACACAAAATTTCCATTTACAAACCAAGTTAATTGAAGAATGAAGATTGAGATTCTAAAATGAGACTAAGTTAATTGATGGATGGAGAAAGGGTTTCTAAATGGAGACTAAGATTATTAATAAGTGGAAATGGAGTTGATTGATGGAGAATGTTTGATAGGGAAAAGGAAGATCCTCTTCCTAATTGTTTTGGATTGGATTAAAATTTAAAGATGACATCAAGAACTATTTGGCTAAAAAACTATTCTAGAGATCCAAAATGGTGGATGAGAGCTCTAATCCAATGTTTATGAGTGTTTTGGGGGGATTGATGATGTGATTTGAATGATGATTAATTGAATAATTCCTAAGTGCGATGATCTAATTTTGAAAACTATGCAAATGCAGTAGTATGTTATTATTCTTGATAAACTAATTGAAGAAAGATATAGTTTAGATCAACAATGTATAGGGAAGACATAGAGGAACTTGGAATTAAAATTTGAAGTAGATCTAGGTAGTCAAGGGTGTAGTACACCCTAGACTGTCCTATTTTTTAGGAACTAAAACTATAGTCCTGAGGAACCAAGTCTGTAGCTTCTATCTTCTGACAAGTACTATCATAACTTCATTTGTTGATGAGAAAATGTAGATTCCATGACTTGATAACTTGTAGGGTTAGAGTGCATGAATGAACAAGTAGCCTTCAATATTCCTTCAACTCACTTCCAATCTATAATATATACACATAAGAGGAGAGGAAGGGTTGTGTCATATAGGGGCTTGCCTTAGTCAAACCTCATGTTGGTATTTCTATAGGTCCACAATAGAAAATGATGATAAAAACGAGTGTTTCCTTGGATGAATAGAAGCTAATTGACAAATAAGTAATGAATTGATAACTTGATGCAACTCACCACTCAGATCTAATATCCTTGATGGAATGAAGTCACACTCATCACAAGTTCAAGGATCAATTGTTACTTTATTTTATTTGATAACCTACAAGTGTTAGTACACATAAATAAAATGCAAAAAATATATATGACAAACTTACATAACACATGACATGATGTTTGGATGATGAAATGCTACAATAATCTTTTATAATTTTACTCTTGATTAATCTTGAATGCTTTTTAGGAATATTAATTATTTCTCAAAAATTATTTGATCTTTCTTAGGATTAAAATGGTGAAAATACATTTTATTTATATGTAATTCTTCTAATTTCTCAAAAATAAAATATCGATAGTTGATATTTGAAATTTCAAATTAAAATTAAAAATTAAAAATTTGACATATTTAAATTTGGGGCCAAATTAGGTAGTCTAGGGTGCAATGTTCTCTAGACAAGATTCATGCTTTTTAGGAATCAAAAGTGTTATGGGAAAATGTTGGAGAACACAAGAGCAACTGCACACCAAAATAAACCTTCATGAAAAGAGAGAAGCAAAAGGAGAATCTATTTCACCAGGAGTGAAAAGGAATGCATTGAGACATGAAAAACATAATGTACAAGGTGCCTTAAAAAGGCATGAAAAAAAGGTGATGGGTGAGAAACTTCCCAGTATGGGAAAAAACTACCCAGAATTAAAAAAAATGCACTATTAACCCTAAGTAAACTTAAGAAAGTGAAAATATTCACGCTAACACCCCCCCTTAAGTGTAACTTAGGGAAACTAAAATGTAAAATGAAATGAAAAAATGGGTCCCAGCAACGAGGCCATGTTAGGTACCCATGCACAACTACAATGCAAAGCATAAATCTCTCACAACCAGAGAAAAGGAGAAAAACCCTGTGGGAAAAAACCCCTATCCAAAAGAGAGAAAAATAGAAAAGAGAGAAAGAAGAAAGGAGGAATCATCAAGACCCCCCAAGGACAACTTCCTTCACCCCAAGCATCGATCTCAGCAAAAGATAGCGAGGAGATGCCAAAGGTTTAGTGAGGATGTCTACAACCTGCTACTTCGTAGGCAAGTACTCCAAACTTAGAACACCCTCCTTAATTAGATGCCAAATGAAGCGCATGTGGATCTCAATATGATTTGTGTGTTGATGCTCCACTGGGTTGTGAGAAATATGTATGGAACTCTAATTATCACACTAAAGAGTAGTGGGATGATCAATAGGAAAGCCAAACTCAGCCATCAACTATTGAAGCCACATAACCTCCTAACTAGCCAAAAAAATGCCTCGATGCTCAGTCTCAGTTGATGATAATGCAATAGCAATTTTCTTCTTGTAAGACCAAGCAATCAGACCAAAACCAAGATAAAAGACAAATCTAGAAGTAGACTTCTGATCATCAACATCACCAACCCAATTTGAGCTCGTGAAGCCCACAATCTAAGTAGCACTTGATGTGTAATGAATTCCAAAATGTGTAGTGCCTTTAATGTACTGCAAGATGCATTTGGATGCCTTCCAGTGACTCTCATGAGGATCTTGATAGAAACTGGAGACCAGACCGAATACAAAGGAAATATCAAGATGATTGAGTGTCAAATACAAGAGGTTGCCAACCAACTACTGATACAAGGTAGTATCCACTAACAGAGTACTGCAACTAGAAGAAAACACAACACCTGACTAAAAAGGAGTGGGGTTTGGCTTGCAATTAGCCATTTGAAATCTCTGAAGTAGATCAAGAGCATACTTCTACTAGAAAATAGAGATACTTGCAAAAGACTGATGAATTTGAAGACCAAGGAAGAAATGCAAAAGACCAAGGTTTGTCATATCAAACTGCTTTGTCAAATCTCTCTAAGTATCCTCAATCATGGAATGAGAACTCGTAGTGAGAATCAATTCATCCAAATAGAGAAAAAGAATGAGAAGATCCCCCCCATGCCTCTGAATATAAGTTACTGTAGGGTCAGAGTGACATCTAGTGAATCCAGAAGCAAGAAAAAAAATATCCATCTTCTCATACCAAGCTCGAGGGGCTTGTTTGAGACCATACAATGAACGTCAAAGCTTGCAAACAAGTGAAGGGTCCTACACAAAACCTAGTGGTTGCTCCATATAGATCTCCTCCTAAAGATCACCGTGCAGGAAAGCACTCTTCACATCCATCTGATGCACTAACCAACCCTGAGATGCAACAATAGAAAGTACAAGATGAATGGAATCCATCTTGGCAATAGGAGCAGATGTCTCAGAATAGTCAATGCCCTCAAACTGAGAAAACCCCTTTGCCACAAGATGAGCCTTGTACTTGTCAATAGAACCATCAGCTGCAAACTTGCTACGTGATACACCCACTTACATCGAACCAACTTTCTTCCCTTAGGAAGAGGAACAAGATCCCAAGTATGATTCTTCATCAAAGAAGAATATTGCTTAGCCATAACACTATCCCACTCTAGAACACCTGAAGCATCTGCAAAATTCTAAGGATCAGTAGAAACTACATGACTCAAAATATTGATACCTAAAGTTTGAGAACAAGTGTGGAAAGAAGTGTTGGGATCACTTGCATGTGAACCAGCTTCCTTAAGAACAATGCAAACCAAAAGAGGTTGTGTGAGTGAAGGCTCAAGAGAAGATAGAGTTATCTCAAAAAAAAGATCAATACCATCATCATCAAGAGCATCAACAACATCATCATCATCAACAACAAAAGGAAACAAAACATCCTTTGAAGAAGAACTGGGAAGAAGGGAGGTAGAGGCCTGTGATGGACAATCCTTTGAAATCAAAGACTCATCAAAATGAACATTGCAATGAAAATGTACCTCTTTAGTGATGGGATCAAACAATTGATATCCCTTCACATCCTCATAGTAGCCAACGAAGATGAACCACTGTCTCTTCTTCTCCATTGCTTTGCACCTTCCTACTGGAATGAATGTCCATGCATCACTACCAAATACTTTGAAGTAGGAGACCTTAGGCTTGACATGATACCAAGTCTCCTCAAGATTCATATTCCACACTGCCTTGTGAGGCATACGGTTCTGGGTGTAGTTGGCACAATTAATGGCCTCTACCCAAAAAGCTAGATCCATGGACCTAGACTAGATCATGCAATTGGCCACCTCCCATAAGGTTTTGTTCTTCTACTCAACCACACCATTCTACTGTAGAGTTTATGGCACTATGTGCTAATGAAGAATACCTTGAGCACTGTAGAAATCCTGAAATGCCTGGTTGACATACTCCCTCCCATTATCTATGCAAATATTCTGAAGGGAACGCCCTAACTACTTCTCCACAAATGCAAGGAATGTCATGAAGAAGCAAAGAACTTCATCCTTGTACTTCAAAAATTACACCCAAGTGTGGCGAGAGAATTCATCAATGAAGATAAGCACATACTTGGCCCCCAAAAATCAAGGAGTGGGAAATGACATAAGATCACTACGCACCAAATCAAGGAGTGTCAAAGCACATGTAGCCATACCTTTTGGAAATGGATCTCGATGATGTTTCCCAAGTACACAACCTGGGAAAACCCCATCAGAACAAGAGATCTGAGGTAGGCCAATCACCAAATTCTGTGTGCTCATCTACTGGAGATATCTGTAATTCAGGTGCCCAAACTGCTCATGCCACAACTTGCTCACAAAATCTACATGAGCAATAAAGGATGATCCTAATGAAGGCTCAAATCCATCTAACTTATACAAGAAGGCTCTATGATCAATTACTCCAGTAGGAACAACCTTCTCAGGATTCTCCAACTCTCAAATAGTCACATCACTAGGAGAGAACTCAACAAGTCTTCTATCACCATGCTGATAAATCTGATAAATGGAGAGAAAATTCTATGAAATATCAGGAACAAGAAGAACATCATCAATGCAACCATCCTGCATCTACACTAAGAAGTCCCTAAAACAATAATCTGAGAAGAGTCTCCAACTGCAATGTGAGTAGTATGACTATCAGAGAGAGAATCAAGAAGATCCACATCATGAGTCATGTGATGAGAGGCACCAGAATCAAGAATCCAACTCTCATGGGTAGAGGACAAACCTCTTACTACAAGGACTTAGACTTTTCCCAAGGAAGAAGACTTCGGCATGGTAATGTTGTGCTTCTTCATAGCTTCATCTAATGTTGTGAGCCTTGCAAAATAATGTGCATCATTATGCCCTAACTTTCCACAAATGGAACAATTTTCCTTCTTCTTAGAATTGGAAGATGATTCTCCTGAGTTAGGAGGAGGAGTTGCAATCTTCTGATCATTCTTCTCCTTAGGCTTAGAAGGATTCTCACCACCTTGAGGAGAATCTATCTTAGGCTTCTTCTTATTCTTACCCTTTCCCTTTGAAGATTGAGCCATCAAGGCATGACTCTTAGGAAGAGCATCCATCTGGATCAACTTGGCTCACTCCCTAGCTAGTCAATCACAAAACACCTCAAAGGAAGGCATCTTATGGTCTTCTCCAATGGAATCCATAGTAGAATAGAAGGTAGAGGAAAACGCTTGAAAAGGACCTCTCAATTTTGACAAGATCAAGAATATGCACTCATCATCATTTTTGGCATGATCACACCCTTTTAGTTGTGACAAGATCAATTTTAACTATGCAAGGTAATCCTGAATAGTGGGAAAGGCATTTGGAGAGAGAGAGAGGTGAGATCGGCTTCAAGTTGCAAGATTTTGATCTTTCCCATACAACTTAACAAGCTTATCCCATACTTCTCTAGGTGTCTTACACTCAGCAATGTGAAACAATAGATTATCAAACACATGGAGACCTATGATCCCTCTAGCCTCATCCATTTTGTTTCTATGAACAAACTTCTCAAAATCCTTAATATCTAGTGAACTTGGGTTGTTTGACATCCAACATTTTCCAAAGCCATCGAGATTGCAACAATTATAAATTTTTGAGTTTCCATGTGTGGTAGTTGTGTGGGGTAAGAGTTTCAATTCTTGGTTTTGACATGATGTGCAAGTGACACAAAGGAACCAATATGCTACTTATTACCCCCCCCCAAAAAACAAAAAAAAAACAAATGAATAGAACTAATTATTTGTAATTCCCAAAAATAATTTTTTTGCTAAAAAAGACAATTTTGACCAAGAAACTGACCAAGTATTCAGGCTACAATAGATGGAAAAATTTAAACTTGCAATTTTTGGGGAATTTTTTTTTAAAAGAAATAGATGGGTACCTCTTTTGCAGAACAAAATCACCACAGGCCACCTCTCCATGTAGAATGAATGAGCAAGCAACCGAGCATCCACACATATGACTCTTCACGTGAGCCTTAACTCACGCCAACATAATAAAGAAAAGGGTATTTGGATGACTAAGAGAATGCACATGTAGCCAATGTGGGATATATATCCCCAACCAAGTGAAAAAAATGCAATTTTCACCCTCAGAAAAAGAATGGAGAAAACTCTAAAAACCCTATGTCTTCAAATATCACAACACCCAAACACACCAAGCCTAAATGGGACTTCCAACTTCAAGAATGATACAACCGAATAAGATTCTCCATGCACAGTCTCTTTCTTCACAATTCAGGTTGAGACTGAAAAAATGTCTTTGAATTGCAAATAGATTGTTGCCTCCTTCAACAAAAAGAACCACACCAAGCAGAAACTAAGTAATATTTCCTCAGCACACCATAGTCAGAAAGAAACGCCTCCCAATGAATGCAAATTGATGCCAAAACAAGTTTCAATTGCCTACAAAAAAAATCCTTCTGCAGATTTTGTGGCCTCTTGACAGAAAAAAAATGCCTCTTCAAACCTTCAAATCACTCTCCCTTCAAATGCAACAAGCCAAATTTGAGGAGAGGTTTGAAGAAAAATAATAGTGTCTCTCCAACAAAAAGAAATTTGAATGCCTTCAAGCAAGGATTCATTTCAAAAGGAATATTGCCCCCTCCAAATAGATTTACAATGCCCCTGTAGATGAGACAAAGCCTTGCAACCTCTAGATGGACAAAAATGCCTCAGAGAAAAAGGCCACCAATTTCCTTCAAATCATGCCTGGAAAAAACTCTCTAGAAGGTGGTTGCAGCTTAGAACTACTCTGATGCCATGTTGGAGCACCCAAGAGCAACTGCAGACCAAAAAAAACCTTCACGAAAAGAGAGAAGCAATAGGAGAAGCTATTTTACCAGGAGTGAAAAGGAATGCATTGAGACATATGAAAAACATAATGTACAAGGTTCCTTAAAAAGGCATGAAAAAAAGGTGACAGGTGAGAAACTTCCCAGTACGGGAAAAAACTAGCCTAAATAACAAATGCACTATTAACCCTAAGTAAACTTAAGAAAGTGAAAATATTCACGCTAACAAAAAATATTAACTGCAAAGTTTGATTTCCCATGTTTTATTTTCCAATAATGTATAATAGGTCCAAGCATATAGGGGGAGCAAAACCTAGTGTGAAATTTTCAAGGGTTACAATTTTTTATGCTACATTTAGTCCCCACTTTAGTGAGAGTATGAACTTATTCTTAGACTCACATTAAAGTATGGATATGTCAAGAGGGATTCAATTATCCAAATATTGATTAGATAGGATCACATTAAATCTAGGGGAAGTGCTAGCCCCTAGGATTTAAGATCTTATCACAAGACAATAGAAGGAAAAAGGAACACACATGTATGAAATGTATTGTAGCATAAAAATACATGATGAAAACACAACACAAAATGTAAAACAAAAAAACCACAAAACAAGATGTAAACACAATGTACACATGCAAAGGAGGGTATGATAATCATGGACCAATAAGCTCTGCGTAATTCTTACTAAGATACATAACCAAGGCATTTATGATTCATAGGCTAACAAAGTCTACTATTTTCTAGGTGAATCATGAACCAAAGCATCATAGACTAATGAAGTCTGATATTCACTATGTTTTTTGAAAGTAGAAAAATGGGAAACACACAAGGGATAGTGAGGACCAGTTTTATTAGGTTTGATCCCATGTCAACCATACCAAGATTTATAGTCCCAATAGATCTGATAAGGTGCTACAAAAATGATAAAAATTTCATGCCAATGTAACACTAAGTCCAGCATGTGTGAATAAAGTGAAGCACATAATGGAATATGTGCCCCACCTTAAAGTTGTTCCTAAACCCCAATTGTGAGAAATATCTTTATGGTAGAAGTAGGATGATAAATGCAATATGGAAAACAAAGACCTCATGAGAGCTTATGGAAAAACCCTATGCTAATGATATGTTCCTAGTAGATCTAACTCATGACAAGGGGTTGCCCCAAATACAAATCCAAATAAAAAGACAACAAATGACACATAAGGGGTCCATGGATCTATGGTCAATATAGACCTTTTCTAATATATAATATGATTATGCTCAGACTTGAAATCACTCCCCCACATACTCATGGAACTATGAACATGATGGATTAAATACAGATTGAGATGACAAAAAAAACCTTTTGTGTTAGCATGGAAGAGACATAAATGTCCCAACACCTTGCATCATCCCCAAAATAAATACATAAGACAATAAAAAATGTGTATGAAAAAAAGATGGAGAGATACAAATAGATTGATTTTACAACACATTCATTTTCTTTGTATCTTTGTGCCAACAAAAACAAATAAACACACAAAAGGTACCTAACATGTGAGCCAATCTAAATAAAATCATCTACATCCCAATCTTACTCACCATAAATGGAAGGAAGTCAATATGCCAAAGGGACTAGAACAAGTTTCGTATAAGGAGTATAACTAGGTTCAAGAGAGGGTAGATCACTCTCCTCAAAAGGATCATCACATTTTCCCCCATCTAAATCTATAAATTTGGAGAACAAAAGAGATAATTTATTGTGCACTTGTTCTTCTATCTTAGATTTTTCATCTTGACTATCCAAGTTTATTATAAGTGATGGCTTATGAATAATATCATCCATAGGTTCATTTTCCATTATTTTTTTAGGTTGATACATTTAAGGTTCAATTGCATGATTTGACGAGCATGGCAGAGTGGAACTGGATAATGATGAAGATGGATGGACAAGAGGTAATTCATCAAAGTTTTTTTGATTGGTGGTTGGTAATTTTTATTCCTTTTAACAAGTTGGCAAGCTAATACATGATTTTTGTGCTTATGCTCCATAACATTTCTATTTCTTATTGCATAGGTTTTAGCTTTCAAAGGATTAGCCAAGGTATCATTCAACATAGGTCTTTCTTCTTCCTTTGGAAGAGGAACTAAAGGGAACCCTATGGGTTGAGAGATCACCATTCTCTTACATACATAAACTTTTTTTCTTTTGGAGGCACAAAGTTGATTATACGATCATCCCTTGCTCTTTTATAAGATAGTGGAGGTGGAACCACAACCTACATGCCAAGTGATCGAGGGAGGAAACCCAAATCAAACTTAGGTTCCTCCATTACCTTTGAGGTAGGAGAGAAATACATTAAATTCTTAGTAGGCCGAGGAACTTCAGGTGGGATATTACTAAGAGAAAACTCCGTTATACGCTTAGCTTTGAATTTTTTATATTGTGGCAATGGAAAAATTATCCCTTTTTCTTGCTTAATTTGGGAATGATTAATGTTAAAATAAACTTAAGGTCACCTTGAATTAGTGTTGTGATGTGTTTTACACATTCACATTAGGTCTTGGGCCTTATTTAAGCTAAATAAACCTTACTATGCCTTGATTTAATGTTGTAAAGTGTATTCATTTACACCTTCACATTAAATTTAGGTCCCTTGGACCTAATGTTTTGTTAATCTAGTGTTGTAATGTGTTGTACACATTCACGTTGGTTTTATGGCCCTTTTAAGCTAAATAGACCTAATTTTTCCTTAATTTGATGTTGTAAAGTATACTTATTTACACTTTCACATTGAGTTTTGGGCCCTCTTGCATTTATGACCTTTACATCATCATTAATAGGCCCCTAAGACCCTATATTATGCATCATGAGGCTTATTTCAACCAAAATCTTGACAAGATCAACAAATAAACTTAATTTCTCAACTCCTTGACATTTTCTCTCTCTAAAAAGGCCCTGTGGGACCCATATGCCAAGGGTGGCGTATGAGTCCCATTTGTCCCCTTTTTAGGGTTTTGAGAAAGAAATCAGGGTTTTAAATTCAAATTTTATGAATATCAGCCTCCAGGATGTAGTAAATGGTAACTTGGATGGATTGCCTATATAAAGAAGGTCTCAAATAATTATTTCACTAAGCCTTCATGATATCAAGTCAAGCACTCAAGAGTTAAGCATTCCTATACTTCACAAGAGCATTAAGAGAGTTTACAAGAGCATTTCTAAGGAACTCAAGGGCATAAGTATTCATCATTTGTTGCAACAATTCAAGATCCATTATCATGTCAAGATTATCAAGAATCAAGCATGTTGTTGAGCTAGTGTTGTGATGTAGCATTGAAGATCCATTTGCAAGAATTGTTTCATTTCCATATTCAAGATCTAGATCTACATTCTTCATGGCCACTTCATGTTAGATTGCATATTTACAAGACATCATTCAAGGTATCATTGTTCATGTTTCATGTTCCATATTTCATGTTCCATGTCCTTATTTCATTATCTCATCATTTGGTTTAATCACCTCAAAGGGGTTTGACCAAGGAAAACCCCCATTCCCTAACAATCAACAAGTCTTTTTCTCTCTACATGTGTAATTGCATATCTAGGTGTATTGGAGCTTGAAGGATCTTTGAAGATTAGGTCACAAGCTTGAAGGAAGTTTTTGGAGTTGTCTCCCCACTTGCAAGGTCACAAAAAGTCTTCTATAGGTCCGAAATCAGGGTTTCAGATCTGGAAACAAAGTGTGGCAGAGTAAGAAGAGACTGGAGAGTAGAATCAGATCTTAACCCTCTAGAAAAGCATACTGGGACTAATAGACCACCTTGGGCATATGATTCCTAGTACAACCAATTTTCAAAGTTTCAAGAGATTCAGATTAAGCACTGTCAGATTCCAGTTTTGGCACAGAAAACCCAGTTTGGGACTAAATTGCCTAGACTGGCATATGAGTCCCAGTTAGCATCAAAATTAGTTTTTTTTAGTATTTCAAGTCCTCATTCAAGCCTCTACAGGTTTCCAAGTGCACACTTCTAATTTTGTAGATTTTTGTTCTAATTTTCTTGTATTTTTAAGTCATTTAATTAGGTCTTGCATATCATTAAGTTTCATAATTATACCTTGTATTTCATTAGTCTTTCCAAGCCCTAGATTGGTGGTGAATCCCTCATTAGTTTATAATCAAACCCTAGGACAACCCTACTGCAAGATCTATTTCTCCTACTTCATCCTTGGATTGAGATCTCTAAGGGTTTCCTTGAATGTGGAGTATAGAATATTGTTGTTCTATGTCCTAAACCCTAGTGATGAAAATTTTGTATCTTTCATTTTGGTGAACCTACATTTAGAACATTTCACTTTTTGATTTGGAGTGCATCATCATCTTAGATCTAGCTTCCATTAACTTTACATCAGGGTTTGCATTAGTTAATTGGCATCAAGGGTTTCTAAATCTTGCATTAGTAAAAGTGCATATAGGTTTCATTTTTGCATCTTGCATAATTGAATTTCATCTGAAATATGCATTTCCACTTAGCTTAGTTATCACTCAAACCAGAAAGCATAAAAATCACTTAAATTTTTTTGAAAATTGTGTAAAAAACCCTCACTAGGACTCATACGCCCCTCTAGGTGATTTAGTCCCAGTGTAGATCTGAAACTACCTTTTACAACATTGAAAACCTTGTTTCCACACTTTTGATTATTGTCATTAGTTATCTGTTTTAGTTGGCTAAGTTTCTGTTACATGCATTTCACTAAATCTATCTTAAATCGATTCATTTCATGCATTGCTTAATTCCAAATTTGCATTTACAACATTTCATTTTCAAATTATTGCATAGTGTAATCAATAAATTACCTTGTTTGAATAGGACCACATAAATCTTAATGGAAAATCTTTAATGGTGCTGCTACCCTCATTGACTTTCCTAAATTGGAAATGATTCTCTATGTTGTTTTCCCAAAATACATCCTTCACATAACCTTGCTAGTTTATCTATGAGTGGAAATCCCTTTACCATGTTTTCCTATGCAATAGGTTTAAACCTCCAAAGTTTAGATGCCCAAATCTTAAATGTCATAACCAATTTTCATCCTTAATTTTTTGTTGGAAAATTGTTTGTGACTGTTGTACCTTTGCCTTCATCCACAAGTTGTTGTGTTTGAGAAAATTCTACTTTCAAATGTGGTTGTATCCTAAGGGGGAATATTCTATTGTTTGTCATTTGGACTTTTGCAATAAGTTGATTGCTAGGATATTTATCCAAGATTGTGCATTCTTTTTGAAAAATACTCCATATCCCTTTTGAACGAGCTACCCAATGCTCATCAGAATGTGTTTTAACCCAGGGACAAAATAGACATTAGAAATTTAAACTTTTTCTCCCCCTTCTTGGTTAGAATGTCAATTTTTCCTTTCCTCATTATTGAAACTTTGTTATCATTTCCCAATGTTAAATTTGATTTTACATTTTTATTTAAACTAGAAAATGATTTTGCATTCCCTCTCATATGATTGATGCATCAAGAATTTAAAAACTATACATCCTTTTTTTGTTCTTGTGCAACATTACAAGCTAAAAACATATTGCCCTAGTTTTAGTTTTCTTTTGTAAAATTTCCTTATTGCTACCTAGAAACATATTGTTTCTTTCTACATTCATTCAAATAATACCCATATTTTTTGCAATAATGACATTGGACTTGTGCTTTATCATACCTTTTTCCTTGGGGCTAATTTTGATTCAAACTCTGGGTGCTGCATCTTCCACCTCTATACAAATTTCTTCCTCGTCTTGAGTTTGTTCTTCCTCTACCTTTACCATGGCTAGTTGAAGCTTTTGTTTTGAAAGCATGCTCCAATAATGAGTTTGTTATTTTTCTCAACCAATTCTCATGTGATATGAGAGATACATGGAGCTCATCAACAAAAAATTGAGAGAGATTCTTATTCTCTTCTATGGCCACAACAATGGACTCAAACCTTGCAGGTAGGCTTCACAAAATCTTTCCAACCACTCTTCTTTTTTCAAGTTTCCCATCATGAGACCTGATTTAATTGACAAGTGCAATTTAATTTGTGTGAAAAATGAATCTACGGATTCAGTATCCTTCATGAATATTGTCTCAAAGTCTCTTCTCAACATCTACAGTTTTGTTGTCTTCACCTTTGCGATTCCCTGGTATACATTGTTTGCAGAATATCCCAAGCTTGTTTAGAATTTTTTTCCATTATAACCCTTGGGAAGATACTCTCATTCATTGCTTGGAAAATATAGAAGAGAGCTCTAGAATCCTTCTTTTTGTTGTCTCTTACCAAATCCTTTTCTGCTTGTGTAAGTGCATTGTATATGACTACATCTGCTGGTTATGGGTAACCATTTTCAATAAGCTCCCAAATATCCTAAGAACAAACTAATGCCTTCATTGTGATTGACTAGTAATCATATTTTTTTCCATTAAATTGAGGAATTTGTGGGTTTCTCAAATTTGTTCTTGGAGCTTTCATTAATGACTATAAATCTTTGTGCTCAATAAACCTTAACTCCTTGAAAATTCTGTTTGATAACCTTTAGCTTTGATACCACATATAGGAAGAGGAAGAGGACATAAAATAGAGAGATAAAATAGAACATAATAGAACAAAGCACAACAGAAAATAGAGATGATCTCCAAATATTTATATTTCAGATATTTCAAAATACATAGAGTCTATTACATTCATAGATTGTAAAACATATAAATTCAATGTACACAGAGTTGTTTCTCTTTTGTATGCTCAGAAAATATAATAGAATAAACTCCCCTATTTCTAGCTATTGCTACATCAAAATACTAGTTGCATCTACTAACTGCAGCTGCAAAAATGTTGGCTGCTCTACCTTCCTCATATATTCATATCCTTTATACAAAAATGAATACATACATCTATTAACAAAAAGGACTCTCTCGAACCTACGTATGACCCCAACAAGGAGGGAAAATAAAAAAACATTTAATTACATTAAATTATGATAGCTTAAAAAACCTGCCTGAGAAGATTTTACATTTGAATCATCATTTAAATCTGTCCTAGTGCATCGAATGATAAGAAGGAAAAAATAAAATAGGTTATAGAAAAGAAACTTCACACATGTGGATATATTTTGGAGATATACTAGGGACAAACAAAATTAAGAAGTCTCTGATGGATGAAATAAATGAGGCAGTTGGGATTAATAATTTTCCAACATAACTTATCGATTTGAGCATTTGTTTAATTGAATTTGCGGTTAGCCTTTCATGCGCCAACTCTCTCTTTCCTGATTCAATCCTGAACTTTCAACAAACTAGTCATCAATCTTTTAAGATTCATGAAGCCACCTTATCTTGTAACAATGTGTTTGTCTACAGCCGCTGAGATGACAATATTTTTAATTTCCTATCATTATCGTGTCTTCTTATGAGGTAAATTCCTTATCTGAAATGAAGAACACAATAACTACTAAGAGATATTCAACCCATAATCTGTCAACTTTAAAATAAATGATATATTTAGATGCTTCATATTTTTCATGTAAGAAATTCTTTCTATGCAATTAGTAAATCACTTGGAATCCATAAGGTGGGAATTACTGAGTATTATTTGATTCAGATTAATGATATCAAATGAAAACACTAACAACCTCTTGAAAATAATCTACACTCTACCAACATAATCAAGTTGTAGTAGCAACTACTTCATAGCAGTTCAAGCTCATGGTATCAACTTTCCCTACGCGTATTACCACTTTCCAAATTTATTGGTCAGAAATGGACTCTACACGTAGTAGCCCGAGAAATGGATATCTATTGGAAATTAAAAAATAATTACTTATTGTCCACAAATATGAATCTATCCAAGGAAGGAAGCAATATCCTTTCAAAACAAATGTTTATTATTTATTTAGAGATTTTTTTAAGCTTTCCAAACATTTTCAATATTTTTTGCATATTTCTTGGTATTAGAAGTACGTGTCTAAGTTGATAGACCTTGGATTAAGACAAGTAAAGATTAATTCTTTAATATACATGTTAATTAATAAATAATATACTACTATTTTATTATATATATATGTGAGTTTTACATTAATTTCATACTTTTGTAAAATTCAAGAAAATTATAATTTGTTAATTTTCAAATTAGGATTTTTTAAATATAAGCTTAAATTATTAAAGATTACAAAATTATGAAACTAGACATTTTAAGTGTATATATATATATATATACAAATATACGTATACATATACATATACATATACATATATATTAATCGTTGATTTTTGGTTCCTATGTGCTTCTCTGGCTCTTCTAAGGTTTTTTATCTAAAAGGAGAGAGATAGGTCCCAAAAATGCTTAGGGTTCATTCAAATTATGTTATGTGTAATGTTGTCTAAGCTAAATGAAGTAAACTAAATGCAATTGAATGATTTAAATGAGTGAATATGAATGCAAAACTAAGATTTATGCTATGTTTGAAAACACACTATGATATGCAAACAATGAATTAAATGATGAAATTGTGCAGAACAAAAAGAAATAGGATGAAACTGAGTGCACCTGGGCAATGTTTGATGAATCTAGTATGTTAGGAATATTGACTGGAATTACTGATTTTTCACAGTGGGACTCATTCGCCCAAGGTGGCGAATTAGTCCTCCTCCTAGTGAAAAAGTGATAGAAGCTAGTTTCTGACAGTCAAGATCCATAATCTAACAAAACTCAAATTTTCAGGCCTAAGGTGGGACTCATTCGCTACTGATGGTGAATCATTCCTCTCCCAAAATTCTAGAAAATCAAGAGACAACTCTACAACACCAGATTTGGAAATCACTGTTTGTCGGGTTGTTGAAGTCAATTCTGCGAGAAAAGGACAAAAATCCTTCTTCAAGCTTGAAATATGAATAAGTTGACTTGTTCTCCACTTTTCAACACCAAAAATCTTGTTAAATCTACATACCTAAGTCTGCAAACACACATGCAAGAGGGGAAAAATAGTTGATGGTTAGCAAATAGGGGTTTTCCTTGGTCAAACCCCACTTTTGGTAATCAAACCCTCAATAAAATAATGAAATGAAATAGAATGACAAACTAATAACATGTAAATTTTATCAACTTACCAAACCCTTGACAATGCAAATCTGAAGTAATGACAATGGCTACTTCAAAGTGTTTGATTGATGCTTGAATTGATGTTGTAAGATGCTTGATTTCTTAGATTGCTTGAATGAGTGAGGAGATTGTAGGAGATGTAAAATGAGGTGAAATTTGGTTATTTATACAATCTTGTGTCGTAGTTACCCATTTATACCTCATCACATGCCGACATCAAGTGTTTTTAAATAAAAACCCATAAAGAAATTTAAAATATTTTGAATTTGGAGCCAAGGGGGACTCATTCGCCACCCATGGCAAATGGGTCCCACCTAGGACCTGAAAATGTTTGTTAGAAATTAAGTTGCATTTAATGTTGTTTGTCGAGTTTACATTCAAAAATACACTTAATTAAAGCATATGAGGGCATAAAGGGGGAAAATAAGTCATAAGAAAAGGATAAATAGTGAAATTGTGCCTAGGAAAGTGTGAAATCTTGTTACAAGACTTTACAACACTTCAAAATAGGACTTGATGTGTAAAAAGGTGATTTTTAGGTGAGTTATAATGAATAGATTCTAAAAGAATGTAGAAATGTCTTACAACACTTCACAACACCTTCACAAGACGTCGTTATTTGAATTTTAGTACCTAAATATGCATGTTCAAGCCATGTTGTAACATAAAATCAAAGCCAAATATATCAAATACCATGAAACAAGACCTAAAAGGCCATGAAAATGACAAGGGGCCATTTTTCTATGACACAATATATATATATATTCAAATGATCAATCTTCTTTAAAATTCTTCTTGAACACCCACTAGTAGTCAATATATATATATATATATATATATTCAAATGATCAATCTTCTTTAAAATTCTTCTTGAACACCCACTAGTAGTCAATAGATTTTTATTCTAATCTGGATCAACCAAATCCCAAGATTTGAATTGCTTCAATGCCAATATCTCCCCATCAATGAAATTATTCAAATATTTTTTATCTTTTAAATTAAGAACCTTTTTTTTAGAACCCTATTCAATATTAGTGAAGGCAATAGAAAATGTACATAATAAAAAATTAGTAGACTTATTAATTAAGTGATCTCTATTTCCTTTTACATCTTCTCATAGTTACTAATGAGTAATTCTCTATTTCATTTATACTTTATTCTTCTTTAGAGATACCATTAGATATGATTGCCTCTTCTTCTAAAATATCTTGTCCAATTTGTTGTTCAATTTTGGACGCATCTTTTCGGTCAATTTTTTTTTTTAAATATACCTCCTCTCTCTCATTTTATTTTGGTTATTTTACCTTGCAAAAGGCTTTGAGTTCCTTAAATATAACATCTATTAAGTAGAGAACCTTCATTATTTTATATTATAAAACTTGTATCATTTAACATTCTCATCATAATCAATTACAACACACCTTTGGGCCTTTAAATCCAAGTTGAAATTCCACTCCTTATGCACCTAAAATTTCCTCACAACTAAAAACTTACAAATGTGTTAACCCTAGATCTTTTCTAGTCCACTTTTAATATGACATCTTATTTTTGAAAGGAAATGTAGAAGACCTATTTTTCAAGTAGCATGTGGTGCTAACACCCTCTACTAAAAGCTATTTTCTTGTACTTTTTAGAACTAGGATCTTTTGGGAAAATGGTGGCACTAATTGGTCCATGAGAGATGAAAAATCACACACCCTGCAAATTTAGAAAAAAATGGAACACAAGAAAGAGAAGATAGATACAATGGTATAACTCTCAAAACATTTAGAATTAATAAACTCAAGCAATATTTACATATACATATTGCATAGGAGAGCTATCCACCACTTTGGAAAAGCAACATGCAACTCCATGCAAGCACAAGGACACCCAAGCAAGCTTATCTCTAGAAAAGGAAACATATCTAGAAAGATATCTATGAGATAAAATAAATATCCTAAAAAATAATATTCAACATTAACGCCCCCCCTTAAGCATAGCTTAGGTGGGTATAAAAAAATTGGGTCCTGAAAATGACAAAAGATGAGGTACCCAAGTACAAGAAACTCTAAAAATTGGAGAAAGGGAGAAAAACCAATGGGAAATAACCTCCCCCAAAAGAAAGAAAATAATAGAACTAGAAGGCACCCCCAAAATAGGATGATGCTACTAAAGAACTAGAAGGCACCCCCAAAATAGGATGATGCTACTAAATTAGTTTGTACACCATTAAGATCTCGTAGATGAATTTTTTTTCTCAGTAGAAGGTTTGGTGAAAATTCCAACATGTTTTGAAGGCTAGCAAAAGACTAAGCCAATGATGTGATTATGAATGAACTCCTAAATGTAATGCATGACTCTTTATGTGTTTGGTGTGCTAGTGCTAGAGTGAACTCTTGCATATTTGGATAGTACTTTTGTTGTCACAATAGATGAGTATGGTATACCTAAATGAGATACCAAACTTAGTGAGAGACTCCTAAATCCAATTAGTCTTAGTAGCTATGTTGTTAGTTCCCTTGTACTCTACCTTTGTGGATGATAAACAAATAACATTTTTCTTATTGGTAGACTGGTTGATAATACCAAAACCCAAAGAGAAATTATAACTTGAAGTTGACTTATGATTCAAGTATTGCTAGACCAATATGAATCTAAGAAACCAACCAAATTAATCTCTATACCAACTCTATAATGAAATCTAAAATTATGAGTACCCTAAAGATAGTGACATATCCTCTTAGCTATCTTCTAGTGCAACACATGGAATTCTTACATGAATCTTGAAACTAGGCCAACTGAATATGAAATGTTAGGCCTAGTGTGAGTCAAATAGATGACATTGTAGATAAGTTTTCGATACAAGGTAGCATAAAAAAGTGGTGTAGTACAACCAACCTCAAGCATAACTCTAGATAGAAATGGATTCGTAGAAAGGGAGTCAAATAGATGATACATGAAGAGTGGAGAAATTACTTTATTCTAACATTCCTCCTTAATATCTTCTAATCATAGCTTCAACATCAATTATACCTATATTTTCTCATATATACTCAAAGTTATCCCTATGTAGTGCCTTAGTGAAAATGTCTACTAACTGATCTTCAGATTTGTAATATTTTAAACAAAATTCTCTATTATTCACATCTCTCTGACGAAATGGTATCTTGTATCAATGTTCTTGCTCCTTTTGTGAGAAACATGATTCTTTGATAATGCAATAACTATTTTTTTGTCAAAAAATATTGGTGTTGACTCCTCTTGTGCTTGCAGTAAATAAATTAATACTCTTCTTGTCTGAATTTCTTGGCATTCTACTACTATGATTGCTATGTACTTTGCTTCAGCTGATGAAAGTGTCACTATTGGCTACCTCTTTGATGCCCATGAGACTACACCTATCCCATAATTAGAGACATATCTAGAAATTCTCTTTCTATCACCAATGCTTCCTACAAAATCATTATCAATAAAAATAATCAAATCAAATTTATTAGTTTTGGATTACAAAATTCCATATCTGGTTATTCCTATAACATATCTTTGCATTTTTTTTCCAACTTTCCAATGAGATCCTTGAGGTGAATTGATGAACCTCAAATAAAACTAACACCATGCACATGATATGTGTCCTTGTATCTATGATATATATTAGACTTCCAATATACCTTTTAAAAAATTTGGATCAACATTCAACCAGTTATCCTCCTTCTTAAGTTTTATTCCCATTGCAACTAAAGTTAATGTTGGATTACAATTATGAATTTTCTCAATATATCCTTGGCATAATTAGGTTGAAAAATAAAAAATTCCTTTATCAGATTGAACAACTTCAATGCCTAAGAAGTACTTTATTAATCCCAAAAAAAATTCGTATAAAATTATTTCTTCATTGCTAACTCAAACATGTCTATAGAAAAATTACCCATGAAAATCAAATCATCAACATAAAAGAAAAAAATTAAAATTTGACTTTTCTTATAATATTTTATATATGATGTGGGATCACTAATGCTTTTGTTGAATCCATTACCAAATATGAATCAATTAAACTATACCAAGACCTAGGTTCCTATTTTAAACCATAGAGTTCCTTTTTAAATTTATATTTAATTTTATGCCCATATACCTCATAACCATGTGGTTGATGAACATAAGCCTATTCTTCAAGAAAACCATTCAAGAAGGTTGATTTTGCATCCACTTGATAAAAATAATAATTACTATATGTAGCTATTACTAAGCAGTCCTAATATTATAAAGTCTAGAAATTGGTGAAAAAGTTTCATTATAATCAAATCCATACTATTGTGAAAATCCTTTTGCAACTAATCGAGGTGAACCTAGTCTTGTAGACCCATTTGTCTCCAATATAATCCTTACTTTCATGTAGATGCACTAATACCCATGTTTGATTCTATTCAATAGAATCGATTTCTTCATCCATCACCTTGATCCAATCATCTTCTTTCAATACTTCTTCAAAACATACATGATTGAACTAAAGAAAAATAGGGGGCTTTCCCAAAATGGAAAGGTAAATCCAAAGGGTGGAAATAGACCCTATCTTTCTACTTTCATTAGGAAATTAGATCCCCATGATGAATTGATTAACAACCCTTAGGTGAATCAACCCAATATGAGAATCATCAAATTTCCTTATGCTTTTAGGATGGGGGTCAAGGTCAAACAACACTTTTGGGAGAAAATCTAAAAATAGAAAGTCAAATCCAAAATGCAATCTACCACTTGGATCTTGAAGATTAAGCAGAAAACTGAGAGAAACAACAAAGATTTTGGAAGATTTAGGAAGGAATAACATTGTTCACCTATCATAAAATGTTGTTTCTACAAGCCTATTAGGGACTCATTCACCCATGGGCGAATGGGTCCAGGTCTCCTATTTTAGAAATTTCTAAATATGAGATATGAGTCTAAATATTGCACTTCTTTCATGTATCTCTGAACCTTCACCCTCGAATATGAATTTGAGACAAATCTGCAAAACAAAAATTGTTGTTTGGTTATGGATGGAGGTTTGCCTCAGTCAAACCCCAAGTTTGGTAATTAAACCTTGATGAAAAGAACAGATCTAAAACATGAAAGTGTGTGTAAGACCTAATCTTAAGTTTGACTAAGATTATAAGAGCTTAAATGCAAAGAAATCCTACTCAAATGTGTTAGAATATGATCCCTAAATGAAACAATGAATAGTGACAAAGACCTACTTTGGGAGATATCAAATTACCCTAATAGATCACGAATCTGAATATACCTTCCTTTAGGAAGAAAGTAGAATGATAATAGAAGATGGAACCACTTAGGAAACAAGTCATTAGGCTTGGTTGAAAGAATTGGTGCATCTCCCAAAAACTAGAATCCATCATGATCCTCCATAGGCATCTATCATCAATCTTTGACAATGCTTGATCTTATTGAAAAAATGAGCTTGAAGACCTGAAAAAATAAATAGAATACTACTCCAAGACTTCAAATTTGAATGCTTGATTGATTTATCCTTTCTCTTGAATGTATATATGATCTCATGTGAATCTCTTGCTTGTCTAGTGATAAATGATTGAAACACTTAGCTTTATAGGCTTCATTTCTAATTTCCCGTTTATTAGATCCCAAAATCTGGCACTTAAAATTTGAATTTAGGACCTTGAAATGCCTTAGCCAACACTTAGAACAAGGCCTTATCATATTTTTTCTTGTTGTCTTTAAGATGATCTTTTTTGTCTTGTGTTAATCTATAATATTCTACTCGATCATATGGTTCTATAAAACCATTTTCTACAAGATACCACAAATCTTGAGAGAAATATTTTTTTTCATCTTTATTGACCAGAAATTATAGTTGTTACCAGTGAAAATAGGAATTTGGGGCTGAGAAATGTTGTTATATTTTACCATGTCTTCAAACCAAACTTCTCTAACAACTGCAACCTATTGCATTTACTTTAATATGGAAAAAAAATTATTCTATTAGACGACCTCTTCCTCCTTTCTTCTCCTTTACACTTAGGTATGTACAAGGTGATACCTTTGAGGTAGGCGGATGCAAGATCTCCTTTGATAGGGTTCTCTCTTAGCTATAAATTTATTTTATTTGTAGTGGCCTTTCTTTCTTCTACCTTGGGGGCTTCTGAAAACTTGCAACTCAATCACCTTCACTTTGATCTCCTTGAATATTGATCTCATTCTTTCTCTTGGCTTCTTCCAACTACTACAACAATTATAAACTAGTGATATCTCACCTTACTCAAATGCTTCAAACTTTTATAAGCTTCTAACCTTCTGCTAACAGTCTCTTTAGGATCTTCCAACACAACTCTGATACCAATTTGAAAGTAGAGAAGAAAGTAATATGAATGCTACAACATACAAAAAAAAAATAGTTCACAAAATTTACATTACTTATGTATTTATAGAGGATCTGACACAAATAATCTCAACTGGGATTAAGAGACATAAACAAAATAGAAGTCTATAAGATAACAAATTTAGAAGATGTGGAGAGAAAATTAGGAGACATGGGAACTAGTCTAACATATTTTGAGGAAATGTGGAAAATAGCTTTAACAGCTAGAGAATAGTATCCTTCAATGTTTTAAATTGATTTTTTTTTCACTCTACAAAATAGATATGTCGTATGTATAGATTTGATAAATGTTCCATGAGGTAGTTCCTCTTCAACATCATCAAGTAGTTTGTCTCCTCTATGAGATTTGGTTTTATCATAAATGTTATTGTAGCTCATATAATTAATCATCTCAATCATGCCTAGCTTTTCCTCTCTATAAATTACATTTGTTGAACTTCCAAATATTTTACAATATTATGTTATGCATTTAATTGGACCATCGGTGTTGTCCTTAAATTTATCACAAGTTCCTATTTATCCTTTAGAAATCAAGCTTTCACATCACTCTATTTATCAAGATACTGCACATATTAAGATATAAACATTTACAACCATTACTTGAATGGAAAACTAACTAATTTTTAATACAAGAATAACAAATGCAAACCTAGACACATATCATAATGAAAGAAGAGAAGTAATATGAATGCTACAACATACACTTTTTTATTAGTTCATACAATTTACATTAACTTTGTATTTATAGAGGATTTCACACAAAGAATCTCAATTGAGACTAAGAGACAAACAAAATAGAAGTCTATCGCAAAACAAATTTCAAAGACGTGGAGAGCAAATTAGAAAACATGGAAACTAGTCTAACAAATTGTTTGGAAACATGAAAAACAATTTTAACAACTAGAATATATGTGTAATTCAATTTTAACTAACTACATATATAAAAATTGAAGAAATTAGTTAATGCTATTATCTCTTGACATATCTACAAAAGAAAAAGAAAAAAAAGACACCTGAATAAGTAGCTAAGATTAATCCGAATAACATATAAATGATTAACACTTATCCCAATACTTTACCATCTTAAGAAAGTAGTTATCACTTGAAAAGAAGCCTTGGACAAAAATTTAGTGAGGTCACAAATGAACTGAATCGTTGGGCTCGCAGTCTCAAAAATCTCTCTCCAATTTATCCAAGATCTCTTTGGAAATATATGAGTGGGAAGAGACCAAGCCCATCTATTCTCAAACTTCGTACACCATTATAAAAGGAAGAATCCAAAGTTTGAACTTTGGAGGGACTGTCTTTTGCCCATTGATTATACTAACAGTTGGACATTTTATTAGGAAAGGTGATCCAACCATCTAAATTGGTCGAGTTGAATTTGGCCGCATATTTGTGACAAATAAATAATTATTTTTAACTAATAATAGATATTGGTTTCTCAACGCGTAGATTCCATTTCTGACCAATAAATTGAGAAGGCAATACGTGTACGGAAAGTCTATAGCATGAACTTGAACTTCTATGAAGTAGCTACTACTAAAACTTGATTCTGCTGGTAGAGTGTAGATTATTTTCAAGAGTTTGTTAGCATTTTCGTTTGATATCATCAATCTGAATCAAATGATACTCTGCAATTCCCACCTAATGGATTCCAAATCATGTACTAATTGCATAGAAATAATCTTCACTTGAAGGATCGTCGTCTTAAATTTCAACCGTTGGCCTAAAAAAAATTGCTACGGACAAACAAATCATTACAAGATGAGGTGGATTCATGAATTTTAAAAAGCTTGATACCGAGTTTGTTGATGACTGGACGGCAAATAATATGAAACCCTAACCACAAATCCATATAAACAAATGCTCAACTCAATAATTTACTGGTTGTGTTGTGCATAAACAAAGTGAATCCTTATTTATTCATTCAATCTGATTGTTAGGCTGTCATGCTATGAAGTTTCATGTTTCCAAATAATTATTCAAGTACTCTGATTTGAAGCGTTTGATTAGATTCTCTTGTTTTAACGCACTCAACTGTTCAAATAATTACATAACATGGCTTCCCGTTTATGAGCTATTAAAAGAAGGGGGCGAATGAATGTTTTTCATAAAGGGTAAAACGGGTTTTATATGGACCCAAAACCACAAAGTTTACAACAGAAAAGTAAGGACAAAAAAGTCCAACAGACACAACCGGCTGCACAAAAGAAAAAAACCAGAACAAGCCACAGCCTCCCGCGAAAGACCAGGAAGGTCAAACAAAAAAAGCTAGCAGACCAACAAAAAGACCAGCCGTGATTAACCCAGAGTCTTCAGGATAGACTCTGTCTCAGCCTCCAGGTTCTGCATATCTTGAACACCCTTCTTAAAAGTTTGAATCATTTACGGAGTGGGAGGAGCCTTCCTCTTCAAATTGGCCCTGGTTCTCTTAGAAATGCCAGCATCCTCCTCCTAGTTTCTTTCGTTGCTTATGTTGTTCATAAGCAAGTTTTGTAATAGAAATGACGAGTGTAGCAATGGATGCCTTTATTTCAGTTGCAAGTGTTACAATATTTGGCATCTCTTTATCAGAGGAAGCTGGAGGACTCTCGCTGAATTTTTATGAGGGAAGTTGTCCAGGCGTTTACTCTGCAGTTGAAAAGGTGGTGGCAACTCACGTATCCAAAGCTCCATCGATCGCTGCACCTCTTCTCAGAATGCATTCATGACTGTTTTGTTCGGGTAAGTATGCTCTATGATGCTTCACTTGTGCTTAAATAACTGGTGTGTTAGCCACAATTTACTTGCTGTTTACATTGCTATGCAGATTCTCACTAAATAATTGAGTTGACTACAATCCATGGGTTATTTAAGCTCTTAGATTTAAATGGACTCTAATAGTTTTTAAGAAATCTATGGACTGAACACAGTTTATAGATAACCAATTACACTTCTGCCATGTGAATGCGCTTGTTATTTAAACTAACCCCGCTATAACTATAACTACAGGGTTGTGATGGATCGGTGTTACTGAATTCAACAGAATCACAGAATGCAGAGAAGGTGGCATTTCCAAATCTAAGTTTGAGAGGATTTGAGATAATTGACGAAGCCAAGGCTGTAGTAGAAAAAATATGTCCAGGAATTGTTTCATGCGCTGATATTCTTGCGCTCGTTGCTCGGGAAGCTGTTCACAAGGTAAAACTTTCAACCTAAACATTACAGACAAGTCTATATACATGTTTCTAACTAGTTTCCCATCCTGTTTACTTGCTTTTGAATCCCCTTTCATATGCCACGTGATATTGTTATTTTTCCTCACCTTTGGAGCTGCCCCATGTTTCATTGTGTATGCATGGATTATGGATGAATTTATTCAATCAACTACAAACTCAATATTAATATCTGTGGAGTTGATGAGCAGGTGGGCGGACCATTCTGGAAGGTTCCAACTGGTGGTAGAGATGGAACGTTGCCTCGAGACACGGACGACTTAACGAACCTCCCACCTGCCAATGGAAACTTCTACCTACCTAAATCAACATTCGCCAAAGTCGGGCTTAGCGTGAAAGATCTTGTTGTGTTGTCAGGTGCGTACAAATAGATTCCTGACATACATTGCTATAAATTGTAAGCTACATAGTGGGAATTTGAATCTGATCGAAATTAATACAATAATTTATATTTTCTTACGCTTTCGAGTGAAAAAGACACAATACAGGCCGGCACACCATCGGCACAGCCCATTGCAGCTCGTTTAACAACAGACTTTACAATTTCAGCGGAAAGGGAGATACCGACCCGGCCTTAGACAAAAACTATGCCGGCCAGCTTAGGATAAAATGCAAGCCTGGCGACGCCACCACACGGGTAGAGATGGATCCGGGCAGCTTTAAAACCTTTGACGCCAATTATTTTGCAAATCTAGAGCAGGCGAGAGGACTCTTCCAATCAGATGCTGCTCTCGTCACAGACGAGGAGGCGAGATCATACTTGAGAGCAGAGTCGAAGAGCTCTACATTTTTCACCGACTTTACCTTCTCAATGGAAAAGATGGGAAAAGGAGGTGTTCTGACTGGTACTTCTGGGGAGATCGGACGAAAATGTGCTTTTACGAACTAACGTCTGCATAGCATTTTTTCTTTCCTTTTTTGTGTTCCTCTCTCCAAATTGATCTCTAAATAAGAATCAAATTAACAAATAGCTTGACGATTGTTTGTAGAGATCAGACGACTTCGGTATTACGTGATTTCCAATTTTATGGATTGCAATACACATATTCATTCAATGTTCGCTGGTGTATACTATATATCTTACAAGAATGATCGTTGTTTCTATATGGATGTTGTGTGTTCGGCTTTCGTTATTGAAAACTTGTCACAAGATTTTCCAACACTTCCCTTTAATTTCTATCATTAATTACATCAATATTTACAATACTCAATTTTTCTCTCAGATATTCAAATTGGGTCTTTGCTAAGATCTTTGTGAATATGTCTCCAACTGATCTTTGAATCTGCAATTCTCTAGATCAATTGCTCCATCGTTCACCAACTCTTGAATAAAATGATATCTTGTACCAATGTGTTTACTTCTCTTATGAAAGACATGATTCTTTGATAATGTAATTGTCAACTTATTATCACAATAGATTGGTGTCAGTTCCTTTTGATCACACTTTAAATATATCAAAATTATTTTCATCCATATTGCTTGACATGTTGATGTACCTGCTACATATTCTACTTTTGCGGATGAGATTGTCACTATACGTTGTTTGTTTGATGCTCATGCAACGATTTCTATTCCAAAGTGAAATACATATCCTGAATTTTTATTTCGATCATCTATGCTTCCTATAAAAACACTATCTATATATCCAACCAATTCAAATTTATCTATTGTAAAGTACAATATGCCAAATTTCATAGTCCCTCCAATACAGGTCATTATTCTTTTTCCCATTTGTCAATGTGAATCCTTGGGTGAGTCCATGAATATAAATATCAAACTAACTCCATACATAATATCTAGTCTGGTTGTTCTAAGATACATGAAACTTCCAACAAGTCTTTTGAATATAGTTGAAACAACATTGGCCCCTTATCTTCTTTGTTAAGATTTGTACTTATGACTATAGGAGTAGATGTTGGATTCTAATACATCATTTTAAACCTCTTCAATACATCTTTTGTATATTTAGTTTGACAAATGAAAATCCCATTATCATTTTGTGCAACTTCAATTCCTATAAAATATCTCATTAATAAATCTATCATTTCAAATTCCTTTTTCATGGTTGATTTAAATATGTCTATAGAAAAATATTTAGTAAAAATTAAATCATCAACATATAAAAACAATTAAAATCTGACCTTGCTTGTTGATCTTCATGTATAGTGTAGGCTTCTTAATGCTTCTACTGAATCCATTATCCATCATGTATGCATATATTTGGCAATATCATACTCTAGGTGTCTGCTTCAGTCCATAAAGTGTCTTTTTTCAAATAGTATACCTTTTCTTCATGTCCATTTACCTTATATCTTGTTGATTGTTGTACATAAACTTCTTTCTCAAGAAAACCATTCAAGAAGATTGATTTGACATCCATTTGATAAACTTTCCAACCATGTTGAGATGCAATTGCTAATACCATTTTAACTACGTCAAATTTTTCAATGGGTGCAAATGATTAATTATAATAAACTCCATATTGTTGTACAAATCTATTAGCCACTAACCTTGCTTTATATTTTTCACCATCTTCATTTGCATTAAACTTAGCTTTATAAACCCATCTCACACATATGTATTATTTTCCTTTAGGAAAATCTATTAACTCCAATGTGTCAATATATTCCATTTCTCCATTCATTGCATTAACCTAATATTTTTCCATAATTTCCTTCTCAAATTCTATAGGATCATGAGAAAATAAAGCAAAATTTCATTTCAAATCAATTCCTTCTCCTTGATCATAATTTTTGTGTAAACTTCTAATTTTCTTACTTTTAACTCTTGGTCTCAATAATGCAAGTGTAGAATTAGAATCATTAGTTGTGAATTAGGAGAGGAATAGATTGATAATTCACCTTATTCAAAATTATCTCTTTGTGCACTTCGTGTTGGAGTACCTTCTTGCATAGTAGATTGATCACTTTGATTTCCTTGATCTTTTTCTTCTTCTTCACTTTGTGGTATTGTTGAGGAAACTATGATTGATTCATCTATACTTCCATCCCAATCTTCTTCTTATTTAAATAAAAAATAACTACTAACAAAAACCTTCTTAGAGATGGGATTAAACAACTTATAATCTTTTGATTGTTCACAATAACCAATAAAAATGTACTTCTCACCTCTATCATACAACTTGCTTCTTGTTTCCTTTGGTAGAAATCTATATGCAACACAACCAATTTTTTTAAAATGAGATACAATATGATACTTACCACCCCATGTTTGTTGTGGGATCTTGTCTTTCACACTTTTTTTTAGACACATGCTTAAGATATATATCATGCAAGTTACTACTTCAACCCAATATCTAGGTAGATTCTGTCCATCTCCATTATTATTATATTATTCCTTTCTATGGCACCATTTTGTGTATAATGTGTAGTGAACTGATTTTGTATCCCATGGAACCTATAAAACTATAAGAACTCACTTTATTTGTATTCAACACCTATATCTGATCTCAATACCTTGATGAATAGCCCACTTTTCTTCTAAACCAATATTTTCAATTCTTTGAACTTTCCAAATGCTTCAAATTTATATTTAAGAAAATAAACCCATGTCTTCCTATTAAAATCATTAATGAAAGTTAGAGAATAAATGATCCCCCCTAATGACGATGTTTGCATTGGACCACATAAATTTGTATGCACAAGTTCTAAAGGTTCCCATGCTATGACATTCCCTTTGGAAAAATTACTCTATGTTGTTTCACCAAAATATACTGTTCACATGAATTCATTGGTTCTTCAATTTGGGATATTCCTTTTACCATTTTCTTCTTCTTTAATAAACAAAATCCTTTGAAATGATGATGACCATACCTCAATTGCCACACCCATGCTTAATCTTGACAAGTTTCCTTGAATTTTCTTCAACTCCTCCTACGTTTTCACTCTTCATCCAAAGAGGAAATATCATGTTCTTTGTCATTTCAACCATTACAATTACCATGTTACTAGGAGGTACATTAAATATATTATAAAAATTATTCTCAAAAATTATTTTGTAACCTTTTTGTACAAGTTGACCAATAATTATGGGATTATGTTTCAAACCAGATACAAAATAAACATCAAGAATGGATATCTTACAAAGATTTTTTAATAGATTAATTGCACCTTTACCTAAATTCCACTATATCATTATTACCCAATTTTACTTTTGATTTAACTAAACTATCCATGCTTTCAAACAAATATTTATTTCTTGTCATTTGATTTCTACACCCACTATCTAGTGTAGTGTAGAAAAAAGTATCTCTTTTCCTCACTTAATTTGGGAATAACTGATAAAATGAGCTAAGTGATGCCTTAATTTGGTGTTGTAATATGTTTTACATATTTACATTAAGTTTTGGACCCTTTCCATTAAAATTTGGCTTATTTATACCTTAATTGGTCCTATTTTACATCCATAGGCCTTATTAAATGCATTTCTCTGAGGATAATCCCGACACTTAACTAATGACCAATCATAATTCATGTTTTTGGGTTGGGAATATGGGTCCCACCTATGTTTTAGGGCCTAATCCTAAATATTGCATTGAACTTAGATTTTCTTGAAATTTGTGTCCTGAGCTTAGGCTATTGGGACTCATACACCCCAACTGGCAT
The DNA here is from genome assembly GCA_007258455.2 of Sequoia sempervirens. Classification (NCBI taxonomy): domain Eukaryota; kingdom Viridiplantae; phylum Streptophyta; class Pinopsida; order Cupressales; family Cupressaceae; genus Sequoia; species Sequoia sempervirens. The sequence continues at coordinate 217,047,244 of VDFB02256132.1, read as the reverse complement.
ATGAGTCTCATTTTAGCTTGGACCCATTTTGAATTCAATTCCTGGAAATATTTTATTGTCCTAGATCTGATGTCGGCTTGTAGTGTTGTAAGTTTAGAAAATTAGGCATCAACAAGTATAAATACAAGGTTATTTCACATAATTTCTACTAGCAATTCAAGCATTCAAGAATTACAGAAAATTTATGATCAAGAGAGCATTCAAGAGTTGATTATCAAGCATTTGTAGCAGCATTCAATTTTCAAGCAACATGTCAAACATTTAGTGCATCATGCATGTGGTTTTGAGCTAATGTTGTGATATATTGTTCAAGATCAATTCAAGTATTCAAAGGCATTGTCTTTAATCAACAATCATGATCAACATCTACATCCATTGAGGCCACTTCATGCTTGTTTGTGGATCTACAAGGTTTCAAAGAAGGTTGTATGGTTTCACCTTATGTTTCATGTTTCACTTCATTCATGTTTCATTTCGCATTAAGGTTTGATTACCAAAATGCGGTTTGACAAAGGAAAATCCTCATTCCCTAACAAAAAAATATTTTTCTTCTTCTTTGATGTATGTTGCAGGTTTATAGGTTGAAGTAAAAATGGATTTGAAGCTTTCAAAAGTACCAAAATTGCAAAGTTGCAAAATATGCAAAATTTATCATAAGAAGTTGTCAAGGCTCACTAAAACTCAGATCTAGAGAAACATATCCAACTTATTTACATGAAACTAGTGGGAAAGTGTTTATTTAATGCATATTCAAATGATCGCAAAGTTTTAGTTCAAAATTCTACTCCTGGGACACTTTGCAAAAAAGTAGGACAATTTGCAACAATCTGGGCATATGAGTCCTAGTATAGCCTTTTTGCCAACTTTTTGCATATTCAAACCACTCACAAGGAGATTCCAAAGTTTTCCCAAAAACCCTAGACTGGGATTAAATTTCCCAATCTAGCACATGAGTCCCAATACACATCAAAAGCAAAAAAAATTAGTGTTTTTAGTCCTTGCTTAGTCATCTTGATCTTCCAGGTACTTCCCTGTTCATTCTCTCATTTTGATTTTAAGTTCCATTTTCTAGGTTACATAGCTATATTTGCATATTTTTTTCTTTCTAAGCATTTTCTGAGTGGTGAACCCCCTTTTAATCACACCCAAGGAAACCCTACACACCCTTGTTATTGTGTATTCCTTCCCTCAATTAAGTCACTTGATTGAGGGATCTTGGTTTCCTAATGAACTAAGAGTGAAATAGGTCCCTTAATCCTAAAGTTCCATCTCCTAAAAGATGTAACCATATTTCCTATGGTTCATTTTGGTGAACCCAATGTGAACACATGAATTTCTAATTTGGAGAACATTTGAGTCCTAGATCTAGCTTACACTAACTTTGCATTAGATCTTACATTAGTTAACTTGCATTTAGGTCTTCTAAATCTTGCATTAGTGAATGTGCATATAAGTTGCATTTTTTCATCTTTTATCATTTAATTTCACTAAAATTCTGCAATTATAAATAGTCAAGTCAACATACAAGTTAGAAACCTTAACATTCACTCATAATTTGTTGAATTTAATGTCAAAACACTAATCTTGGACTCATTCACCCCTTTGGGTTATTTAGTCCCGATACAAGTTGTTTTACCTGATTTCTAGGAATTCTGTGTTGTGTTTTTTTTACTGTTTGAACCTCTAGAAACCCTAACTAGGACTCATTCACCCCTTTGGGAAATTTAGTCCCATATAAAACCTAAAACTACCTTTTACAACATTGAAAACTTCATTTCTATGCTTTTGTTTGCTTGGATCTTATATCTATTCCATTTTCTTGAGTTTTTGTTCCATTCATTTCATGAGATCTAGCTTAATTTAGTTAATTTTGTGCATTGCTTAATTTCAAAATTGCATTTATAACATTTCATTTTCAGATTTTTGCATAGTGTAATCAGAAAATTTCCTTGTTTAGAATCTGAAAATTGCATTTACACATTTCATTCTAAGTCATTGCATTGCATGTTAAGCCTCTTTCCATTTTGGTTTTGCGAACTAAGTTTTTATACATTACTTTTCACAAATGTTAGGGTATGTGTAGAATCATGATTGGCCAAAAAGTGGCAATATGATGGGTATGTGTAGGGTATGTGGCTGATGACTTTTTTTTTAACCCAAAATTGATGAAACAAAAAAGGTTTTTAAAGGAGATTCTCAGCTTTCCACCAATATAAATTATGCTTTACTTTGAATTTAATAAATAATATTATTCATTTTCTATTTGAATTATGACTAAATTCCTGATTGATAGGTTGATTGAAAAAAATCTATAGCTTTCAAATGGTATCACATTTTATGATTCACATACTATAGGATTAAAAAAAAAAATCATGAAGTTTTGACCAAGTTAAGGTGGTCAAACATACAAGTTTTTATATTTTGAAAAATTTGTAATAAAACATTTATAATTAATTATTTACTTGGAAAAAATTAAAAAAATATGCATCACATCAGGACATGAGTCATCTACTTATATCTAAAATCTTATAAAAAAATATTATCATTTTATTGTGGTTAGGGTGATCGACAAACACCTACTTCTTATTTTTCCTTGAAATTTAAGTGCTCTGCATTGAAATTTCAAATTTTCCTAAATAGTTTTTTTTTAAATAAACCTAATAGTTTAGAAACTACATTCAATTTGCTATAGATTCTATTCTTATATATTTTTGAAATAATATAGATAACTTATTCAAATTTTTATGTCAAGTTTCCTAACTCTATTTTTTTTAATTTTTTGCCACTTAAGGGCCTGTTTATTCCATGATGATCCTGCACATACCTGTTAGTATCTTTCTTTCCAAGTTTGCAAAGAAAAATTCATCAATAAGCATGTTAGGAATTCATTCAATACATTTCTTAGTTATGAGTCTCTTAGTGCAAGAGAGTGAAAATGTTGACACAACCCCTCCTATCTCTCCTATTTGTGGGAATGATGTCATAGAAGGTGTAAACATAGACAAGGGTATGTGCAGGATCATGATGGGCGAAAAAGTGGCAATATGACGAGTATGTGGCTGACGGCTTTTTTTACCCAAAATTGATGAAATGAAAAGAGTTTTTAAAGGAGATTCCCAACTTTCCACCAATATAAATTATGCTTTACTTTTAATTTAATAAGTAATTATTATTCATTTTCTATTCAAATTACAACTAAAGTCCTAATTGATAGGGTGATTGAAAAACATCTATAGCTTTCAAATTATCACATTTTTTGAATCCAAAACATGTGTCACATTCTATGCATACTATAGGATTAAAAAAAGAAAATTTAATTTCATATATTTTTGACCAAGTTAAGGTGGTCAAACATACAAATTTTAATTTTTAAAAATTGTAATAAAAATTCATAATTAATTATTTACTTGGAAAAAATTACAAAAATATGCATCACATCAAGACATGAGTCCTCTACTTATATCTAAAATATTATAAAAAAATATTATCATTTTATTGTGGTTAGGGTGGTCAGACAGACACCTACTTCTTATTTTTTCCCTAAAATTAAGTACTATTGTATTGAAATTTCAAATTTTCAACAAATAGATTTTTTTTTTTTAAACAAACCTAATAGTTTAGAAACTAAATTCAATTTGCTACAGATTCTATTCTTACATATTTTTGAAATAATATAGATAACTTATTCAAATTTTTACGTCAAGTTGCCTAACTCTGATTTTTCTAAATTTTTTGCCATTTAAGGCCCTATTTTTTCCATGATGATCCTACACATACCCACAATCATGACAATCATAATTGCTTTTCTCCTTATATCTCTCCTATCAGTGACAAAGGTATCTTGGTGAAAGAAGATGCAATCATTGACAATCATGAAATTCTTGCTTGTCCTTCTCCTCCTCTCCCTTGGGAAGATATTAAGACACAAGACGATGAGATCTGTGGATAATAAGTTTGCATTCCTCTCCCAACACCTCCCCTACTTGTGAGAATGATTTAGTGAAAGAAGATACAATCATAAATGATCATGAAAATCACATTTGTGAAGAAGGTATGTTGCTGTTAAGAGATCCAACGATTGAGAGATATGACAATCCTACCTATCCTACTTGGGAAGAAAGTATAGGAAATGGGGATGTAATTGTAGATAACCATGAAAATCACATTTGTTCTTCTTCTAATATCTTTCCTAGTTGTGAATAATATAGTTTAGTGTTAGAAGATGCACTTATTGAGTCATGAAAATATTTTTTCTCCCTTTCCTAATGCTCCTACCATTTGGAGAGAACTGTTCGAACATGAAACATAGAAAATTGTTGCTCTTATATTTTAGGACATAGAATAGCCAATTTCCTACAAGTTTCATTCAAGGAAACCCTAGAGATCTCAATCAAGGGATGAAATGGGGGAAAGAGATCTGCAATAAGGTGTCTTAGGGTGTGATTAAAAGCTAAAAGGGGGTTCACCACCAAGCTAGGGCTTGGAAAGACAAGAAATATAAATGATATGCACAATTTAAGGAAATGACCTAGAAAATGAATCGAAATAAGAACAAAAAATTAGAGATGAAATAGAGGTGCACCTGGAAACTGAAGAAGTTTGAATGAAGGTCTAGAATCCTATAAATGTTTCTTTTTTATGCACACTAGGACTCATACACTAGTAGGGTTGATTCAGTCCCATTTTAGGGTTTTGGGCCGAAATAAGAATCTCGAACTACTGAATCAAGATCTATAGAAAATGCCTAAATATATATATATATTGAGACTCACACACCACAAGTGGTGATTTAGTCCCAATATTATGGTTGATCTAAAACTCTATAATCCTCTAGTGATTTGTTGTAACTTCCCTCCTGTCGAATCTCTAGCTCTAAAACACTGAATTCTGCTTTGTAAGTGACTTTTCGTGATCTTGCAAACAAGGTGACAACTTTGACAGCTTGAAAACTTCTCTCCAATCTTGATCTTCAATGGATCTTCAACCTAAACCAGCTAGATCTACAATCACACATCAAAGAGAGGGAAAAAAATATTAGTGGATAGGGGTTTTCCTTGGTCAAACACCGTTTTGGTAATCAAACCTTAAAATGAAATCAAATAGCATGAAGGAATGATGAATGAACAAATATGTACAGTTGCAAAAAACCAAACCTTTGTAACAAAGGATACAAACTTGTATGTAATGGATAGCATGATTGTGGATATTTAATCTTGCTTGTATGTTATGGATCTTAAGTTGAATGCTTGCTTGAATCATAAGAAACCTACATCACAAATGTTAGCTAAAAAAAAAGCATGATGCATGATGACTTTGACATGATGCTTGAATCTTGAATAATGCTTAAAAACACTTAATAATCAGCTCTTGAATGCTCTTGAATGTTTTTTTCAACTCTTGAATACTCTTGTAATTATAAATTTTCCTTAGGAATGCTCATTCAACATGCTAGGAGAAAAATGAGTGAAGTAGCCTTGTATTTATACTTGTTTATGCCAAATTTACCAAAATTATAATAGTAGAAGTTGGCATCAGATCTAGGAGAATAAAATCCCACTAAGAATTGAATTCAAAATTATGTCTAAGCTAAGTAGGACTCATACGCTAGTTGGGGCATATGAGTCCCAATAGGCTAAGCTTTGGACATAAATTTCAAGAATTGTTAAGTTCTATGCCAAATTCAGGTTTAGGCCCCAAAAATTAGGTGGGACCCATATGCCCAAGGTGGTGTGTAAGTCCCAGATCACTAAATCTAGGCCATACAAACCAAAATCATTAAATTATGAGTTGTCACTTGATATCTGTCAAGATTATCCTTAGAAATATGCATTAAATAAGGCTTTTGGATGCAAAGTAGGACCAAATAAGGCATAAAGAAGCCTAATTTTAGTAGGGAGGGTCCAAACAAGTGTGAAAATGTAAAGGGATAAATTTTTCTACACTACATTTATCCCCCACTTTAGTGAAAGGATGAACTTTCTTCAAACTCACAATAAAGTAGACAAACTTGCATTAAGAGGGGTTCAAGTGTACCAATTCTAGTAAGATAGGATGACAATGACCTAGAGGGATGATCAAGCCCCCATGATCAAGATTCTATGGCCAAACAACATAGGCACAAAAGAACACACATGAAAATGATGTAAGGAGAAACAACAAGGCACATGCATACACTACCAAAGACAAAGAGAAAGAAAAGAAAAAAAACAAAACAAAAGGGGTGGATCAAGCTTTGACCGTTTGTCCCACACGTTATGGATCAGATCTAAGTTGTTTTTCCAAGAACATTTACAAGTGGAACACGATGTCCACTATGCAAACCAAATGCATGCTCACAAGGGCTAGTGGAACCTTAGGTCATCCACCCAATTTAAGACATATACGCATGATGCAACCAGTATGCACTCAGACAGACAAGCAAGTGGCTATGGGAAAGTCATGCCTAAGTTCAGCTCACATACATACAATCATACAAATCTATACCTCCTAATAACTTTGACAAGACACCACACAACTATGAACTTCAAGCTCCATGAGGCAAGAAAAGCTACATATGCTTGAAACTCATAAACAAACAAGATGTAACCATAGGCAAGCAAAATTTGTTATGCAAGGTAGCCATATAACCAATATTGTAAATGCAAAATATTGTAAAATACATTCAAAGTGATTTTTCTTAGTTCATGCAAGGTCTCTTCTTAGGGAATATTGTGCCTAATGTCTCGAAGAGAGGACAAGTAAAAGAAGTATCACACTCTCAGAGGAAATCAAATCTAATGACACCATCGAGAAAAGGACACATCACAAGAATAAAGAAAATCACAGATTGAAACATGAATGTCAATGTATGCCCCCACTTTAAAGAGGTTTCTAACACCATTGCTATGAGTAATTGCTTTAAAGTAGAAGAATAAATGAGAGGTTATTCGAAAATCCCTATGCCAAGTCATATGATTCCAAATGAAACTATATCATGGATAAGGGGTTGCCCCCAAAACTTAGTACGTCACATGTGAGCCAAATTAAGGCATGTTGTCCATGTCCCAAGCTTGCTCCTATATATACATTGAAGGTGGTCAACTAACTAAAAGAGACCACAATAAGTGTCATACAAGGACAAGGCTACCTAACCCCTTGCCCCCACTTCTAGTGCAAGACAAGGATGAGTTGAGATGATTAATGAGAAACATAATAGAATGAAAATCAGTATCAATTAGAGGAACAAGGTGCTTCAACATAAGGAAGAGCACTACACTCTTTAAGATGTTGAATTTCATTACCCAAAGCCTTATATTCATTAGTAGAATGACCATGACCTCTATGAAATACACAAAATGAACTCTTATAGTAAAATTTATTTCATGTTCTTGGAGGGAGGGATATCAAATGATCTTGGAGGAGTCTCGACAAGATACACTTATGATCAATAGTAGAGGATGTTCCTTTATTTTATGACAAAGATATCTCTTGCTTAGATCAAGGTGTCATACTTACACAAGACTTTTTAGATTGTGAGATTTTGTACTCTTCTTTACACAAGGATGTAAAATCTATCGAATTTGAATAATTAGTGTTTTGTTTGATTATATTAATGTTTTAAGCGAGGATTTCGCTGTTTCTTTCGATTATTTTGAAGGACAATAGCCAAGACCACTAGTGTGTATCAGTTCAGGATGCACTAATGTTAAAGTTGTCTGAGAGGAATATTTTGTAATAGGGTTGACATTAAGGGAATTCTTTTTTGTTTCTTTTGAGGGAAATAACCAAGACCATTAGTCATTCCTTGTGTGTTATGCTCTATAGGGACACAAATACCTTGTTCTCTAGCACGACATCCCTGTCCACTATATCCAAGTTGTTTCGTAACTTCATAACCTCTTCCATTAATATTTTTCATTTCTTTTGGGTTTGGTGGTTGTTCATAGTCAAGTTCATCAAAGTTTGTTGTGTAATTTTTTTTTTCTTGTAAAGTGTTCGAGGTGGATACATTCGAAGGGTCTTCCAAAATTTCTTTTGACATTATCACTTTTTCTTTTCCCTTTTTTAGAATCTTTGTTTATGATCTTGTATTCACCCATGAATGTTGTGAAATTTAAGGAACCCCAGTCATCTTCTAATAGCTTCGTGACTTCATCAATATGTGTTTTCTTTTTCTTTTTTTTTGTACAAGTTCCACTTGTGTGGTTGGTATTAATGTTGTCAAAGGATTCTCCTTGCCTTTGTCAATGTTCAAACAACTGTTTGGTTCAAGGTCAGATTTGATTGTATATACTTTATTGTTGTAGACATATTTCATGCTATGATGAAGGATAGAAGGCACCACATGCATCTCATGAATCCATGATCTTCCTAAAAGGAGATTGTATGAAAGATCATGAGGCATAACGTGGATCAAGTTTTGTAATATAACTTTTTCAACTGTAATAGGCAAAGTGATCACACCAAGCAGTTGTTTCCCTACATTATCAAACCCACGAATAGATAAAGAGGCAAGTTGAATTTTTTATTTATCCACACCAAGTCTATCCAAAAGGGTCACACTACACACATTAAGGGTGGAGCCATTGTCAATAAGGGCTTTTTTTTATTCCCAACCTATTTATAGATAGCTATTATCATGAAAGCATCATTTTTTTTGGTACTTCCAAGGGAGGGAGCTCACTTTGGTGGAAAAAAATGTCAGCATTCATTTCTTGAATCATGGTTTCTATGTCATTTGGTTGAAAATTAGGATGGGTAGGAACTTGTTGTAAAGCACTTTTAATCATGTTGTGATAATTAGGGGATTCTTGAATAAGGTCCCATAAGGATATCTTAGTAGTAGTATTATTAAGTTGTTCAACAAGATCATACTCTTTTCCACTTTGTGGAGGAAAATGAGGAGGACTTGGTAAGATAGGTTGAGGTAATGGGAGTGATGTTGAAGGTGTTTGTCTTGGTTTTTTATTATTTCTAGTGTTATATGTATGATCAATAGTGTTATAACTCAACTGCTACAAGACATTATTCTTAGGTGGTTCGAGGATGAGGATGGGTTTTTTTGAGTTTGTGGTCATTGTGAGGGTGGGTAAAGAATTAGAGGATTCTTAGTATGTCCCACGGGATATTTAAGAGGTCCAATAATCAAGGGTAATCTAACATAAACTTGTGTGTTCATAACCTCAGTGGTTTCAGTTTGATGTCTTTTGAATGAAGAGGAGTCTAGTGTCATCTTTTCACCATCATCTAAAGAATTCAGATCACTATTGTTTGAAAGGAATGTGTCAATGTTGTAATTTTATTTCACCATGATATCATCCCTAGTAGGAGAGGTTTTAGGAGAGCTAGAAACTAGATGTTCATGACATTCAAAGGTCGAACACCAAAGTATTTTCTTCACAACTAGGAGAGATACTAGAAGAACAAATATGATTATCATGGTTATCTACGATTACATCTCTTTGTCCCATGATGTCTTCCAAAATAGGATAGGTAGGGGAAGAAACATAAAGAGGGTTTTCATAGATCTTAAATATTTTATCATATAACACCAACCTATCATCCTTACTTACAATATGATTGTAATGATTCCTTACAATTGCATCCTCTTTCACTAAAATGTTCTCATAAGAAAGGGATGAATGGAGATTAGGTGAGGTGATGTTTAGAAATGTGTTTATGATCTCATTCTCTTGTCCCATAATATCTTCCCAAGGGGGATGAGGAGAAGGAAAAACAAGACTTTCATCATTATCAATGCTTTCACCTTCTTTGACCAAGATACCTTCGTCACTAATAGGAGAGGTATCGGGAGTGTTGAATACCCAAGAAACTAAGAGGTGGGGTGAATTAGTATCTTCTTAAACTTATTGAATAAACAACATCCAATTGCTCCAATGCATATAACAGTAAAATTGAGCAAGAGCATTAGCAGAACATAAAATCACACAACACATGAATACAAGGATTTTTACGTGGAAAAACCAAGATGGGAAAAACCACAGTGAGGATTAGCTCACAATATAACTTATAAGTGGTTATATGATATTACAAAGGGTGGCTCACTGCCAGGACTCACTGTCCAAAATGGGAGGTTCACTGCCTACAAAAGATACAATGACAAAATGGCTTATAGCCAAAAAATGAAATGATAAAGTTATACCTAACAAGTGTTGATTCAGTTCCTTTGATGCTCAATAAATGAACTTTACACATTTCATCATATTCGTATACTTTTCTATCTCTGTACACTTCACCCCAACAATCTCAAAACTATCCAATATATATAACTGATTCATCCACAAGCATCAATTAGGTCAGCCTAATTAGATGCAACCCTTATTCACCAAAAAGATTGACTGTCAGCTTCAAGCTTTTTACAAAACCTTTCCAAAAGAAATTAAAGTGTGTAGCATGCTACAACATGTCAGAATGGACCTAAGATAGGTCACACATACATCTACAATACAAAATTAATTCAATACAACATCAATTACTTATTAGGTTGGCCAGGGATAGACCTAATAACAAAATGCAACAACAAAGTAAAGCCAATTCACCATACGAGCACCTATGCACATGAGATTATGAACATACAAGCTTCCAACATCCAAAAACCATTTCCCAAAACTGCAAGTAATGATATGCATTAGTGAAGAATTGCAGAACAAAATATTGGAGGATAATAACTGCATACCAGTTTAGAATACCAGATCAAGCTAAGACTTAAATTTGCAATTGTAACTCATATAACATGGTGAAATCAATAACAATGCAAAAGCTACATAATGAGATGTTCTTCATTCTTCCAACAATCTCCCCCTTTTTCATTGACGAAAACATGTGCCAAAAGAATTTACAAACCTCCTATGTACAACACACTCTCCCCTTTTCTCTCCATAATATTATCTCCCCCTTTGACATCAAGGAAAAAGGGCAGCCCAAAAAGTATGAAAACTAAAAAACATTACCTGGAGGAAGGTGAGCCTTGAAGCTCCTTGAGAAGACCTTGTCATGCTAGCTTACGATTCTCCCAACTCTTCTTAGTAGATATCAACATTCTATTTATAGATTCCAATTCCATCAGACTTTCTTCTGCATCATCCAGAGTACCCTGAGTCGGATTGATCTTTTCTAATTTATTTTCATTTGCCAAAGGATTTTGAACTGGAGTGTACTCCATTATCACAAGGTCACCTAGCTGACTGAATCTTTTGATGATGTCTTCCTTCTTCTTCTATAGAATAAATAATTTTTCTCTATGAGCAGAGATAACATTCCAGGTTGTCTTATCTCTATCTCTAGATGCACTATAAGTACTAGAAATAGTTGTCAACTAGGACTCAATGGAGTCCATGAGATCTTTAATACTTTGTGTGGCATCCGACCACTTTATGCAGTAAGAAAATATAGTATTTTCTTTAAACTCACAAGCTTGCACAAATTTTGGGCTCTTTTTCACATTGGTGTGTGCCAAAGCACACTTATCATGAAGTTCCAAAATAATTTTCTTTTCCAATTTCTCCTCAACCTCTTGCCTTTTCTTTCCACCAAGTCCGAAGGCATACTCCTTAAAGGAGTCCAATAGAAGTTTCAAATTCTTTACTAGAGTGAGAGTTTTATCAATTGATATACCAGGTGTGGCCTCCTGCAAAACCTTGATTGCATCATCAATAAGATTTTTCCCCTTATTATGTGTTTCCATAATTTCTCTTCTTATGGATGCATGCAATGCATCCCCTAACACCAACTTATGAATAGGAGAAATCTTATCCAGATTCACACAACCTTGAATCATGGGGAGTTGTAGAATTTACAATGTAATAATCGGCTAGAATATGATTTGCTTGGATAACAAGCCTTTTAATACATCATCACTGGAGGAGGATTCTCTAGGGGACCTTTGTGAATCTACAACCTACCTTTGATCTTCTTCATTCTTCTAGGCAGATTTCCCATTTCTTTCTTCTTCAGGTCTACTCTTTCTTTTTCCTCTACCTTCTCTTCTTCTTCTACTTTCTCTTCTTCTTTTTCAAATTTTTCCCCATTTCCTTCTTCATTCTCTTCACCTTCATATTTATCTTTTTCTCCTTGAGCTTTATCTTTTTCACCTTCATCTAGCTTCGGAGGGACAACATCATGCTTCTCTAGTTCAACTTCTTCCTCATTTTGTTTCTCTATCTCTTGAGGATCATTTGTAACACATGTATCCAGAAGGATATTTGTATCATTTTTTTCTAGAGGAATGTCTTCCTTTACCTCAGAAGAAACTTCTTATCATGATTTTGGTGCATAACTGGATGGGAGTGCACCAAACATACCATATTTCTTAGCCATACCCCTGATGGTTTCTGCAATTTATTTCCTTATTTTCTTTATTTTCTTCTTGTCCTTTGTCATCAAAGTGTTTACTCTTTTCTTCATCTGGAACATCTTTGAACATACCTTCTTCAAGGTTTCCAAATCATTTGGGGTCAAAGAGGAGCCAATTTTCTCAAATTTCTCATTTCTTATGTTCTCTTCCAATTCAACGGCCTCTGATCTTTTCATCAGAGCTTCCCACAATTTCTCAGTGCACATTGTTCTTAACATAATCCCAACTAACTTCCAAAGTGATAAAATACTAAATAATAGCTAAAATTAACGCTTTTTTGTCCTCTCTACCTACTAGATCATAATTTTTTTTTGTAGGCTGCAGCATGTCTTCAAAGTGTATCAAGCTATTAACCAATGCCTCTAGTATGAGAGGGGAACCAAGTCTTACCGGTGAGGCCTTTTTTTCTTCCTTGTCTGAAGATACCTCTTCTAATACTTTTTCCTTCTTTGATTCTAGTTTGGTGTGCACATGAGCACTAAAACCATGTTCTTCATCTTCTTCGGAGGATGACATATAATGGAATCTTTTAGAACCAACACTTGTTTCCTGTGAAGCACCTTCACTAGAGGATATGCTTCCTCTCTTCTTTCTTATCAATTTTGTTGTAGGGTCTTCCTCCTCTTCCTCTTGCTCTTCAGTGATACTGAGGTTCTTTTCCCTTGTATCATTTTCCTTCTTTCCTCTCTTGATTGGTGTCATCGGAGGAGTTTCTTTCCTTTTACCAGATCTTGTATTGGGTCTGGAAGGAGCCGATCCTTTACCTTTACCAGGAGCACTAGGTTCTACCTTCACTGCAAGGGTTGTAGATGGTTTTGAATTAGTCCTACTAGATCTCCTTGGTCCTGATGATTCTCCAGCCATCTACTCTCCCATGGCTCTACCTTGTGCAATTTTTTCATCAGTGAAGCCAACCTTCTTAAGAATTTGATTTACATTCTTTCTTATCACAAGCTTCATATGCTCCAAGTGAACTTTCATAGATTTTTCTTCATAAGCGCCAAGTCTGGGTTCATTGTTGTCTTTAGGACTTTTCAACAAATTTGCACATAACCTTTAGCTTCATTCTCTGTAATCTCATAACCCAATGGTTGAATCCATATAGTTCGGGGTTCAATAGCTTCAGTCATGCACTCATCAGAGGAGACATGAAATATTATATCATTCTTGTACTTTTCAACAAATTTCTTTGGAATCCTTTCTCTCTCATTCATGTTGCTCTTGAATACAACAAAGAATGTTGTTAGAGCATTATCTTGACTCTTCAAATCACCTAAACTATGCATATAGTCAAAAAATTGATGTGCAACCAGTTTGGATGTGTCCCAAATCACCACATCATCTCTTCTGGGAAGTCTTCTAAGAAAGTATAATAGTAAACACACAATCAGGGAACCAAACTTAAAATCATATTTCTTCTCTCTTGTCATCTTCAAATTATTAAAGAACTGTTGTTAGAGAAGTTCAGAAAAATCATATTCAACACCATTAGCTGCCATGTCATATCCAGTGTAAATTATTGTAGTAGACACTGAATTTTCTCTATTAGTGAAGTAGATATTGTGATTGATCATTATAGCTGCATACTTCACAGTAGGATTGGTAATAGGATTTTTTGTAAGAGCCCTTCTATCAAATGTCTTATCGGTAAGTTCCATCACCACCTCATTCTTCACAGACTTCAACACGAGTACCGGTTTGGTGTCACAAAGTCTAGTAATTTTCTTAATCACTTCCTTAGTTATAAGGTGAGGTCTGTTAGTCCACAAGAACTTGTCATGCATTCTGCTAAGAGCTGGTTTTGCATATTTATCATCAACAATGGAGCTAAAGTTTAGAAAATAGTTCCATCAATCCAACTTCTTCACAATAATAGTTGCATACTCGAGATTAATCAAGAAATAATCCTTGGTGAGCTCATTACGCCATATGTATATCATTTTGTTATGATTATACTCAGTATAAACATAGATGTACATTCTAGTGTCTTCAATGGGCATAACACCATGAGGAATCGATGAGAAGGTGCCCAGAGGGTCATCTTCAAATACCTTCATGGAATACTTCTTATAGGAAGGCCTAGGTCTTTTTGACACATTTAGGACTATAAGGGTTGCCATTTCTCCACAAATTGAGCTCAAATGATTTTAGAAAAAAGATTCACACAAAACATCAACAACACAAATAAGTAAAATACCTTTTTCTTTCGCAAAAACTAGAACTAGGGTTTGCACAACTCACTCTCCAAATGGCCTTAAGAATTCTCCAAATCACTCTCCACTTTCTTCAAATGCACAAGTGATCAAAATTCCTTACAAATTCACTTTATAAATCAACAATCTACACTAATTCACATAAAATGTGACATAATTCAAAAAGTTGATAAAAACCTTCACTGCACTGAAAAACCCTAAATTGCTCCGCAAATGATCATGCCTAAAACTTTTTTTTTGGTTCCTTTTGCATAAGCTCTTTGTTTATCCATTCCTTACAAGATATCTTCATTCCAAATACTAACACACTAGATATCTAGGGGGTTGAACAATTTTTTGCTAAAGCTCCCCCTAAGACTATGCTAGGTCTAATTGTTGGAGGAATTGTCTGCATCAGATGAGGACACAGACACATTTGATGTTTCTAACTCTTCTTTCTTCTTCCAAATCTTGTTCATTTTTTGTTTAACCTCATTCTTGTCAATTATCTTCATTGGTTCATTCTTCTTTACCAGATCAGATTGATTTTCCCCTTTACTTTTGCATACTCTTGAAATGTGTCTGGGTTTGTTGCAATTGTAGCAAACAACAATTTTCTTATTTTTTTGACCTTGAAACATAGATTTTTGGGACCCTGTGGACTACTCTTGCACTTCTAGGGTTTTTCACCTAAAAGGAGAGAGATAGGGCCAAAAATGCTTATGTATCACTCAAATTAGAATGTATGCAATGTTGTTTAATGTAAATGAACTTAACTAAATGCAATTGACTAATCTGAATGACTGGAAATGAATGAAAAAGTGAGATTTATGCCTTGTTTGAAAACACAATGTGATATGCAAACAATGCAGAAAATGAATGAAATGTGCAGAACATAAAGAGATGGGTCAAATTAGAGTGCACCTAGGAAAAGTTTGATGATTCTGGAATGTCTTGGATGCTAGTTGAGATCACTAATTTTTCACAGTGGGAATCACTCACCCAGGGTGGCGAATTAGTCCTCCTCTTGATGAAAAAGTATCGAGAGTTAGAATTTGACAAAAAGGTATGTGCAGGATCATCATGGGAAAAAAAGGCTCTTAAGTGGCAAAAAATTTAGAAAAATTAGAGTTAGGCAACTTGACGTAAAAAATTGAATAAGTTATCTATATTAATTTGAAAATATGTAAGAATAGAATCTATAGCAAATTGAATGTAGTTTCTAAACTACTAGGTTTGTTTAAAAAAATCTATTTGGTGAAAATTTGAAATTTCAATTGGTACTTAAATTTTAGGGAAAAAATATGAAGTAGGTGTATGTCTGACCACCCTAACCATAATAAAATGATAATTATTTTTTATAATATTTTAGATATAAGTACAAGACTCATGCCCCGATGTGATGCATATTTTTTTGTAATTTTTTTCCAAGTAAATAATTAATTATGAATTTTTTGTTACAAATTTTTTAAAATATAAAAAATCATATGTCTGACCACCTTAACTTGGTCACAAATTTATGAAATTCATTTTTTCTTTTTTTAATCCTATATTATGCAAAGCATAGAATGTGACGCATGTTTTGGATTAAAAAAATATGATAACATTTGAAAGATATAGATGTTTTTCAATCAGCCTATCAATCAGGACTTTAGTCGTAATTTGAATAGAAAATGAATAATAATTATTTATTAAATTCAAAGTAAAGCATAATTTATATTGGTGGAAAGCTAAGAATTTCCTTTAAAAACCCTTTTCGTTTCATCAATTTTGGGTGAAAAATAGTCGTCAGCCACATACCCATCATATTGCCACTTTTTGGCCCATCATGATCCTACACATACCCAAAATTCAGATTTTTAGTCCTAAGGTGGGAATCATTCACCACAGGTGGTGAATTAGTCCTCTTCCAAATTTCTAAAAAATCAGGAGACAACTCTGCAACACTAGATCTAGAAATGTCTACTTGTTGGGTTCTTGACTTGTTGGTTATGTAGAAAATAGACAAATAACTCTCTCCAAGCTTGAATTTGACTTAAGTTGACTTGAAGCACCTAGTTGACTTAGAAATCAATCTTCAAAAACCTAATCACCTATCAAATCTACATACAAAGAGTTGTAAACCAACATGCAATAGGGGGAAAATGATTAAGGGTTAGTGAATAGGGGTTTTCCTTGGTCACACCCCACTTTTGGTAATTAAACCCTTGAAAAGATAATGAAATGAAAGAGAAAGATAAACTAATAGCATGCAAGTGCTATCAACTTATCTAACCCTTGATGATGCAAGTATAAAGTAATGTCAATGGCTGCTTCAAAGTGCTTGAATAGTGCTTGAATTATTGATGTAAAATGTTTGAATGCTTGAGTGAATAGGTGGATAAGTGAACTTGATGAATGGGGGTTAAAATGAGATGAAAATCACTTATTTATACAATTCTTGTGCCTTAGTATCTGTTCATACCTCATCATAGGATGACACCAAGTGGTAGGAAATTTAAAATATTTTGAATTTAGGGCCAAGGGGGACTCATTCGCCACCCATGGCGAATGGGTCCCACCTAGGACCTAAAAACATGTGTTGAGAAAAATGTTGTATTTAATGTTATTTGTCAAGATAACATTCAAAAATACACTTAATTACAACTTATGAGGGCATAAAGAGACCAAATAAAGCATGAGAAGGGTGTAAATAGTGAAAATATGCCTAGAAGAGCATGAAAGCTTGTTACAAGACTTTACAACACTTCAAAATAGGACTTGTTGATGAGTAAAAAGGTGATTTTTAGGTAAATTGCATTAAATAAAGTCTAGAAGAATGTAGAAGTGTCTTACAATAATTCACAACACCTTCACAAGATGTCATTCTTTGAGTTTTAGTACCTAAATAATCATGTTCAAGCCATGTTACAACATAAAATCAGAGCAACATAGTTCCAACACCATGAAAAAAGAACTAAAAGGCCATGAAAATGACAAGGGGCCATTTTTCTATGACACATTTAGCCCCCACTTTAGTGAGAGGATGAACCTGTTTCAAACTCACACTAAAGTAGCCATGAACATCAAGGCAAGGGTTTAAATGTACTTACATTAGTAAGATGGAATGACAACAATCAAGAGGGATGATCAAGCCCCTAGGATGAAGATCCCATGGAAAACTAGACATAAGAACAAAGGAACACACAAGTGTTGAAAAGAATTGGGTGAAGCTTTGATTGTCAATCCAACTAGTTGTGAAAAGAGATCTAGGCTGATTATTTGAAAAAGAGAATGCGTACTCACTCTGGGCCCATAGAACTAGTTGTCCATGGGGTGAGAAAGCCCAACTGTATACTCACTCTGGGGCCATAGACCTAGTTGTCTGCGGGGTGAGAAAGCCCAAAAAGGAAAGATACATATGCTAGTTGGTATGCACTCACAAACACAAAAGTGGCTATGGGGAAAAGTCATGCCGCTAGGTGGGCTTCCCGCTCAACCATGCCAAAGTTATACCCATTGACAACTTTAACAAGGTTCCAAAAGGAAACAAATGTTATGAACAAAAAGACAAAGGTACCACAGTCATGCAAGCTACATTATTTAAGGTGGCAAAAATGAATGCAAAATGTTAAATGTAAAATGTAAAATGTGAAACGATGTTCAAAGGAGTCTTGTTTAGTTTATGCAAGGTCAGTCACTTAGGGAACTGTTAATAAATATGTAACAAGCTCCCTACAGGTGTATTTTCCACTATGTATAGGCTCACGCATTGCAGGGAATTGGCTTAGCCTTTTCATCAGGTTCTTTTTCCCCTCCACGTGCCTGCTCTGTGCACCCCAAGTTTTTCCCTTCTTTTCGCATCCCGGGAACCCCTACTATACTTCCACATGTCGTGTTTGTGGGCTATTTTTTATCATTCTTTCTTGCTTCCTCATCGGGCTCTGCTCGCGTGCCACAAAGCCCTCATTCCCAAAGACTTTGGCAGGCCCCACAATTTTTGTCTATGGCATACTCTTGCTACATGTCCACTCTTCACAAATCTTTCAGCATTGAGATGAAGTAACGACCATGGGCAGCAAAATTTTGCCACGTGTCTCTTGTTGCACCCGGCCGATGATCGTTTCCTTCGATATTTGTTAAATGCTCTACCCATTCAACACGTGTAGCCTTGGCACAAGTCTTCAACGGTGAGAGATGAAGGTTCACACGGGCAGCGAAATGCTGCCATGTGCCTAATCGGTGGATCTCGTATTCGGGCAATCAACCAGGTGAACCGAATGTTGCAATTAGCCACTGCTTATCATAATTATTTGCGTACAATGGTGACACTTGTCTAATTAACCTTGTCGGGACCACCATCATCATTTGTAGAGGATGCACCTGTACTTTGACTTACCAGATACTTGGTTTCGAATCATTTCTGTTACAATGGCTTGGGGAATATTCTTATTTCTGCATCATTGCCAGGGGATAGCGAAATCTTTTCTGTTGCTGCTCTCTGAAATGGTGGGGGTTTTTTCTACTATAAATACTTTTCTTTGTTGTGAGAAAAGGGTCTGGAATTTTGGAGGAACACTGGTTTTAGGAAAAGACGTTAGGCCTTTATTAATATTTTATTTCATTACAAAAGACTTCAGACTGTGCCATTTGTTTGGCCTTTCTATTCTTTCATGCTATTTGATTAAACTGTAAACTGTGCTTTTATTGTCTGAACATTTCATTTGAGAACTTCTATATATGTTGAATACAAGTTTGCGATCTAGATCATGTCTAATGACTCTTCTTAGCAGTAGGAATGTATGCAATGTTATTTTATGTGAATGAATGGATTGTCTATGTTATAATCTTCAATTTTCAATTTTCTAGAACACTACAAATACAAATTAGGCCCTTACATCTATGATTTATCATGCCTATCATTAAGTCTTGACGCATCGCCTTAGGTTAGACCTTTTTTTTATTATATTCGTTTCCTTTTCCCTTTCCAAACCCCCCATTATAGAAGAAGTCGACTTCTCTAAAAACTCGGAGGTCACTCAGTTTAGTGCAAAAGGTCCCCCATAAACTGAGTTTCCCATAAGATGTTACCTTGTCAAATTTTGGCGTCAACAGTTTTTTCTTTTTCTGGCACACCCGGTGGGACCCAAGCTTAAATGAATTTATGTTTTAAAAGGGTGTATGAGCCATCGGCCTGTAACTAGATCCCAAATCACAAACAACCCTAGTTTACTATTACCTCCATTGGGAACAGTGCAGGCCACAAATTAGTTGGTAACCGTTCCACTCCCGCCACCTATTCCTCTAACCATATTGCCCACCGCCAACAAAAAATTACATGGCATGGGACGCCGAAAGTCCCCTAGTAGCCTGTGTTGATTGGAAAATGATATAACCACTCTCAAGTGGAACCAATCAATGCCTCTAAAGCCTGCATATCAAAACTATCAAGGTGGGCGATCCTCATATCAACAGAATCAGTACCAAGGCACGTCTCGCACTAATCCACCAGCTGCAATAGTCAACCAAATGGTGTCGATGCCTACTTCGCTGACGGGCGCTTCACCAAGCTTGAGTAGGGAATTAACCGTAGGGAAAAATAACCTCATTGATGACATCAATCGGTGGTGCCTCCCTTGCAGCAATGCGCATATGCCCCAGAATTGTCTGTGTGGCAACTTACTACAAAGGGTAATGGAACAACATAGCCAAGGCACGACACCAGACCATAGGGGTTATGTATATCCCTCACCACAAATGGAGAGTGTGGTTCTTACCACACAAATGCAAGGAATATCTCTAGAACAAGAATCTGACATCGCTCCTGATCACACGCTTTTCTCATGGATGGAGAAAGATGAAATAGTGTTAGCTAATCATACATTCATATCCAAAACACTGCAAGTGCAATCTGACTATAACACGTGATCAAAGAGGAGATTTACCGGTGAGTCAGTTGTTTCGCATCCATCCATCCTGCAACTTTAAGGTGCTTTTGATCAGATTCCTGGCACTCCCACTACCTCACTACCATCTCAACCATAGAAAGAAATTATTATAACAAGAGCCAAAGAGAAAAAACCTCTGAGTTTTTCACCTTTTAATGTGGTAGAACAATTGAAGAAATCATCTCCTAATGTGTCTCTATGGGACATTCTAGCTATCCCAGAGTAAAAAATGTTATTGCAAAAGGTGCTTCAAGAAAAGGTCAGTGCAGTGCCAACAGAGCACTTAGCCATTGTAGAAGTTGTTAATCAACTACCGCTGGCTAAAGTCCTTCTGAACAATACAAAATAATCCCCTGTCGGAGTTAGAGATAGGTTGAAGCCCCAACCCTTCTTCTTAACTCTAATTATAGGTAAGAAGTTATTTCATAATGATATGATTGATTCTGGTGCTAGCACCACGGTTATGCCTAAACAGATAGCCGAAGCTTTAGGACTAAGCTACAAACCTATGAAAAGGGGAGTAATGCAGCTTGATGGGAACAAAGTTGAAACCATAGGTTTCATCAAGGCACTTCCTTTAACCCTATTTGTGTGCCCTAGTATTACAGTACTGCAGGACACTGTTATCATAGATGTTCCTCCCATGTTTGGCCTCTGTCTATCCTGAGAATTTACTTCAAAGGTGGGTGGATACCTGTCCCTGGATTGGTCACATCTGATTCTCAAAACCAAACACAACACAAAAATGAAGATAGAATCAAAGGCTTTGCATTTTGAACATGTAGCGGATGAAGCCCTGATCAATTTTGAAGTCACGCATACCTCCATCACCAAGCAATAAATGTATTGCATTGAATTACTAGAGGAAGAAAAGATGAGCAAAGATTGGGATGACCAAGAGGATGCTTTTTTGAGTGAACATATGGATAGTGACCCTTTTGGAAATTATCATGCTACAGGATTGGGCACCTATGTAATCTATGATGAAGACCAAGTGCTCCCGAAGATTGCCAAAGAGTTCAAAGGTAGCAAGGAAAATGAGCTATGGACGTTGTACTTTGATGGAGCAAGAGGTAAAGTAGGCGCTAGAGCAGGGATATGTTTAATATCCCCAAAAAATGAAAAAATACTAAGGTCTTTACGCTTCCATTTCACTTGTTCAAACAATGAGGCTGAATATGAAGGATTAGTTCACAGTTTCAGCCTTGCAGAGTGAATGGGAATTAAGCAATTAATGGTGTTCAGAGATTTTGAGCTAGTAGTCAACCAAGTACAAGGGATTTCCACAGTAAGGAATGTCCGCATGAGATCCTATCGGCATTGAGTTTGGGACCTGGTTGATAGTTTTGAAGCCTTTAACATCTAGACTGTTCCCCGAAGACAAAATGGCAATGCAGACCACATGGTTGTGATTGGTGCTCAATTTGATCCTACATCTGACCTTATACATAATGAAAAATTTGTACGAGTAGTAGTCTGACTAGAGATTCCTAACAATGATCAGAGTTGGAAGGTTTTTGAAAGTGATGAACACATCGCCTCGTTCGTCCAGTAGTCGAGAGAATTCGCCAATCAACTTCAACCAATGATTGCTGAGGCATATGAAGGAAAAATCATGCAACTCAAATCCAATAAGATTTTGAAAGGGTTGGTTACTCTCAAAAAAAAATTGATTGCGGGTATGTGTAGGATCATGATGGGCCAAAAAGTGGCAATATGATGGGTATGTGGCTGACAAGCTTTTTTTTACCCAAAATTGATGAAATGAAAAGGGTTTTTAAAGGAGATTCTCAGCTTTCCACCAATATAAATTATGCTTTACTTTGAATTTAATAAGTAATTATTATACATTTTCTATTCAAATTATGACTAAAGTCCTGATCAATAGACTAATTGAAAAACATCTATAGCTTTCAAATGGTATCACATTTTTTGAATCCAAAACATGTGTCACATTCTATGCTTCGTATACTATAGGAATATAAAAAGAAAAATTGAATTTCATGAGGTTTTGACCAAGTTAAGGTGGTCAGACATATGAGTTTTTTATATTTTTTAAAAGTTGTAATAAGAAACTCATAATTAATTGTTTACTTTAAAAAATATTTCAAAAAAATATGCATCACATTGGGACATGAGTCCTCTACTAATATCTAAAATTTTATAAAAAAATATTATCATTTTATTGTGGTTAGGGTGGTCAGATAGACACCTACTTATTTTTTCCCTAAAATATAAGTACTACTGCATTGAAATTTCAAATTTTCACCAAATAAATTTTTTATTTTCTTAAACAAACCTAGTAGTTTAGAAACTACATTCAATTTTCTATAGATTCTATTCATACATATTCTTAAAATAATATAGATATCTTATTCAATTTTTTATGTCAAGTTGCCTAACTCTGATTTTTCTTATTTTTTTGCCATTTAAGGGCCTGTTTTTTCCATGATGATCTTGCACATACCCTTGCGATGATCCAAGGAATGATAGATGGAAGTTCATGGCAGAAAAAAGTGATTATGTAGACCTTTGGGTCTTAGATGGAAGAAACCTTCAGGTCGAGAAAGATGTCCTGCACCATGATAAAGAAAATATCATCAGTTTCTGCGAGAAATATGGAGTAGTGGCTTGTTCCTATGATTATCTAGAAGGATATGATCTTGATATCATTCAACACATTATCGAGCTAACAGAAGGTGGAAAACTAGTTCGACAAAAGCAAAGGCCAGTAAACCCCAAAATTGAAGTGCTAATGGTGCAAGAGCTAACCAAGCTAATTGAGTCATGCATTGTCTTCTCAATCAAGCATAGTAATTGGGTATCTAATTTGGTCCTGGTCCGAAAGAAGAATGGAGATATCCACTTGTGTGTGGACTTATGAGACCAAAACAGAGCATCCTTGAAGGACCATTATCCGCTGCCTTCTATGGAGTCAATCTTACAAATGGTAGCAGGATTAGAAATGTTTTCTCTGTTGGACGACTTCTCTGGTTACAATCAGATCTGAGTCAAGAAGGAGGATCAGCATAAGACCATGTTCACTACAAAGTGGGGAACATTTTCTTATACTAAAATTCCTTTTGGTTTATCCAATGTAGGGGCAACATTCCAGTGGGCGATGGACATCGTGTTCAGTGAGCTAATCAATAAATTTATTCTAATTTATTTAGATGATCTTACAAAGTTTTCTAAATCTAAGGATGATCATTTTGACCACTTGGAAATAGTTTTTCAAAAGTGTCAGGAGTTTGGGGTTTCCCTAAATCCAAAAAAATGGGTATTCGGGGTACCACAAGGCAAGTTGTTAGGACATGTGGTATCCAAGGAAGGAGTTTCAATCAACCCCAAACAGGTGAAAGCTATCAAGGAACTTCCCCTTCGGTGAATAAGAAAGGCATTCAGTCCTTCCTGGGCAAGGTAAATTTTGTTAGCAAGTTTATTTCTGATTTTGCGGGAATAATTAAGTTGATCACCCTGATGCTCATAAAGGATCAAGCATTCAAGTGGACGATCGAAGCTCAGGAAGCCTTCGAAAAAGTCAAAGAAGCTATTTCTGCAGCTCTGGTACTAGTTAATCCTGATTTATCTAAGGATTTTATAATGTATGCATTCAATAGCAAGTCCAGTATTGTTACTGTCTTAACCCAAAAGGATGATGAAGGAAAGGAAGAACATCCAGTGGCATTCTACTCTCGGACCCTAAAGGAATATGAGATGAATTATAATTTCATCAAAAGATAAGCCTTTGCAATAGTGAAGGGACTTAAAAGGTTCCGCCATTTAATTTCTTGCAACAAAGTGTTTGTTTATGTCACACATTCCAGCGTGTACGAATATATCATGGAGGAAGAAATCACATAAAAAAGAGCTAATTGGATCATCGAGACCCTTGAATATGATGTTGAGGTCAAACCCACTAAAATTGTCAGAGGAAGAGGACTGTGCGAATACATGGCGCAGAATGAGGAGATACCCACCAAAGCAGAGTAACCGGAGCTTGTTCTGATAAATGAGACAAAATCAGAGGGTTGTTGGCTGACAGATAGAATGAGGTTTATGCAAACAGTATCCGCCAGGTCTCTCCTCCCAAAAGAGGAGATACTACCGGCTGCAAAATTGCGGATATGCACTAATAGAGGGGGTCCTTTTCAAAAGGAATTTCAATGGTCTCCTCATGCGATGTGTTACTTCAGAGCAAGTGAAGAGAATCCTTGACACATTCCACAACAACACTACAGACAGATATTTCTCTGCTAAGACCACTTCCACCAAAATCATGTGCACAGGTTACTATTGGCCTACACTTTTCAACGACTCCAACTCTTTGGTAAAATCTTGCAAAAACTGCCAATTCTTTACTGACAGAAGGAAGAATTCCACAATGCCTCTCAAGCCTATAGTGGCGGACGAACCATTCGTACAATGGGGCTTGAACTTCATCGGGATGATTAATCTCGCTTCTAGTGTTGGGCACAAGTGGATTCTCACCGCCACAGATTACTTCACAAGATGGACGAAGGTTGTTCTGCTTAAGAACGCAATAGAGACAGAGATAGTGGATTTCCTCGAAGAGCTAGCGACAAGGTTTGGTCCTCCAAAGACTATCATTTTTGATAATGCCAGAGCTTTCCTAGGTGCAAAGGTATGTCACTTTGCATTAACAAATGGCATATTCCTCAAGACATCATCAAATTATTACCTGTAGGGACACGGCCTAGCGGAGTCAACAAACAAGAACCTAGTCTAACTCCTCAAAAGAATTGTTTCAAAACACCAAAGAAAATGGCATAAAAAGCTTTGAGTGGCACTTTGGGATAACCGCATAACTCCTAAGCAAGTCCTTAAGACTTCACCTTACGAGTTGGTATACGGGAAAGAGGCACTATTACCTATATCTATGGAGATTCCAGTCTCCAACTATTGAAATCCCTCGAGATAGAACAAAATGGCGCTATGGAGGTTCGGCTTGTTGAACTATTAGAAGTACAAGAAAAAAGGGAGAATTCCCTAATAGCCATGACAAACCGCCAACAAGTGGTCAACCGATGGTTTGACTTGAAGGCTTCTGACCAAGGCCTAAAATGTGAAGACTTAGTACTAAAATATGATAAAAGGGCTGTTAAGCTAGGTCAGCGTGGTAAATTTGATAGCCTATGGGAGGGCCCCTTTAAAATCATTCGGTGCAAGGAAAATAACACTTTCAAGTTAGAAAGTATGAAACAAGAACCATTAGGAATCCCAGTCAATGGGATTCATCTTAAATTGTTCTATTAAGTGTCGAGTTCCATTTTGTACATATGTAAATAATGCTTTTATTTTATTTCCCTTTGTGTTGGCCAGTCTTTTTAAATTGGTTCATGTTCCTACAGAAACAACCCATAATTGCAGAGAGCAGAGTGACAGAATTTTTTTGCATATAAAACACACCCATGTGTACAAAAAGTAAACACGTATGCTAATAAAGGAGCCCATAAAATAGAAATGCAGAATGGAAGAAAGAGCCATGGATTTTCATAAAGATATATGTGAATTTATATATATTCTTTTGTTTTTACATTTCAAAATGGCCGAGAAAGCCATAATCCAAAAAGTATACGATTATACGAGCTATTCTTTTATATATGCTATATTTCTTAGCCTTTTTCAGGCTTATATGCAAAACTATAAGGCAGGTGGTATATGCAACAATAGAAAATAAAGAAACTAGGGGCATTTTATCTAGGAGAAAGGAGGCATTTTATCCAAGAGCATGGGAGGCAACAATTGACGCATCTATGGCAGCATTTTTCGCTTCTTCTACAGCAATGCCCACCATGTCTTCATAAGCAGGTTCTTCAGCAGTAGAGGAAGATTCATTCGGCATAATTGCCATTGGTGGGTGAAACACCAAGTTCATAAAGTCGGTATACCAATCGATGTCATAGAATGGTATTACATTGTAGCTACGGAATAGAAAGTGCAAGGCTTGGGTAGCCCCCTGTCAATGCTAATTGTGTGTTTGAAGGCAGAATCCACTAAGAAACGACAACCATACAACTACCGCTTCTTCCTCAATGTAGCGATGAAGGTCACTGGCTGTTGGCAAGCCTATCCCATATGCAGCGTGGGCAAAAATCTCACCTACGCCATTCAAGTATTTTCTTGGAAATATTTCCTTGACCAGCTTCAGAGTTAGGGGTCGGATACCAATGTCTAACATTGATGCTACAAAATGTGAGCAGATATCAGTATTCACATGGTTCTTGTCCTCGTACTCTTTGCAATCCCTACCCAGAACCCATTTTATGGCTACCAAAAGCAAGGAGTGTTTATTCTTGGTCATTCTCTTCAATCGCCTAGTGGAAATCTCTCCCTGAAAAGTTGTATGTGACTTATAAGAGGTTAACCTAACAGGAGTATCCATGACACTAACACAATGCTGGTATCTTCTAACTAACACTAGAACTTTCCTACCACCTAGCCTATGAAAAAATATTGCTTATTGAAGCTTAGGACTGTGCCAATGACCTATTGTTAAAACTACTCAAATGTTAAGTGTGATTTCCTCACTACTTAGTGACCTATTTCTAGAAAAAATGAAAAGACACATGCTAATCTATTTTGAGAAAACGTGATGATAACCAAGTGCCAACTTGAAAGGCATGCCTATGTTTGCTTGCATTTTTGGACCAGTTGCATCTGCAAAGGTACGGTTCAATGTGTGCTAGATTAATAAGAGCTAGTTAATTAGCTTTAAAAAGGTGGGGCTCATCGGCAGTAAGCTGCACGACCATAGGCTATTGTGTCATCTCACAAGCGTTTCCCAGAGCCCAAGGAAAATCCATATCTTTTCAGGATGTGATCATTTTCTTTGGCTTAATCATTATGTTCAGGATATTAATTGCCAACACATACTAACGCAAGGTTAGAAGGAAAATTGTTAGCTCAAGTTTCAAGGGAATCACAACATATCACACGGTTGCCAAACGCAATAATTAATTCTTGTCGCCTTGAAATGGAAAGTAATTCATTTTGCACAAGCCAAGGAATTAGTTGTACGTGCCAAATTAAATGTAAAAGGCACACTTTCCTCTACCACCTTGCGAAAAGATAGTCAAATATTGCATGAAAATGTTTAATGTTCAAAGTCTTTTCAGATACACCAAAGCTTAAGGTGTAGAGAAATTGTTAGCATATCCAAAGCCAGATAGAATTTACAAAGAGTTCAGAACTTGCAGAAATTTTCATCTAAAGAAAAATGTCGAAGAGTTCATCACAGGAAATGCAGGAGGAGATTGGCCAAGAGTTGTTTAAGGCAATTCGGTCATTAGAAGATGTGTATATCTATGAGGATATAGCATATGCTACGCCTGGTATACCAAGCAGGCCGAAGAGGGCGTATACGATAGAGTTGAGTAGGCCCAACGATTGTAGAAACAAGAAAAGGGTTGAGGAGAAATGGGATAATATTTATGACCCACGACTCGCAAAAAACCCTAAATCCTTAAGAGAGGCAGCCTGTACAAGGTTGACAGCACCTAAGGCGGACACATCTACAACAAGAAAGGATTTGGTACAGTGGTCTTCCACAATACATGGTCCTGCTGGTACATTACTACCTGAAAATAATTGACGCTGTCATTTAGCATTATAATCCTAGCACCCACTACATCGAAGGCCGAAACTTAAGAGTTCACATCAGCCCATAGGCCATTTGGCATATGCTATGCATCCTAGACCCAAGTAAGAGAAGGGAGAAGATTGAGTCCTTTTACCCTGGTAAAGGAGAAAAAACATGGAAGGCGATGAAAAAGAACTCAGATTTCTTGTTGGAGGAAATTGGTAAGAAGGGAGTCCCAAGTGCTAAACTGCCAAGTATCCCATTGTCGCGCAATTCATTTCATGAGGATATGCAGGATGTTATGTCAATGCTAGCTTTTTTGTGCATTCAATGAGATGGTGGAAACTTTTCAACTGGGATCAGGATTTCAATTTTGCAAACAGCATGATACTTTCTGGTATGATTTCATCAAGTTCATGGTGGAGGAAATGGTACAGCAAATAAAAAATTACTCGGTGGATGGAAAGTTTATATTTCTCTCTTTCCTGGTTCACATGTTCCTACACCAAAACACTTATTTTTTTGGCAGGTATTTTCAATTATTAATTTTTGATGAAAAGGGGAAGATGAAGCCAGTATCCACGTGGACACCCTTTCTTTCAATGTCATATGATTATTATGCATTTTCAGATTATTTTATAACTCTAGTCTTGCATGATTTACGAGGAGAAGGTGACATAATCTGGCTTGACAAGGATTAGACTAGATATATATAGAGTTTCACTCTCACTTATGACTGGTTCTTAGGAACAAATCTCACAATTCTCCAGATGCGGGGCTTCACTGGTCAACCCTTCCTTCTCCTAGCCTACGTCACAGATAGGGTGCTTTTGCTTGAAATGTATAGGTAGGTGTGTATCATTGATTTTACTTTCTGTAGTAGCAAAAGTGTCAAGAGAAAAGGATTCTTTGCTTGTCTAAAGAATTTCAAAACGGTGACTTTGTTAAAGAATCAATCAGATCAGTTATTGTAGGATAAACTGGCTCATTTAGGGTTGGTTTTAGTAAATGAAAAATGGGATTACAATCCTTTCAATGACCTGTCAGAGCCACACATGAAAGTAACTCATGTTCCTCCACCTTATTGGGAAAAACAGCGTAACCCGCAGGAAAACAAAGATGAAAATTTTGTTGAACTGGCGCGTATTCCCACACAAGATAACAAAGGGACATGGCACACATTTTACTTTGCTATGGTGGTGGCCAAGGATAATTTTCACATGGAATTCACCATGTATAAAAAGTTGTAGAAGGATGAGGAATGGATTGATGAAAAGATAGAAGCTTTCTGGAAGTATCGCCAAGAGATAGGGAAATTGGATGCCCCTTATGAGAGCTTGAGGGAGGACAAGGAGTTTGAAAAATGGTGGGATGATGACCACCCCAACCCAAAATCTAGCATTAGTAAGAGCAATGATTTAGAGGATGAGTCTGAAGAGCAGGAAGAGGAAGCAGAAACTTCTTCGTCCTC
Source organism: Sequoia sempervirens (assembly GCA_007258455.2). Classification (NCBI taxonomy): domain Eukaryota; kingdom Viridiplantae; phylum Streptophyta; class Pinopsida; order Cupressales; family Cupressaceae; genus Sequoia; species Sequoia sempervirens. The sequence continues at coordinate 217,017,699 of VDFB02256132.1, read as the reverse complement.
CGCGCCAAAAGAGAAAGGCTCCAGACAGCTCGCCTATGTAGCCATGAATGTGCATTTTAATGTATCGAGGGCTTTGCACATGCTCACTTGGGTTGCTAAGCCAACCAGGGTATCACAGTAGCAAGCGACAATGATTGTCGAAGATCGGGAGGCCCTGCCCACAAAACGACAACGTATAGAGGCCATTATCGAAGAGGTTTCACAAGAACCCACTAAGAGATAGGGGCTTGTAGCTAGTTAGGAGCCTGATGCCAAGGAAGAGTCACTAACGATTCTGGAGCCGCCATTTACTAGTCAACAGGTAAAATTCACTCCTTCTTCCCTTGCTTCTCATTCCTTGGTATCTACCCCTACCTTAGTGGCAATCCCTACCATGAGTATTGGCCCTTTGTTTCCCACTTTTAATCCAACACATGCGGGAGGTTTCACCCAATTCTCACAGACCACTCCACCCAGATTTACTCCTCTACAAACCCTTACACCAACTGTTGCCGCTCAGGCTCTCCTTGCCTCATTTTCTGAAGGCGTGCCCCCTGTGAACACCCCTTTTTCTGCTATTATTGTGGATCATCTTCCATCACAACAAGCTGACTCCGTAATGACAACTCCTTCACCATTCCAGCCTATGAGTCCTTTTGTCGACTCACATTGAGTCGCAGAAAGTGGCTAGCCCTTTTGCTAGTCCTCAAACCAAGCTTTGGAATGTGCCCCACTTCTACCCACAAACTATCACTCTCTAGAAAAAGAAAATGCCCGCGCCCATCAGGGTTACCTATCCATATGCCCTACCTTCTGGTGCTCCTTTCACGGGTGGACTAGTTTCGTCACCAGCCAAATTTATGGCACAAATTGATTACAGAAAGGAAGCACATGCAAGTAGAATGCAAAAGCACAAGGAAAAGGATGACAATGCTTCTACTGAGCCGAAAATACAGACTCTTTATGATGAGACCCGATAAGATCTAAAGTTTGTGACCATGTACACAAGACTAACCAAGCCTTAGGGGGAGATGCACCCAGAAGATTATGAAATATATGCTGTAGGGCTTGACATGAAGGTGGGCCAACCATAGGATAAGTTGAGATTATGGAGGAAACATAAAGGGTGGTCACCTCTGATTTCCTTAAAACTGGCCACCAACTAAAGAAAAAGGATGAGCAGCTTAAAGCAATAAGAGAAAGAGTTAGTTTTTTGGAGAAAAAAGAGCAGTTCCTGTTCCTGGAGGCAGATGTTGCACGTATGACAGAGAGGGCACTGGAAGCAAAAAATGAGAAGAAACAACTTCAGGGTGAGCTTGCAAAGATCGAGACTATTGACCCTGCCATGGTAGAAGAGGTGCATGCTAAGAATCAAGAGGCGGAGCAAAATTTGCAGCTGAAGAATGAAGAGTTGGAATGGCTTCGCCTTGAGTATAGTCAAGACATGGCATAGAAGAATGAGGCTTTGGAGCACCATCAAACTCAGTATGAGTAGAAGTTACAAGAAAAAGAGGTTGAATTTGAGGGCCTAAAAGCTCAATTTAAACAAGAGCTCCAAGAGACAAAGTCCTCTCTGGACATGCACTTAGCAAATCACTCCCAAGCTTAGGAGAATTGGAGTAAAGAAATGAGTAGCTCTGCGGAGCAACTGGTGTCCGAGAAAAAGAAAAGGGTAGATTTGGATAAGGCCATTAACCCAAAAGACGTAGAGATCGCTTTGCTTAAAAGCTCTCTCATATCTTCTCCTACATAGCTGGACATTATTTTGTTGGTTAGGTAGTTGTACATTTCTTACTGGGAAAAGATTAACACTTTTTTCCTAGCACTGCAACCCACCCTCCGATTTATCGCCAAGGAATCAAGGTTGAGCTAGGAGGCTCGTGACACAATTGAGCAATTACCACGGTTTATCTTGGAAAAAGTTCTAGAGGTAAAAGATATGCTCACCGAGCTATACTCAGTCTCTGATGAAAACCTCGCCAGGGAAAGAATTGAAAATCGGGATGCTGCTGCTCAGATGACAAATAAGTTTATCCATTGCCATTCTGTTGTCCATCATAATAAAACAACCATAACTACTCTGATCAGGATAATGGACAACATATGGGAGAGTTTCTCCAAGTTAAATTGGATGGGTTTTCCATCCCCATTCCTGGAAAATGGCTCTATTGCTATAACTGAGTAGATTGCAAAAAGAATAAAAGAGAAGGGAAATGATCTGGAGGCTTTCAGGAATTTTAGTCATCCTCCCACTGCAACTGACATTGAGGGAGTTATTCATCTGCTTTCATAGCTACTGTTTCATTGTGAAGCAGGGGTCAATTTACCTAATGCACTGCTTCATAAAGAAACTATTGATCTAAGCGGAGCATAGGAGAATTTGTGCAACATGGTAAGGCCATCTGAGGATGAATGGTCGCCTCTGCAGGTGACTCTTTCCAATCTCTGACTCTGTTATCTAATGAAATGGTACTTTATCCTATAAACTAGAGAAATTTTGGGTTCTTCGTTCCTCAAGCGAAATGCTCCTGGTAATCGCCAAAAGTTGTTAATAAATATGTACCGAGCTCCCTGCGAGTGTATTTTCCTCTATGTATCAGCCTGTGCATCGTAGGGAATCAGCTTAGCCTTTTCATCAGGTCTATTTTTCCCCTCCATGTGTCTGCTCTATGCACCCCTAGTATTTCCCTTCTTTTCGCATCCCAGGACCCCCGCATAGATACTTCCACGTGTCATGGTTGCGAGCTATTTTTTATCATTCTTTCTTGCTTCCTCATCGGGCTCTGCTTGTGTGCCATGAAGCCCTCATTCCCAAAGAATTTGGCAGGCCCCACAATTGTTGTCTACAACGTACTCTTGCTGCTTGTCCACTCTTTGCAAATCTTTCAGCATGGAGATGAAGTAACGACCGCGAGCAATGAAATGCTGCCACGTATCTCTTGTTGCGCCTGACCGATGATCGTTTCCTTTGATATTTGTTAAGTGCTCTTCCCATTCAACACGTGTAGCCTTGGCACAAGTCTCTAGCGGTGAGAGATGAAGGTTCACACGAGCAGCGAAATGCTGCCACATGCCTAATCGACAGATCCCGTATTCGGGCAATCAACCAGGCGAACTGAATGTTGCAATTGGCCACTTCTTGTCATAATCATTTGCGTAGGATGGTGACACTTTTCTAATTAACCTTGTCGGGACCACCATCATCATTTGTAGAGGATGCACCTATACCTGGAATGACCAGATGCTTGGTTTCGAATCATTTATGTTACAACAACTTGGGGAATATTCTTATTTTTGCATCATTGCCAAGGGATAGCAAAATATTTTCTGTTGCTGCTCTTTGAAATGGTAGGGATTTTTTCTGCTAGATATACTTTTCTCTATTGTGAGAAAATGGTTTGGAATTTTGGACGAACATTGGTTTTAGGAAAAGACACTAGGCCTTTATTACTGTTTTATTTTATTACAAAAGACTTCAAACTGTGCCAATTTTTTGGCCTTTCTATTATTTCATGCTATTTGATTAAATTGTAAACTATGCTTTTATTGTCTGAACATTTCATTTGAGAACTTCTATATATGTTGAATACAAGTTTGCTGATCTAGATCATGTCTAATGACTTTTCTTGGCACTAGGAATGTATGCAATGTTATTTTATGTCAATGAATGGATTGTCTATGCTATAATCTTTAGTTTCTAATTTTCTAGAACACTACAAATACAAATTAGGCCCTTAGATCTATGATTTATCATGCCTATCATTAATTCTTGGCGCATCGCTTTAGGTTAGACTTTATTTTATTTTATCCGTTTACTTTTCTCTTTCCAAACCCCCCATTATAGAAGAAGCCAGCTTCTCTAAAAACCCGTAGGTCACTCAGTTTAGTTCAAAAGGTCCCCCATAAACTAAGTTTCCCATAAGATGTTGTTACCTTGTCAAATTTTGGCGTCAACAAGAATATTGTGTCTAATGTCTCCAAGAGAGGACCAATCAAAGAATAGTATATTCACAACTTACGCGATGTAGTGCATTGCATCAAGCCACCAAGAGAAATGTAATATGCTAAGATAGATCACACTTATGAAGGACATCACACCCAATGTCATTCACAAAGTCACAAACACATCATATAAATGACAAGGCTACACTAGGAACCAAGAATGCAAATGAATTAATGGTAATGTATGCCCCCCACTTTAAAGGAATTCCTACACATTATTCTATGAGCAATTACTTTAAAGTAGAGAAGAAAAGAAAAAGCAAAAAGAAAACAAGACATGAGAGCCAACTTGGAAATCCCTATGCCAAGTCATATGTTTCAAAGTTAGGCTGTGTCATGTCAAGAAATATGAAAAACAAAAGAAAAGGAGTTTCCCCCCATAAAAGAAAGCACACCAATCACATAAGGGATCTATGAATTTGGGGTCAGTATGTTCGTTGCTGCAATTTTTTTTATGAAAGAGCTCAAAATTGTCATCATTCCCCAAAGCAGATAGAATTGGAAGAATGATACAAATAGAGAGAAAACAAAGGAAAAAGAAAGTCTATTTTGAGTCAACATGGAAGAGACATTACGATCTTGACGGTTTGCATCATCCCCAAAAGGAAAACACAAGTGAAACAAAAACGAAAAAAGGCAAACAAAAATGATAAATATTTTGGGCTAACATGAAGGAGACATTTTGGTCTCAATGCCTTGTGTCATCCCCAAAAGGAAAACACAACCTTTTGGGTCAACATGGAAGAGACATAGGGCATCTCTACGCTTTGTGTCATCCCCAAAAGGAGAACACAAAACACAGAAAGAGAAAAATACAAGGACCTTTTGGGTCAACATGGAAGAGACATAGGGCATACCTATGCTTTGCGTCATCCCCAAAAGGAAAACACAAAATGAAAATGAAAAAGATAACGCATGATGAATAGAAGAATAGAGGTACGAATAGAACAAATGTACAAAGAGAGAGAACATCAAACACACAATACGAGGGAACACGATACACACATGAAAATGAAAATAAAAAGAGAAAAGTAAAAAGGCTAGTTAGGCGAATGCAAGTCAACCATCTAACAATTCATCTGCCTCCCAATCATGTTCAGTGTAATGCAAGGGTGGTTAAATATCCAAAGGAATAATTGCAAGCGTTGAACCAAGAGTCATACCAGGTTCTTCACTTGGTGGATAGGATGTATCATTTAAGCTCATTGTGGATGTAAATAAAGAATTTAAATCATTATGCACTTCTTCATTTATTTTGGCAATCTCTGTGTCATCAGCACGATCATCATCATCATCAAGATTAATGACAATAGGAGGATGAAGGGTGATTTCTAAAGATGGATGTATCAAAAGCTAAGGTTGTTGGATTGGTTCAATTTCTTGTGATTGTTGCATGACACTATCTTGTGGCAGGTCAGGAGAAGGAGGGTAATCATCTATTACTTCTGTCAAAGGTAAAGGTTGATTTTATTTATCTTCTTCTATGCGAGATTGACGAGTAAGGAGATGATGACAATGCCTGCGTTCCCTACCACCACGATTCTGTTTAATTCTATTTTGGAGTTGTGGAGGTGTAAGAGCAGATTGAGTCATCATAGGTTCTTCTACTTCCAAAGGGGGAAGAATAGAAGAAACTAAAGAGGATGGATCAACCACTTTCTCTTTGGCTTTATACACTTGTTTAAGGTGAGGAGGCTGAGCAAGGTTTGTTTCAGTTTCCCTTGGTCATTTAAATGATGGCGGGGAAATGTCGAGGGGTGGTTTTTCAGGAGGTTTAATGGTTTGCTCAATGTTAGAATTAGGTTGAAGCATGGTTTCATCTATGATAGGAGGTGCAGAAGTGGACATGGATGTGTTACGAAGAGATAATTCGGCTATCTTTTTGGCTTTAAACTTTTCATAAGCTATGAAAAATAAATCCTTGCGAGGGGTGATTGGTTCCATAGGTGTAGGCCAAAAGGCTTCTAATGAGAAGTTACCTTTGGAAGATAAAGGATTAAATCCACTATGGTGTATGGTGACTATCTCATTGTCATGTGGAAACTTCAAGCACTTATGAACAAATGATGGGACCGCTTTCATTGAGCAAAGCCAAGGGAGGCCTAGCCACAAATGAAATTGGTCAGATTGTGGAATAATTGAAAATGTTAGCTCCAAAGCTTTAGGTCATATTTGTAAGGGTAGCATGATCAATCCAATTGTAGGGCATGCAAAACCAGTATGTGTTATAATCCATTCAATGGGTTTATTATAATAATCTTGATATAGCTCATGTAATACCAAAAAATCATCTATGATCACATTCTCACCACAAGCGGGATCTATTAATATCCCATTAGTGGGCTTATTATATATTCTGCCAGCTATGTAGAGAGGACCATCAGGAAGAGTTTTTAGTATGTCTTTAACAAAAAAAGTAATATCAAGAGATTTAGTGGTTTGGCCCTTACGAGGGATAATGTCTATCATAGCCACAAAGTTATCCATAGGACTAACTTGGGTAACAATAGGAGTTGTATCATGTTGTTCACTATTTGTATCAACAATCATTACATCATGGTTTTAAGGTTCACTAGCCTTGACAAATGAGGTAGTATGTTTAGGCATAGGATTGGTGAAAATTTGTAAATTCTGGGTATGGGGTGCAATGGACTTATTGCCTTGATCATTAACACCCTCAATGGAAAAATGGCCTAACTCAATGAGGTCTTGAACTAAATATGTTCAGTTTCATGTCCATTTTGGTGATGAAAGTGACAATAAGCATTAGGCTTGAAATTGGGTGGTAGCGGTTGGTTTGGATCAAGTGGTCTAACAAGCGACAAAGTGTGCATGCATTTTTGAATTAACTGGTTCATTGTATTATGGAGAGTATCAGGTAAAGGAGTGAATTTTCTCTTCAGATCCCCATAATGATAAGCCACAACTACCTTAATAGTAGCCATTGAATTTTGAACTTTTTGGGTTGGTGGCGATTGTGGTTGAGGAGGTAGATTAAACTGTAAAAATACTCTATTAGGTTTGCAGAAGTTTTGTGTGTTATTTTGTTTTTGATTGGTGTGTTCTAGTTTGTCAACTCAGCTAGAAGTGGATTTCGAATCATGACTTGAAACTGAATTTTGGTAGTCACATAAGGTTGTACATAATTGCATGAATGAAGGGAATTTCATCATTGTGAGTTTATGTCAAGGTTGGTGTGCAAGTTTTCGATAAACATCTTTTGCAGATGTGAATCTGGAATCTTGACATCAATTTGAGCATATAAGGATTGGTAACATGAGATGAAATCTGTCACTTTTTCATTTGTATTTTTTCTACATCTCATAAGGTTTACCATTGTCTTTTTAGGTGTCATGTGAACTTGGAAGTTACTAATGAAAGCATCCACCAATTCATTGAATGAACAGATGGAATGATTGGGCAAGTTGGAAAACCATTCTAATGCAATATCTTTCAAGGTCCTTGGAAAAAAAATTTCTAAAAGTTTATCATCAAGGACAAAGTCACTACACAAAGCTATATATAAGCATTAACATGGTTGATAGGATTTCCTTTTCCTCTGTATTTCTCAAATTGAGGCATTTCTATCCCTTGTGGCATCGGGGTAGGTAATATTTCTAAGGATAAGGGGTTGTTGCGAATATGATATGTGGTTGGAGCAGTTTGACCTTGACTAATGGTGGAAAGTTAATGTTGAATAGATGAAATAGTGGTGAGTTGTGTAAGAAGGGGATTAGGGTATGTGGGTTGAGGTGGAAGGGAAAATGGTGATGGAGTGTAAGTGATGTTAGGGGAAGTAAAAGGAATGCTAAGGGGTGTGAAAGTGGTGGAAGGGACTTGTGATGCCACAAAAGAAGTAGGAATGCTAGAGGAAATTGAGAAAGAAGTAGCTTGATGCATAGTTTTATGGACTTGCGGATTGGTATAAGCTGGTATGGATGTTATGGTTGAAGGGTGAGGAATGTGAGGTGCTCGTTGGTTTACAGTAATGTTTTTGGATTGGGTATTTGAAGAGGCATGTTTATTGTAAATATTAGCAATTTTCTTCATCACTTGCAAGCCATCATCACTTTCAATCAAATGATAAAGATTCACAATGGCGAGTATGGCAGTGGTGGAAATGTTTTCATGGGACAAGTCTTGTTGTAAATATGACAAGTCCTCATGAATATTAATGACATTTTCTTGTGAGAGGGAATTGTTTTGGTTGTCAACATGCATTGAATGGAAAGGTGAAGGCATGGAAGTGGTATTTTCAGTGCCTAATGCACCATTGTCCATACTATGAGTAGGAGCTCTTGAGATCCCAAAGCCCACAATGAAAGTGTTATCATGGGATGCCATGAGTCTAGAACTTCTTCTCACTAAAGTATTATGAATGGGGCACCAAACACTCATACAAGTACCACAAAGGAGGGGTGAATGAAAATGAAGGCTAATCTAAGAGCTCTAAAATGTAAATAACAAATATTATGCTAACTGTAACAAAGATGCAACTACATGAAACAAAAATGCAAATAAATGCTAGAAATGCTGATAAAAAAGTGTAGAGGGACTGATTCACCCTGGGTGGCGAATGAGTCCCAGTATGAAGTTTTTAGTGTATTTCAAAAATTTAAAGATGATTTAAATCCTTCTACAAAATGCAATTACTTATGCATAATGCAGATTTTGACTTTTTTCAATGAGATGTAATGCAAAAATAAAATCTAAATGAAGTTTTCACTAATGCAAAATGAAAAGTCCTAGAATGCAATAACAAATCAATGTCCTAATTGAATGCTAATGCAAATGGAAACTAAGATGCAATATTTGAATGCAATCATAAATTCAAAGTGTTCAAAGTTGGGTTCACCAAAATGAAACATAGATTTTTGGGACCCTATGGCCTACTCTTGCACTTCTAGGGTTTTTCACCTAAAAGGAGAGAGATAGGACCAAAAATGCTTATGTATCACTCAAATTAGAATGTATGAAATGTTTTTTAATGTAAAATAACTTAGCTAAATGCAATTTACTAATCTGAATGACTGGAAATGAATGCAAAAGTGAGATTTATGCCTTGTTTGAAAACACAATGTGATATGCAAACAATGAAGAAAATCAATGAAATGTGCATAATAGAAAGAGATGGATCAAATCATAGTGCACTTGGGAAAATTTTGATGATTTTGGAATGTCTTGGATGTTGGCTGAGATCACTAATTTTTCACAGTGGGACTCATTCGCCCAGGGTGGCGAATCAGTCCTCATCTTGGTGAAAAAGTGTCAGGAGTTGGTTTATGTCTGTTGGGATCCAAAATCTGACAAAATTCAGATTTTCAGTCCTAAGGTGGGACTCATTTTCCACAGGTGATGAATTAGTCCTCTCCAAAATTTCTAAAAACTTAGGAGACAACTTTGCAACACTAGATCTAGAAATGTCTACTTGTTAGGTTGTCAAAGTCAGTTCTATAGAAAACGGACAAATAACTCTCCCCAAGCTTGAATTTGACTTAAGTTGACTTGAAGCACCTAGTTGACTTGGAAATCAATCTTCAACACCTAATAACCTGTCAAATCTACATACAAAGAGCCCCAAACCAACATGTAATAGGGGAAAAATGATTAAGGGTTAGTGAATAGGGGTTTACCTTGGTCAAACCCCACTTTTGGTAATTAAACCCTTGAAAAGATAATAAAATGAAAGAGAAAGATAAACTAATAGTGTGCAAGTGTTATCAACTTACCTAACCCTTGATGATGCAAGTCTAAAGTAATGTCAATGGCTGCTTCAAAGTGCTTGAATTGTTGATGTAAAATGCTTGAATGCTTGAGTGAATAGGTGGATAAGTGAACTTGATGAATGGGGGTTAAAATGAGATGAAAATCACTTATTTATACAATTCTTGTGCCTTACTATCTATTCATACCTCATCACAGGCTGACATCAAGTGATTTTGAATAAAATCCCAAAAGGAAATTTAAAATATTTTGAATTTGGGGCCAAGGGGGACTCATTCGCCACCCATGGCGAATGGGTCCCACCTAGGACCTAAAAACATGTGTTGAGAAAAATGTTGTATTTAATGTTATTTGTTAGGATAACATTCAAAATACACTTAATTACAACTTATGACGGCATAAAGAGACCAAATAAAGCATGAGAAGGGTGTAAATAGTGAAAATATGCCTAGAAGAGCACGAAAGCTTGTTACAAGACTTTACAACACTTCAAAATAGCACTTTTTGATGAGTAAAAAGGTGATTTTTAAGTAAATTTCATAAAATAGAGTCTAGAAGAATGTAGAAATGTCTTACAACACTTCACAACACTTTCACAAGATGTCGTTATTTGAGTTTTAGTACCTAAATAAGCATGTTCAAGCCATGTTACAACATAAAATTAGAGCAACATAGTTCCAACACCGTGAAACAAGATCTAAAAGGCCAAGAAAATGACAAGGGGCCATTTTTCTATGGCACAACCTTTATTAACCATTCACCTGCACTGATTTGCTTTGTGTGCAAACTTATCACATGCAGAGCAATAGCCCACAAAGGATTGATTCATTCTACCTCCATTAGACCAATTCATCATTTGATTTTTGCATTCACTGGCTCTATGTCCAATTTTCTTGCATGCAAAACATTGTCTAGAGAAGGGACTAGCATACTGGTTTATTCTACTTCTACACTATGTTGCCTTATGACCAAATTTATTGCATGAAAAGAAAACACCATTGAAATATAGGTACCTTTGAGCATTTGGATGTCTGATAGGTGGTCTTCTAGCAAAGTTTCTAGGCTTTCTTGTGTGTTTTCCTTTATCTTGATTCTTTTGATTATCCACTGTGTTTGAGGTCTACATAGCCTTAGAAATTTCACCTGCTTCCATTCCCAAACCACCTTTTTCTTTAGTTGGTTTTCGTCCTACAATCAACTCATCAAGCTTGGTGGAGCTTTTCTTGAACAAGTTATCTTCATAGAGTTTTTATTTTTCCAAATCTTCTTTTAGGTTTACCACTTCTTGTTCAAGTCTTGCGCATTCATTAGTTTTTCTTTGCACCACTGTATTTAGAAAATGTTTAATTCTCTTCTTTTCTTCCACTTGCACCTTCAATTTGGTGATCTCTTCATTAGCTTTTTTTAATTGCTCACTCACTTCTCTTTTTCTTTCTTTGAATTTCTTCAATTTCTCTTTCAACTTCTGGATGCATTCATTTTCCTCATCAAGATTTTCTTTCAAATCTCTATTTTCATTTTCACCTTTGTCAAGATCTTCAAGTGCAGCCTAGAGTTCTTCTTTATCATCCATTTTTTCAATCTTCAGGATCTTCCTCAAGTTATTAGGCTTCTTCAGAAGAACCAAGCTCTAAAACCAATTGTTGAATACCCAAGATACTGAGTGGGGGGATGAATCAGTATCTTCTTAAACTTAATGAACAAACACCATCCAAATACTCCAATGAATATAATAGTAAAAATGAGCAAGAGCATTAGCAGAACATAAAAGCACACAACAAATGAACACCAGGATTTTTACATGGAAAATCCAAGATGGGAAAAACCATGGTGAGGATTAGCTCACAATATAGTATAACCAGTTATAAGATATTACAAAGGGTGGCTCACTGTTAGGACTCACTGTCCAAAATGGGAGGTGCACTACCTACAAAATATACAATGACAAAATGGCTTATAGCCAGAAAATGAACTAATAAAGTTACACATTACAAGCACTGATTCAATTCCTTTAATGCTCAGTAAACTAACTTTACACACTTCATCATCCTTTCATACTTATCTATCTTCACACACTTCACCCAAAAAATCTCAAAACTATCCAATATATATAATTGATTCATCCGCAAGCATCAATTAGGTCGGCCTAATTAGATGCAACCCTTATTCACCAAAAAGATTGGTTGTTGACTTCAAGCTTGTACAAAACCTTTCCAAAAACAATTCAAGCATGTAGCATCTTACATCATGTCGGCATGGACCTAAGATAGGTCACACATACATCTACAATATAAAATTAATTCGATACAATGTTATCAATTACTTATTAGGTCGGCCAGGGATAGACCTAATAACAAAATGAAACAATAGAGTAAAGCCAATTCACCATACGAGCACTTGTGCACATTAAATTCTAAACATACAAGCTTCCAACATCCAAAAATCATTTCCCAAAACTGCAAGGAATGATATGCATCATCTAATAATTGCGGACCAAAATACTGGAGGATAGTAACTGCATACCGGTTCAAAATACTGGATCAAGCTAAGACTTAAACTTGCAATTGCAACTCATATAACGTGGTGACATCAATGAAAACACTAAAGTTTCATAATGAGATGTTTTTCTCCATTCTTCTAATAGGGAGAAGAACAATTATGATCGTCATGGTTATCTATGCTTGTATCATCTTCTATCAAGTCATTCCCACAAATAGGAGATATAAGAGGGGGTGTAGATTTAAGGCAAGTGTCAACATTTTCACTCTCTTGCACTAAGAGACTCTCATAACTAGGAAATGTATTGAATGAATTCTTAACATGCTTATTGATGAAATTTTTCTTTGCAAACATGGAAAAGATAGATACTAACATTTGTGAAAAGTAATCTATACAAACTCAAAATGGAAAGATACTTAACATGTAATGTAATGACCTAGAATGAAATGTGTAAATTTAATTTTCAAATACTAAATAAAGAAATTTTTTTATTACACTATGCAAAAATTTGAAAATGAAATTTCAAATTTGGAATTAAGAAATGCACTAAATGAACCAAATTAAGCTAGGTCTAATGAAATGAATGAAACAGAAACTCAACTAACTAAAACAAATATTTGATGATAGCAAACAAAAGTTCAAAAATGAAGTTTTCAATTTTGTAAAAGGCACTTTTAGGTCTGATCTAGGACAAAATCACCTAGAGGGGCATATGAGTCCTAGTTAGGGTTTTTCAAGGACTCAAGTGCTAAAAAACATACCACACAAAATACCTAGAAATCAGGTAAAACCACCTGTACTTAGACTAAATCGCCCAAAGGGGCATATGAGTCCCAAATTAAGGTTTTTGCACTAATTTCACTAAATTTTGAGCACATGTTAGGTTTTCAATTTTGAATCATGTCTAGACCAAGTGCAATTACATATTTTAAGTGAAATTCATTGATGAAAAATGAAAAAATGCAACCTATATGCACTTTCACTAATGCAATATTTAGAAACCTTAGATGCAAATTCACTAATGAAAGATTTAATGCAAAGTTAATGTAAGCTAGATCTAGGACTATGATGTACTCAAAATCAGAAAATAAGGTGTTCTGAAGGATAGGTTCACCAAAATGAAATGTAGAAAATTGTCACTCTTATGTTTTAGGACATAGAACAACCAATTTACTACAACTTTCATTCAAGGAAACCTTAGATATCTCAATCAAGGGATGAAATGGGGGAAAGGAATATGAAATAAGGTGTCCTAGGGTGTTATTAAAGGATAAAAGGGGGTTCACCACCAAGCTAGGGCTTGGAAAGACAAGAAATGTAAATGATATGCACGATCTAAGGAAATGACCTAAAAAATGAACCAAAATAAGAACAACAAACTGGAGATGAAATAGAGTGCACCTGGAAACTGAAGAATTTTGAATGAAGGTTTGAAATCCTGTAAATGTTTCTTTTTAATGCACACTAGGACTCATACACCAGTAGGGGCGATTCAGTCCTAGTTTAGGGTTTTGGGTTGAAATTGAAATCTGGAAGTGTTGAATGAGGATCTACATAAAATGATTGAAAATATGTATATTGGGACTCACACATCACAAGTGGTGATTTAGTCCCAGTATTAAGGTTGATCTAAAACTCTGGAATCCTCTAGCGATCTACTATAACTTCCCTCCTATCAAATCTCTAGTTCTAAAACATTGAATTCACCTTTGTAGGAGACTTTCTATGATTTTGCAAATAAGGTGACAACTTTGACAACTTGACAACTTCTCTCCAATATTTCTCTTCGATGGATCTTCAACCTAAACCACCTAGATCTACAATCACACATCAAAGAGAGGGAAAAATGTTCTTTTGTTAGTGGATGGGGGTTTACCTTGGTCAAACCCCGTTTTGGTAATCAAACCTCGAAATGAAATCAAATAGCATGAAGGAATGATGAATGAACAAATATGTAATGTTGCAACTCACAAAAACTTTGTAACAAAGGGTGTAAAATTGTATGTGATGGCTAGCATCAATGTGGATCTTGACTTGAATCCTTGCTTGAAGCATAAGAAACCTACATCACAAATGTTAGCTAAAAAAATATGATGCATGATGACTTTGACATGATGCTTGAATCTTGAATAATGCTTCAAAACACATGATAATCAACTCTTGAATGCTCCTGAATTCTCTTGTAAACTCTTGAATACTCTTGTAATTATAAATTTTCCTTAGGAATGTTCAATCAACATGCTAGGAGAAAAATGAGTGAAGTAACATTGTATTTATACTTGTTTATGCCAAATTTCTTGAAATTACAATAGTACAAGCCAACATCAGATATGAGACAATAAAATCCCACCAAGAATTGAATTAAAAATTAGGTCTTAGCTAAGTAGGACTTATATGCTAGTTGGGACATATAAGTCCTAGTAGGCTAAGCTTGGGACACAAATTTCAAGAATTGTTAAGTTCTACGGAAACTTCAGGTTTAGGCCCCAAAACGTAGGTGGGACCCATATTCTCAAGGTGGTGTATGAGTCCCATATCACTAAATTTGGGCCATACAACCCAAAATCGTTAAATTATGAGTGGTCACTTGATATGTGTTGGGATTATCCTCAAAAAGATGCATTAATTAAGGCTTGTGGATGCAAAATAGGACCAAATAAGGCATAAAGAAGCCCAATTTTAGTAGGGAGGGCCCAAAGAAGTGTGAAAATGTAAAGGTCTAATTTTTTCTACACTACAAAACAAAAAATCCCAATCAAATTGGTAAGCATGAAACTCATAATTGTTCTTCTCTTGTTGTCTCCCCTATTTGTGATGAAGCTACTTTACAAAATCTAACGATGGAATGTCATTAACCTTTTCTTTATTCCTCTCCTAAAATCTCTCCTACTAGAGTAGATATTATGGAACAAGAGAATGAGACCTTAGAAAACAAGAATAAAATCATGAACAATCATAACAATCAAGTTTAGCCCTTTCTTAATATTTCTCCTATTTGTGACGGAGATATTTTTGTGTTAGAAGAAATAATTGATGAGAGCTTCCTCTCTTCCCTTAGGGAAACCATTATTGAACAAGAGAATGTGATCATTGATAACCAAGAAAATCCAACCATTGATAACTCCCTTGCTTGTGATGAATTCATTTTAGAAGAACCGACCTTTGAATTTCATAAACATCTAGGTTGTAGTTCTCCTAAAAAATCTACTACTCGGGAGGATATCATGGTGCAAGAAAATGAGAACATTGGCACATGTATTTCAAACAATGGTGATGTGAATTCCTTAGATGAAGATGATGAAGTGACATTAGATTCCCCTTTACTAAAATATTATGAAAATAAGGATAAATATTATGAGGTTATTCTCATTAGACATCCCTTGAAGTACTATCCTGAACCTAAACTCATCCTTTATCCACCCTCACAACAACCACAAACTCAAAAAAAACTCATCCTCATCCTCTAACCACCTAAGAATAATGTTTCAAAACAATCAAATTACAATACCATTGCTCATACATATAACACTAGAAACAATCTACAACCAAGACAAACACCTTCAACCTGCCTCCCATTGCCTAACCCTATCTTACCAAGTCTTCCTCATTTTCCTTTACAGAGTGGAAACGAGTATGGTCTTGTTGAACAACTTGAGAACACTCCTACTAAGATATCATTATGGGACCTTATTCAAGCCTCCCCTCATTACCATAACATGATTCAAAATGTCTTACAACAAGTTCCTACCCCTCCTAATGTTCAATCATATGATGTAGCAACCCAAATTCAAGATATAACACTGAACAACTTAGACATTGCATTCCATCAAGAAGAGTTACCTTCGTTAGAAGAGAAAAAAATAATAATTCATGATAATAGCTCAACATAATTAGATTGGGATAAAGAGGACCCTTGTTGACAATGGTTTTTCCATTAACATGTGTAGCATAAACCTTTTGGACAAGATTAAAGCAAACAAAAGCCAAATACAATGAGACTCTTTATCTATTCATTGGTTTGATAATGTAGGAAAGCAACCGCTTGGTGTGATTAAATTTCCTATTAAAGTTGGAAAGGCTACATTACAAACTCCTATCCATGTTATGCCTCATGATCTTTCATACAATCTCCTTTTAGGAAGACCATGAATTCATGAAATGCAAGCAATGCCTTCTACTCTTCATCGTAAAATGAAGTATGTATACAACAAAAAAGTGTATACAATAGATGTTGATCCTAAACCAAAAATTTGTTTGAACATTGAGAGAGACAAGGAAATTCTTTGAAAACATTGACACCAACTATACAAGTAGAACCCGTGCAAGAAGAACAAAAAGATAGGTGTCCTAAACCCTTCACAATGTTATCACTAGATGATTTGGGATCATTGGATTTCACACCTACATTCATGGGAGAATACATGATCATAACAAAATATTCTGAAAAGGGAGAAGAAAAAGTGGTAGTGTCAACACGAGATTCGAAAGCATCCACCTCAACCACTTTAGAATAAGAAAAAAATTAGACAACAAACTTTGATGAATTTGATTATGAGGAACCACCAAATCTAAATGAAATGAAAAAATTTATGGAAGAGGTTATGAACTTATGAAACAACTTGGTTATAGTGGAAAAGGATGTGGTACTAGATAACAAGGTATCCATGTCCTTATAGAGCCTAAAACACAAGAAATGACTAGTGGTCGATTGGTTATTGTCCCTCAAAAGAAACAAACAAGCCTTCACTTAATATCAACACTCTTACAAAAGATTATTCTAGAAGCCAACTTTAACATTAGTGCATCCTGAATTGATATAAACTAGTGATCTTGGTTATTTTCCTTCAAAAGCAATGAAAGAAACAAAGAATTATTTTCTTAACATTAATGTCATCACACAAAGCACTCCTAGGAAATGTCTTACTAATGATTGGAGTTTGTTATATTTTACAAACTCCCTTAAAGGAGAACAAAATCTCAAAATCTAAAGAGTCTTGTGTAAGTATAACACCTTGTACTAAGCAAGAGACATTTTTGTCACAAAATAAAGGAACATCCTCTACTATTGATCAAGAAGGTATCTTGTCAAGACTCCTCCAAGATCATTTGATATCTCTCCCTCCAAGAACACAAAAGAAATTCTATTACAAGAGTTCATGGTCATTCTACTAATGAATCTAAGCCTTTGGGTAATAAAATTCAACATCTTAAGGATTGTGGTTCTCTTCCTTGTGTTGAAGCACCTAGTTCCTCTAATTAATACTGATTTTCATGTTTTTTATCAATCATCTTAGCTCACCCTTGTCTTGCACTAAGTGGGAGAAAGGGGCTAGGTAGCCTTGTCCTCATATGGCACTTGTCATTGTCTCTTTTGGTTGGTTGACCAACTTCCATGTATATATAAGAGCAAGCTTGGGATGTGGAGGACATGCCTTAAGTTGGCTCACATGTGACATACTGAGTTATGTTTAGTATTGCATTTTGGGGGCAACACTTTTTCATGATGTAGTTTCATTCTAGAACATATGACTTGGCATAGGGATTTTTGAATAAGCTCTCATGTCTTCTACTTTAAAGAAATTTCTCACAAAAATTGTGTTAGCAACCACTTTAAAGTGGGGGAATACATCAAAAATCATGTTTCACTCTGTGATTTTCCTTATTCTTGAAATGCATCATTTTCTTGGTGGTGTTATTGGGTTTTATTTCCTCCGAGAGCATGATATTTCTTTTATTTCTCCTCTCTTGGAGAAATTAGGCATGATGTTCCATAAGAAGATACCTTACATGAACTAAGAAAAGTCCCTTTGAACAAATTTTTATGTGCATGTTCATAAGCTCAAAGTTTCATTCTGTGGCACCTTATCAAAGTTACCAAGAGGTGTAACTTTGTTATGGTTAATAGTATCAGAAGCCGAACTTAGGCATGATTTTCCCATATCCACTTGATTGTGTGTGGGCACATTACTGGCCACATGCCTATGTGTCTCTGGGGGCTCACCTAGCAGACAACCCGAGGTTCCACTAGCCCTTGTGAGTGTGTGTTTGGTTTGCATAGTAGACATTGTGCTCCACTTGTAAATTTTTTTGGACAAACAGCTAAGACTTGATCCACATCGTGTTGGACAAATAGTCGAGGCTTGATCCACCTCTTTTTGTTTTCTTTTCTTTTTTTTTCTTTGGCATTGCATGTTTGTGTATCTTGATGTTGCATAGCATACACCTTGTGTGTGTCCCTTTGTAATTATGTTGGTTTGATGTAGGATCTTGGATCCTAGAGGCTTGACCACCCCCTTGATCTTTGTCATTCTATACCATCCACATTGGTACACTTGGACCCCTCTTAAATGTCTACTTTAGTGTGAGTTTAAAGCAAGTTCCTCCTTGTTGGACTCAAGGAACACTGGGGGGGTGAATCAGTGTTCAGCAATATTTAAATTTCAATTCAGATCTTAAACCATTTACAACATGTCAACAGAAGTAAAGATGCAAGCACAAGAAGGAAACAATCAAAGCACCATAACACCAAGATTTTTACATGGAAACCCTATTAGTGGAAAAACCACAGTGGAGGTTAATCCATAATTTATACTATGTTAAAAGTATGAAGAAAAAGGGGAATGCAATGTATTCAGGCACACTGCCTAGAGCTCACTACTCAAAATTAGGAAGGCTCACTACCTTACAATATATTTGGATTACCACAAAGAGTTGAACTAAGAAAGTAGCATCTACAAATTCCTAGTATCAGTTTTGGTGAGGCTCATAGATCAAATTTTGGACCTTCTATCTGATTTTGCACTTCGCTCTGCTCTGCCTTAATTCACTTCACAAAAATCCTCTTCTACACAAGTGAAACTATGCCAAATCACTCAACAACCCTTATGCTATTCACACATTTTGAACATGCACCAACCCGCACTTCAAAATGAAGTAATCAATCTCTTATATATATCCGCTAGCAAGAATTCAATCGCTATATGTTGGCTTCAACACAATAAAAATATTTCCCAATAGTCGGCTCAATCCACATTAAATATTTGTTGTGTACCCATCAAGGTCAGCTAATGCTATGTTGTGGCCTCAAATCAAAATGCTCGAACACATAAATATTTAAACAACTACTCCTTATACATCCACGACATGCCATATTCACTAAGTCGACCACCATTCAAGCTAATAAACAAAAAATCATTCTACCATATATCCTAACTTACACACCGATTGATGCGACATCACAAAACTTAGCAATAAGATAAAATAGATACTTAACAACTTTCCCCAAGATCCACAACTCAAAATGATAATCCGGTGAAGCATACAGATCAACATACTAACTGGATACTTTGTTCTTCATTTTCACTTCTGGTAAAACTTTGTTCTTTACTCTACCTGTCGGTATGAAAAAATTATAATCTACGGACCAGAATAATGACTTAGGTTGCCATCAATGACAACACTAGAAGCCATATGCCAACACTCCTCTCACTAAAGTGGGGGCTAAATGTAGTGTAGAAAAAAGTATCCCTTTTCCTCACTTAATTTGGGAATAATTGATAAAATGAGCTAAATGCTGCGTTAATTTGGTGTTGTAATATGTTTTGGACACTATTAATTAAAATTTGGCTTCTTTATACCTTAATTGGTCCCATTTTGTATCTACAAGCCTTATTAAATGCATTTCTCTAAGGATAATCCTGACACTTAGCTAATGACCAATCATAATTCATTTTTTTGGGTTGTGTGTTCTAGATCTAGTGAGATGGGACTCATACGCCAGCTTGGGAATATGGGTCCCACCTAGGTTTTGGGGCTTGATCCTAAATATTGCATTGAACTTATATTTTCTTGAAATTTTCATCCCAAGCTTAGGCTACTAGGACACATATGCCCCAACTGGCATATGAGTCTTGCTTTAGCTTGGACCTATTTTGAATTCAATTCTTTGCAAGATTTTATTATCCTAGATCTAATGTCGACTTGTAGTGTTGTAATTTCAAGAAACTAGGCATAAAAAAGTATAACTACAAGGTTATTTCACATAATTTCTCCTAGCAATTCAAGTATTCAAGAATTATAACAAATTTATGATCAAGATAGAATTCAAGAGCATTCAATAGCTGATTATCAAGTATTTGGAGTAGCATTCAATATTCAAGCATCATGTCAAAGATTTAGTGCATCATGCATATGGTTTTGAGCTAATGTTGTGATGTATTGCTCAAGATCAATTCAAGTATTCGGGTAATACCACAATACCGGTTTACAATTTTTTCCCAAACTAGACACTAAACTGATTTTTTCTAACTAAATCTTCACTTTTAGGCACCTATAGCAGCTAAACCGTGAGGAATTTGAAGATGATGCAAACTAGTGATTTGTGAAATTTTGTCTGTAGATTCTAAATATATTTTTCTCAAAAAATTTAGAATCAGATTGCACTTCTTTTTCCATCTCCTTCGAAAACTATTTTTTTCCAGTAAACACCATTTTTAAGGAATGATGCTATCTGTACATACAACATAATTTTTTTTCCATGAAGGATTTAATTATATTTTTTTCAAATTTAGATTTGTAACTACGATATCTAGCACTTTCATTTGGTTTCATAGTGTTTTATTGAATATTTTTTCCTTAATCAAGTTTCAAAGTCAAACCAATTACAATTCAGACATAGATGGACTGTATACAACATTACATTTTTTGTATGTATCAAAATTCAATTTATTTATTTTTGTTGGATCAAGGACTTCAATATCTAGTGCATTTATTTTTTCAAAAACAATTTGATAATCTTTTATTTTTCCACATGTGCATAATAGAGAGCTTAATTTTCAGTGAATAACCTACATTCACAAGAAATAAAAAATAAATATAATAATAAAATTAAATTTATTTAAAATTATACTTTTTGGGAAGCTTATAATAAGGACTACATACTTACAAAAAATAAATTTTAAATAAATTCATTTGATCCCCCAAAAGGTAAATCACAAGTGGTTTTTTATCAGCATTTTGATAGGTGTAAAGGAGATTTTGTTATAGGTATGGTTTAAAACTAGCGGGTTTCTATCCAATGGGGTTTTATATAAGATGGTTTGACCAAACCTTCTTCAATTTGAATCCTTTAAATGGAACTTTCAAGGCTTAAATCATTATATTTTCTAAAAGTATGTGATTTTAACAAAAATCAAGATCTCCCAAAAATTGTAAACTAGTATTATGGGATCACCCATTCAAAGGAATTATCTTTGATCAAGAATCATGATCAATATCTACATCCATTGAGGCCACTTCATGCTTGTTTGAATATCTATAAGGTTTCAAACAAATTTCTATTGTTTCATCTTATGTTTCATGTTCCATTTCATTCATGCTTCATTTCTCATTAAGATTTGATTACCAAAATGGGATTTGACCAAGGAAAACCCCCATTCCCTAACAAAACAATATTTTATTCTCCTTTGATGTATGTTGTAGGTTTATAGGTTGAAGAAAAAATTGATTTGAAGCCTTCAAAAGTACCAAAATTGTAAAGTTGCAAAAGTTGCAAAAGTTGTCATAAGAAGTTGTCAAGGCTCATGAAAACCCAGATCTAGGGCAAGACATCCAACTTATTTACATGAAACCATTGTGAAATTGCTTATTTAATCCATATTTAGAGGCTCACAATGTTTAAGTTCAAAATTTTGCAAAAAAGTGGGACACTTTGCAATAGTTTGGGCATATGTCCTAGTACAACCTTTTTTCTAGATTTTTGCATATTTAGACTAGTCACATGGAGATTCCAAAGTCTTCCTAGAAACCCTAGACTAGGACTAAATCACCCAATCAAGTGTATGAGTCCTAGTACATATCAAAAGCAACAAATTTTGATGTTTTCAGGCCTTGCTTATTCATCTTCATCTTTTAGGTACTTCCCTGTTCATTCTCAATCTCTCATTCTGATTTTAAGTTCCATTTTCTAGGTTACATAGCTAAATTTGCATATTGCTTTCATTTTTTTCTTTCTAAGAATTTTCTTAGTGGTGAACCCCCTTTTAATCATACCTAAGGAACCATACACACCCTTGTTATTGCATATTCCTTCCCTCAATTGAGTCACTTGGTTGAGGGATCTTCATTTCCTAATGAACTAAAAATGAGATAGGTCTCCTAATCTTAAAGTTCCATCTCCTAAAAGGTGGAACCCTATTTCCTATGGTTCATCTAGAAACCAAGAATCACTTGAATTTTCTTGATCTACATGGAATGTAATAAACAATGTCCATGAACTAATCTCAAAAAATATATATATATATATATATATTTTTTCATACATCTACTTCTTTCTTGTGACATTCACTTGCAATTTGTCCAAACCTTTTTCAATAGTAAAATTGAATATTAGACTTTTCATACCTTTGTGATGATTGATTATTACAATTCCCTCTCAATCTGAAACCTTGACCAGGCCTTCCTCCTAGATCAGGAATTTTCCATTCCTCTCTTTAAAAATTGTTTCTACCTCTTCCTCTACCTTTACCAAATGTCATTTATGATTTGAATGCATTCTCTAATGAAACATTATTATTATTGTTAAACTTGCATTCATGAGATAAAAATGATCCTGAAATGAAGAAAATAGGGGGCTCTCTTTCACTTCTAGGGTTTACGACCTAAAAGGAGAGAGGCTATTTCTAGCCTTTCACTCAAGAACAAACCCTTGAGATTTCAATGCAAAGGAGATTGAAATATGGCAAAGGGGATGTCCTAGGGATTGAATGAGATTTAATGAGGGGTTCACCACCAAGTGTAAACTTGGAAAAGACAATGAAATGAAAAACATAGTGTGATATGCAAACGAATGCTAAATGACCTAGAAAAATGAAAAATTGTAATGAAAAGCTATAAAATTGAAAGTGTGCACCTAGAAACCTTGAAGTGAATAGAAACAACCCTGAAATTTTGGAAATTCTAACTTTTTGACTGACAGGGACTCATTCACCAATCTAGGTGAATCAATCTCGGATTAGGGTTTCTACACGGAAGTTTGTTTTGGGAAAAAGGGTATTAGAATCTGTAAACATATCTAGAAAACAACTACAGTGATACTCATTCGCCGATATTGGTGAATTAGTCCCATTCCACTTTTTCAAAAATTGAAAACTTTGATCTACACTCCAACACCTGCTCTTTCCTTCCAACTTGAGTTTCAGATCCGAGTTTGCGAAAAACACCTACAAAATAGAATTCAACTTGATTTTCTAATGGGGATTTTCCTTGGTCAAACCCTTAGTTTGGTAATTAAACCTTGATAAGAATGATGAAATGTGCATAAAACCCTAGCCTTAATTGTGTCTAAGACTAATAAATCAGAAATGTGATGCAATCCTATTCTAATGTGTAAGAATATGATGAAATGATGGAAATGTAAAGATGGAAAACTCACTTGTGATGATCTCTAATCACCCCAAGTGAGCTCTAATGAAGCTTGTACCTTCCTTAAGTTGAATGTAGTGTGACAATGGAAGATGGAATCACTTAGGAAACAAGTCTTTAGGCTTGGCTTGATGTCTAGTTGCATCTCCCCAACCTAGAATCCATCATGATTCACCATATGCATCCATGATCAACCATTAACAATGCTAGATCTTGATTCAAAGTGAGCTTGAAGACCTGCAAAAATGCTTTAATGTTGCTCCAATGCTTCAACTTTACTTTCTTGTGGAATTAGAATTCTCTTGTGAAAGATTGCTTGATGCTTGACTTTTGAAAATGCTTGCTCAAAGTGCTTAGAGTATGCTTGGATTGTGAAAGATGACTTAGAAGCTCAAGCTTTTATAGGCATTGACACCTAATTGACTGTTATTTAGACCTCAAGGTCTAAAATTAACCAAAAAATTGAATTAAATTGATGAATTCTTGCTTAAATTTGAAAAAGACTCCAAATAGGACTCATTCGCCACACTTGGTGAATGGGTCTCAGCTAAGGGGACTCATTCATCCAAGGTGACGAATTAGCTTTTTGAGGTGGGTTTTTGGGTTTTTCAGTGTTTTGGATGATTTTATATGATTTTTGAGTGAAATGAGACTTGAGATATGAAATAATGGGTCTTAGGGGCCTATAAATGGTAATTTTAAAGGGTAATTGATGCAAGGGTGCCAAAATTGATCCAAATTAAGTGTGAAATTGCCTCTTTTTTCAAGAGTGCATATGTAAGCTAAAGGACTTCAATAATAACCATTATTTCATAAAAGGATACACATATAAGTTCAATCATGATACGGGAGAATGAAGCCTCCACTGTAGCTAATCTGTAAAACCATAATGTTAGGAACCGTATCCTACAACATGAATCCATTAGATGTCCAAAAATCCTCTTATCAAACCTTTATCTATAGATCACATTCAAGGGTAGTTGTATGCCCTCCCTTGATTCCACTTGATTTATAGAGGTGGAATCAAGTAGCAATCTAGCCACGTTGAATAGGGTTAGTCATATCATAGGGAATTTCCAAGTACCATACCGCATAATGATAGATAATTGATGATGTCAAGAGTAGAAGCATGATTCCAATGCAACAAACAATGTTGAAAACAGAGCTCACTAGCACCTGTTATGTTAGTTTTAATGAAATGCACTTTTTAACCCTAATGTAGTAAAACCCCTAGTTTTAACATATATAAGAGAAAAAAAGTGAAGTCAATTCTAAGTTATCATTTACCTTTTTGTAGCTTGAAAGTGATTGAAAAAGAGTGAAAGATGCCTAGTAGATGAGATGACATGCCTGCGAGACTGGACATCCTGGAGGACCAGGTGGCACGCAATGAGTGTCATCATGAGGTGAGTTGATTCTTCTACCTTCGCTTTGTCCTTATGTGGTAATTTTATGTTTTTTAGGAATTTCTAGGTTAATTTAGGGCCTTGGAAAAAAGTTCACAAAGCGTCCCCTTTTTTCGCAAAGTGTCCCACTTTTTTCGCAAAGTGTCTTGTTTCTTCGCAAAGTGTCCCAAAAGGGTCCTAAAGTGTCTAGGACATTTAGGAAAGAACACTAGAGAAACTTTAGTACATTTTTATGATTGTTGATGTAAAAATTGAAAAAAATTAGATTCCTTATAGGGCATGTTTTTCTTTTTTTCTAGCTTCCACTCATTCGTATCAGCTTCTAGGTGGTAGGTAGACTAGTCTTCTAAGAGATTTAGCCCCCACTCTTTTAGTGGAGGGTACAGAGCTGCTATAGACTGTAGGATTATACTGGGCATACCTCATCCAACCCATAAGGTACCATGATGCGATGTTGATGGTGCTAGTAGAGCATTGGGATGCTGACACATGCACATTCCATCTACCAAGTGGAGAGATGACTATCATGCTAGATGAAATACATCACATACTTTGAGTTCCTATTCAGGGTGAGTGAGTACATTTCTGAGTAGAGTGATCATTCCGTGAGATGAAAGATGACATGTAGTTCTACCTTTGTGAACCAGTACATGATGAGAGGGTGAGGGGGCACATATTGATCTATCGATGCTATTATATTCACCAGCCCCATTGGTTAAATGGATTATGATGCTTACAGTTGCATTAGTACTCATCCCTGATGGTCGGGGAGTGCACCTAGAGGGAGGACTAGTACACCAGATATGAGGGATGACAGAGGACCAAAAATTATATGGTTGGGAGCATTGTATCCTAGTGGACTTATATTATGATCTTGGACGGTTTTTCTTTCGAGAGGTGGATAGTATGGTACATTGTATGCTTCTATAGGTTTGGTGCCTTAAGCATATTACTTGTACCAGACCTACTAGTTTCCCATGTCTAATAGCCTTGGGGTATCATTAGGCCTTTAGCTATCCTCTACAGCGGTTTTGGCAATATGGTGATTTACACTTTTGGAGAGTGTAATTTGACCGATTGGAGAATGAGATCCTTTGGAGACCTTATCATCTTGTGCTTCAGTGGCTAGATCACACTCAAAAAATGAGGAGGTTACATCTTGATATATTTTTTATTGGAAGACACAATTACATAGTGCGGCCTTTCTACTACAATCGGGTCATGCGACAGTTTGGAAAAATGTAGATAGCACCTGGGGCACGACCCTCCTTCAAGAGATTAGTGCGGAGTTCCTAGAGACTTGGTGATATGGTACAGTTCACTACAGAGGATGTTGTCTTCAGTGACTCTAGGTACCCATATCATGATATACCTCCAGTCTCTAACACGGATGACGTCAATGCCACAGATGACTATGAGGAGTAGTGGACAATATCACGACTAGCTCCCATATTTTTGATGGAGGAGCTGATAGGTGATGCAGGACCACTCCTCGATGAGGGAGATGATGTAGAGGACTGCGCTAAGGATACATGCTACATGGAAGCAGACGTATTTATAGATGTCATAGATGAGTTGTATGATGAGGATGCAGGTCTTGACTATGACAGACAAGACAGAGGATATGAGGAGTATGACGAGGAGGACAAGGAGGAGTGGTCCATGAGTGAAGGTGATGAGGAAACAGATGAGGATCCAAGAAGCCATGAGTGGGGAGATTTATCTCCCATCCGTATGACTAGATCACGAGCAGCAACTACTAAAGGCACTAATACCCATAGTCATGGAGAGGCTAACACATCTTCCATGCCCCCTGCACATGATGAGACAAATTTTACATAGCCTGCTAGGGATATAGGTAATGATATTTTGTTTTATTGTTATTGTTGTCAATTAGATTTGCACCCTGTTGAATGCAAGATTCAGCAATCTACTGAAACATGGAAACCTTCTTCAGATGTGGGTGATCTGAACGAAGAAGGAATCTCCAGAGTGAGCTGGTTCTCCAAATGATCAATCCTATTCTAAATATTTTCTAAGAAAAGGGATAGAAAGATAACTTGAAAGTAAAACTTATGACTTAAAATGATCCACAAAGCTTAACAACGACTTTGATAACTGGGCATGTGCAGGATCATGGTATGCCAAACAGGCCCTTAAGTGGCAAAAAATTCAGAAAAATCAGTGTTAGGCAACTTGACGTAAATATTTGAATAAGTTGTCTATATTATTTAAAAAATATGTAAGAATAGAATTTGTAGAAAATTGAATTTAGTTTCTAAAATACTAGGTTTATTTAAAAATAAATAAAATCTATTTGGTGAAAATTTGAAATTTCAATGCAGTAGTACTTAAATTTTAGGGAAAAAATAAGAAGTAGGTGTCTGTCTAACCACCCTAACCATAATAAAATGATAATATTTTTGTAAGATTTAATATATAAGTAGAGGACTCATGTCAGATGTGATGCATATTTTTGTAATTTTTCCAAGTAAAGAATTAATTATGAATTTTTATTACAACTTTTAGAAAATATAAAACTTCGATCAATGTCGACCACCTTAACTTGGTCAAAATTAATGAAATTTAATTTTTTCTTTTTAATCTATATTGGTGGTTCAAAGTATGAATATTTGGAGATTTTCATAATCAGCCTATCGATAGGACTTTAGTCGTAATTCTAATAGAAAATGAATAATAATTATTTATTAAATTCAAATTAAATCATAATTTATATTTTTGGAAAGCTGAGAATCTCCTCTAAAAACCCTTTTCGTTTCATTAATTTTGGGTAAAAAAAAAGTCGTCAACCACATACCCTACAAATATTGCCACTTTTTGGCATACCATGATCCTGCACATACCCAACTTCTCTCACAAAATAGTCTGATATTTCTCTCACAAAGAAATCTTCAGAAAAATACCAATGAATTCACAATCCCTCATGAACAATAGTGCAAAATTCATTTGCATCAAGGTTCAGAAATAAACACAGCATGCAACCTGCAATAATGAACTTCCTGCATCGATGTTATGCAATACTTAGGATATAAAGATGATCTGTAAACAGAATCACAACATCAACATCATACTAAAACTGCAAGTTGAAACATAAATTGGAGATAGGAATGTTGTTTTTAATTAGATCAAGGAGTGAAACTCTCAAACTGAGTACAAAATTTTACAGGCTCCAAAGTATTAAGAGCAAGAAACTGAAAATATGAACTGAGAAGAAGAGAAAGACTAAGTCTCTTCAGAATATATGTCTAAGAAACCCCAATCCAAGCTCACAAAGAAGCTCAAGGAAAAGAGCTTCAAACTGTCTTAAAAACTGCATAAAAGCAGAAAAAAGCATATTGCTTTTATGATCAAACTATAAAGCCTCTAAAAATAGGCTGAATCTTCTTTAAAAGCTAGAGCTCAAACTCGACCAAAAGGAAAATTCAACAATAATCTCCTAAAAATAGCAAGAAATCATAAAACAATTTATAAGAGATTATTTTATGATTCAGCTTTACAGGATTGCAGATTTTATAATTTATCTATTTTGCAATTAAAAGATTGGAAAATATTTTACAAAATAGTATTACATCTTAATTCATCAATACAATGCTTTGATTTTTTCCTCAAAAAATCATAAAAATCTCAATGCACAACTCTACTCATCAATATCTCTAATTGATTTCTCTAAAATCAATTAAAACAAAGCCCTAAGTAGATAAAAATCAAAAATCACCCCTAGCTCATAAGATATTTCAACATTCATACCCTCATTTTTTCCTCTCAAAAGCAATAACATAAGGTATTCAAGTCTCCAAATTTCTCTAAGGCACAAGGGTGTCAATAAGAAACACAAGCCCTAAAGACCTAACACATCGACCTAGGCATATGAATTTCGGCCACCAAACATTAGCATCAGATTTTAATAAATCGCAATGCAAGAATTACCCTAATTCAAAATTCCCATGTGCTATTGACCGAATATTCCAGATAATCATAAGGTTGGCTCGAATTAGGGTATGAGAAAAGATGTCAAACCCTAATAATGATTGCATTTTACACTCATCACTTTGAAGAAAATGAGCTCTGCCTGAGATAGCATGCCGCCATGATTGAGCTCAGACTGAGGTCATGTGCTTTGAGAAACTTCATCTACTTCGGATAGTCGAATTCTTCGCTAGGTAAGCTTGACTTGTTTGCTATTGTAGTTCTTTACTCCATTCACAAAGCAAGAAAGATTACCAAGGCCGCGGCCTACTTATACTTTGCTACTATTTTTTTTTTACATTCTTGTGCTTTTCCTTTCTTGGCCGACCTTATGAACTTGAACTTGAGCTTTAACTGGAAGCTCTCATGAAAGAATTTGCTTGAGGATTATTGTTTTTTCTACTGTGCTCAAGGTAAACTATTATCACAGCTTCTATGGCTTTTCTTGTTTGAATTCCTCCTGGCTTAGTGGTCGCGGCCAAGACAGTCCCTAATGCATTTCCTTTATATTTTTTGTGCTCATTTGAAAGAGCTCAAAACTTGATCTTGGACTCTTTGTGCTTTCTTCTGGCAACCATGGTAAAAACATTCAAGTTTGGAGCTTATGATGAATATTGTGGCCTCGGCTAGTGTGCTCTCCCACAAATATGGACTGGTAAGCCTCGCTCTAAGCATGCATTCCCTTCTTCAGAAACTTAAAGAACCTTTCTTTTACTAATGAATCTTTGGCCATGCGTAGACCACACCATGTATATCTTAGAAAAGCATTTTTCAGATCTTTTGGACTCGACCCAAAACATGAATCTCACACTTTTGTATATTGGTGAACAAATCCCTTTATCGGTATCACGAGTTTTGAATGAAAACTGTATTTCCTTATTCTGAAGCTCGACCCACCAAAGGAATTCTCATTTTGTATTTTCTGAAACAAAACAAGACATGGATATCTGTTATTCTGGAGAAAACTCAACCATTATGATTTACCTCTATTCTCTTTTGTTTCATATAAAAACCTCATATGGATTATCTAGAAATGGTGAAAATATGTACGCTTACTTGAAACCCCAATGTGGGTATTTGCTATCCATTGTATCATTTGCTTTTAGAAACAAAACCCCATGTGGGTGTATAAAAACAAAATTTGTATATTAATTTGTATTTAGTTTATGGGCTCGACCCATCATGGCTGGCACTTTACTTTGAAATTCTTGTGTCTTGCTCACTGAACCCTTCAAGGGTAAATTGGGAATTGTATTAAATCTGGGCTGTGTTTCAAAACCCCAAAGTGGGCTTTCTGGAAAAGACCTTATGTAGTCAAGCAAAATCTGGCTTCTATTTTGTTATTCTCAAATTTTAATCTCCTCCATATGAGTACTTGATATTTAGAGGAAAAAACTATGAATTTTTCTGAAAACTCCCATATGATAAAACATTTAACTTGTCCTGAGAAAAATACCCATATGGGTAGATTGGAAATGATGAAAATATGTAAACTTGACCCTAAACCCCAAAGTGGTTATGCAAACAGTAATGAGGAAACACTTAATTTATTTAGAGGTCCATATATTTTCTGAAAACTATGATCTCCATATGTAAATCTAAAAACAATTGTGGGTATATGAGAAAACAACAAAAACTGTATGTGTAAAAATCTGGATCTGATTCACATGGTATTTCCACCTTCCTCAATTTTCTTCATGGAAATGTTGTATAAATCCTGTCTTTAACAAGACCCTCTCCTAGGTATACACACATCTTGTTTGTAATGCATTGAAAACTTTGATATTCCTTTGGTTTCTCATTTCTTGAAACTTCCACATATCTACATTCTAAAGGTTCTTCTTGCTCCTTTTGTTTACACTTCAGGTATCATTGACATGCTATGTTTTGAACTTCTCATGTTTTTGTAAACTTGTTTATTCTGGAAATGAATCATGTGTACCTGAATCTTTGCCAAATGTGTTCATGTCTATTTTGCTTGATACTTGTAACTCTTTGAAGATATTCTTGAATGAACATTGTACCTTGATTGTAGCCTTCTGCCAAACAATGATGCATAATTCCATTTGAAGCAGCATTTCAGCCAAAGTGAACTGGTTGTCCCTGTTGTATCTTAGGTTATTACATTTCACTGTCAGCCACCAGATTGAGTCTTGATTGTAACACCACATGAACAACTGTACTACTTATGTCTGGCACTCTTCATGCATTTTTATGCTCCACTTAACAAGTTGTTCCGTAAATCTGTTCTCTTCTGAGATGAAAATTGAAACAAAACTCTTCATTAAGGCATAATGTATGCATGTTCATTATCCTTAATCCTGAGAAAGAACACTAATGAACTGAACCTTGCATGACATATAACCATGATGAACAAATAACATTGTCACAAGAGAACATGAACCATACAACAATGTTTGATATAATTTTACTCAGTTAGATGATTAAGCGGATTAAACTTACTGTTCACCTGTAGCTTTTAGAAAGTATCCACCTAATTGTTATGAATGCACAGTTGGTTTAATGCTTGATAGATAATTTTTTTTAACTCTTTCAGTTGTATATCATTTCTTTTCCTGATGAATATGATGATGTAATTACTATCTCTTTATCAGCCCACTTGTAATGAATAAGGCAGCATGCTGAGCTCTACCCTTGTGGGAGCCCGTTTTTCTCCACATGCTTGGTCTTTGAATAATGATTAGCTTCGCGACTTTCCATATACCTGCACAAGGAAACAAACAATATTAGCATAAAAACAAGATATGATGATCATGTTGATGTTTCTCCTTCAGCTCGCTTCTTTGCACTTTCACTTTTTGATTGTTTCAATGCATGATTAATAGTAGGTTGCACTATTGTTGGTGATTCATATAGGTATCTTCATAATCGGAGCCTCTGACATCTCCCTCTTTCCTCTTACAGGTCAACGGAGCTCGAGATGACAAAGGTGCACCACTTCAACATCGACCATTGGCCAATTAGGCAATGATGATTATCTTGTTACTTATGTGATTTTTTCTTTCGCATCTTCCATAGTGTAGTGTGCTATTAGTTATGCACTGTGACAGTCACATCCACGGCTTGTGTGGATATTTGATTTCATTTTATGCTTTTCATTTTGAAAAGAAAAATGCATTTCAATGCAATGTTGTACTAGCATTTGGATTCTTGCAATCAAATGAAGCTATGTAAATATGAATCATTTCATGAAATAAATGAAAGCATTTGGAATGCTCTATTGTTTATATGCTCAATTTTGTACTTCATTTAATTCTGGAACATTTGAATAGCACTTCTGAAACTTGGTTTTCCTCCTTTAAATGCACAACTGTCACTTGATGAATAATGATAAAAATGCAAACACCACTCAAACATAATCTACAATTTCACCTTAAGATATAACAAATGTTCAACCAGCTCCACCAATTGAGTTGTGGTGAAAATTTGGTAACATTTTGGTGATTTCCACTAAATGCTTTCTTGCTAAGCATAGATCAATGGCCTTAAAACAATCCATTGGGCGAGGAGTCAAAACTGCCCCTTCTTGAAACTCATAAACTTGAATAGCAACACTCCAAACAGCAGCAAAAGAAAACAAAACTGAATTGAAAGCAAACTAACAAGCCCTGATGGCCAACAGAACATGTGCAACAGCGCTTAGGGAAAGAAAAACTACTAAAAGTAAATGTGCAGAATGCACTTATTTGCAATACTACTCTACTTAATAACGAGATAGAACTTATCTTAGAGGCAATGCTTGAGGTGGATCCCATTAACTGGGATAGACAGCACCTCGCCAGTCAACTTGGAAAGTTGGAATGCATTGTGTTCCTTGCATTCTATGATCACATAAGGCCCGTCCCACATTGCATCGAACTTGGAATGTTGTCCAGGTCTTCTTTTAAATTCATTCCACTTGAAAACTAGATCCCCAACAATGAACTCACGTGGTCTTGCTCTTTTGTCAAAAGAATTCTTCATCTGAGCTTGATGTATCTCCAGTTGTCTTAGGGCTTCTTTTCTAGTTTCTTCGAGCTCTACCAGCTGTGCAAACCTCACCTCAAGAGGTTGTTCATTCAGCAATTCCAGTTCCTTAACATAACTTAAAGTTGGCAACTCAATTGAAATAGGTAACTTAGCCTCTTTACCATAAGTTAAAACAAAAGGAGAACAACCAATGGCCCTTTAAGGAGTTATTCTGTCAGCCCAAAGGGCTAGCTTCAACTTTTCATGCCATGTCCTTTGATTATCTTCAACAGTCTTCTTGATTATCCGAATCAGATTCTTATTTGTAGATTCCACCTGACCACTGCCTTGTAGATAATAATTGGAAGATGTGTTCAAATAGATGTTATTTCTAATAGACCAATCAGAAATCCTAAAACCAATAAAAGCCAAACCATTGTTAGAAATTATTGAATCTGGAACACCAAATATCAATATGAGTTCTTAATAGAAGTTAAGCACTGAAGTCTCATTCGCTTCCTTTAAGGCAACAACTTCGGTCCATTTTGTAAAATAATCTATGGCAGTAAGAATCCACTTATGACCCGCACTTGAAGGTGGATTAATAGGGCCAATAAAATATAAGCCCCACTTGGCAAAGGGCTATTCCACATGGATCAGATGCAGGGGCAGCGGTGCAAGCCTCTATTTTCCATCGAATAAAGCACATTTTTCACATCTTCTGACCCAAGTGATAGCATCTTTAAACAAATCTGGCCAATAATAACCAGCTCGCATAATTTTTAGAGCTGTTGTTCTTGCAGCAAAGTAACCTCTTGAAGGTCCATCATGAAACTATGCTAAAAGCTTGTCAACTTGATCAGGTTGAATACATCTCAGTAAAACACCTTGGAAGTCTCTCCTATAAAGAACGCCATCAATGATTGCATAAGGGATGGCTTGTAATTTGTAATACCTTCTTTTCACTCTGTCTAAGCCATCGAGGCACTCACCAATTTGTAAATAATGCATCTGTTGCAACCAAGTAGTAGGAGATGCTAGAACAACACCTGCAACATCATTATTTAGCACTGTTTTTGTATCTATGGCTTCTTTTAAGTTGATGTCCTCATTCCCAGCAATCTGTTCACACAAACCTTTTCCTCTAATGAGCTTGGTTACTTTTATATCAACATTGAACTCCATTACTTTGGTAATCCAACCAGCACGCTTATCGTTAATATCTTTGTTAAGCAGAAAATCCTTAACAGTTGAATGAGCCACCAGCAAATGAATCTTGCTGTTGGACAACAAATGCCTGAATTTTTTAAAACTTCTTACAACAGCAAAAACATGCTTCTCAACAAAAGAATATTTTACCTCGTAATCATGCAATACTTGGCTGAAAAATGCAACAGGCTGCTCTAAGCCTTCCTCGTTTTGCTGGCATAACATAGCCAAAACTATATCTACTCCTCCAAAAGCATACAGAATAAATTCTTTGTCAAAGTTTGGATTAATGAGAGTAGGAGTGGCAGCGAGGGCTTCCTTAATCTGCTCAAACCTCCTCTTACCTTCCTTGGTCCAACTGAATGGCATGTTTTTCTTAAGCATAGAAGTGAGAGGCTGCAGCAAGGCTGCAATATTCGGTATGAACCTCCTCACGAAATTTATCCTTCCAAGAAAGCTTTGCAAGCCTTTTTTGTGAGCTGGTAATGGTAATTCAAGAATTGCGGAAACTCTTTCAGGATCAATAGAAATACCTTGCTTTGAAACAATATGTCCGAGCAATTTACCTTCGTGCACTGAAAAATATACACTTTTTCAGATTGAGAGACACTCTGAACTCTCTACATCTCTGAAAAATATTCTCCAAATGATCAAGGTGTTCATTAGCATTTCTGGAAAAAATAGTAATATCATCTAAGTATACCAGAACGAACTTGTTCATGAGGTCGTGAAAGGCCATATCCATCACGCGCTAAAAAGTTTCTCCAGCGTTGGATAAGCCAAAAGGAATCTTCTTGTAGGCCATCGTGCCCCACTTGGTTGTAAACGCTATTTTGAATTGATCTTCTTGCTTCACCATAATCTGGTTGTAACCTGAGTAACCATCTAGCAAAGAAAATCTGTCAGAACTAGAAACTACTTGTAAAATTTTCTCCATGGAAGGGAGTGGGTAATGATCTTTCAATGATGCTTTATTTAAATCTCAAAAATTGAAGCATAATCTAATTTCCCCACTTTTCTTCCTGACTGGTACTAAATTTGACACCCAAGAGGTGTGTTTAATAGGAAAAATAATACCACTCTCAACTAGCTTGTTCAGTTCAACTTCATAAGGTGTTCTAACTTGGGATTAAGCGGTCTTTGCTTCTACCTTACTGGTTTTGCACCAGGTTCAAGTTCAATGGTATGCTGGACTAGTTCAGGGTTAAAACCTCTCAAATCCTTGTATTCCCAAGCAAAAACATCACTAAATTTCTGACATAACAGGATAAAGGCTTGTTGTTCATCTTGACTACATACCTTTCCCAGCTTGAGAAGCTTGCCTTTGAAGATTTCAATGGCTACATAATGTTCTTCTTTGACCGTCAAGCTGCATTTGTCTTTACGTGCTTGGTCATCTGAGTTGAACATAGATTCCAAGGTCACCAATCCTTTTGGCAGCTTATTAGTCTTCAACTGCACAATCTGGTCCTCATATTGCTACTGCCATTTTTGTTGGTTTCCATCTGCAAACTCAACTTTAGCAATCAGGAAATTTATGATTTTCTCATCGCTATCAAAAACCTATGAGCTCACATTATTGTCAGGTACAAAAGGTCTAACCACAATTTTCACATATTGATGTGTCTCTACCTTATGAATCTCCTTGGGAATATCAAACTGGGCTCCTATGGCAGCGAGTCTGTCAACATGCTTATTTTGATTACGAGGAATTGACATGATATTTAAAGCATCAAAATCCTCCATTAAGTCCCATACATGATGCTTGTATTTCTTTAGCAAATCATTCTTGGCAGCATTTAAATTTCTGATATGTTTTACAATCAATTCTAAATCACCATAAACTTGCAAGCATTTAATACCTCATTTGCGGGCCCATTCAAGGCCATGCACCAATGCTTCATACTCAGTTGTATTATTTGAATAGCTAAAAGCAAATCTGCAAGCTGAAAAGTATTTATCTCCTTCGGGTGATATCAACATAGCTCCACCCCCGGCACCAACACTGCTCCTCGAACCATCGAAGTAAAGATTCCAAAGCTCATTCCCTGTTTCTACAAACGGTTCTTCCTCTTTACAAAGATTAGGCATATCGCAATCAGGCTTTCAAATCATATAGACTCTTAATCCTATCTTATATGTGTGCTGGAACGGATCAAGCATGTGATCTTCGGCTGCCCATTCATCTAGATTGATATTGTCTACATGGGTGCTACAGTCTAAGGTCATGGTTTGCTCCTCCATTACAGAGGTGGTGTAGAGGTTAGCATTTATGGGATTTGGTGAGTATGGTTCGATATGGTCTTTAGCCAGAGGCTCGGACTTTATGGTCACTTTCGTACCATACCTAATTCTAAAAAACAAATGAGACCAATCAGAAGACAAAAACCCACCCAACTTGGCTGTAAAATCCCTTGAGAGACAAATGGCAAAGTGCAGCGGTAAGTCAATGACATGTATGTCTTGACGAATAGCAAAACTTGGGGATGCGTGTAAGGTAAGAGCTAAATTTTTGATAATGCCAGTAGTTTTAACAACAGACCCATCTAATTGCACTACACCTTTCTGAGGATTAGACTCATAAACAAGACCTAACTTATCAGCTAAACTCTTAGGCATGACTAAACTACTGGCACTAGAATCAACCATACAGTTGTGAACAATTTTATCACCAATGATCAGACTTAAATAGAATAGAGGGGGCTTTACCTCTTTTGCTTTCTGCTCATTTCTATCCTCTAGGTCATTAGCCAACACAACCTTTGTAACTCCTTGATTAGCGTTTTCAGAAATAGACAACTCAGCCAAAACACTCTGCAGTAAACATTTCTGCCCTAGAACGTGTAAAGTATCTAATATCGACATGCTGATAGTGGTTTTCTTGAGATGCTCAACAATATTAAACAATGAAGAGTTTACCTTCTGCTGGTTTTTTGTGACAGCAGCATCATTTTTCCTCTGAAAAGGCTGAGAATGTGTTTTTGATTGCTCCTTGTTGGGTATCTCTTTCCCTCTTTGCAGAATCTACATTTTAGGCTGTGTGGCAGCGTTAACATTTGATGAAACAGGCTGCTTACTGTCTAAAGGCTGCTACTGTGAATTTCTAGCTTGTTGTCCTAAGTCCATAGCTCTCTTTTTTGACCTGGTATTAGCCAAAATAGGAGAATTTTACTGACTTTGGCCATTCACGCCATAGAATTTAGAGCTCTGCCAGTTTAGTAAGGCAACCTCCACATTATCTTATTGTTCTTGATTCTGATCTGCAACATTTTCTAAACCAACATAGCTATTTTGAACCATTAAAGCCTAATTTCTCATTCCATTGGCACACGTTGATTGGTTATGGGGCTGATTGCACGAATAACACCAATCACAATCCTGGGCAACATTATTTTATGGCACAAGTTCCTTTGATGAACTCGCTACGTTCAGATTGTATGGCTGGAATGGCCTAGGGTTAAAATTCCTCCTTTGGGTTTGATAATCATTTTGAAAAGTGGGTCTATTTTGTTGGTTTTGCTGATAAGGGGCTTGATAAGGCTTATTTTCTTGACCAACATTCTTTTTAATAGTCACGAGATCATTCCCAAAGGTCTTTAATATGCTTTTAATCTCTTGCATCTCTTGATTTAGGGTTGGGACGACAACTTCTTGGGCTATGCTATGATATCCTATTGTTGGAACAGGCGGAACAGCAGCCAAAGGAGGTACAGCAATAGGGATAGGTGACTATATTTCTGGAAACAAAGGCATAGGAGGTCTAGGAGCTATGTCTCCAGCTTGGATGAGGTAGTTTTCAGTGTTAATAGCTATATTGTAGGCGTTAGGGAGTGTGATCCCACCCATAGACTGAGTCATGACTGCAATTTTACTATTCAAAACTTTTAAGTAAAATAGAAAAGCATGTGCAGGTAAAGGCTTTACCATTGTAGGAATCTTGTCCCAGGTTCTCAGAAATCGGTAGTTGAAGTCAGCCAAGTGCTCGTGTGGCACCCTCTAAATGGTGCTCAGCTGCTCTAATAAAAACAAGTTGTCAAATTTATCAACAAAATGTTGGTATAAGTCGTTACCTAACGCATCCCATGTCACAATTGAGTTGGTTGCGAGACCTTTGAACCATTGTAATTCTTTTCCTTTGAGTGACGCAGCTAACAGCCTTAGCGCGATGTTCTCTTGTGTGATATTGTGAACTGAGCATAACGTGGCTACGTCACGGATGTGCTCGACTGGTGTGGTGAAATCCTCCCTGGTGAAATATGGCAGACCTCTAAGGGCTGCAACTGGTATGTCATCATGTTGAATGATGTTTAATGGGGTACCACCATTGAAGGGTGCGAACGAGTGCTGCCTTGGTGCTGCCATTGCCAGTACCTATGAGATTCGAAATGGTACTCCTGGTGATAACACCAAGGAACTAAAAACAGGAGGTGTTGACCTCGATCTCGTGGGTGCTTCAAAAATCCTCCTTGATGTCCTGCCTCTTCTTCATGATGGGTATAGCTCTCAATACTTGAAGGGTGTGAAACTTGATCTTGTATGTATCTTTCTCATGCACCGGCTGCACTAGCATGCAAAAATAGAACCGAAGTCACCAGGTATATTGTAATGAGCCTCCAAAATGCTGGAAAATCTGCTACATACACCAAACAGCAAACTAAAAATATCAAAAATTCTCTGACAATAGCTTTCAGAGTCCCACTGGGTGTGCCAAAAACTGTTGTCAATAAAATTTGCACCTTGCTGAATGCAAGATTTAGCAATCTAATAAAACATGGAAACCTTCTTCAGATGTGGGTGATCTGAACGAAGAAGGAATCTCTAGAGTGAGCTGGTTCTCCAAATGATCAATAATATTCTAAATATTTTCTGAAAAAAGGGATAGAAAGATAAATTGAAAGTAAACCCATGACTTAAAATGATCCACAAAACATAACAATGACTTTGATAACTTCTCTCACAAAACAGTTTGATATTTCTCTCACAAAGCAATCTTTAGAAAAACAACAACGAATTCACAATCCCTCATGAACAATAGTGAAAAATTGATTTGCATGAAGGTTCAGAAATAAACATAGCATGCAACCTGCAATAATGAACTTCCTGCATTGATGGTATGCAATACTTAGGACATAAAAAGGATCTATAAGCAGAATCACAACATCAACATCATACTAAAACTGCAAGTTGAAACAGAAATTGGAGATAGGAATGTTGTTTTTAATTAGATCAAGGAGTGAAACTCTCAAACTGAGTACAAAAATTTACAGGCTCCAAAGTATTAAGAGCAAGAAACTGAAAACCTGAATTGAGAAGAAGAGAAAGACTAAGTCTCTTCAGAATATATGTCTAAGAAACCCTAATCCGAGCTCACAAAGAAACTCAAGGAAAAAAGCTTCAAACTGTCTCAAAAATTGCATAAAAGTAGAAAAAAGCATACTGCTTTTATGATCAAACTGTAAAGCCTCTAAAAATAGGTTGAATCTGCTTTAAAAGCCAGAAAAACACCTTATCTTTCCAAGATAAAGCTCAAACTTGACCAAGAGGAAAAGTCAACAATAATCTGCTAAAAATAGCAAGAAATCATAAAACAATTTATAAGACATTGCTTTATGATTTTGCTTTACAGGATTGCAGATTTTATAATTTATCTATTTTGCAATTAAAAGATTGGAAAATCTTTTACAAAAGAGTATTACATCTTAATTCATCAATACAATGCTTTGATTTTTTCCTCAAAAAATCATAAAAATCTCAATGCACAACTCTACTCTTCAATATCTCTAATTGATTTCTCTAAAATCAATTAAAACAAAGCCCTAAGTAGATAAAAATCAAAAATCACCCCTAGCTCATAAGATATTTCAACATTCATACCCTCATTTTTTCCTCTCAAAAGCAATAACATAAGGTATTCAAGTCTCTAAATTTCTCTAAGGTACAAGGGTTTCAATAAGAAACACAAGCACTAAAGACCTAACACATCGACCTAGGCATATGAATTTCGGCCACCAAACATTAGCTTCAGATTTTAATAAATCACAATGCAAAAATTACCCTAATTCAAAATTCCCATGTGCTATTGACTGAATATTCCAGATAATCATAAGGTTGGCTCAAATTAGGGCATGAGAAAAGATGTCAAACCCTAATAATGATTGCATTTTACACTCATCAATTTGAAGAAACTGAGCTATGCCTGAGAGATCCTGCCACCATGATTAAGCTTAGACTGAGGTCGTGTGCTTTGAGAAACTTCATCTTCTTCTTGAGATAGTCGAGTTCTTAGCTGGGTAAGCTTGACTTGTTTGCTATTTTAGTTCTTTACTCCATTCACAAAGCAAGAAATATTACCAAGGCCGCAGCCTGCTTATACTTTGCTACTTATTTTTCTTTACATTCTTGTGCTTTGCCTTTCTTGGCCAACCTTATGAGCTTGAACTCAAGCTTTAACTGGAAGCTCTCATGAAAGAATTTTCTCAAGGATTATTGTTTTTTCTACTGTGCTAAAGGTAAACTATTATCACAACTTCTATGGCTTTTCCTGTTTGAATTCCTTCTGGCTTAGTGGTCGTGGCCAAGATAGTCCCTAATGCATTTTCTTTATATTTTTTGTGTTCATTTAAAAGAGCTTGAAACTTGAGCTTGGGCTCTTTGTGCTTTCTTCTGGCCGCCATGGTAAAAACATTCAAGTTTGGAGCTTATGATGAATATTGTGGCCGCGGCCAGTGTGCTCTCCCACAGATATGGACTGGTAAGCCTCGCTCTAAGCATGTATTCTCTTCTTCAGAAACTTAAAGAACCTTTCTTTTACTTATGAATCTCTGGCCATGCTCAGACCGCACCATGTATATCTTAGAAAAGCATTTTTCAGAGCTTTTGGGCTCGACCCAAAACATGAATCTCACACTTTTGTATATTGGTGAACAAATCCCTTCATGGGTATCATGAGTTTTGAATGAAAACTGTATTTCCTTATTCTGAAGCTTGACCCACCAAATGAATTCTCATTTTGTATTTTTTGAAACAAAACAAGACATGGATATCTGTTATTCTAGAGAAAACTCAATCATTATGATTTACCTCTATTCTCTTTTGTTTCATATAAAAACCTCATATGGATTATCTGGAAATGGTGAAAATCTATACGCTTACTTGAAACCCCAATTTGGGTATTTGTTGTTGGTTGTATCATTTGCTTTTAGAAACAAAACCCCATGTGGGTGTATAACAACAAAATCTGTATATTCATTTGTATTTAGTTTATGGGCTTGACCCATCATGGCTGGTACTTTACTTTTAAATTCTTGTGTCTTGCTCATTGAACCCTTCAAGGCTAAACTGGGAATTGTATTAAATTTGGACTAAGTTTCAAAACCCCAATGTGGGCTTTCTGGAAAAGACCTTATGTAGTCAAGCAAAATATGGCTTCTCTTTTGTTATTCTGAAATTTTAATCTCGTCCATATGAGTACTTGATATTTAGAGCAAAAAACTATACATTTGTCTGAAAACTCCAATATGATAAAACATTTAACTTGTTGTCCTAAGAAAGAATACCCATATGGGTAGATTGGAAATGATGAAAATATGTATACTTGACCCTAAACCCCAAAGTGGGTATGCAGACAGTAATGAGGAATGTTCACTAAATTTATTTAGAGGTCCATATATTTTTTGAAAACTATGATCTCCATATGTAAATCTGAAAACAATTGTGGGTATATGAGAAAATAACAAAAACTGTATGTGTAAAAATCTGGATTCGATTCACATGGTATTTCCACTTTCCTCAGTTTTCTTCATGGAAATGTTGTATAAATCCTATCTTTAACAAGACCCTCTCCTAGGTATACACAAATCTTGTTTGTAATGCATTGAAAACTTTGATATTCCTTTGGTTTCTCATTTCCTAAAACTTCCACATATCTTCATTCTAAAGGTTCTTCTTGCGGCTTCTGTTTACACTTTAGGTATCATTGACATGCTATGTTTTGAACTTCTCATGTTTTTGTAAACTT
The DNA here is from genome assembly GCA_007258455.2 of Sequoia sempervirens. Classification (NCBI taxonomy): domain Eukaryota; kingdom Viridiplantae; phylum Streptophyta; class Pinopsida; order Cupressales; family Cupressaceae; genus Sequoia; species Sequoia sempervirens. Next base: position 216,975,486 of record VDFB02256132.1, on the reverse strand, counting down.
GTTTATTCTGGAAATGAATCATGTGTACCTGAATCTTTGCCAAATGTGTTCATGTCTATTTTGCTTGATACTTGTAACTCTTTGAAGATATTCTTGAATGAACATTGTACCTTGATTGTTTCCTTCCACCAAACAATGATGCATAATTCCATTTGAAGCAGCATTTCAGCCAAAGTGAACTGGTTGTCCGTACTGTATCTTGGGTTATTACATTTCACTGTCAGCCACCAGATTGAGTCTTGATTGTAACACCACATGAACAACTGTATTGCTTATGTCTGGCACTCTTCATGCATTTTTATGCTCCACTTAAAAAGTTGTTCCATAAATCTGTTCTCTTCTGAGATGAAAATTGAAAAAAAACTCTTCATTAAGGCATAATGTATGCCTGTTCATTGTCCTTAATTGTGAGAAAGAACACTAATGAACAAATAACATTTTCACAAGAGAACGTGAACCATACAACAATGTTTGATATAATTGTACTCAGTTAGATGATTGAGCGGATTAAACTCACTGTTCACCTATAGCTTTCAGAAAGTATCCACCTGATTGTTATGAATGCATAGTTAGTTTAATGCTTGATAGATAATTCTGTTTAACTCTTTTAGTTGTATATCATTTCTTTTCCTGGTGAATATGATGATGTAATTACTATCTCTTTATCAGCCCACCTGTAATGAGTAGGGCAGCATGCCGAGCTCTACCCTTGTGGGAGCCCATTTTTCTCCACATGCTTGGTCTTCAAATAATGATCAGTTTTGTGACTTTCCCTATACCTGCACAAGGAAACAAACAATGTTAGCATAAAAACAAGATATGATGATCATGTTGATCTTTCTCCTTCAGCTCGCTTCTTTGCACTTTCACTTTTTGATTGTTTCAGTGCATGATTAACAGTAGGCTACACTATTGTTGGTGATTCATATAGGTATCTTCATAATCAGAGCCTCTAACATCTCCCTCTTTCCTCTTACAGGTCAATGGAGCTCGAGACGAAAAATGTGCACCACTTTAGCGTCGACCATCTGCCAATCAGGCAATGATGATTATGTCATTACTTATGTAATTTTTTCTTTCGCATCTTCCATAGTGTAGTGTGCTATTAGTTATGCACTGTGACAATCACATCCACAACTTGTGTGGATATTTGATTTCATTTTATGCTTTTCATTTCGAAAAGAAAATTGCATTTCAATGCAATGTTGTACTAGCATTTGGATTCTTGCAATCAAATGAAGCTATGTAAATATGAATCATTTCATGAAATAAATGAAAGCATTTGGAATGCTCTATTGTTTATATGCTCAATTTTGTACTTCATTTAATTCTGGAACATTTGAACAGCACTTTTGAAACTTGGTTTTCCTCCTTTAAATGCACAACTGTCACTTGATGAATAATGATAAAAATGCAAACAACACTCAAACATAATCTGCAATTTCACCTTAAGATATAACAAATGTTCAGCCAGCTCCACCAATTGAGTTGTGGCAAAAAATTGGTAACAGTTATACTTTATACTTGTGCTTATGCTTTATATATATCATGATGTGTATTGATTATTTATTGTTTCTATCTTGCAGGACCTATGAGAGGCTTTTGAGATCTTTACCGATAGGTGGTGATAGAGATAGTGCCCTCATCAGTCAACAAGGAGGCCACAAACTCAAACTATGTGCCCCCACCCATTGTGGATTAGGACCTAAAGTCATTTAGGCCATACATCAGACTATAAGTATCATATGATAGTTTGAGGAGGTGTTCCCATCGAGCTAATGCTGCCCCAGAGACACAGTCATCCCAAACCCCAATAGAGTTCAAGAGATTGGAGGCAGAGGTAGCCAGGCTATAGGTGGAGAGACATCATATAGCAAGAGCACATTGCGAGGCCCTTGGGTAGATACGAGGTTTAGATTTTTCTCTTAGTACATTCAATGTATTGTGATCACGATCGCACACCACTGTCTCCCAACAAACTGCTACTAGACACATGCGAGAACCAGGTCCCAAGGGATCTGGTAATCATAGGCTTAGTAGTATTTTATATATTGATGACATGTACACAAAACATTAATATATATATGAGAACTTGATGTTTTGTTATTTGTGTTGAATGTTATTTAAATGGAAACGTGATTAATTAAATAACCTTTGCAAGACTATTTAATGAATGTCTTCCATGATTTAACATGCTTTATGTGATCTAACAAAAACTCATTACAGTTTCTCTTAGATGTGACATTATGATGAAGTATGTAATGCTAAATTAAATTCACCTATGATCTAATTAAAGAACATTAAATTCATATAAGGATCTAATCTAACACAACATACATGATGAATTTGAATAGTATAAAACCTAAAGTAATCATTTAAGGATGAATTAAATAATCACTTTAGTGTTCAAGACATACGCATAACTGTTTGTCAAGAACATAGCAATGTGAAAGCATATGGAATACAATCCAGTAGCTCTAACAACACTACTTTATCATTCATACTATTAAAAGAGATTAGGCATAATACCGGCGCAGATGTGCAACATTGATAGGGTCTTTGAGAGGTGTTCCATCCTTTTTTTTTAATGTGTATGCATCGAACCCATAGCTTTTATTAATTATGTAAGGCCCTAACCAATTAGGGCTGAATTTTCCTCTTTCATTCGAGTTGGCATTAACATTTCATTGATTTTCATACAAGACTAAGTCACCTTTACCAAATATATGAGGGATGACATGATCACTATAATTATGTTGTAATTGCTTAGCATAAGCTTGGAGATGCTCAAGAGTGTTAATGCATTATTCATCAAGCATCTCAAGCTGATGCAATATTTGTTGTTTGTAAGTGTCATCATTGATAAGTCCTTGAAGAGAAATCCTTAACGTGGGGATTTCTAACTCCAAGGGAATAATTGCCTTAGTGCCATAAACAAGGTTATAGGGAGTTGTTCCATTGAATTTTCTGATGCTAGTACAGTAAGCCCATAATGTGTACATCAGTTGTGTGTGCCAATCCTTTTTATGTTTATTTACTATTTTCTTTAGGATTTGTTCGAGAGTCTTATTGGTTGCCTCAGCTTCTCCATTAGATTGCGGGTAGTAAGGTGTTGAAAAGTGATGTTGGATATTAAACATGTTGAGGAATTTTTTCACATCATTATTCTTAAACGGTGTCCCATTGTCTAAAATTAATATAGAAGGAAGTCCACAATGAGCAATAATGTGTTCCAATATGAAATGACATATTACATCAACAGTTGTGGATCGAAGAGGAATAGATTCTACCCATTTTGTGAAAGAATTTGTTGTCATGATTAAAAATGTATGTCTAGCGGATGAAGGTGGTCAAATTTTTCCAATTAGATTTGATCCCCATACTGAGAATGACCAAATAGGAATTTCAACATGGAGCTTAAAAGCAGGGGCATGAATCAAATTGCTCTATTCTTGACATTTGTGATATCTCTTAACATACACAAAGCAATATTTTTCCATATGTCTCTAGTAGTATCCCATATGAATGATTTTTTGCACTAAGGATCTCCCTCCAAAATGACCTCCACAGGCACCCGCATGAGCCTCTTCAAGTGCTATGGGGATTTCAGATTTGTTAAGAAATCTAAGTAAAATGTAGTTAAAGGATCTTCTATATAATACATCATTGAGGATGATATACTTGGTTGCCAATTTTTGCAAGTGATGTCAGGTGTTCTTTGTTGTTGGCTTGGGAATGGTCCCATCTTTCCAATAGTTGAATATTGTATCATACTGCTCACTCAAGTTTTGCTTGGTTGTTGCTAATATTTCTTCAAGTTTTTCATGTTGATTGACAGTTTCATGATTGGGTGAACAATAAATCTGAAATATTTTAAAGTATCTTCAGGTGATATAAGATAAGTTGTGCTTTCCATTGTATCTACATGTCATTTATCTTTTCATGGGATATTTTCAATGGTAAATGATTCAAATTTCTCTAACAAGCTCATTGTGAGATCCTTGTATTTTGATAATTTGTCATGCTTTTCTTGATATGTCCCATTTATTTGTTTGATTACCAATTGTGAATCACCAAAGATCCTAATATCTTTTTCACCCAAGATTAAAGTATCACATAACCTAGCAAGCAATGCTTCATACTTAGCAGTGTTGATTTTACATAGGAAGTTTAGTAGTATGATAAGGGAAAAGGCATTCTTGCAAGCAAGATTAGTATAACCCCAGTGTCGGAGCCTGTTCCACACTTAGATCCATCAAAGTATAATTACCATGTATTAGTTTTGATTGTCAACACATTATCGTCGAGGAAAGAGTCATTGCTAGTAATGCCAAAGGGGAAGGAGTGTCAGCCAATTGGTAGGTCAAGGCTTGACCCTTAATTGTTTTTTGTGAAACAAAATTCAAGTAAAACTCAATCAACAACATCACCCACTTAGCTAGACATCTTGATAAATCTATTTTATTGAAAAGATGTTTGAGGGGGTCAAATTTTTTTGTCACACGTATTTTCGCATTCAATAAGTAATGTCACAATTTACTAGTAGCGAGTACAAGAGCCAAACATTGTTTTTCTATTGTTGTCTATCGTTTCTATAATGGTTTGGCTAATGTAATAGACTAGATGCTCTTTGTCATTTTCTTTATTGGTGAGCCAACAATGTTGCAAGGACGTGGGCTGATGGGGCTATATAAAGTATGAACAATTTGTTTTGCATAGTAGGTTGTAAAACAGGTGGAGTTGCAAGGTATTCCTTCAAAATCTCAAAATCCTGTTTACAATCTTCATTCCAATCAAAGTTGAAATCCTTTTTGAGGAGATGTGTAAATGGTAATGTTCGATCAACTAAAGATGTGACAAAATGACAGATGGCTTGAATTCTTCCTTGTAAGGTGCGTAGCTGAGAAATATTTTTAGGAGGTGGCATGTTGACAATAGAATCAATCTTCTTTTTATCCACCTTGATGCCTCTGTGAGATATGATAAAACCCAGAAGTTTCCCACTATCTACACCAAAGACACTTTTTTGGATTCAATCTCATGTTGTATTTTCGCATTTTCTCAAAGATATTTCGAAGGACATTCACATTGTCTTATCTTGTCAATTATTTGGCTAGATTGTCATCAACGTAATCTTCTAAAATCTTATGTAATCATGGAATACCAGTTTCATAGCTCATTGATGTGTTGCTCCCACATGAACTTCAATCCAAAAGGCATCATATCCCAACAAAATTTTCCCCAAATAGTTATAAATGTTGTTTTGTACTAATCGAGGGTTGATGAAAATTTGATTGTATCTAGAAAATCCATTCATGAATGACAACAAGGCATGTCCTGCAATCAAGTCTACTATCATGTCTATATTAGGAAGGGTAATTCACCCTTTAAAGATGCCTTATTCAAATTATGAAAAATTTTACACATCCTAATATGATTGTCAGGTTTAGCAATTGCGAAAATATTTGAGATCCATGGAGAATAATCTATGGGTCTTATGAAACTAGCATCAATGAGTTTTTCAATTTCATCCTTAACTAGCAAGGCTATTTTAGGGTTCATTTTTTGAATTTTCTATCTAACGTGTTTAGCATTTTCAGCGAGGACTATGTTGTGTGTCACAATATTAGGTTCAATTCTTGGCATATCGGAATAAGTCCAAACAAAAAGTTTAGGAAAGTCATGAAGCAAGGTTGCAGTATCCTCTTGTTCTTCATCATCGTGGAATTTTCCTATTTTAATGAATTTCTCCTTATCGTTTATGTCCATTGCTATATCCATTGTATCCCCTAAAGGAAGTGCATTTGATCTTGGAAATTCAGGGTTGTATTCTTTATTGTTCATGTCTATCTCACCACTCTCTTCTTCTCCATCTTTTTGTTCGGTGCTTATCATAGCACATGTAGCCTTTTTCTTGTGAGGGGGAGTAGATGGTTTATCATAAACTCCTATCCTTTGTTTCAAGGCTTCATCATCTCCAAAGTACTCCCATGATGGTGGTAGATCCATATCAAGTAATTTAGGATGCTTCATGGTGAGTTTGATTCTTGGTTTGCACATGATAGTGTTGATATTTAACAATGGTCTCTTTGATGCTTGTGTAACTTTAGAAGGATAATATCCCAAACCAATATTTGTCTCTTGTGTGTTAGGCTCTATAGAAACTTGAGTGCCTTGTTCTTTCTTTCCACACTCTTTACCATTGTAACACAATTGTTTCACAAGCTCATAACCTCTCCCATATTTTTTTTCCATTTCTTTCAAGTTTGGTGGTTGTTGATAGTCTATCTCATCAAATTTTGTTGTTAACTTGTATCTTCTTCAAGAGTAGATGATTTGGATGTTTTTGAATGTTCTTCCAAGTTCTAAGTTGACATAACCATTAGTTGCTTTTTTTTCATCTTCTTTTCTTGTGATTATGTATTCTCCCATAAACAAGGGTGTAAACTCCAAGGAACCCCAGTCATCATCCAATAATTTTGACATTGTCTCTATTTATTGCTTGTATTCTTTTAAAGGTTCTATGTTGGATGTTGGAATTAATGTTTTCAGAGGACTTGTCACTCCTTTTTCAACTGGTTAGAAAATTTCAAGCTCGGGGTCCATTTCAACTTGGTGTACCTTGATGTCATAGACATATTTCATAACACGATGGGGAGTTGAAGGCACTGCATGCATCTCATGAATCTGTGACCTTCCCAAAATAATATTGTATAAAAGGTCATAAGGCATAACATGAATAGGAGTTTGTAAGGTAGTCTTTCCAACTATAATAGGTAAAGTGATCATACCCAGTGGTTTACTTCCTACATTTTCAAATCCTCAAATTGATAAAGATTCAAGTTACATCTTTGATTTCTCTACTCGCAATCTATCTAAGAGTTTCACACTACACACATTGAGGGCTAAGCCATTATCAACAAGGTTCCTTTTTATGCCTATTCTATTGAATTGAGTAATTATCATAAAGGCCTCATTTTCCTTTCTCAATTCCAAAGGGGGCAGCTCGTGCTGGTGAAAGTTTATATCTACATTAATTGTATTCATTCCTTGTATGAGAGCTGCCACATCATTTGTGTTTGTGACAGGAGGAACCACTACTTGTTGTAATGATGTTTGAAGCATACTCTAATAATTTGGTGAATTCTGAATTAAGTCCTGGGGCATAGGGATATTTTTGTAGGAGTATTCTTATGTTGTTCAATGAGATTATACTCCTTCCCACTATGTGGAGTTAAATGAGGAGCACTTGGAAAAATGGGATTAGGAAAAGCTAAGGGTGTTGGGGTTATTTCTAGTGTTGTATGTATGAGCAACAGTATTATGACTGAGTTGTTTTAAGAAATTTTTCTTAGGTGGATAAAGGATAAACTCCAGCTTGTTTTTAGGTTGTGGTTTATGTGAAGGTGGGTAAAGGATGAGTTGAGGTTGAATCACATTACTTATTTTTTTTTTGATGTCTCATAACAAGCCTTAGTGGATGAACCTTGTGAGAGGAAGTCCTCAAGGGCTTCGTCTAGCATATCAAATTCATCTCTACTAAAAGGCTTGGGTTTGTTACTAAGTTGAGGTTATCTTTGTCTAGATTTGTTTGAACAAGCCTTAGTGGACGAATCTTGCGAGGTGAAGTCCTCAAGGGATTCATCTAACATATCAAGGTCATCATGACTAAAAGGATTGAAGGCTAAGCTAACAAAGGGTTTTAACATGATTAAGTAACTAAAAATCTATGCTTGTTTAAGTTTAATGTGTTTGTTTTTTCTTTTTGATCTATGTCTAATGTGCTCCAATCTAAATGTTGAAAATGAAAAATGTAAAAAGCTAATTGTATCCACAATTTCAATGAATGTAAATGATGTTATTTCTAATGATTGTAGTGTAATAGAAAACAACTAAACTAAAACAAAAAAGTAATGAGAGCAAACAGAAGTTTAAAAACTAGAAATTTAACTCTAAAAACAACAATGAAAATTTTGTACTGGGACTAATCGCCCAAGGTGGAGAATGAGTCCCAGTAGGGTTTTTTTTCAATATTTTCAAACAAAATTATTACTTTTTATGTTTTCCATGTTGTATGACCTAGATCTAGGATGCAAATGCAAAAAAAAATTGATTTTGAATGAAATTAAGTGCAATAATGCAAGCTAAATGAGCTTTTCACCAATGCAAAATTTAAAACCCTAGAATGCAAATTAACTAATGAAAAACCTAATGCAATGTTAATGCAAGCTAAATCTAGGATGTAAATGCACTCCAAATAAGAAATATGATGTTCTAAATGTAGGTTACCAAAATGAAATGAAGAAAATAGGGGGCTCTCTTTCACTTCTACAGTTTAGAACCTAAAAGGAGAGAGGTTATTTCCAACCTTTCACTCAAGAACAAACCCTTGAGATTTCAATGCAAAGGAGATTGAAATATGGAAAAGGGGATGTCCTAGGGATTGAATGAGATTTAATGAGGGGTTCACCACCAAGTGTAAACTTGGAAAAGATAATGAAATGCAAAACATAGTGTGATATGCAAATGAATGCTAAATGACCTAGAAAAATGAACAAACTATAATGAAAAGCTATAAAACTGAAAGTGTGCACCTGGAAACCTTGAAGTGACTAGAAATGACCCTAAAATTTTGGAAATTCTAAATTTTTGTTTGACTGGGACTCATTCACCAATCTGGGTGAATCAGTCCCAGATTAGGGTTTCTGCACAGGAGTTTGTTTCAGGAAAAAGGGTGTGAAAATCTACAAACAGACCTGGAAAATAGCTACAATGGGACTCATTCACCAATTTTGGAAAATTAGTCATATTCCACTTTTTCAAAAGTTAAAAATGATCTACACTCCAACACCTACTCTTTCCTTCCAACTTGAGTTATGGATCTGATTCTACGAAAAACACCTGTAAAATAAAATTCAACTTGATTTGCTAATGGGGGGTTTTTCTTGGTCAAACCCCTAGTTTGGTAATTAAAACTTGATAAGAATGATGAAATGTGCATAAAACCCTAGCCTTAAATGTGTCTAAGACTAAGAAATCTAAAATCTGATGCATTCCTATTCTAATGTGTAAGAATATGATGCAATGATGGAAATGTAAAGATGGACAGCTCACTTGTGATGATCTCTAATCACCCCAAGTGAGCTCTAATGAAGCTTGTGTTGTAGTATGAGTTGCATGGGTGCACTCCTAAGGGGGAGTGATTAGAGCTTTTGATTTTTGTCATTGATATCAAAGGGGAAGAGAGAGTCATATGAAAAATAGTAGAAGAGGAAGAGAAGGTCTTTTCCTAGAATATTGAGAATGTAGGAATATTGTGTAGGTTGTCTAATCTAAAAAATAAAGGAGAGGGTTGTCTTTGATGGTTTTTCACATAATGTGTTGCCATCAATGACAAAGGAGGAGATTGATGCAAGTATGACAAAGTTTGGTGGTGTTATCATTAATGTTGTCATTGATGTCAACACAGTTCAGAATGTTGCAAATTGTACATGTATAGTTGAGATGTTGTGAGTACATGGAGGGTATGTGCAGGATCATCATGGAAGAAACAGGCCCTTAAGTAGTGAAAATTTTAAAAAAATCAAAGTTAGGAAACTTGACGTAAAAATTTGAATAAGTTATTTATATTATTTCAAAAATATGTAAGAATAGAATCTGTAGAAAATTGAATGTAGTTTCTAAACTACTAGGTTTTAAATCTATTTGGTGAAAATTTGAAATTTCAATGCAGAGGTACTTAAATTTCGGAAAAATAGAAGTAGGTGTTTTCTGACCACCCTAACCACAATAAAATGATAATATTTTTTTAAGATTTTAGATATAAGTAGAGACTCAGTCATGTGATGCATATTTTTTCCAAGTAAAAATTAATTATGAATTTTTATTACAACTTTTCAAAAATATAAAAACTTGTATGTTTGGCCACCTTAACTTGGTCAAAACTTCATGAAATTCATTTTTAATCTTATAGTATGTGAAGCATAGAATGTGATGCATGTTTGATTCAAAAATATGATACGTTTGAAAGCTATAGATGTTTTCAATCAACCTATCAATCGGGACTTTAGTCGTAATTCAAATAGAAAATGAATAATAATTTTATTAAATTCAAAGTAAAGCATAATTTATATTGGTGGAAAGCTAAGAATATCCTTTAAAAACCCTTTTCATTTCATCAATTTTGGGTAAAAAAAAAGTCGTCAGCCACATACCCTACACATACCCATCATATCGCCACTTTTTTCCCCATCATGATCCTGCACATACCCTACAACTATCCTTATGATGTTGTAGATGTGCTGAAATGATGAGTTACCAAGTGCTTTTGAGAAAATTAGTAAAGAGTGAAGTCAGAGTTATGTATGTGTTCAGAATGTGCTCTGGTATGTGCTTCGCATTTCTTCTGTGTTGATCCTATGCTTGTGCAGATCTAACGGGTTGTTACATTGGGGATATGTTGGTGTCATCTCCTGATTTGTAGCTTTTGGTTTGATGGAGTGTGAAAGTTGTGTTCACCAGTGTGTGAACTGGTTTTTCAGAGTTGCTTGTCTATGGACTGAGATCTAAATGTTTCTTCTCCACAATCCTCCACTGATTTGTTTCAGGTCTTGCGGATCTGGAATATGTCTTGTAATAAAGGTCTCTAGGTTTTGGCAGAGATGTTTGCAGTTTGGTGTTCTGGAAGTTGAGTTTCAGAGTTGTGTGTGTTTGCATAATTCGGATGGACTGTTGGAAGGTATTTTGTGTTTGAAGGTTGTTGCACTTGTTGCGGATGTATCTGAAGGTATTTGAGATGTGTTCTCATGCATGATAAAGTGTGTTACATGTCTGCATGTTATCTTCGTGCTGGGAAGTGTATACTTCAATGTTCATTTTTGTTTTCATTAGGTTTGGCTGACCTAGTGTTTACACATCATATGAAGAATTAAAAATTTAATTAAGAAAGCGTGTGGTTGACTCGAGACATTTCTTTTGGTCTTGGTTAAGTGTTTAATTTGTCCACTCTCATTCCTTTCCACCGCAACAATGTTGAGTTGTCGACCTAATTTGAATTTATGAAATGAAGCATATGTAGCCGACCTTAGAGAAAGTTTCTAAGGTTGAAGATGGTATAAATGCAAGTCAAGTTGTGAAGGATTAAATTATAAAAAGTAACGAAGTAAGCCACAAGTGAAGAGAAGAGTTGTGTGAAAGTAAGTTGAGGCAACACTACTTTATTGTGTTAAATTCTTGAAAGCAGTGAGTTCAAGTTTTTTTCAATCTTCTAATCAAGGCTGCAAATGTGTGTAAATTGTTGTGGTGTATTTTTCTGTTATCTTTTGTACTTGTAAGCAAATGAGCCTCCCTATTGGATAGTGAGTCATTTCTATAGGCAGTGAGCCTTTGTATTTGGGAAGTGAGCCTCTTGTATTTGGTTTTGCTATTACTTTATACTATGAGTTATTCCTCACATTGGTTTTTCCCTTACTTGGTTTTCCAAGTAATATCTGGTGTTCATAGTGTTGATTTTCTTTTTTGTTATCTGCATTTCATGTTTATACTTAATAATAGAATAGTGTGGTTTTGAAGTTGATAAGATTGTGAAGTTTTGTGTTTGAATTTAGTGACAACTGATTCACCCCCCCTCTCAGTTGTCTTGCACCTTTTAAACAGCAGTACCTTCCTTAAACTGAATGTAGAGTGACAATGGAAGATGGAATCACTTAGGAAATAAGTCTTTAGGCTTGGCTTGATGGCTAGTTGCATCTCCCCAACCTAGAATCCATCATGATTCACCTTAGGCATCCATAATCAACCCTTGAAAATGCTAGATCTTAATTGAAAGTGAGCTTGAAGACTTGCAAAAATGCTATAATGTTGTTCCAATGCTTTAACTTGACTTGCTTGTGGAATTAGAATTCTCTTGTGAAAGATTGTTTGATGCTTGAATTTTGAAAATGCTTGCTCAAAGTGCTTAGAGCATGCTTGGATTGTGAAAAATGACTTAGAAGCTTACTTTTATAGGAATTCACACCTAATTGATTGTTATTTAGACATCAAAGGTTGACATTCACTAAAAACTTGAATTAAATTGATGAATTCCCACTTAAATTTGAAAAAGACCCCAAATGGGACTCATTCGCCACACTTGGTGAATGGGTCCCACCTAAGGAGACTCATTCGCCCAAGGTGGCGAATTAGCTTTTCGAGGTGGGTTTTCGGGTTTTTTAGTGTTATGGATGATTTTATATTATTTTTGAGTGAAATGAGCCTCGAGATTTGAAATAATGGGTCTTAGGGGCCTATAAATGGTGATTTTAAAGGGTAATTAATGCAAGGGTGCCAAAATCGATCCAAATTAAGTGTGAAATTGCCTCTTTTTTCAAGAGTGCACAATTTTCTACACTACAGATCCAAACAACTCATCTATTGTTAACTATGACATATCTTTAGATTCCTCAATTGCAACCATAATAGTATCAAAAGTTTTAGGAAAAATCCTAGAAAATATTTTCTACAACCTTGTGATATGTTAACTCATCACCATTTTCTCTAATTTGATTAACAACATTCATTACATGGGATGAAAATTGGTCTACTGACTTTGAATATTTCATTTGAAGATTTTCAAAATCTATTCTAAGTGATTGCAATTTGGCTACTTTTACCTTATTTGTGCCTTTATAAGAAATTTCAAGTATTATCCATGCTCTCTTAGATGAATTTGCACCTTCAATTCTAGAAAAAATAATTTCATCCATACCTTGTTGAATAAATTGCAAAGCCCTTGCATATTTTTAGTTATTATCATTGAGCTCATCTTTTTTATTTTAATTCAACAATGATTCATCCTATGGTTAGATACAAACCTTCTTTCTACCAAATCTAATAAATCTTAAGAATGAAATAATGTCTTATTTTTTATTTCCCATTTGTCATAATTCTTACCTAAAAATTTGGATTTGTGGCTATAAATAATTACTCCTTGATACTATTCTTCAATCTGATCTATTAGTACAATTCAATTTAAGAGTTTCAATAGCTCTATCTAGACAACTTTAACATTTCTTTAACTATGATTTATTCTTCTCTATAGCCTTTACATCAAATTGCTTGTCTTTAGTTGTGTCAAACTTCTCCATTTCAATGTCTTAAGATTTGCAATACATAAAACATGTGGCTCCTTGCTTGCAATATTGGCGACTTTCTTTTCAAAAATTATTGCAATCATTTTGGTGGCTATAACTTTTACTGTGGTATTTGTAAACAATGATCTCAGCTACGACCGACCTAGGTGATAGCGATGTCTTCCTTGATGATCTCCTTCTACGATCCTACAAAGTATAGTGGCTCTTTCTTGGCTGTGGAAAAATTCCTAAATCTACATCTACCTCTCCTTTGGCTTGAGAAATGACCTATAAAACTAGCGATTCAATAGCTTGAAATCCACTTTCCTTGAATAATGGAAGCTCCATTAAACAAATTGCAATTCAATTTTGTTGTTTAATTGAACTTCACCTTCTTTGGACAGCCTGTGCCTCCTATCTGGGTGGCTCTTCACTATGGCGGTGATTCTTGTACAATTGTATCATGCAATGCAACAAACTCTTGTGATTTGTAATAATCTCCTTAGTAGTGGTTTCTTCAATGCCATCCTTCTCCCAGTCAATGGTTAATGCCTGCAAAAACAAAACATCAATCACTTCTCCTTTGTGACAATTGACTTTCTTTGACACCACTTAATGGTGGGCAGAGGCAAGACAAAAATGATCAAACATAATGAGCTACTACAAAAAAAAAAAGTAATTGAATTTCTATTTCTTGCTTAAAAAAATTGCATTCACCTCTTTTATAGAGGTCTTTGACAATATAAAGATAATTCTAGATTATAGGCTAATAGGAAAAATACTTAATGTTTTTTCTCCTTATCCTTATCTAACATTATTTAATATTTGCAAGTACATTATTTAATATTGTTCCCTATTTTATTAAATATAGGTGGGATAAATTAAATAATCTAAAAATATTGAAAATAAACCACACCCAGACCGATGATGGGTTGGCCGAAGAGGGGCTAGTAATGTTGGCAATTGTTGTTATTAATGTCAACACTGATTATTGATTGGCATTGATGTCAACACTTGAGGATATTTGTGGGAGAATGATGGAAATTGTTGGTATTGATGTCAACAATGTTTGTTGGTTGTCATTGATGTCAATACTTGAGAAGTAAGGAAGTTTTTTAGTCCTTAGTATTGGTTGTCATTGCTATATTCAATTTGAACTAACAATGATGTATGGAAGAGTTGTTGAAGTTCATGGTTGGATGTCATTAAGGATGATTTATGTCAGTAGATTTAGTTTCATAATGATATATTAATATGAGGATTAGGAGCATTAGATTTATTTCTGATAGTGGAGAAATGTCTTATGCTCTCCCTTGTTGTTCTTGATAAATTATATGTTGTTGAAAGAAAGATCTAGCCTCTGTAAGTTGCTTAAGTGTTTCTCATTCAAGAAGTTGATTTAATGTCTACTTGGGAGAATTCTTTCCATTCCTCCACTATCAAAGATATAATCATGTGGTTTTGGATTCAAATTTAGTGCTTTATGGATTTTGCACTCCTATCTTTTCAAGTTATCAATGTTGTTGAGGAGATTTCTATGAATTGCAAAAGGTTGGCAGTGTTGTTGGTTGTCTGGACTGGTCTAGGAAATGCTCAACATTTCTCCACATTGATGTTTCTACTCCTGCAGCTTGGTGAATGTGTTCTCAATGTTTGTGCAGTATCTCAATTCAAATTTCATGTGATGAAGTGGTTTGCAAGTTGTTTTGTTAATATCATATCTCATGTTTATACATTTTGTGCTTCTTGAATGAAGTATTTTGTTCCTATTTGATCGATGGTGGCTATTGATGGAATGGTAGTATGAAATAACTATATAGAATTATTGTTGTATTTTTATGGAACATCCCCATGTGATCTGCATGTTTCTGATTGGCCACTTTGGTGTTGCATTGTGTCTTGAGTTGACTTTTTGGGCTATTTGTAGATATCTAGCCAATAGGGATTGTTCTTTTTCTTGCACCATGTCCTTGGGGATCTGTGCCAACAATTGAAGATGTATTATGATAGATTTGGGTCCTGACCTATCCTATTTGAGACCGCATCAAGTAAATTCAATTGGAAGTATGTTTTAGGGCTGACTAGTTATGTGTTTCATGTTTCATCTACACATTTCCTTTGATGTCAGCTTAGATTGATGTGTACCAACATGTGAACTATTTTGGATCACATTAGAAGATGTAATAAAAAAAATTTGGTCTCCCTATCTTTGGGATACGACCAAATTATGTTTTGGTGGCTAACTTGTTGAATTCATTGATTGTATTCTGTCTTGGATGACCTAATTGAAGTTTTGAAGAATTGGGGTGGATATAAATGCAAGATCATTTTAGATGCAAATGGTATGGAAGAGTGAACAAGTTCGAAGAAGTGTTAATGTGGAATGTATTGAATATCCTACTAAGTTAGTGCTATAGTGTGAAGAAGAAAGATCAAATGTACCTTAATGCCTCAGTCAAAAGAGTGAATTGTTGACAAATGTTGTAATATTTATATAAATCTCTTTATCCTTTTTTCTGAAATAGTGAATCTCATCAGGTCCTTGTATCTTCCTCTTGAATTTGTGATTTTTTGAATTCAATAGGTCCTTTGTATCTTGGACTGAGGTAGTGAGCCTTGGTTTGCAAGCCCTTTTTGGAAGTGATAATTTATATTATGAGTTAACTCTCACCATAGTTTTTCCCTCATTAGGTCTTCAACATAAATATGGTGTCTCCTTGTGGATGTGTGTGTTCTATGGTTCTTTATCATTTCTACTAATCTAATTATAGTTAGAGGCAATCTATCTTTAATTTCCAAAGTTGTTGAAGCTTTATACTACTATATCCAAGTCTCTACTGCTATTTTTTTAAGGGTTTTGATTAGATTAAGAATTTGGTATTATACTAAAAAACTTCTAAGTGTAGACACTAAAAAATGTATTTTTCTATGAGCGTCATTTTTCAATCATTTTGGTTTTCTCCCTTGTGTAATTAGATAATTTTAATTATTTAATTATGGTCTTCATTCACATTCCTCTATTAATTAAATATTTTTTAATTATTTAATTAGGGTATGTGCAAGATCATCATGGAAAAAGTAGGCCCTTAAGTGGCAATTTTTTTAAAAAAATCAGAGTTAGGAAACTTCACATAAAAATTTGAATAAGTTATCTATATTGTTTCAAAAATATGTAAGAATAGAATCTGTAGCAAATTGAATGTAGTTTAAACTACAAGGTTTTTAAAAAAAAAAATTAGTGAAATTTGAAATTTCAATGCGAGTACTTAAATTTCAGGGAAAAATAAGAAGTAGGTGTCGTCTGCCACCCTAACCACAATAAAATGATAATATTTTTATAATATTTTAAATATAAGTAGAGGACTCATGTATGGATGTGATGCATATTTTTTGTAATTTTTTCCAAGTAAATAATTAATTATGAACTTTTATTGCAACTTTTAAAAATATAAAACTCAATGTCTAACCACCTTAACTTGGTCAAAACTTCATGAAATTTATTTTTTTTTTTAATCCTATAGTATGTGAAGCATAGAATGTGATGTAGGTTTCAAATTCAAAAAATGTCATACCATTTGAAAGCTATAGATGTTATTCAATCAGCCTATCGATCAGAACTTTACTCATAATTCAAATAGAAAATTAATAATAATTATTTATTAAATTCAAAGTAGAGCATAATTTATATTGGTGGAAAGCTAAGAATCTCCTTTAAAAACCCTTTTCGTTTCATCAATTTTGGGTAAAAAAAAGTCGCCAGCCACATACCTTATGCATACCCATAATATTGCCACTTTTTGGCCCATCATGATCCTGCACATACCCATTAATTCATTTCTTGATCTTTATTCCCCTTTGATCAATTAAATAAATTATGTATTTAGTTAATCAGGTTGCTAACACTTTTCCTTTCTTTGATTAAAAAAATTATCATTTATTTAATTATTTGCTTTTCATTATTCATCTATAGTCAAATAAATATTCTTAATTATTTATCTATTCATTATCTTTTCATTCTTTTATAGTTAAATAATTATTAAAATTATTTAACTCCATCTTACCATATTTCCTTTATTAAATAATTAATTTGACTTAATTGTTTAATTCCCTTTTTCTTCATTTTCCTCTATATATTTAATTTAAATAGTTGCATAATAACTTTTAAATTAAATACTCTTTTCCCTTTCTCCATAAATAAATAATCTAAAATGATTATTTATTCTTATCTTTTACCAAAATTAAAAATATGGTCAAAGATTCCCTTCCATGAATTAATCCTCCACTACCTTCCCTCCACCTTCTCCTTTCGAATATAATCTATTGATTCCCTCTGGTATTCATTTGATCTTGACCATCTGTTTATAGTCATCCCTAGCCCACTACTTTGTGGTGCATGAATTCTCCACCATTGATCTTGGAATCTTTCTAGAAGATCGATATCATCCATTCATTCGAATAGCTCTTCTATAAAATAAGGCTTTATCCATCATTTTTTCTTTACAACCATATTCTCCAACATTCATGTTGCATTATCATTGTCACTTGCAGGTGTTTGAATGCTTCAAAGCTAAGGATAAGTTTACAAAATAAAATTTGAGGAGAGGCAAGGAAGGTTATTCAAGTTCAACATGGGAATTTTTCTATCTTATTGATGTTTATTTTATTCTCTTGTTTATTGTTCTTGCTTGCTTTAGATTTGGCATTTGAGTTGTGATCTTTAGTAGAGTGGTTGTTGCTTGTTCTTAGCTATTTTGGTTTTCATATTTTCCCATCTAACACTATGTTTCAGAAAGGTTAAATTTTTTGTGTAGATCGATTCACCCCTCTCAATCTCCAGGTGTGTCTAACCATTGGTATCAGATCCAAGTTCCTCTAAAGAATCCTAATAGCTTGAGGTAAATATTGTGTATGAAACAAGACTGTTTATACAAGGGTCCTATGTTTGATGGGACTAATTATGCTTTCTAGAAATTGAGAAGGGAAGGAAACCTAAATTGCCTAGCTAGGTTTGGTGTTTAGCAATTAGTTAAAGATGGTTATACTGCTCTTGGAATTTCTCTAACAAATATTGATGAAATAAGATTGTTTGAATTAATGCCAAAGCTAAGAATTATTTCTTATGTGGATAGGCTAATCCAAAGCTTTTGAAGGCGATGAACTGTAGTTCTGCTAAGGAATTATGGGAAAAGTTTAGTAGTATCTATGAAGGTGATACAAAAGTGAAGCATGCTAAGATGTAGATCTTTAAAAGCATATTTGAGACTCTAAAGATGACAGAGGATGAAAACATTGCAAGTTACATGCTTCGAGTACAAGAAGTTATCTCTAGCATTATTGGACTTGGTAGAGAAGTAAAAGAAAGTGATATTATGAAGAAGGTTCTAATATTTCTCCCTAAAACTTATAGTCATAAGGTATCAGACATTGAAGAATATAAAGACTTGGATCAGTACTCTGTTGATGAAATGTTTGGCACTCTTACTACCTTGAAATGAGAGAGTTTGATCAAGACGTTACAAAAAGGGAAGTTGCATTCAAAGCAATAAAAAGATAGAAGTTGAAGACACTTATCAAAATGATGACCTTGGTGTTCAATTGAAGCTAACTTTGTAAGAATATTGAAGAAAGGAACTGGCAAGTACAAAGGTAAGTTACATTTCAAATGTTTCAATTGTGGAATAATTGGTCATTTTGCACCTAAATGTCCCTATAAAAATTTACTAATGATAACAAAAGAGAGAAAATGAAAAGAGGATTCTATTTTATGAAAAGCAATTGGTCCTTTGAAAATAAAGATAATGGTTCAAATGATGAAAATATATTCATGGCTTTGGAGGGAAAAAATAATCATATTAGAGAATATAAAAGATTGATACCTTGTAGAATAGCAAGGATAATGAAAGATCAATAGTGGTATGGATTAAATTTCATGCAAAGGAAGATGAAAATTCTTAGGTGATTGACAATGGGTTTTCTCACCACATGACTAGTGACAGAAGTAAGTTCATCAGTCTCAATAGGTTCAATGCTGGAGTTGTTAATTTTGGTGATGATAAGTCAACGTGTAAATTTGTAGAAAAGGTGATATAACAATTGATGGAAAGAACAAAAATAAAGATGTCCTCTATGTTAAATGTTTGAAACATAATATCCTAAGTGTCAGTCAAATGTGCAGAAAAGGATACAATCTTACTTTTCATTCTAATAGATTTGAGATCAGAAGGTAAGGTTCAAGAAGGCTTGTTGTTGAAGGAACTTAAGCACAAATGGTAATGTATATCATCTAAATGAGGCTAATGAAAGAATTTTCTTATTGGCTCACTCTAAATAATGTTGTTTGTGGCACAAAAGGATGGGCACATCAACTTTGAAAACATGGTGAAGGTTAGTTTCTCTCATGCAGTGAGAGATATGCCTAGAATAACAAAGCCTACAAAAACCTTATGCAAATAATGATAGATGGGAAAGCAAACAAATACTAGTTTCAAAAGCAAGGAGTTCTTTGTTTCAATGTCATTAGAGCTAATCCACGGTAATCTATGTGGACCTACAAAGTTAAGGAGTCAACAAGGTGAAATATATTTTATGTTACTTATAGATGATTACACTAGAATGACTTGGGTTACATTATTAAGGGAGAAATCAGAAGCCTTTAATAAATTTAAGATTTTTAAAGAAAAAATTGAAAATTAAATAGATGTTAAGATCAAATGTTTAAGGTCAGATAGAGGAGATGAATTCACCTCATATGAGTTTGAATTTTTTTATGAAGATATGGAATTAGGAGAAATATGTCAACTCCTAGAACCCCTTAATAGAATGGGGTATAGTAGAGAGGAAGAATAGAATAGCGTAAGAAATGGCTATGAAAATGATGAAAGATGTTGACCTACCAAATATGTATTGGAAGGAAGCAATACATATTGTTGTATATTTTATTAATAGAGTGAAGCTAAAGGTCAACACCAATAAGACCCCTTATGAGTCCTAGTATGGAAGACCTCCCACTATTATATATTGCAAAATATTTGGGAGCAGACGCTTTATTATGAGAGATTAAGGAGATCTTGGAAATTTTGATTCAAGGTGTGATGAAGGAATATTTCTCAATTACTCAAATAGGAGAAAGGCATGTAGATGCTACAACAAGAGATTGGGAAAGATTATTGAAAGTACAAATGTCAAGGTAGATGAAGACTTGTATCAAATATCACATGAACCTAAGGTTTTCAAATCTAATATTCTTCCATGGATTGAAGAAGAAGAAGAAATAGAAGAGAAAGAAGAAAAGAAATTGAAACCAATAAAGACTCTCAAGACTCCAACAAAATATGTGCAGAAGAACCACTCTCTAGATTTGATCATTGGAGACAAAAATGAAGGTGTTCTGACAAGAAGAAAGTTTGCAAAAGCAACTAAATAAGGAAAATTGTGCTTATTATCAACAATAGAGACCAAAAAAAAAATTGATTCTAGCAAAAATGATAATTGGATAAAGGAAATGGAAGAAGAACTAAACCAAATTGAGAAGAATCAGACATGTGAATTAGTTCCCAAATCGGTTGATAAGAATGTGATAAGAACCAAGTGGGTGTTCTAGAATAAGATGAATTATATGAATATGGTGAAGTGGTAAGGAACAAAGCCAAATTAGTTTGCAAGGCCTATTCACAAGTTGAAGGAATTGATCTTGAGGAGACTTTTTCCCCGATAGCCAAAATGAAAGCAATAAGGATGTTTCTTGATCTTGATTCTCATAATAACTTCAAAGTATATCAAATGTATGTCAACTTTCCTTAATTGTGATTTGGAATAAGAGGTATATATTGAGCAACCAGATGGTTTACAGACTCAAGAAAGCTCTATATGGTCTCAAGCAAGCTCCCAGAGCTTGGTATGTGAGATTGGATAAGTACTTACTTCAACAAGGATTCAAGAAAGGTAATGCAAATAGTAATCTGTATATTAAGGTTTAGGAAGACAATTTTTTGGTTGTGGTTGTATATGTTGATGACACTATCTTTGGGGAAGATGATGATATGTGTAAAAAATTTGTAAAAGAGATGCAAAAATAATTTGATATGGCAATGATTGGTGAGTTATCCTTCTTCCTTAGGCTTCAAATTATTCAACAAGATGATGGTACCTTCATTTCTCAAGCTAAATATATCAAGGAGATGTTAAAAAAATTTGTCGTGGAGGATTCAAAACCAATGGGTACTCCTATGTTGACTGATTGTCACTTGATAAAATCTAATGAGTCTCTAAAAGTTGATCAGACTCTTTATAGGTATATGATTGGAGGTTTACTATACCTAAATTCTTCTAGACCTAATATCATGCATGCAGTATGTTTGGTTACTATATTTTAAGCCAATCCTAAGCAATCTCATAGAAAATTTGTGAAAAGAATATTTAAATACTTGAAAGGAACTCTAAATTATGGCTT
The DNA here is from genome assembly GCA_007258455.2 of Sequoia sempervirens. NCBI lineage: Eukaryota > Viridiplantae > Streptophyta > Pinopsida > Cupressales > Cupressaceae > Sequoia > Sequoia sempervirens. Next base: position 216,953,928 of record VDFB02256132.1, on the reverse strand, counting down.
GTGCTACAAAAAGGATAATAATTTTTCTCTTAGTGTCTATACTAATGCAAATTGGGTAGGTTGTGTGGATGATCAATGAGGCACAAATGGATGTAATTTCTTTTTAGGAGACAAATTGGTCTCTTGGTTTAGTAAAAAGTAATATTTATTGTCTTTGTCCATAGAAAAAGCTAAATACATTGGTGTAGCATCTTGTTGTACTCAATTTCTTTGGATGAAGAAAAACTTGAAGGATGCGAAGGTGGATTATGATGAACCTATTCCTATATTATGTGAAACTACTAGTGGAATCAATATTTCCAAGAATCCACTAATGCATTCAAGGACTAAACACATCTCTATCCAGTATCACTTTCGAAGAGAGATGGTTGATGAGAATGAAGTTAGAATGGAGATGCGCCTACCAAGGATCAAATAAAAAATATTTTTTCCAAGGAACTTTCAAAGGATACTTTTGATTATCTACAGTAGAAGTTAAGGGTCATTTCTCCTCATTTAAACTAGATGCATAAGATGGTGCATCTTCCTAGGGGGAGAAATTCATGTAATATATTTTCTCTTGGATTGATGTGTGCTCCCACTCAGGGGAATTTGGTTGTAAGGGGGAGTTTTGATGTAGTTATGCAACCATTGAGAAAAAGTGATGTTGATCAAAGGGGGAGAATGTGTTATTTCTTCAATTACATATTTTTTCCCTTTTTTCTTGAATTTAGAGAATGTCTTGTTGTTTTGTGTAGAAGTGTATGGCCCTTTGACGTTGATGTCAAAGGGGGAGAGTGATCATTATGTGTTGCCATCAAACAAAAGTGGGAGATTGTTGATATTTTTTGTTATTGATGCAAACACTGGTTCTTGGTTGTCATTAGTGTCAACACTTGGGGAGATTTATGGGAGATCATTGGTAATTGTTGTTATTGATACCAACACTAATTTTTGGTTTTCATTGATATCAAAAAATTTAAGAAGGAAGTTTGTTATTCCTTGGCATTGGTTACTATTGTTATATTCAGTTTGGGCTAACATTGATGTATGGAAGAGTTCATGAAGTTCAAGGTTGGATGTCATTGAGTATGATTTCTGTCAGGAGAGTTAGTTTCATAATGATATATTAAGATGATAATTAGAAGTATTTTTGATAGTGTAGAGATTTTTTGAAGGTCTATAGTATTTCTTATGCTCTCTCTTGATATTCTTGATAAAGAATATGTTTCTAAAAGAAAGATTTGGGCTCTGCAAGTTGCTTAAGTGTTTTTGACCTTCAAGAAGGTTCTTTAAAGTCTTCTTGGGAGAATGTTCAACATTCCTTCACTATAGAAGATATGGTCTTGTGGTTTTGGATTCAAATTTAGTTCTTTGTGGATGTGGTACTCTTGTCTTTTCAGGTCACTAGTGTTTCCGAGGAGGTTTCTATGAATTACAGAAGGATGGCAATGTTGTTGGTTGTTTAGATTAGTCTAAGAAATGCTCTTCATTTCTCTGCATTAATGTCTTTGCTCTTGCAACTTGGTGAATATTCTCTTAGTGTCTATTTAGTGTCACAGTTCCAATTTCATGTGATGAAGTGGTTTGCAAGTTGTTTTTTTAATGTCATATCTCATGTTTATGTATTTTATGCTTCCTAAATGAAGTATTTTGTTATTGTTTAATATGTGGTGGCTATTGATGGAATAGCACTATGAAATAAGTGTATAAAAATATTTTTGGATATTCATGGAACATCCCCATGTGATCCACATGTTGCTGATTGGCAGCTTTGGTGTTGCATTGTGTCTTGAGTTGGGATTTTGGGTTATTTATAGATATCTACTGATAGGTCTTGTTCTTTTTCTTGTTCCATGTTCTTGGGGGTTTATGCTAGCAATTGAAGATGTTTTATGATAGATTTGGTTCCTAAACTTTCCTATTTGGGATTGCATCAAGTAAATTTAATTGGAAGTATGTTTTAGGGTTGACTTTTTATGTGCTTCATGTTTCATCTACACGTTTCCTTTGATTTCAACTTAGATTGATGTGCACTAGCATGTGAATTGTTTTAGATCACATTCAAATATGTAATAATCTTTCTTTGGTCCTCTCTATCTTCATTATAATACTGAATTATATTTTGGTGGTTGACTCGTTTATTATATTCTTTCATGGCCAACCTAATTGAGGTTTTAAAGAATTAAAGTGGATATAAATACAAGATCATTTCAGATTCAAATTGTATGGAAGAGTGAAAAAGTGTGAAGAAGTGTGAATGTGGAATGTATTAAATATCAAATAGAGATATTGCTATAGTTTGAAGAAGAAAGATCAAATGTGCCTTAATGCATCAATCAACAAAGTGAATTATTGACAAATATTTTTAATATTTATCAAAATCTCTCTATCCTTCTCTGAGATAGTGAATTTCATCAAGACCTTGTATATTTCTCTTGAATTTGTGTTTTCTTTACTTTAAAAAGTCCTTTGTATCTTGTATTGAGGTAGTGAGACTTGGTTTGCAAGTCATTTTTTATAGTGAGCCTTTATATTGTGAGTTAACTCTCATTGTGGTTTTTCCCTCATTGGGTTTTCCATGTAAATATGGTATCTCCTTGTGTATGTGTTTGCTCTCTATTTCCTTTTCATTACTGATGATCTAATTATAGTTAGAATCATTCTATCATTCATTTCCAAAGTTGTTGAAGCTTTATAATGTTATATCCTTCTCTACTGGTATTTTGTTTAAGGGTTTTGATTAGATTAAGAAGTTCGTATTTTATTAAAAAAATCTAAGGTTTAGAAATGTTTATGTTTTGTATAGACTAATTCAACCCTCCTCAGTCTCTAGGTTTTTCCAACAAGTAGTTCAATTGGTAGAGAATTCCAACAAAAAATGGAAGGTTCTAGGTTTGATTCCTTGCTAATCGATATGAGATATAGCTCAACAAGTGGTATCAGAGCTAGGCCAGGACCCCCAAGCACCAACAACATGGCTTAAGGGGGTGTTGGAAATAAGCCACACCCAGATCGACAATGGGCTATCCAAAGAGAGGCCAATAGCTCAATTGGTAGAACACTCTTGTAGCAAATGGAAGGTCCTAGGTTCGAGTTCTAGTTGGTCCATATAAGTTGTAGCTCAATAGAATAGAACTACCAAGTTGAATTGTAATAAGTTTTGTATTGAACTAATTTATAATGGTAATACATGTAATGTGTTGTGTTAAAATAATCTTTTATAATATTATTTTATATAGTATATATTTTTGAAAAATAGAAAAAGAGAAGAGGCTATGATATCTAACCCCCCTTTTTCTAGGTCATAGTTTCATTCAAAATATGAGATCCAAGAACCTTGAAGTAACCATCAACCCAAAAGGTGAGTTAAATCGAGATTTAGGGATCTTGCAATCTCTCCTTTACACAAGGACATGGTGGTGAGCTAAGTCACAACTTAGGGAGAAGAAATTGAACCAATAAATAAACCTTAATTCTAGGTCTAACACATATAATGTATGAATCTAGCAAAAAATAGAAAGAAAATATAAATTTACTAGGAAAACAAAGAGTAGATAATGTTGTTCACTTCATCAAATCATGATTTTCTAAAATGTTGATTGGGACTCATTCACCACCAAAGGAAAATGGGTCCTAGTAGGTCTATTCGGAGAGCTCTAAATTTGAAACTGAAGTTTGTACAGTGTAGGATCTATTTCACCCCAAACCCTAACATGGACTCATTCGCTACTAAAGAAAAATGGGTCGTATTAGGTCCTTCCCAAAAACTATGAATTTGATCAACTTACAGATCTATACTTATCCCTTATACCTTAAATGTTTTTTTTTCGGATCTAGATCTGCTAATAACCTGCAAAAAAAAATTGGTAGCTTTTCTGGTGGATGGGGGTTTGCCTCAGTCAAACCCCTTATTGGTAATTAAACCTTTGATGATGAATGAAAATCTGAAATATGTAATGTGTGTGCAATCCTAACCTTAAGTGTGTCTAAGATTAAGATCCCTAAGAATTTCAAGGAAATTCTATTCAATTGTGTTAGAATAGAACCCTAAAATGAAACATGAACAATGCAGGTGACCTACTATATAATATCGTAAATCCTCTCAATAAGCCACAAATTTGAATATACCTCCTTTTAGGTTACAAGTAGGATGATCATAGAAGATGGAATCACTTAGGAAAAAAGTCCTTAGGCTTGGCCATATGTCTTGTGCATCTCCAACACCTAGAATCCCTCATGATTCTCCATAGTCATTTATCATCAACCTTCACTAATGCTTGATCTTTGACAAAAAAAATGAGCTTGAAGACCTGTAAGGCTACTCCAAACTTCACTCTTTCTTGCTTATTGGATTCTTGATCTCATGAAAATTCTGTCTCTTAGCTTTCTTGAAATCTTCTTCTTCATCTAGTCTAAACTATGTAAAGTAACTTTATATTTATACATAATTCAAGAATTAACCCCAAAATTCAAATAATTCAAGTTGACATCAGATCTAGGATTGAAAATAATTATGATCTCATCATAATTAAATTCACAAAGGGGTGTCCTATGTGAGGGGGACCCATTTTCCACTAAAAGTGAATGGGTCCTAGGACAAATTTCAAGGACCATGCTTCAGGGGGATGAAATAACATCAAAAACCCACCTCAAAAATGCAAAGAAAGGGGCTTCCTATGTGGAGAGGACCCATTCACCACTAAAGGCTAATGGGTCCTAGTACCATTTTCTAGGACCTTAAATTTTCCTATTTAAATGTTATGCAATATCATTGTTGGGTGTCGGGATATATCCTTCATAAGGTATCATTAATAAGGCTTAAATTTGAACTAAAGGGGTCAATTAAGCTTAATTAACCACAATTAATTAATGAAACCCTAGATAAGTGTGAAAGTGTAATACAACACTTTACAACACCCTAAATAAGGTATAATTTAAGTACATTTTAGTAAAAGGGTCCTAGACTTAGTGTGAATGTGTACAACACATTACAACACTCAATCAAGGCATAATTAGGTTAGCTTTATGTCACTTATTCCCAAATTAAGTGTGAAAAAGGGTTTTTTTTTCTAAACTACACTTTTATATACTTTTTTAATTAATTTAAATGGTAATATATAATTTGCATTGTGTTAAATAAGTTTTAATAGTATTGTGATATTTTAAATAAGATGATTGTAAAAGATTATTTCAAATTTAATATAAATCAATAATATTGTTTTATAAAGTGGTACATAATTGTAAAGAATTATATTTATGAGGAGGTGACATTAGAAAATAAATATAAGTTATAGAAATTACAATATCAATATGTGGCAAGTAAAGGTTATATGTAAGAATAATGATGTAAATATAAGTAATGAGAAACACTTTTTTTATCCAAGAACACAACATTTTCAATATAAACATAATTAGTAAAAGGAGGATACAAGGGTTACGGATAATTACTTTTGGTTAACTTTTCAACAAATTAACGTCCTCATTTTGTCACAAAATTTTGTAAGAGATGGTTTTAAGTAAAACCAAGAAGGAAAGTGTAACACTAGTCTAGCTAGATCACAATTTGGAACCCAAAAACATAGCAAACTCCATTGGCACGACTCCTATTCTTGAAATCTTTAAAACCTTTATATTGAATTTTTCGTTAATGTGATATGATCTAAACTAAAATATGTGTCTTCTTATGTAAGATGTGTTTGTGCATGAATAATATGTTTTCTTATTGTTGAAAAACATGATAAAGGACAAACCTATAAATATGAATCTATATCCTAAAACCAAATCTCATTTTTAGTGAACCTTCTCTAGATCCAAAACCAACTCAAAATTGCACTCCATATAAAACAATAAGTATTTGCAAGTACTTAGACTCTTATTAGGAATTTGGTGCATTTTGGGAACCTAAGGGTGGTTTTGGAACCATATCAAACCTCCACCAAAAACTTCAAAATTTTCCTTACTTTCTCAAGCCATCAAGCTACCCTTGACCTATTTACTAAGGGATTGAGGAACATCACACTCTGATACCCCAAAAAACATAAAATTTCTAGTAATATGTCAAAAAGAGAAGTACTAACCTACAACCCTAAAACATTGATAATAATAATGCCCAAAACACATCATTTACAAACTTTATCCATTGTATATCCCTCATCAAACTTCCATATAAGTATTGAAATTATGATAAAGTAAGGAATACTCCGAAAGTTTAAAAATTAAACACTTATCACATTTTTTCAAATGAAAGGATCAACATTTGGGAAGTGAGGAAACATTAGAACCAGTACCAAATTAAGAAAGAATCTAAAAATCTAACAAAGGATAGGAAAAAATTATGTGGGTTTGAGGTTGGTTTTTAATATCAATCAGAAAGGAATGCAAGTATCAATACCCCCAAAACCCTAAAACTCTGAAAACACATGAATATCAAAGGAAATAATGGAGAGAGACCAACCTAAGGTTTTTTATGATTTTTTACACCATTTGATAGTTGGGGAACCCATTTAAGATTTATCAAATGAGTTATCAACAAAAAGGTGGATAAGTTCAAATGCACAACCCTTGGATTAGAATAAAGTAAAATAAAACACACTAAATTTGGGTTCCAACATAATGAATGAACCAAGATCCATGACTAAGAACCACCTTTACATGGTTTTCTTTGGTAATTAGAAAAGAAAAAAACTTTGGTAAGGTTTTACATGACAAAAACTAAGATCCCATGTAGGATCTAGGCTTGTGTGACCCATTCTTTATGTTTGGTTTTTGTAGAAGACACTACCCACAAAATATCCAATAAAAATAAAAGTTTATATCCAATATCATGCATTATCAAATTCAATAATTGCAAGAAAAAATATGGTGATGTTTCAAAAGACATACCTCATGAAAAACCTTGAGAATAAATTTCTAAGGTCATTTGGGGGGGTATGACATTATTTGTCACAATTGAACTTGTAGTGTAGAAAAAAGTGCACCTTGCTTGATATAGGAATAATTCAAGATAAATCAGACTTAATGTCGCCTTGATCTAGTGTTGTGAGGTTTTTTACACATCCACATTAGGTCTTAGGCCTGTTTTAAGCTAAATTATCCTAACTCTCTCCTGATTTAATGTTGTAAAATGTATTTATTTACATCTTCACATTAAATTTGGGAGGCTTGTAAATCAAGTGCACCTAATCTAGTGTTGCAATGTGTTTGACACATTCACATGGGATTTAGGACCCTTCTAAGCTAAAATAGACCTAATTTTACCTTAATTTAGTGTTGTAAAGTGTATTTATTTAAACTTTCACATTGGGTTTTGGGTCCCATTCAATTTATGACCTTTATATCATCATTAATAGGCCCATATGACACCATATTGTGCATCCCAAGGCATATTTTGATCAAATACCGAACAAAATCAACATAAAAACTTAAATTATTCATTCCATGACATTCTAGCTAGCAAAATAGCCCCTATGGGACCCATTCACCACCTTGGGAAAATGAGTCCCATCCAGGTGGGACTCATTCACCTAGGATGGTGAATGAGTCCCATTTGAGCTATTTTTGAGGTTTGAGTAGGAAAAATTGGGTTTTAAGTTTAAATTTCTTCAATGTCAGCCTTGGGGATCAAATTAACAATCATTTGAGTGGCTTGCCTATATAAGAAATATCTCAAATCCTCATTTCATCCAAGCATCATACATTCATTCCATCAATTCAAGCAAGTAAGAGTTAAGTACTTCAAGTCTTCACAAGGTCATCAAGATAGCTTTCAAGATCAATTGTAAGGCATTCAAGGGCATATTCTTCATCAATTGTTACAACAATTCAAGATCCATCATCATGGAAAGGTTATAATTTCATTATCTCATGTTCATGCTTCATTATCTTTTTTCATCATTTGGTTTAATTACCTAAACAGGGTTTGACCAAGGAAAACCCCCATTCCCTAACAATCAACACTTTTGTTCTCTTTCTTTGTGTGATTACAGATCTAGGTGATTTGAAGGCCTAGAGATGATTGAAGAATGGGTTTCAAACTTTTTGGAGTCATCTCCCTACTTGCAAGGTCAAAATTTCCACAAAAAGTCACTTATAGCCCCAAAAATCAGGGTTTCAGATCTGGACACCTGGAAGAGAAGAAAGAGTAAACTAAGAAGGATAGATCAGAACTTTGAATTTCCAAAAATTCAAACTGGACTCATTTTCCAAGAGTGGAAAATGAATCCCACTGTAGGTGCTTTTTAGAGATCTTTGTAGATTTAGATACCCATTTGGCTGAAACTTGCACAGGTACAGTTTTCCAAAACTGCAACTTATTCGCCCAAAATGACAAATGAGCCCCACCAGGTTTTAAAATCAACATTTTTCAAGATTTCAGAGCTCTGTTTCATCCCCATCAAGCTTCCAGGTGCACACTTTTAGGTTTACAACTTTTTGTTTTATTCTTGTTGCATTTTCAATTCATTTAGTTCAATTCTACATATGGGTATGTGCAAGATCATGATGGGCCAAAAAGTGGCAATATGATGGGTTTGTGGCTGGCGAATTTTTTTGAACCCAAAATTGATGAAACGAAAAGGTTTTTTAAAGGATATTCTCAAATTTCCACCAATATAAATTATTCTTTACTTTGAATTTAATAAATAATTATTATTCATTTTCTATTTGAATTACGACTAAAGTCCTGATTGATAGGTTGATTGAAAAACATCTATAGCTTTCAAATAGTCTCACATTTTTTGAATCCAAAATATGTGTGACATTCTATGCTTCGCATCCTATAGTATTTTTTTTTTAAATGCATTTCATGAAGTTTTTACAAAGTTAAGGTGGTTAGACATACGAGTTTTTATGTTTTTTAAAAGTTGTAATAAAAAATTCATAATTAATTATTTACTTGGAAAAAAATTACAAAAAAATATGCATCACATCTAGACATGATTCCTCTACTTATATATAAAATATTATAAAAAAATATTATCATTTTATTGTGGTTAGGTGGTCAGACACCTAATTCTTATTTTTTCCCCGAAATTTAATCACAGCATTGAAATTTCAAATTTTCACCAAATGGATTTTTTAAATAAACCTATTAGTTTAGAAACTACATTAAATTTGCTACAAATTCTATTCTTACATAATTTTGAAATAATATAGATAACTTATTCAAATTTTTACATCAAGTTACCTAACTCTGATTTTTTTGAATTTTTTACCACTTAAGGGCCTGTTTTTTCCATGATGATCCTGCACATACCCATATCACACTGTGTTTTTCAATTCATTGTCTTTTCCAAGTTTACACTTGGTGGTTAACCCCTCATTAGTTATCATTCAATCCCTAGAACCTTCCCTTTGCTATATTTGAATCTCCTTTGCATTGAAATCTAAAGGGTTTGTTCTTGAGTGAAAAGTTGGAAAATTGGTCTTTCTCCTTTTAGGTTCAAAACCCTAGAAGTGAAAGAGAGACACAGTATTTTATTCTTTTCATTTTGGTGAGAATAAATTTATAATACCTTTTTTTTTATTTTTATTCCATCATCATCCTAGATTTATCTTGCATTGACTTTGCATTATGGTTTGCATTAGTTAATTGGAATTCCAAGATTTTGAATTTTTGCATTAGTGAAAGTGCATTTAGGTTGCATTTTTGCATCTCAAATAATTTAAAATCATCTTAAAATTGCATTTTCACTTAGGATACATATCATACAACATTAAAAGCATCAAAATCCATCAAAAATTCCTAAAAATTTTGAAAAAAATCTCTATTGGGACTCATTCACCATCTTGGGCGAATCAATCCTAGAATATATATGAAACAACCTTTTACAACACTAAAAACCTTGTTTATGCACTTTTGTTTGCTGCCATTAACTATCTGTTTCAGTTGGTAGAGTTTCTGTTACATGCATTTCACTATTTTAGCTTAAATTGGCTCATTTCATGCATTGCTCAATCCCAAATTTGTATTTACAACATTTCATTTTTAGATCGTTGCATAGCATAATCAGAAAATTATCTTGCTTGAAAACTGAAAATTTCATTTCATTTTAAGTCCTTACATTGCATTTTAAGTTTGCATAGATTACTTTTCAAAAATGTTAGTTTCAATCCTCTCCAAGTTTGCAAAGAAAAAGTTAGTCAATAAGCATGTTAGCCATTCATTCAATGCATTCCCTAGTTATGAGAGTTTCTTAGTGCAAGAGAGTGAAAATGTTAACGCTTTCCTTAAACTTACACACCCTCCTATCTCTCCTATTTGTGAGGATGATGTGTTAGAAGAGAATACAAACATAGATAGCCATGAGGATCATAATTGTACACTTCTTCTAATATCTCTCCTTTTAGTGATGAAGGTATCTTGGTGAAAGAAGGTACAATCACTAAGAATCATGAAGGTCTTATTTTCCCTTCTCCTCATTCCCCTTGGGAAGATAGTAGAACAATAGAAGATGAATCCATTTCCACTACTTTACCTAGTCTCCATTCATCTCCCAACACCTCCCCTATTTGTGAAAATTCTTTAGTGAATACAGATACAATCATGAATGATCATGACAAACACATTCATGTGGAGGATATGTTGGTATCAAGAGAACCAATGATTGAAATTTATAGAATTATTTCTCTCCTTCCTAATGTTCCTAACATTTGGAAGGGTCTATTTGAACAAGAGGATCCAATCATTGGCACACATGAAAATCATAGTTGTCCTTCCCTTGATGTCTCTCCTATTTGTGATGAAGCTACTTTACAAAATATAACCATGAAATGTGATGAAACTCTTGTTTGTCACTTTCCTAAAAGCTATCCTACTAGGGTAGAAACTAGGGCACAAGAGAATGAGAACTTAGATAAAAATAATGAAATCATCAAAAATCAAAACAATAAAATTCCCCCCTCTCCTAATATCTCTCCTATTGGTGAAGAAGATATTATGGTATTACAAGATCTCATCAATGAGAATCGCGAGGAAAAAATTATTGAAGAAGGAAACACCATAATTTTCAAGCAAGAAAATACAACCATGGATCATTCCCTTACTTGTGATGAAGTCATATTTGGAGAAACAACCTTTGAATGTCAAGAACATTTAGTTCATAGTTCTCGTAAAAACTCTCCTACTAGGGGAGGTATCTTGGTGCAAGAAAATAACAACATTGTCAAACTCCTTTCAAGCAATAGCAATGTGTCTTCCTTGGGTTATGGTAAAAAGATGATACTAGATTTCCTTTTATTAGAGATACATAAAACCAATACCACTGAGGTTATGAATGCACAAGTGTCCATTACATCCCCTTTGATCAGTAGACCTCCTACATACCCCGTGGGACATCCTAAGAATTTTTTAATTCTTCATCCACCCTCACAACAACCACAAGTTCAAAAGAAATATGTGCTCATCTTAGAACCACCTAAAAGGAATCTCGATAATAACATTTCACACCTACCAAGTTACAATGACATTACTCACATATATAACAAAGTATATACAATCAAGGCCAACCAAAAACCTGAAAGACTTGTGAAGCAACTTGGGAAAAGATGTGATGCTATAGGACAAGGTATCCATGTCCCTATACAGCCTAATTATCTTGGTTATTACCCTTCAAAACAAAATCCTTCATCCAATGTCAATACTATCGCAAAAGACTCTTCCAAAACAATTGTAACCTTGGTACATCCTAAACTCATAGATATCTCATTAAATGTGTATCAAGCAGAAACTTTTTTTACTTATCAAATTAAATAATATTAGTTGTTGCTCCTTGCCATGTAATAGTTGTAGGATCATAGCATACTCACTATTTCATGTTTTACATTCATTGAAAGTTATTCCCTTTTTGCAAGGAGCGACATATCATCATCCATTCCAGGCTCACCCTTGTCCCGTACTAAGTGGGGGAAAGGGGTTAGGAAGCCTTATCCCTGTATGTCGCTTGTTGTTGTACCTTTTGGCTAGTTGACCACCTTTCATGTATATGTAAGTGAAAGCTTGGGATGTGGAAGACATGCCTTAAGTTGACTCGCATGTGACATACTTATCCATGATGTAGCTTCATTTGGAAACATATGACTTGGAATCTAGGGCTTTCCAAGTTGGCTCTCATGTCTTATTTCATGTTAGCCTTTATCATTGGCTACTTTAAAGAAATTGCTCACAATGATGGTGTAACAACAACTTTAAAGTGGTGGCATACATAGATGACATCTTTTGACAAAAATTTCATGGCGTGATTTTTCTTTTCTTGTGATGTGTCCTCTTCTTGGTGGTGTCATTGGATTTGATGGCATCCAAGAGTGTACGATCTACTAACATGGAATGATGCAAACAAGGCATCCCATGGACAACAATCTGACACTTTTGACTTGTCCTCTCTTGGAGACATTAGCATAATGCTCCCTAAGAAAACCTCACATGAACAAAGAAAAATCACCTTTAAAAAAAATTACATGACATTCAAAAGCATTTACAAAAGAATTTTCATTGTGGTACCTTATTAAAGTTATTAGGAGGATAATTTTGGTATGGTTAGTATAATGGGAAGCCAACACACTGGCATTAATTTCTCATTATACGGTGGGAAGTTGACACACTAGCATGACTTTCTAACTAAACCACTCCATTGGGACAACTCACCCCGTAGATGACCTGATGTTTCATGGCCCCAAAGTGAGCACATCTTTGATCCACCTTATTTTTATTTCCTTTAGTTCTTTTGAAATTGCATGATTGTGTACTAGATCTTATTTTTCTACATATTATACACCTTGTGCGTGTCCTTTTGTGCTCATATTGGTTTGAGTTAGGATCTTGGATCCTGGGGGCTTGACTGCCTCCTCCATCTTTTTTATCCTAGACCATCCACATTGGCACGATTGGAACCCTCTTGAATGTCTAGTTTAGTGTGAGTTTGAAGCAAGTTCATCCTCTCACTAAATTGGGGGAAAAATGTAGTGTAGCAAAAAGTGCACCTTGCTTGATATGGAAATAATTCAAGATAAATCATACATAATGTTGCCTTGATCTAGTGTTGTGAGGTGTTTTACACATCCACATTAGGTCGTGGGACCATTTTAAGCTAAGTTAATCTAAATCTTCCCTAATTTAATGTTGTAAAATATATTTATTTACATCTTCACACTAACTTTGGGAGGCCTGTAAATCAAGTGGACCTAATCTAGTGTTGTAATGTGTTTTACAAATTCACATGGGATTTAGGACCCTTCTAAGCTAAAGTAGACTCAATTTTTCCTTAATTTAATGTTGTAAAGTGTATTTATTTACACTTTCACATTGAATTGTGGGCCCTATTGAATTTATTACCTTTATATCATCATTAATAGGCCCCTATGACCCCATATTGTGCATCCCAAGGCATATTTTGATCAAAGACTCAACAAAATCAACATAAAACTTAAATTATTCATTCCCCGACATTCTAGCTAGAAAAATAGACCCTATGGGACCCATTCACCACCTTGGTAAAATGAGTCCCATCCAGGTGGGACTCATTCACCCAGGATGGTGAATGAGTCCCATTTGAGCTATTTTTGAGGTTTAAGCGAGAAAAATTAGGTTTTAAGTTTAAATTTCTTTAATGTCAACCTTGGGGATCAAATTAACAATCATTTGAGTGGCTTGCCTATATAAGAGAGCTCTCAAATCCTCATTTCATCCAATCATCATACATTCATGCCATCAAGTCAAGCAAGCAAGAGTTAAGTACTTCAACTCTTCACAAGGTCATCAAGATAGCTTTCAAGATCAATTCTAAGTTATTCAAGGGCATATTCTTCATCAATTGTTGTAGGAATTCAAGATCTGTCATCATGAAAAGGTTCCAATTGCATTATCTCATGTTCATGCTTCATTATCCTTTTTCATCATTTGGTTTAATTACCTAAATGGGGTTTGACCAAGGCAAACCCCCATTCCCTAACAATCAACACTTTTGTTCTCTTTCTTTGTGTGATTGCAAATCTAGGTGATTTGAAGTCATGGAGATGATTGAAGAATAGGTTTCAAACTTGTTGGAGTCATCTCCCTACTTGCAAGGTCAAAATATTTACAAAAAGTCACTTACAGCCCTGAAAAATTAGGGTTTCGAATTCGAACACCTGGAAGAGTAGAAAGAGAAAACTGAGAAGGACATATCAGAACTTTGAATTTCCAAAAAATTCAAACTAGACTCATTCACCAAGAGTGGAAAATGAGTCCCACTATAGGTGTTTTTTAGAGATCTTTGTAGATTTGGATACCCATTTGGCCGAAAATTGCATTGGTACAATTTTCCAAAACTAGGATTGATTCAGCCAGAATGGAGAATGAGTCCCACCAAGTTTAAAAATCAACATTTTCATGATTTCAAAGCTCCATTTCATCTCCAGCAAGTTTCCAAGTGCACACTTTCAGTTTTACATCTTTTTTTATTCTTCTTGCATTTTCAAGTCATTTAGTTCAATTCTACATATCACACTGTGTTTTGCAATTCATTATCTTTTCCAAGTTTACACTTGGTGGTGAACCCCTCATTAGTTATCATTCAATCCCTATAACATTCTTTTTTCCATATTTCAATCTCATTTGCATTGAAATCTCAAGGGTTTGTTCTTGAGTGAAAGGTTGGAAAATTGGTGTTTCTCCTTTTAGGTCCAAAATCCTAGAAGCGAAAGAAAGCCCACTATTTTCTATGTTTTAGAACCTTAAACTCTAGTGATAGTGACATTAAAATAATTAAAGGTTGTGTCTAGTTAATGTGGGTAGAAAATACCCATATACTTAGCAATAGGAAGCATACTATAATAAATATAATTAAATAACAAAAAACATACATTTTCAAGTAGTGTTACATGTACAAGGACATATGTAATAAATACTAATTGAGCCATGAAAATGTTACCTTCATTATTGAATTTGAATCCAAATTCAAATAGTAGTGACTTTTAACAAACCTACCACTATTCTTACTCTAGTTTGTTTTTTGTTCTTGTTCTTGTCCTGCTTTTTCGAACTGGTTGTTGTATTTGACCAGTCTATTTTATCAGGCTATTTTGCTCAGTTGTAAGCTTTGTGTAGTAATTTCCTTTGTTGTAAAAGGGATCAGGGCCCTTTCAAAATCCTTGCTTACTTTATCAAAAATAAACCTACCACTATACAATCTAAGTACTAGCCCAACACTTGCAAGAACTAGATTACCTCTCATAATACCATCAAATTTTAATATGATATGGCCTAAATTCAAGAGGGACACATACTCTTCTTATGAAAATATAATTTATTGACTAATGATGTTCACTATATCTATCTATTAAGAAAATATAAATAGTGTATGTTTAAAAATAATAATTAAATAATAAAGTTGCAATGAGGAAGAATTTATATTTTTATATCTTGAGATTTTTCTCTATAAATTCTTGTCATTTCTCAAATAAATTCAGTATTAGTTTAATTAGCTTCAAGTTCCATGTTGAAAAAACACTTAGCATATCACGGGTCACATCATGTGTAGTTTCTAGTAGGCTTGAGACTCCTAAGACTAGATCCAAGGGCATCCTAAGGAAAAATGGGAGGGGAAAAATGTGTAAATAAACACATGTCCATTTTTAAAGCAAAACTACTTTTTTTACAAAGAGGATATCCCTTTCTAAAATGGATATCTATTTTGGTTTATATTTCTCAACCAAATTTGAATTAAAAATTTTAAGCCAAATAAAAAATTTATGTTTTTTTCTATCTTTGACGTACATTTTTCTTATTTCCATTGTTTGTCCCATCATTAGTTGATACTAAAATCTAAAAAAAAATATTCTGCCAAAAATATTCTAATGTTAAATAGATTGGATGACCCTCCATCCATTATTTTGAAAAAATTATTATAAAATAATCTTATCACTATACCTCCTATCAAGAAAAACTAATACAACTTAGGATGTCCCACTTTAATTTAATGATAAATATTCTTTAGATTATCATTAATCACATGAGCATACTTTAGGTAGATGTATCACATTGGTGCATAATATATAAAATCTCATTAACAAAAAATATGCTACAAGTAAGGGATAATAATGATCATAGTCGCATATATTTCCTCTTGTCTACTAACAAGGTTTCATCTTACATATAGGACATATGGCACATAAAAACCAAGGTTAAACAACTAAATTCCATTAATGGTTACAATTTTCTCCTCGTTTACACCACTTCATGAAACATATAGATTAGGATAATGATTGTGTAAATTTTTTGGATATAACGGTAAATTTTGTGGTTTTAACCTTGGGAGATAGTATCCTAGATAAAATATAATTCAATAAATATTTGGGTGAAAAAATAATAAGGTCCTTTTATTCAATATTATTGGGCCACCAAAATTAACATTTTTCAATATTAAAAGGATTCTATCAATTACAATGAACAAATTATAAAAAATTTAAGGATAATGCAAACTAATGATTTGTGGAGTTTTCTATGTAAGTTCAATTTATAAATTTTAAATTAAAATAAACCTATCATATTCAGTTAGTTTTGAATAAAATATTTTATTGAGTGACATTTTTTCATAACACATAACTTGAACTACAAATATTTCCATGGTTTCTTACACATAAAACATTAACTCCAATGTATAGTGTGTGGATATCTTTCGATATTTTTTATTTACTATCAATTTTTACTTTGTAATAAGAAAAAAATTAGACCTTTGATTCATCAAACAGCATATTTATATTTGTGTATATATTGAAATTAATTATTTTTCCATTAAAAGAAGAAAATAAATACATAGTACATTATAACTTTTTTTTAGGATTTTTTAACATAAATTATATTTTTTTCTAGAAATCATTTTTTCTATAATAGACCTATGGTGATTATAAATAATACTATATATTATATTTTTTAGATGCTAACACCAATGCTACATTCCTATATATTTTATATTCAAATGAATTTATTTGTCTCCCTAAAATATGAGGCAACTAAAATTTATGTTACAATGTGGATATGAGTAGAGGATTCTTTGTTTGATGTGAACCCAAATTCTAAGGCTAGTTTGATATAAGGGATGGAGGGGCGTTGGGTTCTTAGATCTAACCCCTAGGCTTAGGTTTTATATATTTAGATAAAAGAGGTATCGTTCATGTTACCTCAAATAATCAAGTAATTTTCTTGCCACTTGATATATTTACTATCAAATTATGGTCTCTATTTTACTTTATTTTTATTATTATAATTTGTTTTTCATGTTCTTTGTTAGCATGTGGTTGGTTCAAAGATATCTTTAGTGTGACATGGAGGAACAAGTGACTTTGAACATGTATTTTGTATTTAATGTGTCACCTTCTTCATGTGTATTTTGTGATTTTTTTAACATTTTCCCTATGGATTTGGGATTACACAAAGTTATGGAAGTGACTATAAATGACTCTCATCATGTTGACCAAAAAAATTACTTGTTTTAATTTTTTATATTTATTTTTATTGTCATTTTTATTGAGCCATGATTTTTGTGGTCCTCTTGTTTCATGTTTTCCATTGTCTTATGTTTTTCTTATTGTGCTTTCATATTTACATATGTTATCTTTGGATATTTTAATTATGTTATTTTTCTTATGCATGTTTCACTTTTTGGTTAGCAAAAGAATAATATTGTGTTCCATTTTTTAATCTTATTAGACAAAAATAAAAAATATTTTATAGCGTTCAACACATTTTATTAATTATATCAAACAAAATATAAAAAAATAGAAGATTATTTAATCTAGTCATTTGTATCATTTTCTCTATAGATTTTTTTTTTTTTTAAATCTATCATTTTTGGTTTGTTTTCAATTAAAAATATATATTTTTTAAATTATTTTATAGTGAAATTTTACCATAACATCGCAATCGGGTAGCAGAGTTGGCTTGGGTAGTGGGTTTGCTCCCCATTGGTCTCAGGTTCGACTTTGCTCCCAGTTTTAAGAGGTGGGACTTCTTGCGGTCAGGGGATCTCACCCACAAGGGACTAGTCTTGTCCCAGCTCGCCCAAGGTACCCAAGATACGGGTCGCTGGGACGCTAGGTTGGGTCACGAGGATGCCCCTATTATATCAAAAAAAAAAAAAATCCAAATATTACTTGGAATTAGATTATTAACTCCATTATTTATTAGAGTGATATTTTTTCAATAATTTATGATTAATATTTTATTAATTATTAATTTTTAATTAGTACTAATATAAATTTAGACCTCCATTTTAGTACAATGCGTTTCTCTTTGCATGTTTATCAAAATTGATTT
This sequence comes from Sequoia sempervirens, assembly GCA_007258455.2. NCBI lineage: Eukaryota > Viridiplantae > Streptophyta > Pinopsida > Cupressales > Cupressaceae > Sequoia > Sequoia sempervirens. Next base: position 216,935,660 of record VDFB02256132.1, on the reverse strand, counting down.
TTTTTTAAGAAATAACATTGATGTGGAATGCATTGCACTTTTTAAGATTTTTTTTGACCCATTTTACTAATCTTCCCAATGTCTCTAAATATAAATATATATATATATATATATATATATAAATAATAATGGATTAATCATCATTCTTATACAACAAATAAATAATTATAAACTAAAAATATATTATATTATACTTTTTTAAAATATAACTTCAAGGGCTACATACACATAAAATATTTCATCCAACTAATTTTTTTTACCCTCATGCGTATAATATAAAGATGACTATTGAATTGGAAAAAAAACTTGTGGATAAGAAAATAAAATGCTGCAGCATGGGCACCACACAAGTGGATTCAATTGAAGATTCTTTAATCAAAGCATCTTTAAATTAACTTGTCTTGATTGATGAACCTTCAATCAAATTTTTTTAATCAAACTATTATTATATTAAAAAGGGATACATTGTACTCCTATCCCATAAGTAGAAAGAAATGTGATTCATATCAATATCTTTCACTAATGTATTAGTGGTGCTAACTAATTAGCAAAAAAAATCTTTACATAATCCACTACTACTTTAAACTACATTAACCTCTTTTATGTACCATACATCAAATTCTCTCAACACACAAGGAGGTTTTTCATTTGATATATAATTAAATTTATAAATAATGGGCCAACCCCCTTTTTATAGTGAAACCCCTAAGGGTGTTCAATAAAAGATGATTTGATCAAAGGCACTTTTATTAAGCCTTTTTCTACCATAGCACTCCACATAACTCACTATATATGTTTTTACTAGGTTTAATTTAATGTTGTTTTATCAAATCTATTTTTGATTGAACCAAAGTGATTTTAGATATGTTTTGCTACACTTTGTTATTTCAGCCCAAAAGTGGGGCTCAATTATGTTCTTTCATTGCTTCTTTGCATGTATCCTTTCTACATTTCCCTACTATGATTCCATCCTCTCTATCACACTACCCTTTCTTTCTTTATGATGTTTCCTTTGATTTACCATTATATTTTAATATTATCATCTTACTCTATCATGCATACATGAAATATCTTACATGATTTAATTATATATAAAAGATACATATTGTTGAGTAGGAAGAGTGATTTTAGATCCAATTAGGATAACTAAGATTATATCTTTTTCACTTGAATCAACATTAAACATAAGTTAAATAGGGTTTGATGATTAATTGTAAAGGTTAAAAAATAGGGTAGACCCAAATGCATGAACAAGAGGATCTACCACTTACTTTTATATGACCCTAAACACCTTAAATTATGCAAAATAAGATGCCAATAACAATAAAAAATGCAACCTAACTGATATAGCAACTATGGGGAATGTTTTTAGAGCATAAAAAGTTGTCTACTTGGATAGGAAGTTGTTGTTTTTGAGCTATGGAGGACTCATCCGTCTTCAATGGTGAATGGGTCCTTTTAGGGTTTCAGAAAACTGATTTCAGGATTCTATTCCTTGATGTTCGCGCTCTTAAATTCCTTGTTAAAAACCTAGGGTAAAGGACAGTCGAAAGTGACCCCTCCAGTAGTGCAGCCATAAGCTACCTCCTTCTCTCAAAAGGGAAAGTAGAGGCTTGACCATCCTTAGGGTACCTCCTCTTCCTCCCTTCCTGAAGAAGAGATTTAGGTTACTACTCTAGACTTTCATATAAGAAGTTTGATGGTGCCTACTTGGTGTAAATCCAAGATTTAGATATCTAACCTTCCTACTGTGCCTCTTAGACCCTAGCCCTACCTATATGGTAGAAGGAAGGGTCCCTGTGGAGAATCCTCTGTCTCACCTCCTACCGCTCCTGCTACCAAGGTAGTAAATGGGAAGATGCTCATCGCCGAGGTGTTAGAGCCGAATCCCCCCATTGTTGCTCCAACCTCTTCTCAACCTCTCCCTCCTGCTCCCATCTAGGAGTCTCTCCCTCTGCTGGAAATGACTTTGATGGACACTCTGATGGTTGAGCAAGAGCCTTTTATTCCATCTCAGCTTTCTATCTCTAGTTCCTGGAGTCACAAAAATCACCTTACACGTGAACACAAGCATCAACGAAAGGCTATGGTAGCTGAGCAAACCGCTTTACGGAGGAAGGAAGGGGAGTTGACCACCCCTATTTTAGGGCATGTTGTTGTGTCCTCCTCTCCCATCCCCTATGCTTCCATTCAGTCAACCTCAGTGTTGCTTTCAACTCTTGCTGCAAACATATTTACACCCCTAACCCTAAAAGAGTGCAAGTGTTTATTGCTCCTTCAATCAAGCCACTTCTCTTGACGTCCCTTCCAGACATCCTGCTATTCTCAAAGCTCATGGACATGCCAAACACCTTGGTGGTTTCTGCCATGATTTTCTCCTCCTCCTCTACACCTTCCACCTCATTTGTGGGGGTCTCACACCCTTTAACGAAGTGGAAGGTGGAAGATGTCCCCACTAGAAATGGGGGTTGAAAGAGGAGTCCACCCTCTTTGAAGGGTGGTTCTGCATTAGCATATGCCATCCTTGTGATAGAAGAAGCTTTGGCATCCCCTGAGTTCGTCACTACTCCTGAGTCACTCAGTGAGCATAGCAGTGAATCTCGGGTGTCGCCTTCCTTCCCCGTTGAGGTAACACATGGTACTCCTGAAGTGCATGTTTAACTCTTTGGATGAGGTCCCATCATTTTCAGTGATCTTCATAAATTCACTGACCTTTGCTCCATAAGAACTGAGTGGAGGAGACCTTAAAGAATCTCCTTCCTTGGATCTTGTTGCAGGGGGTTGAAGGGTTCCCCCCTTAACATTCCACCACTGTAGGCTAGTCTACCTTCCTCGTATAATGATCAAGATTGGGAAGCAGATGACCTCTTGGTTGATGAGTGTTAGGGGGCACCTCTTCTTTAGCTTTAGATTAGGTGTGTGTTTGTTGTGATGTGTTCCCCTGTTCTTGTGTTACGTGTTCCTAGATGACTCATGTCATCCTCATAGGTGCTTGGATACAAAAGTGATTATGTTTCATAAAACTTCTTCTATTTGTGGCATCATTCTTCCTCTATTATGCATATTGATTTTTGAAAAATTGGGGACGATACAAAGTGTTGGGGGCATTTAGGCTTCCCTTCCATGTTGACCCAATTTTTTATTTTTACTTTTTTTTTCTCATGCATTCTTCATATGATCTAATATAGTAGGAGTTTGATGACAGTTCATCTATATACTATTACTGTATTTATATATATATTTAAGTAGCTCTGACCCTGAAATATCATATCACCCATGTGCCCTTTGTTTGTGATATTATTGTCTCTTTTTGTGGTTTTGGTTATCTTTCTCTCTTCTTTGATTGGGTTGTGATGTTTTGGTATTCATACATTTCCCTTTCATGTGCGACAACATCACCATGGTGACATCTCGCTATGTCTCATGGGCCACAACATCACTTTTTCATTCTTTCTTTTCTCTCCTTAAGATGTTGCATGCCTTTGCATTCACCATGCACCATCCTAAGGGGGCGCTACCATATCAACTTTTATTTTTGGAAGAAATATTCGTAGCTAATGAATCTTTTCTCAAAAATCTTTGCAAAAATTTTCAAAAAGTCTCATTCTCAACTTGGACCCCCAGTGGATTGTGTTTCCTTCAGCATGGGTTCACAAAGAAAGAACTTGAAAAATTTCCTCCGAGGAGGGAGTAGCTTTTCCTATGGGAAAAACTTCAGCCTTCCCCTCACGAGGGGGCATTTTCTTCCTTTCAAATTCCTTGGAGTGAATATCTTTCGAAAGGATTCTTTGATGGTGAATGGATTTACAAAAAAAATTCTTTCACTTTCAAATAGTGCGTCCCTTGAGTGGACCCCTCTTCTTTTCAAGGGTTCCCAAGGGACACCTTTGAAATCCTTACAATTTTTTGACTATTTACGTGACTGTCAGCTTGTTTTCCTATGTGGCTTCTTTTTTTTTTCTAACATGTTTTATCTACGAACTAACATGTTGCTTTACAGGTGCGCCTGTGAAGCTGCTTTTTAGTCTAACTCTACGGAGTTCACTTACATTGGGATTCATTCATGAGAGAGTACTTGGGGGAATTCTTTCTTTACAAGTCTGAGGGCCTGTGAAGCACTTGCATCATGCAGGATTTGTCCATTGTCAATCTATGGGCCTTCAGTGTACTTTGTTCAACTTCATAGTTCTACAAAGCTACATAGTCCTTTTGTTCGAAACTCCTCAGGAGAGAGTACCCGTGGAGTCCTTTGCTTTCCCTACACTTTCAAGTTTTCTAGATCATGATCTACTTCCTCAATGGTTCAGGTATACATTCCTAACTCTTCGATATGCTTTATTGAACACTCATAGATACTTGTGCTCGCTAAAGTGGGGAAAAAATGTATAGGAGAAAATTTGCACCCCTTGTGTAAATTCCCCTTTTGTATACCCTTACCTTAGAAAATCAAACCCGAAGGAAAAATTCCACATCACCCACCTACTTTCCATCCACTTGGTGCATGTTGTGTGTGTCGATGGGGGAATATTTATCAGGGATGCAAGCATGATGCACAAATGTCTGTGTGGCACCCTATCATCCCTGATAGATAACTGCCTTTGGTGTCCACAAGGACATTATGTTCTCCATTATGCACAAAGCGTAATGCCTCTGTGTTGACCAATCGACTCGAAAATGGCTCCTTCTCTCCCATTTTTACCTTGAAATTTCTATCTTATTCATTCATTCAGTCTTCCAAGATTTTCAAGCAATCTATCACATTCTCTCAATCATTCTTTACACAACTCCATTAAGCATTGCAGTAAGCAAGATTGCTACTCCATCAATTCCATCCTTGTACATGTGGTTCTACCATAGAAGCTATGAGTTTGGAGTCTTGCGAGACCTCCTTTCATCATTGTTGCAGTCGTTTCGACTTTTCCAAGCTCGTTGCCTTGCATTCTCCCTTCATTGGACTTGAGCGCCTTTGGGTGGAGGTGGTATTGAATCACTAGATCTTTTTCCTTTTTTTGTTTGATAGAGTAGCATTGCATCTTTTGTAGTGTTCAATACTTTCCTTTCTATTTCCTTTATCACACTTTCTACTTCGTGGCTTTTCTGGCTATCTGTGGAGGTGAAAACACCAAAGCAGGGGTTTGACTGAGGCAAACCCCTATGCAACCCAACATCTTTCCCTCTTTTACTTGTGTGTAGGTGAACATGTGTGTGGAGCTCACTAGAAAACTGGAGCTTTAGTGAGTTGATATTCATCACCCTTGTCTTCATCTACTTGTTTTATCGTTTACGTAGTTATATCTCTTATTTCATCATTATGTTTATTTTATTAAAGTTAACCAGCCAGGCAGTTAGTACTAGGATTTTTTGATTTCCACATTGTAATTTACATTTTTTGGCCATACGGATGCCAGTGCGCCAAAGAGACACCATCGCATTGCACTGTCATCCCAGACCCACACTGTCATCTTTGAACAAAGAGTTGTCTAAGGTGTAGTTTGGACTCTAAAAACCAGCTCGTCTAGCCCAATTTGGACTCTCAGATCTATAGAGTGACAAAAGCACTTGAGAATGCTCTTCACTCTTGATTCTTATGCTAAACATTTGTTAGCTTGAGGTAAGTTAGGGAAGCCCTCCGCTCTTAGCTCTTCATGACCTGGAGCCTTGGTGTGATTGGTCCCCCTCTCTTACAGTTATGCTAGGTGGTCATATAAAAATGCTAAAATTCATGAATCAACAAGCCCTGTTATGCCAATTACATGGACTATTTTTCCAATCAATGATTCAAGGAGCGAACAATGGTTTAACATTGTGGGAATGAATCAATTCTTAATTTCATAGGGGAAAAATTGATAACCATGCCTCAGGGGACATTATAAATAGCACTACCACCAAAGGTTTATTTCAATAAGTCAAAATCACGAGACATCTATTAAATGGATAGGGTGATATACCCCCCTTAAAATGTCAACATAATTGCTATGTTGGTATTTTAAGGAAAAGAAGGGGAGGAAGGGATCCTTGTAAAGAATACACACCTCCAAAAACCAGTTCTCCTTAACCCCCCAAATGTAAAGGAAAGAATAACCATGCAAGAGACTATTATTTTATTACCATGGAAAAATATATGGTTTCACTTAAGATTGTATGACCGTTAATGTCAATGAGGAAACACATGAAGCTAAAAATGCCACATAGTGAGGAGAAACAAAATAGAAGAGGAATCATTATTATTTGAAATGATTAGGTGCATCAACACATGGAAGAGTACCACAATAATTAATTTATTGTATTTTATTACTCAAGGGTTGGCATTCATTTGTGGAATGACCATGCACTCGATGATATACACAAAATAAGTTATTGTTATAAAATTTCTTACATTTTGGGGGGGAGTAATCATGTGAGTTTTGAGGAGCCTCAAAAAAATATTATCTTTCTTTGATAAAGGTGTAGGAGACAAGTTTTTCTCTTGTGAAGAAAATATTGCTTGCTTACTACATGAAGTTTAAATATAGTAGATGATGGCAGATGAGATGAAGATGGATAAGAAGGTTGAAAACTTAAACTCCTTTTTGATAGATACAACATAGACTTCACATGACCCTTAACTCCTTTTCCTATGTCTTCCTTATATCCATTTTTAGAAATTATTTTATACCTAAGCCCATAACATTCTTCCAACTCAGATGGAGATGTTTTATCTAAATTCTCATGAGAATATGAATTGATTCTTTTGCAGGAATGTAAATCCTTTTTATTTTTTTTAAAGTTAGGCATCACCAACACATATGGGACAAAATATAAAGAGCTCCCATCACCATTGATGGGTGATTTTTTGGATTTTTCGATGTAGATGAAGATTGAGTGAATGAAACACAAGATTCCGTAGGTTTAGATTGTGAGATTTTATACTCTCTAATAAGGGAGGGTGTAAAATATAATGAACCCCAATCATCACCAAGTCATGAATTTGATGATAAAGCATTATTTTGATCCTTAGTTGTACTAGATGCTACCAAATTTGAATTTGTGGGCTTTGACGGTGAGATTTTGGACTCCCCATTAAAACAAGGTGTAAAATCTAATGACCCCCAATCATCACCCAAGAGAACATTCATAGTATCATTATCATTGGAAGGTGATGGCTCAACTTTTGGAGATGAAATCAAGGTATTCAGAGAGTTTGAAGTGTTTTGATTATATTAAATTTGGAAGGGCCCATAACCATTAACAAAACAACCATAGAGGCCAAGCGGGGGGACTCATGAGTCATGAGACACTCAGAAAGTAAAAAAAGAGAAACTACACAAAGACTAGAAAAGAATGGAAAAGAGAGTTGGAAGTGTTATGTTTGGCTTAGATTTGTGAATTATAACCTTTTTCATCCACATTTACCATATATATGTTGTTATTAGCCAATAGGCTATTTGTGTGAACTTTGCTCAGAATTTTCATTAGCCTTCCTGGTCTTAGACTTTTCCGGTGCCCGGGAAAAGGTGGCGGGTTGTTTTCCCATTTTGGTGAACTTTGGTCATAATTTTCGTCAGCCTTCTCAGTTTTTGAGGTCTCTGATGCCATGGAAAAGGTGGCGGATTGTTTTTTGATTTTTTAAATAAAAATTGTTTGGTACTATGATAGAGAAGGCTAGTGAAATGGCATCAACATTAATTGTTGTATGGTTTATGTGTAGTGGTGATGGTGCAAGTAACATTTTCCTTTATAAAGTCCTCAAAAAATAAAGTGAATGTCTATGCAATTTTCGATAATGCATTGGTGGGTGTCATTCTCTGGGTTTTTCTTGTTGTTCAAGATAGCTATGAGTGAGTATGGAAAGCTTTTGTGAAGGTACAAGTGCATTCATCAGCTGTAGAATTTCTATGAAGGTGGTTGGAGGTTATTTTGAGTTTTTTGCATGCGTCATCGATGGTTGCAAAAGCACTAGAAAAGTGTGGGTTGTGATAATTGTGTGCCCATTTCTTGTAGGCAGTGGAGAAAGAATGGAGGGAAGAGAAAGCAAGCGGGAAGAGGTGTATTTGAAGGAAGTGGGAAGAGGTGCATATTGAAAAAACCATTTGTCGAGTATTTATAAAATATTTTATGTTATTTTCCAAAGGGGATTGTTGATTGTTGCTCTGTAGCTTAGTCTAAATTGTTTGGTTTATGGTTTTTGTGTAGCTGCCATGGGTGGAAGGCAATATTGTTTGTTTTTTGTGTTTCCTATGTTGAATTCATGTGTTTTTTGTGGGCTTTTTCATCTAGGTTACTCTTGAAACCAATATTGTTTCATTGTGTCAATTGTTGTTGAAAAGACTATATAGTTTTTTGGGTTTGGGCATGTGGGTGACTGTTGGGTATATTGTTTCATTTATGGTTTCCGTTTTGTGTGAATAGTTCCAAAATAGTTAATTTGGTGTGTTTTTGGTTAATCTTGAAAGCAATTTTTTTTGTGTTTTGTGGGTTTTGGCTTATGGGTGATCATTGGCTATATTGTTTCATTTATGGCTTCCTTTTTGTGTGAATGGTTACAAAATAGTTAATCTAGTGTGTTTTTGGTGAATTTTTCAATCTGGGTTGTTGTTGAAACCAATATTGATTCATGTATGGTTCGCATTTTCTGGTTAAGGTTTTGAATCAGTCTATTACTACGAGCTTTTTTTGTTTTGTGTTTTTTTCATGCGGGTCACTGTTGAAAGGCATGTTTTTGTGGTGATGGTTGCAATGCAATGAGATAGTTAATTTTATATAGGTTGTGTTGTTTTAGGGTATATTGTTACCTTTTTGAAAAGGGTCTATTGAGAAAAGACTATAGTTTTTTCACACCAATATTGTTTGATTTATGGTTCGGATTTTGTGGGGATGTTTTTGTATGGGTTTGTCACTATCATTTTTAGTGTTTTGCAGGTTTGGCCATCTAGGTGGCTGTTGATAATAATATTGTTTTATTTATGGCATTCATTTTGTGGTGATGGTTGCAATGCAATAAAATAGTTAATGTTATGTGGTTCATGTTGTTTTGCATAGGGAATTGTTCACTATTGTTGTCTACCTTAGTCTATATTGTTTCATTTATTGCTTCCATTTAGCGTGGTCGGGGAAAAGGTGGTGGATTATTTTTTTATTTTTTTAATATAGCCTCAGGCAAAGAAGAGTAATCAACAATACCTAATGTAACCAAACATAGAGTGTACAACATTAACTATTTTATTCTGTTGTAACCATAACTAGAAAATGGAAGCCATAAATTAAACATCATTGGTTTCAAAAGTGAACCAGATGGAGAAACCCATAAAATATACATATATGAAAAGTGTTTGGCACACTGATAGACAAGGCTAGTGAAATGGTATCATAGACATATGTGTGTGTGTGTGTGTGTTTGTGTATGTGTGTGCGTTTTTGTGCGTGTGTGTGTAATAGTGAGAAACAAAAGTAAAAATATACTTACTTCTCAACAAAACCTTATCAAAAATTGAAAGGATATAGCCTTCTCAGGATTTCTTCTAGAATACTAACAGTGACAAATCCATCCAGAAATATACTCCTTTATGAACAGAACCTTATTGAAAATTGAAACAATATAGCCTTTTCAACAACACCTTATCAAAAAGGAAACAATATAGCCTTAGGAAGAGAAGAGTAATCATATATATGTATATATATATGTGTGTGTGTGTATAATAGTGACAAACAAAAGTAAAAACATACTTACTTCTCAACAAAACCTTATGAAAAATTGAAAGGATATAGCCTTCTCAGGATTGCTTCTCGAATATTAACAGTGACAAAGCCATCCAAAAATTTACTCATTTCTGAACAAAACCTTATCAAAAATTGAAACAATATAGCCTTTTCAACAACACCTTATCGAAAATGAAACAATATAGCCTCAGGAAGAGAAGAGTAATCATATATATATATAACAGTGAGAAACGAAAGTAAAAATATACTTATATTTCTCAACAAAACCTTATCAATAATTGAAAGAATATAGCCTTCTCAGGATTGCCTTCTCGAATATTAATAGTGAAAAATCCATCCAGACATATACTCCTTTCTGAACAGAGCCTTATCAAAAATTCAAACAATATAGCCTTTTCAACAGCACCTTATCGAAAATGAAACAATATAGCCTCAGGCAGACAAGAGTAATCAATAGTACCTGATGTAACCAAACATAGAGTGTACAACATTAACTATTTTATTTTGTTGCAACTATAACCAACAAATGGAAGCCATAAATTAAACACCATTGGTTTCAACAGTGAGGCAGATGGAGAAACCCATAAAACTGTAGCCTTAGAGCCAATGCAAATTGATAGCCATATAATGCAACCATAAATGAAATGATATTTATTTTCCAAATAATAGTCTTCTATCAACATCACCTTATTGAAAATTGAAACCAAATAGCTTTTTGAATAGAACCTTATCGAAAATAAGACAATATAGGCCGAGCTAGACAATAACAATTGACAGAAAATTGCATTACGTCAACAATTTTATTCCATTTCCACATATTGAGAATATAGGCTTTTCAATAGCACCTTATCAAAAATGAAACAATATAGCCTTGGGCAGGGAACAATAATCAACAATACCTAATGTAACCAAAAATAGAACTGACAGTGTTAACTATTTTCTTTTGTTCCAACCATAACTAGAAAACAGAAGCCATAAATCAAACAATATTGGTTTCAATAGCAACCCAGATGGAGATACCCACAAAACTATAGCCACAAAACCCATGCAGAACCATAACAAAAATTCAAATAATCTAGGCTTTTCAACGTCACCCTATCAAAAATTGAAATAAGATAGCCTCTTCCATGACACGTTATCGAAAATAGCACAATATAGCCTAGGCTAGAGAACAATAATCAACAATGCATAATGGAATCAAACATAGACTGTATAACATGAACATATGGTTGATTGCAAAAAGCACCAAAAAATGGCAACCAAAAATGGATTGAATGTATGGTCGAACATACATAGCAACAACCAACAAAAAACTAGATAATGTTAAGAATTTTATTTCGTTCCAAGCATAGGGAGAAAACGACAGCCATAAAGAGAAACCTAGAGAGGTACACAAATTGAAACAATATAGCCTCCTCAACAGCATCCTCTTGAAAATTAACAATGACAAACCCATCCAGAAATATACTCTTGTGTTTGCATCTAACTTCAGACATATATATATCTATATATATCTATATTATACCCACATATATGTATATATATAAATATAAATATATATATATATCAGCTATTTGTGTGAACTTTGGTTGGAATTTTCATCAGCCTTCCCAGTTTTGGACTACCTTGGCTCTGGGGACAAGGTGGTGGGTTGTTTTCCTATTTCAGTGAACTTTGGACATAATTTCTATCGACCTTCTGGTTTTTTTTAAGTCTCCGTCGCTGTGGAAAAGGTGGCAAAATTTTTTTTGGTTTTTTAAATAAAAAGTGTTTGGTGCAACTCTAGAGATGGGCGGTGAAATGGCATCAGCATTAATTGTTGTATGGTTTTTGTGTAGTGGTGATGGTGCAAGTAACATCTGTCTTTAAAGTCCTTGGAAAACAAAATGAATGTCTATGCAATTCTTGCTAATGCATTGTTGGGTGGGATTCTTTGGGTTTATCTTGTTGTTCAAGATAGTTGTGAGTGAGGAGGACAAGCTTCTGCGAAGGTGCAAGTGCGTTCATTGGCTATGGAATTTCTATGAAGGTGGTTGGAGGTTATTTTATGTTTTTTGCATGTTTTGATGGTTCCAAAAGCACTAGAAAAGTGTGGGTTGTGATAATTTTGTGCCCATTCTTTGTAGGCGGTAGAGAAAGAATGAAAGGTTGAGAAAGCAAGCAAGAAGAGGTGTATTCCTAAAATAGTTTATGTTATTTTACCTTATCAAAAATTCAAACAATATAGCCTTTTGAAGAGAAATATGGCCCAGGATACACAACCACAACCAACAAAAATTGGAAAAGGTTAACAATTATATTTTGTTCCAAACATAGCCATAAAACGCAACCCATAAATAGAAACCAACAAATATTCACAACAAGCAACCCAAGTAAAAATATACTTATTTCTCATCAAAAGCCTATCACAAATAGAAACAAAATTAGGATCTAATTGTCTATTTGACCATTGTGACTAATTTTGCAATTAGTTCATCAAATTTTTCATTATAGCTGGAGTTTGTTGTAGAAAAATAACAAAATAATGTGAAATTTAGTGTGGTGAACATTTTTATTTGATAGAGAATATGTCAATCAGCAGATTTAAAGAGTTTTATAATGTATAATACAAAATATGGAATACACCTGTAGTGCAAGGGATATATATACGTGGAATATATATATATATATATATATATATATATATATATATATATATATATATATATATATATATATATATATATATATATATATATATATATATATATATATATATATATATATATATTGTGTTGTTCATGGTTTCCGTGGAGCTGCGGTGGGTGGAAGGCAATATTGTTTGTGTTCTGCATCTGTTCCATACTCCATCAAATTCCATTTTCTCCTAGCTCATCATGGCGGCAATTAGATGCCTCTGATTAACTTATCAAACTTGGGGAAAAGATCCTTAAAGCAAGGTGGAAATGATGAAATCATTCTCAACGATCTCTTTTCTTGTAATTATTTGCATCATTGTAAATATTCTACATGTACGGTTGGCCCAATTTAATGAAGCTTCACTGACTGCATATAGTTTAGACAGGAGAATTTCAATTTATTGAAGTCTCACTACTAACCAAATTGATTTTGTATGCCCAGTTCTCAGACAGCTTGCACGTGCTTGACTTAGTTAGCCAACACTCATATTTGTCCTTGTAATACTATTTAACCTACATAATGAAGAGTGTTTATATTTAGTATTGGAAAGTCTATTTTGTTCTCCTGACTATTTTGTCTTGTTTCTTTACTTTTTAGCAGAATAGAGAGGATATATAAGTTCCTATATGTACAATCAGATTAATAATGCTACAAGGTTTCTTAAATCATTCAAGGTACAGAGCCAAGTTTCTAATGCATGTGTAATAACAAATCCATGTTCTATTAAGATCTGGTCATAGTGAAAAATTTTCATAAGATTCATATGTTGGTATCCAAAATAAGAGTGTGAAGACTAAACGATCGAAGGTAGAGATGCAAAGTAGCTATGGAGCCACAGTAAAGCTATAAATCCTGTGTTGAAGCCAAAGGATAGGCATGGAAGGGTGAGCAGTAAGATGGTAAAAGTAGCAGTGAAACAATTTGTGAAAAGTTTCAGTAAGTCCTAAAACTCTTCAATGGCAAGCCAAAGATCTCTTAATGCAAGTTCTTTGCTTTCATCTGTTATTCATAATGTGTTTGAAGATAAAGAAGAATATGTTGATAGAAAAGGCAATTTTAAGTTTCCAGATATTAAGATTTTAGATTTGTATCCTAAGAAAGGCATAAAAGCTAGGATTATGGATTCAGTTAAGCAATTTGAGCTTAATCTTCGAATTTCAGGAGAAGGAATTTTCCCAATATACCTACCTTTCCTATTTCCTGAAGATATCAAAAGATGGAAAGATAAAGCATTTTTTCATGTTCATTTCTCATATGTTGATATTATCATCCACCCACATTTCAATTATGATATAGGGGCTGAGTATTTTGCTACCCTGATAGATACCCGTTGTAGACTTTGGGATCAAGCTGTAATTGCTAAATTTAGGGGTAGATTGTCTAGAGCCCAAGAAAATGATGAGACTAAGGGTGGTGATGGATGAATCTCTGCGCGTCAAAATTTCACAATTAGTTTAGATGATAAGTATGTACAGTATGCATTTTTTTTGTTACTTAAAGTTAAGGGTATAATTCTCTAGCCAAAATTTGTCTATGCCACTATAGGTGGTCGATGCATATATAGGTTATTGAATACTATGTTTCCTCCTTCAAATTTTCCAGCAGGGGTATCCTTTCCAGAAGGAAACTGCAATGTTCTAGAATTTGGAAGACATATTGATCATACTGGTTTTGATATAGGATTTCCTGTGATAGAAAGACTTATTAACCAGACATCTGTAGCCAGATTCTAGAACCTGCAGTACCCTCCAAAGGTCTATTTTCTGACAAACCAAGAACATGGTCTAGAAGAGTTTCAGGTATAGAATTAAGATCTTTACTAGAAGAGACACTCCTAGAGAAACCTATAGCATCACCCAGTGGTAGACCTAGTTTATCCCATATATCCAGGTCATTCTCTATCAAGGCATTTTTCAAGTTCTAACCATAAACCATATATTGATTACAATCCTGAAGAAGCCATAGGATCTTCTCATCACCTCTCATTTAGATGGAATCCCTCCATAAATCCATATCCATCTAGATCTTCTTTAGCTACATTATCTGACCTTAGTAGTAATTCTGATTTAATGGACAAATTGGAAAGATAGGTCAGTCAAAAATTAGCATTGATGCCTAAAGAAGATGAACAAGGTGATAAAGGAAAAGGGATAAAAATTACTAAAATGGGAGAAAAGAGTTGTATGCTGAGAGAGCGTTTCCCAAAGGAACGCCTTCCAAGAGAAGGCACTGAGAAGAGAAATAAGTACAGAACATAGGCTAGAGGAGTTGAAAAAGAAGTAGTTGGTTATGAACCAGGCAGATGGCCAACCCCAAAAACTTTTACTGTGGTAAATTCTGGTAAGAAGTTATGGGGAAGATATGAAGCCAGACTTCATGTAGAACTTGGAGAAAAGCATAAGAACTCTAAGGCCCAAAGAAATTGGATGGCCCAATGGATGATATCTGCTCAAGATAATCTAGATGATATGGCTGTAGATATTAGAGATTCTGCAAATACTAGTATTATTAATCAGGAAAAATTAGCACATATTATTTAGTTGCAGCATAAGATGGAATCTTCATTATCAAAAATAGAAAGACAAACTTCTTCTCTGTTGAATGAAACTTTTGGTCTTAGTTATCAATTAAGGAATATTCAACAATTAGCATAAGCAATGGCATCAACTCAACCTAATCATGAGGAAAATAGAAGAAGAGATGTTGAATATAGTAAAGCCTTAATTGAGTATGTGGCTAAAAAGTTGGAAAAAATAAGGCAAGTAGAAAAAAAGATTAGAAAGAATCAAACTGGTCGAGATAGCTCTTCAAAAGAAGATGGTCAAAAGAAGCAGAAAGGGAAAGCACCAATTGCAATGAGAAAACCAAAAAAGGTCATAGTTCAGAGAAGAAAGAGTTTATTCTTTGATGACAAGGAAGAAATTACTAATTCTTCTCTAAGATTTGTTGAAGTATCTTCTTCTACAAAGACTATGATGGGTGGAAGGAAATATTGTTTGATTGTGTGTTGGCTTGTTACTATGTATTTGTGTGTTTTTGTTGTGTTTTTCCCATCTTGGTCGTTGTTGTAACCAATATTGTTTGCTTTTGTGTTGCATTGTTTCTATGTGTTTTTGTGCACTGTTTCATTGCTTTGCAACTATTGCCTCTACATGGAAACCATGAATGAAATAATATGTTCAAAGCTATTCAACAACAATGAACAATGTCTATATATGTGTGTGTGTGTGTACGTATAAATAATATGTATATATGTATATAAATTTGAATATATATATATGTGTGTGTGTGTATATAAATATATATATGTGTATATATATGTATATATATACATATATGTGTGTGCGTATATATATATATGTGTGTGTGTGTATATAATAAATGATAATCTTGATATATAATATATATAATAATATTATTATTATTGTAATAACTAATATTAATAATATATATATATTAATGATATTGATATTGTCATATAATAATATATATATGTATGTATATTTATAATATGTATAATATTAATAATATATATAACATAATAATATCAATAATACTCTCTATATGTATATTAATAACTATTAATAATATAATAAATATATATACATATATATATAACAACAATGACTATTATTAATGTATATGTATATTTATACATATATATATATATATATAAATCCTGGGGGAAAGGTAAACAAATTAATAGGATATGCATCTAAGTTTGCTTGTAATACCCCCTCTGCACTTCGTCTTGACCATGAAGCCGTATGTGATTTGGTCTCTCCTTTAGAGATAATTGTTTGATAGCATGTTGTGAATAATGTGATTGATTAGTGCCCTTGTTTGATTGCTTTGTTAACTAGGAATTAGTGGATTTAAAAGGCTTCGTGATAAGCTCTTATATGAATGAAGGATAAATTAAATAACGTGGTTTTGGGTCAATTAATATTTGGATTAATTATTATATTAACCATAAAGTTAATTGAAGTTATAGGCATTGTGATAGTTGAATACAAGATTTTATATATTTAAGGTATTGATTAAATAATTGCTTTAATTATATATATATATATATATTTATAAATAATACATAATGATTGTGGTGCATAATAATTTAAAAATGAAAACAAATATCTTGATAACAGTAATAGAGATTGAGTAATGAAAAGGATTAAATAAATATAACTAACACTATTCTTTAATTGGAGTGTAGTTTGTAACTGTCACATCTTAATGGCACAAACAAGAATGATGCTAAAAATAGATTTGAGACAACAAATGTCATCAACAATTTCATGCAGGATAGCGGGAGTAATTGGTGGGTTTTTGCATGTAATGGGGGGGCGACTGGTCTGCTACAATTTGCATTTACTGCATGAAAATATCTCTTTTTGTGGCGAATATTGAAAATATCTCAGGAAACTCATAAAGGGGTGGGTTACAATAGAATGGTAAGGGCCTTTTGGTGTGGGAGATGGGGAGAGAAGAGCAGAGCAACTGGGGAGGTGGAATTTTTGGGAGGTGTTAGTATGCGACCAATACAGTTTTTTGAAGTGTGTAGGTCTTTTCTCTTCATGGAGAAACAATCCAAGGTGACTCTATAATGTCTCAAGAGGCCTGTAAGTTTTAGATAGTTTAATTCATTTGCTTGTGCATAAGCCTTACTGTTCTTTAGAGAAACATGTATAATGTAATTTCTTGAACAATTCTCCAGTACCTTGATATTCTGCTTGGTAGTAAATGGAATCATTGAATTCATTATCTTGTATCAGATCATGCATGCCAGTATGTGGCCATATCTTAGTCAAATACTCTTCTTCAATTGTTACATTAAATGAGAATAACTTATGATGGCCATACCGAATAGAGGTTGTAATGGATATAGTTGCGTCATAAAAGAGGTTCTTTGAAAACATTCATCTGCTCTATTACACATAGGGAAATCCTCAGTTTCTTTAGGGACTTCATATAGCAGATGAAAGAATGGTACTTTTTAAGTCTGCCGCTTCTTGAGGCATTATGCCAAATGATATAGGCATTATAACAGTGCCACCTCGCATAGCATATGATCAACATTTCTTGGAGGCATTCTGACAAACTGTTCATGTGCCTTTTTTTTATGCTTCTCCATTTTGCATTCAGACCTGCCAGGTCGCTTGCAACCTACAATAACTAACAAAATTTATGTACCTTTTCTTTTACTTCGATGGGTGTCTACACCTTGGCTGAGCTGCAAGGCAGCATGAGCAGAAGTTATGCTGGTAAAGGCTGTGACACTTTCCTTCACAACATATCATTATTCCTGAAGTCAATCTTTCTACAGCCTCTCCATTTTATCTTCTTACGCATTCTGCTAGGGGACACCGACGCTACTCTTCTTTAATAATCTCCTGATTATTAGATCGACGGTTGCCTTGGAGATACTTGAATTCCCCTTCATTTACCACAGCCTTGGGTATTTGTTACTCTTCCTTGTCTTCATCAGTGTCGTTAGGTGGGTATGCACCATTAGTGTATACTTTGGAATGAACCCCTATTGCATTTCAGGCCCTTGTTCTTAGCAACACTTAAACATAGTAGACTGAAGAGGTATAAATAGCCTTCCTATTTCGTTGGCAACCTATCACATCTGCTGTACTTGAAAATAGAATGTTGTATAGATTTAAATAAACTCTCTGATTCCTTTGTCAACCTGTCTAAGTTGCAGCACTTGAAAATAATGATAAAATGCATTTGGATGGCGGTATATCCAAATTCCAATATTCACCTTCTATTATACTTGGCTACCTATCACAGTTACAACATTTAGAGTTGAGGTATTGTACAGAATTAAAAAGCCTCCCTGAAACCTTTGGTAACTTATCACAGCTGCAACTTTTAGACTGCAAAGGTGTAGTAAATTAAATTATCGCCCTAATTTCATTGTTAGCCTGTTTGGGCTGTAGCACTTGAACATAATAGGAAGTTTAAAGGTTTATATAATCTCTCTGAATTCATTGTCAACTTGTTACAGCCACGCACTTGAACATAGAATGGTGTAAAAGTCTAAATAACCTCTTTAATTCCTTTGACAATCTATCATAGTTGCAGCACAAATAAAATAAGATGTTGACATGATTTAAATAACCTTCATGTTTCAGTTGGCAACCTGTCACAGCGGTAGTGCTTGAACATGGTTGAGCGAATAGATTTAATATGCCACTTGATTCCTATGGCAAGCTATCACAGCTGCAGTGCTTGAAACTAAAATTTTGTCTTGATTTAAATAACCTCTCTGTTGGCAGCTTGTCACATCTACAGCACATGAAAATAGATTGTTGTAGAGACTTAGATGATCTCTATGAATCCTTTGTCAATGAGGGTATTTAGGCTTCCTATCTGACTCAATTCAAAACATCAAACTCCTGAATGTCTACTTCAGTATACAAATAGCTTTGAAATATTATCTTCCCAATTGTTTTCTCTTGTGACTAGGTTCTGGGTAGATAATTGAAATCTTTCTTGTATTTAAAGAAAAATCTATGCTATTTAAACCTTGAAAAACAAAAGAAGATTGATGTTTAGTTTCTAAGTAGCTTTATGATATAAATCTCTGGTAAGGGAGAAAACGTATTTTAGTAATACTAGGAAGAGGTAAGTAATAATATAGTTAAGGATCTAATATGAATTTATGAACCTAACTATAATTACTCAAACAAAGGGCGCAATGATGAGATAGCAGGCCACTGCTTAAAATTTTAATTCAAACTATTCTCATCAACCACTTATCTCATTTGGTTTAGACTTCCTTGATTAGCCCAATCTACGTTTATATGAATAGATTTACGTAGAAGCAAATGGGTTGTGTTTGCTAGCACGTGGGTATATAATGTTCTTTAACGAAAATATTTTATAATGAACGTATTAATAAAATATTAATTGACTAATTATGTTTATTGTATATTTAAAGAAATGATTATAAATCATGACTTATAATAGAAGTAATTTGTTGTTATGCTTTGAAAACTTCTTTTATTTTAAATGATTTTATAATGAGCATAGTGAAATATTAGTAAGATATGGGTATATAGTCTTTGATGATTTAAAATGATTTCTTGTCGGGTGAAAAGACAAATTGTAGATGATGATTCAATTGTTCTTTGAAGTTTATTGTTTTTGATTTGTTGGCGAGTGTAATTTGAATGTGATAAATATTTATTGAGATATTTAACTTCTTTGGTTATTTTAAATTCTCTTTATAAGTTTGAGATGATAGTGAATTTAATGGTCCTATGAAGTTATGACTTCTGCTTGTGGTTAGTTTTGAAATGAAGGGTTTTATGTATTGTCTTGGAGTAATGTTTTGAGTTAATGTTGGGAACTGGGTTGTGATAAACAGAATTTTGAGAAGATTTGACTTTGTGATTGTTTGATTTTGAGATTGAAGTTGATTTTGAGATCAAGTTTTGTTGCCACCTTGTTGGGAAACCCTTGTTTTAGTGATTTATCAGTCTTCCAGAGAAAGGGAAAGAAAGTAGGTTGCTTATTGGCTCATTTCTTTGTTTTGTGAACTATTGCCCGTGATGATCTATTTGATTAATATACTTTAGCCTTGCAATTTAAAATAGTTTCAAGGCATATGAGGATTTCTTGTGTAGGATGCAGCGTGTACGCCTTGTTTAATGCAATTCTATCTTGCGGCTTATATATGTTGCGCATGGCCAATTGCATAATGTCTTCTTTATTTTCCTGTTGATTAGGCGGCGCTCGAATGTTGTGGGTATCAGACCTGGTGAGTCCCGCAAAATCTGCCGAAGCCGATGAATCAGGCGGAAAACATTAATATTTAATTAGGGGTTTTGAGAATCAATAATATCATCAAGAGGAATACCACCATATTCAAGTGCTGCGCTGGCTGCTGATGAGTG
This sequence comes from Sequoia sempervirens, assembly GCA_007258455.2. Classification (NCBI taxonomy): domain Eukaryota; kingdom Viridiplantae; phylum Streptophyta; class Pinopsida; order Cupressales; family Cupressaceae; genus Sequoia; species Sequoia sempervirens. The sequence continues at coordinate 216,915,378 of VDFB02256132.1, read as the reverse complement.
GAGAGAAGGTCATAGAATGGAAAAAATCATTCTTTCTCGTCCCAGAAAGATAATCAGATGCTGCATTGATTCTAGCGCAGCCTCCGGAAGGGTTTAAGAATGCGGTAACCCAAGAAACGGGCCCAGGGGAAGATTCGCCAGGGTAACCCATGCAAAATTATGATGACACTCTTCCTTTAACAACCATGTATGTTTTGTTTTCCTCTATGATATTCTTGATCCTCTGGAAGCACATGTTGGCATTTGTATGTTGATGCTTTATTGGTTGTTCCTTGTGTTGGGCACATCTTGTGTTATGGTATTCCAGCGTTGATTGCCTTATGCATAGGTAGATCTTACGCGTAGTTTCCAAACCTTGTCCTCATAGTGATGGATAGCCTTTGGTTGGGATCTTTCATCTTTTAGTATAAATTTTAAACAACCGGGCGGTGTGAACGGCAGTAACCTCCATTGGGTCCTTAACCAATCACGATCGAGAAGTGCTTAAATTATTGTACCCGCGTTGACTCCCCCGAAAGTTGAATCTAGTATTGTAGCTTTGTAATCTTCAATAGCGCACGTATTCCAGATTTACAAAATCTCCCATCCGGCGTTGGGAAGGTTTCGTAACCCCGATTAATGTAAGCGATCTATGTTCATGTTATCTTATGATTACTGGTGTATACTTACCTTTCATATGATGTAATAATGTGTGTGTGTGTATGTATGTATATATATATGTATATATATTTGTGTATATGTATGCATGTATATATATATATATGTATATGTACATATATGTGTGTATATATATGTATATGTATACATATATATGTATATATATGTATATGTATACATATATATGTATATATATAAATCTCGGGGGAAAGGTAAACAGATTAACAGGATATGCATCTAAGTTTGCTAGAATGAAGAAGCAAAGGAGCTATTTTGGCCCGCAGAGAATGCAATGAAGCGTTATAAAATTCATTCAATTTTCTAAGAAATCACACTTCATGGTATTTTCCATGGATTTTATAGCACTTTTGACTACATGCACTGCAAGGAAAGACTACTTTTCAATGTTCCCTTGTGCCTGCTTACAGTATGGTTCCTAAGGTGTGGAATATTACGTGTAATTACAGCCATCCCCACAATATGGATACCATGCAACAATTAATGTTGGTGCCACAATGGCTTGTTCTTGTACAAATATTGCACATGAAGAATGCAACCTTATCAAAAATTGAGAGAAACTAGCCTTCCCAATAGTAGCCTATCAAAAATTGAAATACTATACACTCTTTAGCAGCACCTTATTTAAAATAAAATAAATTAGCCTAAGCTAGAGAACAGTAAGTAACAATGCATAATGGAATCAAACATAAATTGTATACAAAAATAAATAATTAGGAAAAACGCTTCAATGTTGTATATAACAGTTAATATAAAGTATATCATTTGAAGTATGCCCTGTAAAGGATTAGAAAAATAACTATTTTCATAAAATAATAAACATTGGGAAGAGTGTGTATGTATATTCCTTGCATCTACTTTGACATACAGACAAATATACACACAAGAAAATTTAATATTGTCTCTTCTATGGCTTCTGTTCTATGCAAATGGTTGCAATATATTAAAATAGTTTGTGTTGTTTTCATAATGCAATGCTAATTGTTGTTCTCTGCCTTTGGCTATATACTTTCATTTGCAATGTAGAATAAAATAGTTAATATTGTAGAGTCAATGTTGTTATCTAGAAGCCATTCTTGACTTTTATAATGATTGATTTCATTTCGACTATCAATAGAAATGTACATATACAATATTAGATGCAGAAAAACACTATTATGAAATAGTCATAATCAACAATGGGCAATGGAATCTGACACAATGTGTATAAGAGTGGTTGGAGGTTATTTTGGTTTGTTTGCATTGGGATATGGTTTCCAAATGAATACATGCAATTCATAGATCAAACAATATTGATATTAACAAACAATACAACCTTTTCTAAACAACACCTTATCTAAAATTGAAACAATATAGCATTCTCAACAACACCTTGTTGAAAATGATACAATGTAGCTTAGGCTAGAGTATAACAATGAAGAATTCCTTATGCAAATCAACATAAATTGTATAGCGTTCACTATTTTCTAGCATTGTAACCATGGTAAGAAAATGAAGGGCATGAATCATAAATTCATTTCTCCCCTATGTGTAGATATGTATGTATGTCACAATGGATGCAAACAACATTGATACATAGTGATTTCTATGTTAATTTTTGTTGAGACATTCTTGAAATGATAAGTTGTATTATTGTTGTTATATGGAACATTGATGCCGCCATTGATCGCACTGATGGACAATGTATGTTCTAGGTTGGTTGTCTTAGGGGAACATAGATTGTTTTTGAAATCATTTATGAAGATTTATGTAAAATGTAGCTTTTTATACTATTTTTTTTGGTCATATTCTAAATGTCCCAACAAAAAAAAATTGAAATGTAAAAAATTTTGTAATTTAAAAATTGGGAACGAAGCTCATAAGCCTTTGTTGGTTTAATTGAATCTTTGGCTATTCTGTTGTTGTTGTAATAGAGCTTGTGGCCAGTCGTTAGCGTTGCAGCTCTGTCCTTTTCAAAGAGCAGCCCCAACAATGTAGGTAGACACTAGCTCTCCCCAGGCTGCTCGGCAACCCTCTGGCACCAAACTCGTAAGTTTGTTCCTTATTTTCTTTTGTTTCTAGAACTTGTATTGGTTGTTTTCCATCTGTATTCAGAAAAATGCAAATATGCTTTTCTTGCATTTGCAGCCCTTCTGGTGTATAGTCTGACTTGTTTATATTTGAGGTATTTATGTGGCCTTCACATTTTTTGTTTGCTAGCTATTTGGGAGCAGTCTTCCTATAGCTATTTATGTGTCTTCCATTTTAGTGGACTTGCATATAACTTTCTTCTTGTTTTAATATTTCCTATGGAATGTCCAGTGATAATTATAGACTTGTTCATAAGCATTAGTGCATTTAATCTTATACATATAATATATATATATATATTTGTACTTGCATTGTGAAGAATAGATGTGGGTGACTATGTATGTTGTGGAGTTGAAAGTGCAGCTCTACACTAAACAATGTCTAACTGAAAATAATTAAAATTTCCCAATTATTGAGTTGAGTTTTTAATGTAGCCTATTATTCCCCCACCAGCAAAATATGCAGCCCATACATAAAGCAATGTTGCTCCCACAAGCTATGTCAAGTGATGTTTATTTCATTTTCCCAAGAAACAACCATATGTGCCTAGATTTAAACTTATTTATATTTGTTCTTGCATCTATTGATAGGTTCATGTTGGAAAAATTATTTTCTAGGTCTTTGTTGAAATCATGATTGTCTTATTGAAGGCTTTTGTTTTGTGTTGATGGTTGCAACACTGTATAGTTTATGTTGTTTTCTACAAGGCATTGTTGACTGTTGTTCTATAGCTTCTCAGTGTGTGCCAACCCCGTCCGCCACCTTTTCCACAACTGCCAAAAGTCTAGTGATACAAGGAGGGTTGTTGGCTAGCCGAGAGGCTACCGATTTGAATTGTACTCTACAAGTAATTTTTGGTTGTTGTGCTCTAACTTTGATTATAAGCTAGGGCTATAGACCTACAGTCAACAATGTCTTTTTGTAAATGGCATAGACTATTTAGTTGCTTTGGTGACTTTAGAATGCTAAATGTTTTTTTGTGCATATATGTCGACTGTTACATTGCTTATTGTATGTGTTTATGTGGATTGTTTGATTGCTTTGCAGCTTTCACCACTACATGGAAACCATAAATTAAATAATGTGTTAGAAGTTATTTAACAACAATCAAGAATGCATATATATTTGCATCTAACATCATATTTATATATATTCGTGTGACTTTTGTTTTTGAGCTACATATATATGCATTGCATCTGTTGGATTCATGTGTAGCATTTTGTTGCTTGGAAGTATATAAGCACAAAAAAGTGTGTGTTTTTTTTCTTGTGTTTTGTTTCATTTTTGCTTTATCCAAATATGTATGTATGTGAAATTAGATGTAGGCAACATTGATATATACTCGTCGCCATGTTTATTGTTTGGGGGATTCTCATGGCAACATTGTTTCATGTATGGGGTCCATATATTGGGGATGTTTGCAATAATAGCTTGGATTTAAAACTTACCAAAGTGATTAGGAAATTTATGTTATTTGGACTAAGGAATTGTTTAGTGTTGGGTTGTAGATTGGGCTGCATAACATACGCAGTAAACATTCTAGCCATAGCCTGTATAGTAAGTATAATAAGGCACATGGATTTTACCATTGATTAGGTTGGTCGATGATGTATCTTGTGTTTCATTTCGTATTTCACATGCGCAGATCTGTGTGCTTTTCACATTTCATGCAAACAATATTGATATGTTTGAGGTCCACCAATGGATATATATGTGTATTGTCTAGACATAGCTTTGGATACATATATGTGTGTATATATTTCCCTTTGTAAACGTATATGCATGTAGGCATGGTTACAAAGTGATAAAATAGTACATGTCCTTCATGATGGGTTGTTGCTGGTTGTTTTTGTATGATTTCAAGGGTACCTATTATTTGTCTAGGCCTCAATACCAATTTGATCAATGTTGCATCTCACACTTAATATAAAGCCTTCCATTGTAACAAACCCTTATTGAGGTCTAGATAGGTAAAAAATATGCTTCAACAAAAACATTGACTATTTTATTACTTTGCAAACATTGTGAATGCACGGGAACCATACATCAGTTAGGCCTGATGTGAACCAGAGTTTAATTTTGTTGGCCTTATTTATTGATGCACCAAATTATTTTGATTTAAAAATAAAGAAATATCCACCAAATTTATTGAAGGCTAAAAAGATGGGAAGGCTAGGGAAAATTCTGACCAAAGTTCACACAAATAGGGGGTAACCACCCATCTTACATGTAGGTTGTTACACTTCATGAACAGTGGCATAAACCTTGCATCTGGAACTTGCAATACAGCTTTCCATTCAGAAAATGTGGCAATAGAATGAACATAGGGAAGAGTGTGTATGAATATTGTTTGTACCCACTATGACATATATATGTATCTGGACATAGGGAAAATGTATTAGCCACCATTGTAATCAATGGTGGCATCAAACAAAATATCACAGTAAGAAACCTATGCCTAGTTGCCAATCAAATCAAACATAAACTGGATAAGATTAACTATTTCACTCCATTGTAGCCATGACCACACAATGGATGCCATAAATCAGGCACCCTTGGTTTCAACACTGACGTAGAAGCAGAAACCTGCAAAATAGAAAATATACACAATTACAAAATGATGCAAAACCATAGCCACAAAACGTGAACCTTGAAGAGAGACCCACAGAAGATTAATGGAAAAAAACCCATATAAAAATATACTCTTTTGTCAACAGAACCTCATCAAAAATTGAAACAATATAGCCTTCTCAACAACACCTTCTCAAAAATGAAACAATATAGCTAGAGCAAGAGAACAATAATCATCAATGCCCAATAGAATCTAACACAAAGTGTATAAGATTAACTATTTTATTATGTTGCAACCATAAACACAAAGAAGAAGCCATAAATCAAACAATATTGGTTTGAACACCGACCCAAGAGCAAAAACCCACAAAACACAAAAAAATCACAATTAGAAACCCATGCAAAACCAAAGCGATGAAATTCAAACCTTAAAACAAACAATAGTCTTTATCACAAATAATATAGTCTTCTCTTAACAGCATGTTATCAAAATTTGAAGCAACCAACAAAACCTTATTGTAGATAAAACAATATAGCCTGCAAAGACCCATGGACCGCAAGTGTAACAATGTGGCAAATGGTTTTCCCGATATGCACCTCTTTTCGCTTGGTTCAAGAAAACCTCATCCCACTAGCTTTGTCCATGCTGCCTTATTCCTACAATCCTGCAACCATAGCCACAACACAGAAACCATAAACATAAACCCACAAAAACTCAGAGTATCAAATCCATGTAAAACCATACGCACACATCGTAAACCATATACGACCTACTATTTTGTTTTTAGAAACTATATAGTATTTTCTAAACAACAGCTAATCAACATTTGAAACAAACAATAGTACCTTATCGCAAATTAGACAACATGACTTGGCACAAACCGTGAACCACAGATCAAATACTATTGCTAATGGTTTTCCCAACATGCGCCTCTTCCCACTTTCTTTAAATGCACCCCTTCCTGGTAGCTTTCCTACACAAAAATGGGCAAAATATTATCACAGACAACACTTTTCTTTTGCTTTGCAAACTTTTCCCCATGCAAAAAACACAAAATAACCTCTACCCACCTTCACAAAAGTTGTACAAAGCTTGATCAAGCTAGCACCCTCTCAAAAGCTTACCTTCCTCGATAATGGGTTTGATAGCAAGTATAGCAACATAATGACACCAAACAATGCCTTATCAAAAATTCCCCAGATATTCGTTTTGTTCCCTGAAGCGTTAAACGACAGGTGTTATTACAACCATTGCCAATACACGCAAAGCATACAATAATTAATGTTGATGGGAACCAACGTTCAATTCCAGTGGCCTTCTCTATCCATGTTACATGAAATGTGCCACCCTATTCCCAAGGTATCCAACAACCGCCTCCGCCATCTTTTACATGGCCATCGAAGGGCTAGAAATATATGTCTATATATATATATATATATATATATGTATATATATATATATATATATATATATATATATGTATATATATATATGTGAGTATATATATATATATATGTATATATATAGTATATATATATATATATATATGTATATGTATATGTATGTATATATATATATGTATGTATATGTATATATATGTATGTATATATATATATGTATATGTATATATATGTATATGTATATATATATATATATGTATATATATATATATGTATATATATACATACATATATATATATGTATATATGTATATATATATATGTGTATATATATATATATGTATATATATATGTATATATATACATATACACATACATATATATACATATAATGACAAGAGGAGTGAGCTTGATGCACGGAGACTTCATGAAACAATTGATGTGTTTAAGGTAGAAGGGGTCAAGAGTGTGGAATGTTTCATGAAGCCTTTGTGCATCAAGCTCATGCCTATTGTTATGCTATCTTTTGTCTATATCCACAAAATCCTACTGTTGCTCATTGACCTTCAATGAACACATATATATAATAACAAATATAAGAACATACTACTATGCATAAAACACTCCTTCCTAAACAAAACCTCATCAAAAATTGAAACAATACAACCTTTTCAACAACACCTCAAAAATGAAAGAATATAGCTTAAGCAAGAGAAGTATAATCAACAATGCCCGATGGGGTGTTTGAGTTGGAGCTATATTCCATTTGTATACAAGGTAAGGCTATATATGTCATTCTTTCCATCTCTTCTTTGCAACTAGATCCAAAATTATTTGACACAAATGCCACATATGTATATATTTTTAGCCACAAAATGGAATCCATAAACAAAAACCCAAAAAGTTTCACTTAAACAAACCGTATTTAAAATATGCTCATTTCTCAATAGAACCCTATCAAAAAAATTGAAACAATATAGCCTTCTCAATAGAACCTTCATGAAAATTAATAGTGACAAACTGATGCAAAAAATATACTTGTTTATGAGGACAGCCTTATAAAAAGATGTGAACAATATAGCATTTTCAATAGCACCTTATCAAAAATGAAATAATATAGCCTAAGATAGAGAACAATAATCAACAATACCCAGTGCAACAAAGCATAAAGTGTACAACATTAACTATTATATTCTCTTCCAACCATAACCAGAAAACGGGAGCCATAAATCAAGCAGCATTGGTTCCAACAGTAGCCCAGTTGGAAAAACACACAAAACTATAGCCACAAAACCCAACCAAAACAATAGCCACATAATGGAACCATAAACGAAACAATATTATTTTCAACAAACAATATAGTCTTTTCTCAATAGTACCTTATCAAAAATTGAAACAATATAGCCTTTTGAACAAAACCTTATCGAAAATTGCATGATATAGCTAGAGCTAGGCAACAGAAATCGTCAAAAACTTCTTAACAGTTGGTATCTTGCATTCCACTTGTGTAGACTTTGCATCTAATACTTGTTGAAGCACTAAAAAACTTTGTGCTATTTTCTATAGGTAATTTTTGTTTGTTCTTTTGTTGGATTGAATAAATTGTTTCATTTATCATTTCAATTATTCTTATTGAAAGAATAAATACATTAAGGTTCAATGAAGATGATCTTGTCTGTTTTGCTATATATATATACATACATACTAACTTAAGAAATATATATCTATATATATGTATATTTATGTATATATGTATATATATGTATATATATATATATACACACATATATATCTACACACATCTGTAGCAGAAATTTGTATGCACTAGGAGATTTCAATTGCATGCATGTATATTTATCTATATACATACATAAATGTACACATGCATACAACCATGTCCACAAGTACATATATGAATAGTTGTAGATACTGATACATCTCTTAAAAAGGACAACTCTATATAAATTAATAGCATTAAATTATGAAACAGTATTGCTTTTAACAAACAATATAGGCTTCTGAGAACATTGCCTTGAGGAAAATTCAAACAATACAGCCTTTTCAACAAGACTTTATTGAAAATGAGACAATATACAAGAAACTAGACAACAATAACAAACAAAGGGTGAATATTGTTAACAATGTAATTCCTTACCAAGCATAGCTACAAATCTAAAGGAATAAACAAACTCCCACACAAAAAAAAAATGCAGTGGCAAGGCCATGTGAAATTACACTATTTTCCCTCAACAGAACTTGATAGAAAATTGAAACAATATGGGCTTCTCAACAACATCTGTTTCAAAAAAGACAACATAGCCTAGGGTAGAGAATAGTAATCAACAATACCTACTGCAATCAAACATAAACTATATAACATTAACTATTTTACTCCATTGCAACCATAGCCACAAAACAGATGCCATAGATCAAACAATATTTGCTTCAATAGTGAGCCAGATGGACAAAGCCATCAAACAAAAATATTCATAGTAACATACCCTTGAAAAATGATAGCCATAAAATGTGGACCATAGATTAAACAATATTTGTTTTTACCAACAATATAGTCTTCTCTCAACAATAGCTTATCAAAATCTGAAACAATCAAGATTGCATTAACAGAGATAAAGCAATATAGCATGTAACAACCTATGAACCACAAGTGAAACAATATTTCAAATGGTTCCACCACTATGCATGTCTTTGTGCTTCCTTCACATACATAGGTATCTGTACATATGGAACATGTATTCTACATCACTCTCATTATTAGTGCCATTGCCAACACTTTTTGTATTGGTTTTGGAGTGACTTTCCCATGCAAATAATAGAAAATACGTTACAGCCACCTTCAAAAAAACTTCATAGTAGGCAGTTGGACTTGCACCTTCACAGAATCTTGTCATCTTGACATCAACATTTACTGTTTTGTGGTGTTCATGTAGTGGCGATGGTTGTGCCAGCACCTGCTACTCAAAAACTTGAACAGAGATAGCGAAACTCTATGCAATTTTCAATAAGGAATTGTTGGGTGTTCTTCTGTGACTTTACCTCTTTTCATAGCTATGAGCCAAGATTGTGAGCTTCTTTGAAGGTTGAATTCCAATCGTACTTTCCAACAGATGTTTCACAAAAGGAGTTGTTGCAATGATATGATGTATGTTACGTGTGATGAGAAAGATTGCTTCCACCATTGATAAAAAGTGATGGACAATCTATGTTCTTTCTCAGGGGTTTGGTGAGAGCCCATGGGGCTCCATGACCCAATATGGTAGGGTGGAGAGCAGGGCTTATTTTATTTATTTTTCATTGCATATTTACTATACATTGTTTAGCTGTGTTGTGGGTACTTGTGGGCATGGTTGTATGCATGTATACATTTAAATATGCATATACATAAATCAAAAAACAATCCACCACCTTTTTTGTGGTGCCAAAGAGCTCAAAAACTAGGAAGGCTGATGAAAATTCCAACCAAAGTTCACCAAAACCAAATAGCAGCTCGCCATCTTTCTGCTAGCGCCAGAAAAATCTAAAACTGGTGCATATATATATGTCTATGTATATATGCATGTGCACTCAAAAAATTGTGTTCCCAATATGGTAGAGTGGACAATATATCTTGTTTTATTTTGTTTGAGTGTTTGCAAGCACACTTTTTGTCTTTATTGTAATATATGTATATCTATATGTGTATGTATACATGCATGTGCAATAGAAAATGTGAAGTTTTAATAGATGGAGACTGGAACAAATGAAAGCACGATGCACAACCATAGGAGCACCATCCTTACACTCTTTTTTAAAGTGTACATTGTACCTTTCATTCATTGCACTCTCCATTGAAAACATTTCATATGTATAGCTACATTTACAAATACATTTACATATGTGTATGGTTTCGTTGTCGTCGATAGATCACTATTGAGGAAAGTATTTGTGAATGTGTATGTTTCTAATTTTTTAATTTTTTTACTTTTGTACCATATTTTGTATTTACAACTAGAAAATCGCTAGATATGCATCTGATGCGTACTATTGATTGTGATGTCTTAGTAATAACTGTTAGTATGAAAGGTTCTATATTGGGCATAGTAAGTAGCATTGGTTTCACTATTGATCACACTGGTGGTTAATGTATGTTCTTTCTTGGGGGTTTGGTAAGACACCATGCGGCTCCATGGCCCACTATGGTATGGTGGAGAGTAAGTATTTCTTTGGTCTATTTCATTTTCTATTACCTGTGTATTGATTGGCTGCATTCTTGCTTTTTTAGCTGGTGTACATATCCTTTTATATTTCCAAGTAGAAAAAGTTGTGAATTGTTGACCTAGTGTTTGCAAATGCATTCTTGTCTTCATTGTACTATATGTATATGAATATGTATATGTGTATATGCATTTGCAATAAAAAAATGTGAAGTTATTTTAGGTGGAGAGTGTAATGAAGGAAGGGACAATGCACAACCATAGGCAGCAGTTGTAGTTCACTCTTCTTTAAAGAGTGCACCGTACCTTCCATTCATTACACTCTCCATTGAAAAGAGATTGCATATGCATATATTCATTTGCAAAGACAACTCCATATATGGTTACTTTGGTTATTGTCAATAAGTGACTATAGGGAAAATTATTTATCTACATGTGGGCTTTTTATTTTCTAAATTTCCCCTCCCTTGCGCCATGGATTAATATTTGCAAGTAGGAAATCCATATATATGCATGCAATGCATAATGTCAATTGTGATGCCTTGGGTATTATCGCTTCTATGCTTGAAAAATAGTTGTTAAAATGAAAGGTGCTATATTGGGAGTAATAAGAAACATTCATTTCACGATTGATCACAGGGCAGAAATTTGTGGACACACTTGAGCTTATACCATTGATGAGACTTCTTTTTCGGAAGAGTATTTAAGTATTAAACTATGTATCATCATATTTGACTAATTACTAGTATATGAGACATGATTTAACACTAAAAATGCTTTGTTGAAAAGATGTCTCATCAATGCATAGTGTTATCATTAATTCCTATCTATAGGCAAATTTAGTATTGCAATTGGTGCATTTTCTTTTGAATTAGCCACTTCTCCAATGAGATTCTTCTAACAAGGCTTTGTGACCCAGTATGCTGGGGTGGAGAGTGGGCATTCCTTTCTTCTATTTCATTTTGTATTAGCTATTTGTTCATTGGTTGCATTCTTTTTTTTTAGTTGGAGTTTGAAAGTAGTTTTAAATACAATGCATATGGATACATACATTTATCTATACATATACATATATGTATGCTTTGGTCATTTCCCATAAAGAATTATTGAAATAAATAATTGTGCCATGTGTGTGTTTTTCCTTCTTTGTGCATCGCTTTATTAATATGGATTGTTCTATTCTATGAGCCTTCCATCTAGGCCATTGTTCAAACAAATATTGTTTCCTTTATGGCTTCCATATTGTGTTAATGGTTGGAACATAGTAAAATAGTTCATGTTATATAGTTTATATTTCTTTCCAAAGGGTATTATTGAGTGTTGATATCTACCTATGGCTACTTTGTTGCATATTTAATTAGCTTGGATGCTTTAGTTATAAAATTGCTCTTTAACTTGGTGTTTGCAACCATTTTATTGTTTGTTTAATATTATTACTATAGGCTTCACAACCTTCTTCAAGTTTTAATGCTACATCGAGTGTGGATCATAAAAAGGTTGCAAAACACCAAAGAAACCAACTTTATTATGTACATCACAAAGATCAGATTTGCGTAGGTTGACGAACCAAGTACTTGCAACAAAGATGTGCTCTAGAGCCACCTAGCTTGGTGCCACATGCCCAGCAACGCATGCTGCCATTGCAAGAAAGCTCGCCAACAAGACTTGGTCACTATTGCACCCCCTCAACTCCCACCCCTATGCAGCTACAACATAGCCATAGCAGTGAATATGCCCCCATAATACCTAGTTGTACACCACCGCAAACCCTTATTGGTCATTCCTTTCCATCTACATTGTCAGAAAGCCATCACTCAAACAACATGTTTGGTGAAGCTTTTTGCATTGCTATGTAGTCCTTCCGTCAGTGCATTGATGCTTTGTTTGAATTTAAAATTTGTTCTATTTGCAATGAGAGTTATGCCGACATGAGAGTCTGGGTATCCAGCATTTTCGTTGTGTGTTTGCATTGTGCTTCCAAAAAAGGTGTCCACAGATTTAGCATAGCAAACAAAATGGATCCAGGGCCACAACCAACCATCCTTGCAAAGCTTACTCAAGTCAAAGAAATGCTTATAGCAAAAGTTGCTCCAGTTTTGCAAGTAACCCATGCTAGAGGGGGCCAATACAAATATAGTGGCCATACTATAAGCTTCCCACAAGACATCACGTCCATTACAAATTTTTTGCCGCATCATCTACACGATCTTGAAGTCATGATTGTGTGAAGAATTGGCATTCAGGGGACAAACTATGATTGCTAGGTTGAAAAACATAATGTCATGGTTGCATTAATATATAAAATTGAGAATGACCCATACTATAGTGATGTTGCAATAGATTGTGATGCTTTAAATTTGTTTCCTTCTACAAGTACTAACATCTCTGATCTTCTGCACATAATGGAAGAACTGATGCATAACCCAATTGAACCAATGGAAACTACAGAAAGCGTTGTTGATGAGGAAGCTAACCGTCAGGACTCATCATCATTTATTCCATTGATGCCCAATCCTCCTTGAGAATTACAGGAAATTAGTGATGCCTTATAAATTAAATACACTAGTCAAAATACCTTTCCTTGGCCTGAAATAAATCCTAGCCCTATCAATGAATATAATATAGAAGGGTTATTAAGCATGCTTTTCCAATCTTGTTCCCCACTGGCATCGCAATGCCCCTACAATCGAGAACCATACAAATTCACTTGATCGTTGATGAGCCTAGTTTCTGGTCCAATTTTGAGTAGAATCTATAGTTTATTTGCTAGCATTTGTCATAGACTTTAATGTTAAATGTTGGTATTTTCATAATGTTTCCCTCAAACCATTAACATTGGACTTAATCCTACTCTGCAACCTTTAATGACATTTGGCATATTATGTGGATTATCTATATTGATTTTGCATGTGATTAATGAATGTTCCTTAAGGTGGTTATAGATGTGCAGTTATTATGTGTACTAACATTTCCATGCAAATTTAGTTTAATTATGCTAAGTTGAGGAAGACACCGCCAGCTGGGCATGCACCATAATTCCCAACAAAGGAATTGCTCCAATTCAAAGGAGGTTGACGGTAGAAGATTCTTCATGCAACTAAACGTAACCACCTTGTAGTGGGATTTAATGATTAAGCATGAACGAGTGTTACTATTATGTTGGATTTACATTTGGACTTGCATGTCTAACCATATTCCATGCACGCGTAATCGCCATCGCTCCATTTTCTTTGCTTTCCCTAAATGGCGTCCTCCTAGTCATGGAGTTGACTGCCTTGTTTAGTTTTTAGTATAAATAAGATCTGATGCTCCTTCCTCAGGAGATTGCACGATTTGATATTGTACTTGCACTCTTGAGTTCTTAGTAATACAAATACATTACTCTTTAGTACTCATGATTTACAATTAATGAAATAAAGTTTTGAGTACAAGAATTTGAGTTCTCATTAGTTTTAGAGGATACTTATCCAAGGGGCCCACTTGGTGAGTAATTCATCTTCTTATTTTAGCATTAGTTTAGTATTACTTGTTGTTTAGTACTTAGTTAGAAATCTGGCATGGACTATTCCTGCAGCCAAAGAAGATAGAGTAGTTCCCTATTTGTTGCTCAAATTTTCATTCTTGTTCTGCATTTTAGTTTGATGTAGTTGTTGATTGATGATTGGAATTTATGGTATTTCCTTCTAAGCAATTTACTTTCAGTATTGTGAGTTCCTTAGCTGTAGAATGAAATGGCTACTTTGAGTTCCTAGTGCACATACTGTGCTAACCCATTTCAAGTTAACGTCCCTAGGTTGACAAGTTAAATGCACCTTCATGATAATTGAAATAGCTATTTAGGTTAGATGTCCAATCTTTGAATCATGGCTGTAAAGGCTTAGTTATTAAAATCATTGTAGGAGGCCAACATTTTTGGCATCGTTGTTAGGGATGGTGTCAAACTAGGGATTCTTTTGGAGTCATTGGTAGTTTTTCTTGTTGTAGTGTTTCTAGAAGTTGTTCTTAGTATATCCTCATTTAGGAAGTAATGACCCCCCCTTATTCTTTACCAATTCTTTGTGTGAGCTAATTGATAGTGAGTGATACCGCATGCATAGAGGAAGGAGAAGGGATGCTTATGGGAGATTCCTTCCTAACAATCCTAATCCATTCCAGCTAGTTGAATATCAAAATCTACTAGAAGAAGAAGAAGAAAAAGATCCACACCCCATTGCTAATGCATATCTTGATCTGACTAGTTTTGAAGTCTCCTCTGAAGATCAAAACTAGCTAGAGAACCCATTTGCTTTGGAACCACATCAAGTAGGAATGGGTGATGCAAATAGGATTAGACCTAACCAACCATCTTTTCCTTTCCCCATCGCCCATCAAAATGAAGTTGAAAACATAAAGAACATTCCTTCCTTAGCACTCGCCAAGTTTTATGGACTTGTCACAGAAGATCCTAATACCTTTTTATTTGAGTTTGGCATACTCTACAGGAGTTATGATTATACTACTGATGCCCATAGGCTTAAGCTATTTCCTACCACTTTGAAAGAGGTTGCATTAAGATGGTTCATAAGCCTAGGAAATGATACTGTGGAAACTTGGGAAGACATGAAGATAAAATTCCTTGAGAAATACAAGGAATATTGTAGGGGCAGTGACATGAGAGGAGGTGACATTTTTAGGATATAGCAAAAGGAAGATAAGAGCCTGGAAGATTACATTGTAAGGTTTATGTTTTTCCTACAAAAATATCCACACCATGCACTTAATGAAGACTCACACAAAAAAAAATTCCTCAAAGGAATCAATGATAGATGCACTGATGCCTTAGACCTCATGGGAGGAGGAGATATCTCCCAAGTTCCTTGGGAAGATATCAAGAAAATATGCTAGAACTACTCTAGGGAAGCTTCAAAGAAGGGGAGAGCTTACCAATCTTCCATGGGTAAGTCAACTACTGATGGAGTTTCAAGAATGGAGATTACACATTTGCTGGAAAAATTTAAGTAAGACCTTATAAATAATCTAGCTACTCAACTAGATACACTTCAGGCCAAGAAGAAGCAAGAGGAGGTAGAGGCAATGTTGACAGAGTATTTCCCCCATTGCAGACAAAAGAAGAAGGACTGTAGATGCAGATGGTAGCTAATCTTGAAAGCAAGCAAGTTCCACCTAAGTTCAAGCCAATTTAGATTGAAGAAGACCAAGTCTACTATCTTGCACAAAGGAATCATTGGGCTCCAAGGCAAGGTATGCCACCAGATCCACTATCCTATGCTAGGCCATATTTTAATTCCTATTCATCTGGTAACCAATGGAAGCCCCCATATCCATCTAGTTATGGAGGATATCCACCATAGCCTTGGAGTAACCCTCCAAATGCTTGGCCCAGTCATCAAAGTTATCCACCCCAATGGAAGCAACCTCAGGGGAATTGGCAACCACTTCTAGGAAATTGGCAGCAAACAAATCAATGGAGAGGAGGGTAGCAATGGCCTAGTTAGACAGCCAGTTACAAGCAGCCACCTTCTCAGCCCTAGTAGCCTACTATAATGCCTCCACCTGTTAATCCAACCTCAAATGCACCTAAACCTACTCAGCTACTAGCTTAGCCCACACTCAATCCAAATAACAAACCACAATAGTAGCCTACATACTCTATTGATTCGAATCAATTCCCTACATATGTTGTGAGTATAAGTGATATCCACTTGCATTCAGGAACTACTTTACCATCCCCTTCCAAGCCTATTATCGCTGAACTTCCTATGGAAGAGGAAGAGGAGCCTCTAAATGATCCCATTCAACCAAGTATACCTAAAAATCTTGAACTAGTCCAAGTCAAGTAGACTTACAAGAACCACCATTTCCTCATAGATTGGAAGTTGCCAAGAAGAAGGAAGAAAAGGAGGATACAAATTTTGATATCTTGAATTAGATGAAGCATATATGTGTCCAGATACCTCTATTTCAGGCCATAAAGGATGTTCCAATCTATGGAAAGGAAATCAAGGAAGCATGTATCAAGAATCAAGGTAGAAAAAAGAAGGACCCAACTACAGTACATGTGGTGGGACAACTAGTTGGCATCATGCTGGGAAAAGTGACTATCCCCAAATATAATGACCCAGGTAGTCCTGTGGTAGCAGTTGTCATAAATGGGGTCCAAGTAAAGAATGCTCTGATTGATTTAGGGGTAGCAATAAATGTAATGACCAAAGACATCCTGCAGCAACTAAATATTGCAATCATGAGATCTACTCCTATTGTCCTACAACTTGTTGATAGATCTATTGTTAATCCTAATGGTGTAGTGGAGGATCTTGTGGTAGTTCTAGACTCCTTGGAGTACCCAGAAGACTTTATGACTCTTTCTCCTATAACTACACTAGGTGGGTATCTCATTATTCTTCGAAGGCCATGGTTAGCAACTGCAGATGCATACATTGGATGTTAGTTAGGTAACATGACCATTTCAGATGGGAGGAGTACTAAAAGTATTGTTCTTTATCCACCTACTCAACCATCTCATGATGAAGATAATCCCATATGGCCACATGTTGGTGAAGAGGCCGAGGAAGTTAATTATGCGATGCAGCTTATGATGCTAGGTAGAAGCTCTTTCATGCAGCTCCAAGATGAGGATGAAGTATTGGCTAACATTATTCAGAACCATTGTGAAGTGGAGGAAGCATCATTTTCTCATTTTTCTACTCCAATCAAGACACTTATGCATGCTCTTCCTATAGCCACTCTTCTTGTAGACATTCTTCCAGTAGCCACTCTTCCTGCAGCCACTTTTCTTGCAGATGGATTTCTTGTAGCAATAGGTATGTCCTATACATTGTTGTCGTATGAACTAAAGGTACCATGTGTTAATGAAGCAGCCATGATAGATTCAACTACACAAGTACAGGTGTCAGAGGGAAGATATTTGAATGTTAATAGTAAATTAAGTGGGGAACAACAATTGTTATTGGCAAACTTATTGAGGACCCATCAGCATGCATTTGCATTGGATTATCATGATATGAAGCAATTGGATCCTAAACTTTGTACACACAAAATTTATCAGGGATGATTGCACCCCAATAAGGAAGCCACAAAGAAGAATTAACCCTACACTAAGAGAGATTGTGAAAGGAGAACTATAGAAATTACTAGATGCAGGATTTATCTACCCCATTTCAGACAGTCAGTGGGTGTCTCCATTAGTGATTGTGCCCAAGAAAGGAGGGAAATGGCGATTTTGTGTTGATTATAGGGAACTTAATGCTACCACCAAGAAGGACCACTTTCCCTTACCCTTCATTGATCAAATTTTGGACACACTTGTGGGAAAGCAATACTTTTCTTTTCTAGATGGATTCAACGGCTACAACCAGATCCAAATTGCACTAGAGGACCAAGAGAAGACTTCATTTACCCATCCATGGGGGATCTATGCCTATTCAGTACTTCCATTTGGCTTGTGCAATGCACCTACAACTTTCCAGAGGGCATTCATAGCATATTCTCAAACATTTCTCATGATTGCATGGAAATTTATATGGATGACTTTACCACTTATGGTGTTGATTTTAATCAATCATTGGAAATTCTCAAAAGATTCCTACAGAGATGTGAAGATCAAAAATTGTCCTTGAATAGTGAAAAGGGCTTCATGATGATGCAGGAAGGTTTAGTTCTTGGCCACTACATCTCCCATAGGGGAATTCAAGTAGATCTTGCAAAGATTGAAGTAATCACAAATTTTCCTACACCTACAAAATAGAAGGATGTTAGGAGTTTCTTGGGTCATGTAGGATATTATAGGTGTTTCAGCAAGGTAGAAACACCATTATACACTCTTCTCACTAAAGATGCTGAATTTCAGTGGACTGAAGCTTGTGACAAGGCATTTTCTGACTTGAAGGAAGCTTTGACTCATGCTCCTGTACTCAAAGGACCTAATTTGGAGCTTCCTTTCCACATCCATACTAGTGCATCATATTATGCCATAGGAGTAGTCTTAGGATAGAAAGAAGGAGCTATTGAAAATTCCATTTACTTTGTCAGCAAAAATTTACAAGGAGCTTAATTCAATTATATAGTGATAGAGAAATAAATGTTGACAGTAATATATGCACTAAATAAATTCAGACATTACATAACAGGCTACCAAATCTTTGTACACATTGATCATGTAGCCATTAGATATCTCATGAAAAAACCTTTGATCATAGGTAGATTGGAAAGATGGTTATTGTTGATGCAAGAGTTTGATATAACCATTATGGATAAGCCATGGAAGGCCAATGTTGTTGCAGATTTTCTTTCAATGTTAACTACATCAGAAGACAATCAACCCATAGATGACTCTTTCTCTAATGAGCATCTATTTTCCCTCAGTGTACAAACACCCTGGTATGTTGACATAGCCAATTATTTGGTCACAGGTAGAGTTTCTTCTCACTTCTCTCTAAAAGAGAAAAGGGAACTCATTGAAAAATATTTTCCTTTCTCTTGGATTATTGGATGTTTTTTTTATACTAGACCAGACCATGTAATGAGGAGATGTGTGAGAGAAGATGATACATATGAAATTTTTCATGCATGTCACAATGAACCATGTGGAGGACACTTTGCAGCCAAGAGGACAACAATGAAGGTTTTGAACACCAGATATTACTGGCCAACACTCCACAAAGATGCAAGAAGGTATACTAGAAAATGTGATAGATGTCAACGAATGGGTAGACCAACCAAATCTGATGAGATTCCCCTTTTCCCTTAGCTAGTAATCACTCCCTTTGATAGGTGGGGATTGGAGTTTGTGGGACCCATTGACCCTCCATCAAATGGTAAGTCTTTTATATTGGTATGCACTAATTATGTGAAAAAATGGGTAGAAGTTAAGGCCATGAAGCATGCAAGAGATAACAAGGTTGCAAAATTTCTTTATGAGGAGATTTTTACAAGATATGGAGTCCCAAGAGAAATATTGATTGATCAAGGGGCACAATTCACATCAACCCTTGTTGCAGCACTAGTTAATGAGTACAACATAAGGCACGTGAAGTCTACTCCTAATCACCCACAGGCTAATGGCCAAGTTGAGGTGAACAATAGAGAAATTGAAGCCATTCTAACTAAAACAGTAGCTATTGATACAAAGGATTGGGCAAACAGATTACTATAAGTTTTTTGGGCCTATAGGACAAACTAGAAAATAACTACAGGCTTCACACCATTTGATTTTTTGTATGGAAATATAGCTATGATGCTCATTGAATTTGAATATAAGACTCTGTGGATTGTAGCTAAATGCTTTGGATGAGATAAGAAGAGCAGACTTGCATCATATAGAAGTAGTGAAGAATCAGAGAATCAAGTGGCATGACAAATTCATCAAGGACAAGAAATTCCAACCAGGAGATTGGGCCCTGCTTTATGACTCAAGATACCAAGATAATGCAGGAAAATTGTAGACAAAGTGGCTAGGACCATATGAAGTCACTGAGGTCTTTCCTAATGGAGTTTTTCAACTTACCACCATTGAACCTATCAAGTTCAAATTACTTGTCAATGGTCATCACCTCAGATTATATCGCAAGCCAGCTTCCAAAGAAGAGTTCCTGCAGCAATTCACCCAACACTCAGCACCTGAGCTTCCTATAGCTGAAGGAAATGGACCTAGTGTCCCTCCTAGCTAATTAAGGTACATACTTCTCATAATAAAGACTTTCACTTGCGTGGAAGTACATTTCTTCATCCATCCACCCATCCACCCATCCATCACCACCTTTCCCTCTCTTCCATCACTTCATTCCACCTCACCTCATTCCATTTCATTGATTGCTCAATTTATTCCCTAAAAGGTGAGAGGTACTTTCTCCACAATCTTCACAACAAATCTTCCACACATTCAAGTATGTGTGCATTAATTTCTATCTTTAATCATCTTTTAAGTGCGTTCATTTAATTACTGTACGTTAGTATAGATGTTACATAAAATTCCATCATTCCCTTTCAAATCACCACTCCCATGTCGCATGTGTGGACACATGTCCAAATTTAGGTTGGGGGAGGGGAAAGAAAAGATGCAAATATATTTCCCATGTGTCAATTTATGAAAGGCTACATCAGAAAATTTAAAATGAGCCGATTTGAAATCTGAGTGAGAGGACGGCTTGCATGTGTGAAGTGACATTAGCTATAGCCACCATTTCTTCTCATCATAATTCCCCTTTATCACTCCTTTTCTTTCCATTATTGACCCTTTCGTAATCTTGAGTTGAAAGAAAAAAGGTGAAACAAAGAAAAGGAAATTCAGTTGATATTGACACTGGAAATTTAGCAGGTACTGTAGGAAAGTGAGCTTGATTTTCAAATGGGAATTGCAAGAAAGAAGTTACAGAGCATTTGTTTGATTGCAGAAAATGGGAGGTGGGTTAATTTGAAATTAACCCATGGTGCATGATGTCTTATTGTAGGATGCACAATTCCTGGCCGAATTTAGAAATTGTGGATGGTCAGATTACTTCCTGAAGCTATATGGCTTCGATGAAAGCATTGCCCTTGAATTTTCCTAGAAATTTTTTGAAGGAAAAGCCACAATCAAAGGGTTGAAAGTTGTGGCAACTGGGGAAAGAATTGCAGAGGTCACAGGGTTACCTATTGATGGTGAAAATTACCCTACTTCTAGAGATGCCAGATCTGCTAGGGATGAATTTACAGAGCTGAACAAACCCCCATTGAGCATAGATAAATAGGGTGCAAAGAGAATGTCTTTTCCTGAGCCATGGAAGTAGATAGCTATTTCTGTTATCAAATGCATTACCTATGAGGTTCGCCAATCAAATTTGCATTCCATGCATTTCAAGATTTTGAATCACATGAGGGCACAAAATGAGGATGAATGTGCCTATCATGCTATACAATCTTCTCTCAGTCATGGTGGCCGAGACTCAAAAAGGTAGGGATAATTTTGTTTCCCACCATTGTCTAATTAAATTGTTGGTTGAAAATTCTCTACATGATGTATCTACAATGACTTGGGAATAATTTATAAATGTTGATCAAATTAGACCTGAGCAGTTGCAACCTGGGGTTTTACCTCAACCCTATAGGTCTAGCAGGAGATTGGGCATGGCTGAAGCCCCTCTTGGTGCTTCAACCTCTAGCGTAGGCTCTAGAATGAATCCTCTTGCAGCAGAAGAAACCATAGAAATTAGTTCTTCTGGAACAAAGCACTCAGAAAAAGAAAGTTTTTCCTCCAATTCTGATGATGACATTCCATTGAAACCTTGATGAAAACTAGGGCACAGTAAAGAGAAGCAGAAATGAGAAAAGGGAAGGCCAAAACACAACCTGTAGAAAGAAAGGTTCCAAGTTCTAAGAAGAGGAATCATGATGAATTTGGTTGTTGATCGTGAAATTGGTGCACAAGAAACATGCCATATGCTGGAAAATTTTCCCCTTGTCGTGTCATGTCAGAATTTCATGTCTTTGAACATTAGCAGATAGACATTTTATCATTTAAAAATAGTTGACAGTGGTGACGAGCTTTCCAGTGGTTATATTCATTCCTACATGCAAAGTCTAGCTGAAATGGAGACGATATCCCTTATTCATTCTACACAACTTTATACATATCAAAAAAATCGCAAAGGTGCAACTTGGCATGCTCGGCCACAACCTGCTATCATCATTGTTTACCCACTTTTCAAGACCATCCCGGAACAAAGTGATGCCTTTGAAACATTTTTTTGGTCAAAATTGCTATATACAAACCTTTTCGAAATGTTGAGCTTGAGATAGGCCTTACGAGAGAAAGCATAACACAAAATTGTAGGTTATTTTATGTTGTTGGCTATGACACTTGGCATGTCAATAGACTTACTATCCCCCCTGGCAATGGGGAGGGTAGTGATAGTGATACTGATACTATGCTATCTCTTCCCTAGTAGATGAATATGAATGGGAGTTGCTCTCTCAACTTGGTGCCATAAATAATGTTTGTTTTGACCAGCTACAACTCTTGGGTAAACAGGACTTTCACCTACATCACAGGTGGAATAGCCACCATGTTCTAGAGAATCTTCATAGCATTGTTGAACAATTTTTTTCAACAAGTAAATTGCATATAGTTGAAGGCACTCTTTGCTCATCTCCAACACCCACACTTTTCCATCAACTTTCTCCTAGGAAAAAGCTTGCTTTGAATATTATTTAACAACACCATCTTGGCTCATCCTCATCGCCACTACTATGTATGATCATTAAAGGAACTACTGGCATAGGTAAATCATTCCTCATTGACAAGATACAGAGAGCACTAAATGCATCGTTGAATCAGAAAATGAATCCTTTGCTTGCTTTGGTGCCGCTACTTACAATATTCGTGCCTCCATAGTGCATACTACTCTCTAGATACCAATAAGAGATATGAATCCATTGAAATGACAACCATTGACCATATTTCAAGAGGACTTCAAACATATTAAGTACATCTTAATTGATGAAATGAGATTCTTGGTACCAAAGTTGTTGATTAAAATAGATAGTTGATTGTGGAAAGCATTCCCTGGTAGACATATGCAACCATTTGGTGGTGTGTCTATTATACTCGTGGATGACTTGGCACAACTACCCCTGTTATGGGCAGGCCTATCTATAGTTCTCGGTCCATAGCATTGGCACTTTGGCACACTTTTAATATTGTTGTCATGCTTGACACTGTCTTCCGCCAATATGGGCAGTCAGATTCACAACAACAGTTTCGTACGCTCCTTATGAATATTAGAAATTTCCAAGCATCCCTATTTGATTGGAAAATTCTTATGAATCTAATGAAAACCATGCTTATGTCTAATAAAAACCAAGAGTTTGATGAGTCTATCCACTTATTCCCAACAAATAGGTTGGTTGCTCTGCACAATAGGAAAATTCCACAACAATTAAATGTTCCAATTACAATTAGTGTTGTTGAATGTTCCCAACAAAACACACTTGATTATGGTGATGATGAGAAGCTTCAAGCAGATCTCTTGCTTGTAATTGGTCAACAAGTAATGTTAACAAAAAATCCTTGGGTGGCAGTTGGCCTAGTTAATGGATCGTTGGGTTCAGTGAAGGCTATTGTATATGGTACGAGTGCTAGACCACCTTAACTGCCTAAATATGTTGTTGTTGACTTCCAAAACTACATTGACCTAGCATGGGATCAAGACAATCCAATATTCATCTTGATTATCCCAATCACACGAGGCAGCCAGAGGCAACTCCCGTTGACAATGTCCTGGGTGATAACAATCCATAAATCTCAAGGCTTGACACTAGAGAAAGCTACAATAGATATTGAAATTAAAGAAAGGCAAGGGCTAACATTCACAACTCTCTTTCATGTTAAATCAATAGCAAGAATATGCATAGATCCACCTTTCTCTTTTGATAGGTACTCTAGGATACATTCTAACAAATACAATGGGCTTCGAATCAAAGAAGAGGATCGCCTCCAACAATTTTCTGCATTCCCATCATGATGAGATCTTTTTGTTCTTCACGGTAACTATACCACTTCTCCTTTCATTTCTATTTCAATGATTTCACAATACCCTTGATTCCTACTATTCCTTTTCCCTTGTTTACTCCATAGTCCATTTCTAATCACTTTTCCCAACATTTTGAAGGTTTTACCTCTATAGTCATTGTTAAGAGAAGTTTCTATTCAACTGTTGCCTTGTGTTTCCCCTTACACCCAACAACAAACATCGATTCATTCCTCTTCCCCACTTTCCCAAACTATTGTCTATATTTAATATTTCTCTCAATAGCTTCCTTCCCTTTACCCAATTATGTTGCTTCCAAGGGTATCATGCTTGAATTATTTATTTCTAACAATTTTAGATTCTAACGAATTTAGATTGCAAACATTTCTAGTTGTTATTGTAGATCTTCACAATTTTAAATACCTTCATGCTCACAAGTTTTCCATGGTGTTCATGTTGCAACTATATTCCATTTGTATACAAGGTAAGGCTATATCTCATTCTTTCCACCTCTTCTTTTGCAACTACATCCAAACTTATTTGTGACAAATGCCACAACTATATATATTTTTAAAAATAGATAACAATGATTTCAGCTAAATATAATTGCCAAGTGCCAGAAGACAATTATATGCAATTGTCCATATATTTTCCCTTCCTCTTATTGCAAAATTAGTTACCATGGATAAATAGAAAATTAGATCATAATATACTCTATGTTGATTGTAATAAGCAATATTCATTCCACCCTTGATCAAAGTGGTGGACAACATATATTCTTGCTCGAGGGTTTGGTGAGAGTCCATGAGGCTCCATGACCGGATATGGAAGGGTGGAAACCAATCTCCTTTTGTTGTGTTTTATTTTATATATTTTATGTACAGATGTCTATGTTTCTAAGATAAGATTCAAACATAATTCATATGTTTCAGGCTATGGTTGTGACGGAATATAGTTAATGTTATACACTTTTTTTTAGATTCCATTGGCCATTGTTCATTATTGTTCTCTTGCTTAAGCTATATTATTTCATTCTCGAGAAGGTGTTGTTGAAAAGGATATATTGTGTTGTTATCCCTCTCATGATCCACAAAAATTTTTGACATTATGTAGTTTCTGTCGATTGTTATTGTCTACCTTGGGCTATATTCTCTCATTTTTTATACACTCTTGTTCAACAAACTCTATTCTTTCAATTTTCAATAGCGTGCTATTGAGAAAAGATAAAAAAAGTTTATTGATTATTGTTCTCTATCTTAGGCTACACTATTTTATTTTTGATAGGATGTTGTTGAAGACACTATATTGTTCCAATTCTTGATAAGGTCTTGTTGATAGAAGACACTATTATTTGTTAAAAGAAATATTGTTTTATTTATGATTGGGTTATATGGATGTCGTTTTGCATGGGCATGGTCTCTATGGCTATATACAAATATAAACACAGGGAAATTTAATATTGTATCATTTATGACTTCCGTTATGTGGAAATGGTTGCAATATATTCAAATAGTCTATGTTGTATTCCATAACATACTCTAATTGTTGTTCAGTAGCTTTGTATATATTCCCTCATTTGCAATGCATAATAAAATAGTTAATATTATAGAGTTGTGCTTTGGTTGTTGTCGATGGATCACTATAGGGGAAAGTTTGTGAATGTGCATGTTTCTAATTTCTAATTTTTTTACTTTTGCACCATGTTTTATATTTACAACTACCAAATCACTAGATATACATCCGATGCATTGTGCAGTAAACTAGCTTGTCTTATACAATTTATGTTAATATATTGTTGCATCCTTGATTTGGTGCTCTATAACAGTCTACATCTTCCCATATGTTGGTTACTCTCTTACAGTTTATCTCTCTCTGTAATATAGTCCTTATTTCCACTCTCTACCTTATGCTATAGTATTGCATGTACATAGGTGAGACACATTGTCCACCACTGCAGTCAATGTAGCACTATGTCACTATCTTCTTTGTGTCTGCTTCGTCAATGTCTACATGTCTCTTTCCTTTCATGTTCATCTCCGCCTATCAACTCATTGTTGCATGTTACTACACAGAACTGCTAGCTATATTCATATTTCATCTCATGGTGGAGAGTAGATGATACTCCCTTCATGGCATGAATCCACGATCTACCTAGGAGAAGATTATATAAAATTGGTCCCTGCATGATATGGATAGGAATAGGAAAAACCACATTCCCTACCTTAATGGGTAGTGTGATTGTGGGTTTTTGCAAGATCATGGGGGTCCAAAAAGTGGTGATGTGAAAAAGGGAATTTTTAACATGCCCAAAAATGCAAAATTTACGCTTTGACTTTTTGCAGGCTTGGGTACAATATTTGTTTTTCTTTGGTAATACCAAACTAAAATAGATATATTTTTCAAAATGGATATCTATTTTATTTTTCAAAACGGATATTCATTTTGGAAAGCGGGAACCAATTTTTTTGAAAAACAAAACAAATATCCATTTTGAAGACCTAAAAAACCCTCTTTAGTTAAATGGGCATAACTTTTGTGTTTCTTATCAAAATTTCAATTTTTTATAGGTGTTGGAAAGGTGATTGAGATATATACACAATGGACTAGGTGGAATTCCTATATTGTAAACAAAAAATAATTATAATCATTTGAACTTCATATTTCATTTGTGAAACATCAAATGCTCACTACTTTCATATGCAAAGTCTTTTTTTCATGATTTTTTTGTAACACTCATCTCAAAATACTTGAAACATTAGAAAAAGTAATGAATAATGAAATATTTATATTTTTTGTAGCAAGGAGATGAACAAATCTTCATAAATCATCATATCTCTCTATCCCTTTCTCTACCTCTCTATATATCACTATGTCTCCCCTTAAGCTCTAGACCTATCCCTCCCTCCTTTCTTCTCTATGTGTCCCTCTTATACCTATCTTTCTCACTCTCTCTCCTTGAGCTCTAGACATATGTCTCTACCTCTCTCTCCATCCTTCCCTCCTTATCTCTCTCTCTCTCCCTCTCTCTCAGGTCCCTCCTGCTCCCTCTCCCTCTCTCTCTCTCCCTCTCCATCTCCCTCTCACTCTCCATCTCCCCTCTCCCTCTCTCTCTTTCTCTCCCTTTAAATTCTCTCTTCCTCTTAAGTATCTCTCCATCTTAGGTCTCTCTCTCAAGTCTCTCCCACTCCCTCTCTCCCTCTCAGGTCTCTCTCTCAAGTCTCTCCCACTCCCTCTCTCCCTCTTAGGTATCTCTCTCAAGTATCTCCCACTCCCTCTCTCTATTTTTTCTCTCCCACTCCCTCTCTCTCTCTCAATGTCTCACTCACACTCACACTCACACTCTCTCCATCTCAAGTCTCTCTCTCTCCCACTCTCTCTCCCTCTCTCCCTCCCTCTATCCCTCTCAATTCTCTATCCCTCTCCCTCCCTCTATCTCCTTCTCTCCCTCTCAAGTCTCTCTCCCTTTCAAGTCTCTCTCTCTCCCTCCCACTATCTATCTCCCTCTCTCCTTCTCAAGTATCTCTCTCTCTCTCCCTATCTCTCTCAATCTCCATCTCCCTCCCAGGTCTCTCTCTTTGGTCCCTACCACTCCCTCCCTCTCTCTCTCTCTCTCTCTCTCTCTCTCTCTCTCTCTCTCTCTCTCTCTCTCTCTCTCTCTCTCTCTCTCTCTCTCTCTCTCTCTCTCTCTCTCTCTCTCTCTCTCTCTCTCTCTCTCTCTCTCTCTCTCTCTCGGTTTTCCTCTCCTCCCATCTCCCTCTCCTCTCCCATCCCCTCTCTCCCTCTCTCCCCTCCCTTTGAAGTCTCTCTCCTTTTTAAGTCTCTCTCTCTTAGGTCTCTTCCACTCCCTTTCTCCCTCTTAGGTATCTCTCTCAGGTCTCTCCCACTCCCTCCTCTATCTTCCTCTCCCTCCCTCTCTCTTAGGACTCTCCCATTCCCTCTCTCTCTTCTCTCATGTCTCTCTCTCACTCTCTCTCTCTCTTTCACACACTCTATCTCCCTCTTAGGTATCTCTCTCCCACTCTCTCTCAATTCTCTCTCTCACACACACACTCTCTATCTCTCTCTATCTCTTTATATCCCTCTTAGGTCTCTCTCTCTCCCCATCTCAAGTTACTTCTAAGGGAGAAAGAGAGAGGGAGAGATAGAGGGATGGATGGAGAGAGAGACTTGAAAGGGAGAGAGGGAGAGATACTTGAGAGAGGGAGGTATGGAGGGAGAGAAGGAGAGAGGGGAGAGAGAGGGAGAGAGATGGGGGAGAGAGAGAGAGAGAGATTTATGTAGTTAGGTTTGGAAGGAGACACCTAACAGAGAGAGAGTTATCTAGTTAGGGTGGGAAGGAGACACCTAAGAGAGAGCGAGTAGGAGAGAGAGACCTAAGAGGGAGGTGGAAAGTGAGTGAGTGAATGAGAGAGAGAGAGGGGCAGTGAGAGACCTAAGAGGGAGAGAGAGTGAGAGGAGAAGGAGAGAGGGGGATATAGGGAGGGAGAGAGAGGATGGGAGGGACAAAAAGAGAGAGAGGGAGGGAGGGAGGGAGGGAGAGAGAGGGGGGGAGATATGGAGAGTGTGAGTATGAGTAAGAGAGAGAGCAAGAGAGATAGAGACATGGGAGAAGAGAGAGGGAGTGGGAGAGACCTGAGAGAGAGAGAGATAGATAATTCAAAGGGAGGGGGAGAGAGAGGGAGAGAGGGAGATGGAAAGTGAGGGATATGGAGAGGGAGATAGAGAGAGAGGGAGGGGGAGAGAGAGAGAGACTTGATATGGAGAGAGGGAGATAGAGGGAGGGAGAGGGAGAGATATTTGAGGAGAGAGGGAGGGAGAGAGGGAGAGAGAGTGGTAGAGAGAGAGATACCTAAGAGGGAGAGAGTGTGAGTGAGAGTGAGAGATTGAGAGAGAGAGAGGGGGGAGTGGGAGAGACCTGATAGAGAGAGACCTAAGAGGGAGACAGGGAGTTGGAGAGACCTGAGAGAGAGACCTAAGAGGGAGAGAGACTTAAGAGGAAGAGAGGCTTCAAAGGGAGGGAGGGAGAGAGAGAGAGGGAGAGGGGAGATGGAGAGGGAGAGGGAGATGGAGAGGGAGAGAGAGAGGGAGAGGGAGTGGGAGGAACTTGAGAGAGAGAAAGAGGGAAGGATGGAGATAAATGTAGAAAGATAGGTCTAGAGCTCAAGGATAGAGAGAGTGAGAAAAATAGGTATAAAGAGGGACAAAGAGAGAAGAAATGAGAGAGGGATAGGTCCAAAGTTTAAGGGGAGACATAGAGATATATAGAGAGGTAGAGAAAGGTATAGAGAGATATGATGATTTATGAATATTTTTTCATTTCTTTACTACAAAAAATATATTTTTCATTATTCATTAATTTTTCTAAAGTTTCAAGTATTTTGAGATGAGTGTTACAAAAAAATCATGAAAAGAAGACTTCGCATGTGAAAGTAGTGAGCATTTGATGTTTCAAAAATGAAATATGAAGTTCAAATTATTATAATTATTCTTTTTTGTAAAATATAGAAACTTCACCTAATCCATTGTGTAGAGCTCTCAATCACCTTTCCAACACCTATAAAAAGTTGAAATTTTGATTAGAAACACAAAAGTTATGCCCATTTTACTAGGTCTTCAAAATGGATATCTGTTTTGATTTTCAAAACAAATATCCATTTTTATTTTCAAAACAAATATTTGTTTCAAACAGATATCCATTTAAAAAAAAAAAAAATGGGTTCCCACTTTCCAAAATGAATATTCGGTTTGGTATGACCAAGCCAAAATGAATATTGGCTCGAGATTTGGTTCGAGATTGCCTAACCTAGAAATTCAACCAAAAAAACTTGTTTTGAAAATTTTCTTAGTTTTCTGAAGTTCACCCTTGTGGTTGATGATATTTTTTATCCAAATTTCATCAAACGAAAAGGGTTTATAGAAAAAAATGTCAGCTTTCTACCAATATAAGTTTTTCCTTATTTTGAATTTAGTAAATAATTATTATTGATTTTCTACATACATTAAGACTAAAGTCTTGATTGATAGGCTGATTGAAAAACTTCTATAACTTTCAAACTACTTAGCATTTTTTGAACCTACAAGATGCACCACATTCTATGCTTCACATACTATAGGATAAAAAAAAATTGAATTTCATAAATTTTTGACCAAGTTATGGTGGTCAGACACATATGTTTTAATAATTCTAAAAAGTTCTAATAAAAAAACCATAACTAATTATTTATATGGAAAAATATTACAAAAAAATCTGGTGCATCTGAGCATGTTTCCTCTACTTATATTGAAAGATTCAGAAAAAAAATATTATTTGTGTCTTGCACTTAGGGTGGTCAGACATACACCTACTTCTTATCTTTTTCTTGAAAATTTAGTACCACTACATTGAAATTTCAATTTTTCTCAAAATAGATTTACTTTTTTCCAAAAAAGGACTATTAGCCTAGAAACTACATTCAATTTGCTACAACTTTTGTTGTTACATATTTTTCAAATTATGTTAATAACCTATTCAAATTTTTATGTCAAGTTTCCTAACTCTGATTTTCTGAATTTTCATCGCCGCTTAGAGGCCTAGTTTAGACCCCCATGATCCTGCAGTGACCCTTATCCCTAATGGTTTCCTACTAACAATATCAAATACATGAATAGTTAAGATGATTAGGTTCTATGAGATTCTTATCCACACCAATTTTATCTAGAAGATCCATGCTACAAACATTAAGACCTAATCCATTATGAATAAAAGTACATTTAACCCCAATTTTATTAATTCTAACCATTATCATTAGAGCCTCATGTTTGTTTTGGATCTCAAGCGAGATTAATTCATGTTGAGGGAATGTAATATCCATCTTTGTCGCTTGCATACAATCAAACAAGGCTACTACATAATTTAGTTTGATATAAGGTGAGATATCAATATTCTGCAAAACCTCTTAGAGCATCATGTGGTATGTAGGTGATATTTGAATCAAGTCCCAAAAGGATACCTTTGCTAGAGTATTTTGAAGTTTCTCAACAAGATCATATTCTTTACCACTACACTAACGAAGGCTAGGTCAGGGTGGGATATATGGTTGAGGAAATGGAATGGATGATGGTGTTTGTTTTGATTGTTTACTATTTCTAGTATTATATGTGTTAGCAACTATGTATGATAACTTGGTTTCTTTAACACATCTTGTTGCACATTGTTACTAGTGAGCTGCTTTGTAAAGTTTAGGATATGGCCATGAGGTTTAGGAGGTCCTACAATGAGAGGTGGTTTAGGAGGTCCAATAATTAGAGGCATTTTAGGAGGTCCAATAATCAAACGTGGGTTCATAATTTTAGTTTTTTGTAAATATTCTATCAATGGAGGACCTAATGTCAATTTTAAATTTACATCCATGCAAGACACATTACTATCATTTGAAAATGTATCAATTATTTCATCCTCTTGTGCCATAATATCTTCCCAATTAGGAGACATATATGTAGAGGAAAAAACATGATTCTCAATGATTAGATCATCTTGTACCAAGATACTCTCACAAGTAGGAGAGATATTGTGAGAAGAACTGATTATCATGATTGTCAATATTGTATCCTCTTGCGCCAAAATACCCACACAAGTACGACAGATATTGGGAGAGGGATCAATGAAAATAACAAAAGATGGGAAAGAAACTCATTTTCACATGTTTGTAACAAAAATCCTTTTTAATTTACTAACAAGATCTAACAAGCGAATATGAATTATGACAATGTGCAAGACTTGCAAAGAAAACATTGTGCTATGTACTATTGATTAAACTAGTGTTGCACAACAAAATCAAATAGTTTATAGAATAATAACCAAATTTGGACATAAAACACAGACAAATATTTTCAAGTAAATTTTTATCCTAAACTAACTCGACAAGGGTACAATGTACCCTAGACCAGATAGGTAATTTTAAAAAAAAAATGATTTGGAAACCATCAATAGTGTTTAAGGGTCTCAAGTTGTAGAGGTTTAGGTCTGGAAGTGAATAGAGTTCTAGAAATGTACAAAAACCTATTATTTCTTTATGAATCACATTCATGCATGCATTTTTTTATATTTTTAGGACAACTAAATATGTTCAAATGATAATGTTAAAAAATTGAATACTGCAATTGACTAATTTTTTGAAAAAATACAGAAAAGAAATGCATTTGATCTTTTGAAATGCAATTTTTCACTTTTTAAATATTTTTCACTAAAATATGTGTGCATAAATGATAAAATAATATTGGAATTGAATTTCCCAATGAAAATAACTCAAATCTAAGCCCTAACAAGGAAAAGTCAGATCTGAAATTATGCAATTAATTTTTTTTTAAAATTTAGCTTTTTAATTTATGAGGAACAAATATTATAAGTTTATAGTTTTAAAAATGAAATAAATGCAAATTAATAATTGGATCTTCAAAGAACCTAGATTTTAAATTAATTTTCAAAATTTATGCAATGAAAATAAAAAAAATTGCAAGTCCAAGATATGTCAGGTTCACCAAAATGTTGAGTAAGAAAAGTGATCCTAGATTCAATTAAGACAACTAGGATTATCTCCTTTTCACTTGACTCAACATTAAACTTAAACTAACTAGGATTTGAAAATTGACTTGCTACCCCAAGGGAGAGTCAACCTCCTAGGATTTATGTTATTTTTAATTCGTGAGGATGATAAATTTGGTGTGTGATTTGACAAGCCTATTTGAAATACAATCCTAGATATAAAAATGTAATTTATCAGATAGATGAAAAAATAAAGTTACAGAACTGAGCTGGGTCTAAGAAATGACAATAGTGAGGAACCTGCACTATGAATTTGAGCCTAATTTGCAAGGAAAAGGGCATAGTTTACCCTAGATGGGATTTCTTATTTGGGTATGTGCAGGATCATCATGGAAAAAACAGGCCCTTAAGTGGTGAAAAAATTAGAAAAACCAAAGTTAGGCAACTTGATGTAAAAATTTGAATAAGTTATCTATATTATTTCAAAAATATGTAAGAATAGAATCTATAGCAAATTAAATGCAGTTTCTAAACTACTAGGTTTTAAAAAAAAAAAATCTATGTGGTGAAAATTTAAAATTTCAATGCAGTAGTACTTAAATTTCAAGGAAAAAATAAGTAGGTGTTTGTTTGACCACCCTAACCATAATAAAATGATAATATTTCTTTAGAATATTTTAGATATAAGTAGAGGACTCATGTCCTTATGTGATGCATATTTTTTTGTAATTTTTTTCCATGTAAATAATTAATTATGAATTTTTTATTACAACTATTAAAAAATATAAAAACCTGTATGTCTGACCACCTTAACTTGGTCAAAAATTCATGAAATTCATTTTTTCTTTTTTTAGTCTTATAGTATCCTAAGCATAGAATGTGAGACATGTTTTGGATTCAAAAAATGTGATATTGTTTGAAAGCTTTTTTTTTTTTCAATCGGCCTCTCAATTAGGACTTTAGTCGTAATTCAAATAGAAAACGAGTAATAATTATTTATTAAATTCAAAGTAAAGCATAATTTATATTGGTGGAAAACTGATAATCTCCTTTAAAAACCTTTTTCGTTTCATCAATTTTGGGTTAAAAAAAAGTCGTCAGCCACATACCCTACACATACCCATCATATCGCCACTTTTTGGCCCATCATGATCCTACACATACCCATTTTCTAGATTTGTAAATTCTAAATAGCAGATGAAGGTCTGAATTCTATTTCCTGAGACTGTCACTTGTTAAAACCTCTAGATATGGTTTGTACACATGAAAATAGGGGAAAAGGTTGTGTTGTATAGGTTATTTCCTAAGTCAAACATGTTTTGGTATTTCTACCTTCATGTATAGTGATTGATGATGATCAAGAGGGCATGCCCTAGGCTAGATAGAGGCCAAAACAATAATAATTGACTTAAATGATGAATGATAAATGATAATGTTACCTTGATGTGAAACCCTTAATGAAATGATGTCACATAAGTTACCACAAAAGTTGATTGATGAATTCCTTGATTTCTTGATAAAGTTGCAAAAGGTTAGCTTATAAAACATAATGGATTGTTACAACTAACATGTAGAGGATAACTCAATACATATTCATAATTTGGATTGATTGATCATAATAGCCCATTGAACATAAATTACTTCATTCTCCCCAATGTCTTGAAAACTCGAACTTGATTGATGAAGGTGCTCTAATAATTTTTCTAAATCTTCCCTCGACTGATTTTAGGGTTGTTAATTTTCTCAAATAATTCCTTAGGATCTCAAATGATGAAAAAGACTACTATTTATATACAATTATTTTAATTTCATAAAAATTAAATGTTGAAAGCTACCAATTGAAATTGGAAATTCAAATAATAAATTATCGAGACCAACATATTTGAATTTGGAGCCAAATTAAGTGGTCTAGGGCATAGTGCACGCTAGACTAGATCTACCTTTTTGTGATCTAAAAGTGTCGGGGACAAAAAATTAAATGCATAATTTGATTTCTCATGTTTTATTTTCCAAGAATGTTTATAAAATAGGTCATTAATGCATAACTAGGTCCAACCATGTAGGGGGAGAAAAATCTAGTGTGGAATTGTCAAGGATGAGAAATTTTTATGCTACATCTATACCTATAATCTCACATAAAGCCATTGGTAATTTCATAAAATATAATTTCAAAGCTTACACATAGGATTTGATAAGCCTATTTTTTAAAAATAATTGAAACTAATATATCATGTTTCAACATAGAATATTGGGGAGGAAATTTTTTTGTCGAACATGTGAGGAACAATTTTTTTAAAAACTATTTGCTACTTGAAGTTTCTCTTTCTTTCCCTATATTAGATATGCATTGAAATATATTCTTATTACTTATTTTCATTGTGTTGTAGAGGTGGGTCTTGTGTTTCTCTCTATGCATTAGAAATTTTGATTATTTTAAACTAATGGTTACATTTTGACCTCTACAATCATGTGTCTACCATAATTTTTGGGGTTAGTTTAATTTTATAATTAAATGTTTCATTGTTCAATTTTTTTTATTTCATTAATATTTTAGTAATGGATATATGATATAAAATTATAAGACTAATATATTTAGTAGTTTTATTTTTTTGTAAATGATAAATTTAATTATTGTTCATACACTTTTAGATTATAATACTTGACCTCTAGATATAATTTATAGTAAATTCATTTATACTCTCCCTTTGGTAAGTTTTATTTTTGTTACAGGGTATGCATGCAAAAAAAAAATCATTTTACAGAAGCATAGTCATTATTTTCAATTAGTAAGATCAAAAGGGGTAATGTGGGTATTGGGTAGTGGGTACGAATTATAGGAACTACATACACATTTCTTGATCAGCTAGATCACTTAAGCATGCTCAACTTGCTAATTTTTTTAATTTAAAGTATACAAAATTAAATATTAAAAGGTATTAATTTATACATGATGAAAAATAGAGAGAAATAAAGTATACCATAAAAAAGACTTGTTCATTAGTAAAATAATTGAAATCTTGCCCTTCTTATTCATTTCTCAGTCTAAAATAAAGAAAACTATAAATAAAAATCTACAAACCTTTGTCGATAATTACCTATACATTTTCACTTTTAGACCTAAAGAAATTGTAAGAAAAATTACTATTGTGCCAACCTCGTATTACTTTCTCATACTAACTGAATGATAATAAACTAGACTATGCTTTCAATCTTCCAAAATACATATTTATCTAGGATAATGTTTGGTATTTTACTATATATTTTTTGTGTTATTTTACACATCATAAAGCCCATACTTTTATTTACACATCAAAATTATTGAGAAATTTAATCTGCAATAATAAATTTAAAGAGCACTTATACACCATAGATGATTTGATCTGTCTTAGAGTTTAATATTTTACTTGAGTATAACTTTCCTTCCTCAATAAAATAAGGCCTACTTTTAATAAAGGTGTTTTTGCTAGTGGGTATCAAGCCAAAACACCACTTTAAGTATATATTTACAATAGCCAATGAATTTTATAACTTTCTTGCTTGAGAGTTGTTAATGTAGGTGTGCATGCAAGTGCAAGTTTTAGGTGTAGATTTGAACAAAACTATAGTGCAATTTATCATTCCAAGAGTTTCAAATTCCACAAAGAACACATAATAGAGAATTTTATGATTAGAGAAATTTTATTCACCTTGGATATATGATAACTATAATACCCCTCCTATTGTTGTTAGACTTGTTATCCTTCTATGTTTTTGCTTGATACTTTGTGGCTTTGATAGTTACTTTTATTGTTTGGATTGGTGGATTGGGTAGTTTAGACTGCTACTTTATTTGATGACATGGATATTATGATATGACATTATGGTTTGGTGATGTTTAATTTAATTTCAATAGTATATTGTGATGCAATGGATTAATAATCATTTTATGATGATATGATGTGATCAATTTAGTTTAGCAATGTTACTTTATATTTAATATTGTAATTGTTAGTATAGTTTTGGTGAGAGGATAGTGTAGCAGCACTCATCTATGAGTGCCCTACTACGCTACAATTCCTTCTCACGGTATGATGTTTTTGATTATATATATACATGTTGTACACAACCTTGTTTGTATGCAGGAATTTTAGGAACAGAGTCTTGATTCCACCTGCTTTTGCAGGATAGGGCGAGCATCAATTTAACCCATTAGGCATGAAGTTGAAACAGAGATGACAAGGAAGTCACCATGTCCCAAGTGTGTCAAACCGTCTTATGTTTAGTGGTATTGTGCATCTTTAACCTTTGTCATTTTTGCATTTTATTATTGTGGTTTTGTGTGAGTGTACTTTTGATATTTATTTTATGTTGATGTGTTGTATGATGTAACTTAAATAATTAAATGATGTTATAAATTTTGAAAATAGTGTTGGAATAGTTGTATTAAATTATAAAAGCTTTAAATTAAAAAGCCATGTAAATTATGGAAAGGTGTAAATTAAATTATTTAAAATTGGTGTTTAGATAAATTAATTAAAATAGCATGTTGAGGATAATTATGTAATAAAATAATTAAATGAGTAAAATTTTGTGAATTGCAAGTATAGTTTGCAAAATCAAAATTAAAACAAAAAGTGTTGTAAAATAGAAAAAAAAGAAAGAAAAGAAAAAAAGAAGAAAAGGACCAATGAATGTTGAGTTTTGGCTATAAAGTTGGGAATGAAATTAGAAAACTTCTTTTAATTTTGATTTATGGAGTTTTCGAAAAAGAAGAAGATATCTTTTATTTAATAGCAAATTTGTGAGATTTTTCATTCACAGGAAAATTGACAGAAGCTACACAAAAATATTGAGTTCTGGAAATTGGATCCTCTCTTGTTTTCTCTGTAGAAATTTATTTAGTTTTCATTGTTCTGGAAGAGAGGATCTTCTGAATTAAATTTTAGATTAGAGAATTTAGCAAGGAAATCTGGAGGAGAAGTTCTAAAGGAAGAAAGGGGAGCTCTTCGAAAAGGCTATTTGGGATCAAGAAAGGCTTCGTCAATTCTTTAGCAAGTGTAGGACTTCAGGTTCCATTCTGTTTCTTTAATTTCTCTAAATCAGTAAAAATATATATGTATATAAATAAATATGTTTGCTCTATAAAAGAAAAGAAAATCTTTGTTTGAAATTTAACAGTTATTAGATAGCAAACCAGCAAAAGAAAATTACTGGAGTCTGTGAAAATGTTTTGTATTCTTTCATAATTTTTTTATAAAAATTGTTCCCCTTTGAAATAAATGGAATTTTGGATATATCTATATATATATACATTTTTGAAAAGATGTATATACATATATATTATGAGTATATTTACACAGTGATTTATTGTAGAAAAGATTTTTACTTGATTTAACATATATACATATACATATATATATATATATATACATATATATATATTCTTATATATATACAATATTTAAATATATATTTACCCCTGTAAATTTATTCATTTTGAAATTGTTTGGGGCCGAACCTGCGTCGGTGTTTATTATGTGCATCCCTATTTTTTTTTAAATAAATAAATAATTAAAGCAATTTATAAGGGGCGAAGGGAAGGATGGCGTTGGTCGTACCGCTCCCCTCTCCCCTACGCCAGACTGTGGCATTCCTACGGACTGGCGGTAGTGATTTGTGTTGGTTTTTTTTTAATATTTAATTTGTTATTAAATTTAAATACATATATATATATATTTATATATATTTATATATATATATATATTTATATATATATATTTATATATATTTATATATATATATATATATTTATTTATTTATTTTAAGATGTATATATAGGTTTAGGCATGATTTAATTCACAGTCTAGAATGTTTCTTTTTTTTAAATTGACAGAATATATATATATATTTATATATTTTTATTTTAAGATGTATATATTGGTTTAGGCATGATTTAATTCACAGTCTAGAATGTTTTTTTTTTTAAATTGATAGAATAATTAGAATAAAGTTGAATATTATATTATTATATATATATATATATATAATAAATATAACGATATATTGTTTTATTTTGTGAAATTTGAATATATGGTTGTTATGGTTATTGAAAGGGGAAATTGATTATCATTTTTTTATTTCAAAATTTTATCATCGAATAGAGATTTAGTAATAGAATACAATGAATTGCTTATCCTTGTGTAAAAGTTATTATGTTGATTTGAGCATTGAAATCCTATGAGTTTGTTTGGGTTATCTATTTACCATTATATTATTGTTTTGGCTTTTTGATGTGGGAACCCAATTGATTTTATGAAACCGTTTATGGAGGTTGTGAACCTTAGAATTCTAGAGGCTTGATTTTATTGTTGGTCATTTATTCTCGTTTCATGTGCTCTTGATGTAGCAAGTTATTGGTATCTTTATTGTGAAAGGGTTGTACGATATTTTGTTGAGACTCTGTTGTGTGCCTTTTAGTGAGAAGGGTAATGCCTCACATGTTATTTGTTGATATTTAATGCCTTGTTCTTTATGGTACAACCCTTGCTTTTGATTATGTTTTGGGGTCTCTAGGGAGAGTGGCTCTTCGTGGGGGTTAGCGCCTCAAAAGGAGGAAGGGCTCAGGATAACCCACGTAAGAGTAGATTAACAAGTGAAAACCTAATAATAGAACTTAGGGGGATGGGTAGTAATAAAAAAATAAGTTAATCTTGGATACCTCATCTATTCATTAGGGTTATCGCAGACTAATGGTAGACTGAGAAGGTCGTGGTTGGCAAGTCGTTACCTCATCCTCAGGAGAGGTTAACGGCTCCGCATGAGTCACCCTATGGGTTCGGTGCCTCAAGTAGGAGGAAGGGCCAAGATAATCATAGATGGGGGCTGGCACCTCATGTTGGAGGAAGGGCCACAATAACCCATATAGGCTATGCGATGACACTCTCCACTAGTTTCCCTTGTGATTTGCTTTTTTGGTTGCCTCTGGAAGTGTGTTATGATTTTTGTTTTGGATTTACTTTGCAAGTGGTTAATGGTTATTTACTTGGTTTATTTATGATGTGTTTTATGGCTTTGTGTATGTTATGATTGAATCTTGGTTGTCATCATTTATGGTCTATGTTATCCCTTGATGTTGCTATTAGAGTTATTGTATTATGATTTTCTTCTTGGAGTTAGTCTTATGGCATTCATGGTCGTGATTACTTCCTTGTCACCTCTGAGCACGGGGGTTGGGTTTTTCTAAAGCCTACATGGTCAGGTGGAATGAGCTCTGGACCCGTTGGGTTCCCCATCAATGTTCGTTCTTCATAGTATTTGTCAGATGGAGCTTGTACCAGATATTCATCTTGTATTTTGAATATTCATTATATTATGTATTTATCCCACATGTATGGGAGGGCTTATTGTATTTCATTATTTGTGAGCATGTAATGTATTAAAAGATGATGTATTGTAAATGCACCCTTGTAAACATTCATGATTTATGAATATTTATTATGATTTGTATCATGTGATATATTTATACTTATACTTTGGATACATGGATGTTACCTTTGTAAATGGATATTGTAATGGTTAGGATGGATGTTAGATTATTTAAGTTATTTAGTGTTATCTATAATCTTTCGTTATGAGTTTTTTATGCGATGTGACCTCGCGTGCCCCAAAGGACTCGATGTTTATGATGTTAATATGTAATGTAATTATGTTTAAATGGTTCATTATGTGTTTACTTTTTATTATTTAAAAAAAAATGTGTGCATTGTTTTGTCCTTTGGGGTTTGCACGACGGGCATTACAATAACTATTTTAACCCTCTACCAAACTATAGTATATGATAACACATGTATCATTAAGAAGAGTGGGAAGTAGATATCTAAATTAAAGAGGATAATACTAAAAAAAAAAAAACTTATCAAATTGTAATGATCTCTTCCACCAAAATAGAACAAAAAAATTTCTTCAAGGTCTTAAAACTAGAATTCCACCATAGAAAGAGTCAAATGAATCTTGAGAACCATATTATAAAGACGTTAGAGAAATAATAACATGTAAAGTACACTTTGTATCAATATAAATGTACTGAAATGTTGGAGAAAATGTCAAACTAGTATTTAGGGAACATGAATAAGAACTTTGGAAAAGAAAATTTGATTAAACCTATTAATAATCACAAATAGATATACCTCACAAAAGAATAAATAAAGGATTATGCATATCTATTGCACCAAGAAGCATGACATAAATATGGTTGTTGTGTTGTAGAAAAACTTTTTGGGGATAGAATAAATTTATAGTTTAAATATAGAAGCATTGAATGAGCCATAGCTAACTTCCAATGAATCATCAACCATATTTTATATCCACATCAACTTGCCTAAAGACCAATCTTGCAATAGACTTTCAAAATATTATATTCAAATAAATATTTCCTAAAGATATCTATTATCATTTTCAACTAGTATATTTCTTACACCATAACTAAAACATTATTGGTTGTTAAAATAGGGTGGGAAACTCAATTGGGCGATTAGATCATGAGCATAGCCATTTACAACATTATTAATACCTAATAGTAAATGACTATTATTGTAGAGGCACACTTACTAATAGAAATCACTAGCTAAGGCATTCATTTTGATGGTTGACTATAATAATAAAGTGCGGGAATATTTTAACAAGAAACTTAACATATTTAAATTATATGGTAACAAGAACTAGAGAGATAACTAGTTTTATGATGGTTGCAATAGAATTCACTAATTGTCATTCTTCATGGATTGAAGTCAAAATATATTTACCCTCTAGAAATTTGTAGCACAACAAGCAATATGTAAAATGGCTACACCAAAAACTCTAAAGAACCCTCTCTAATGTGATAAAGAATATGAATATCTAATTTCCTACCAGGCCACTTGATAATAAAATCTAAGAA
Organism: Sequoia sempervirens; assembly: GCA_007258455.2. Lineage (NCBI taxonomy): Eukaryota > Viridiplantae > Streptophyta > Pinopsida > Cupressales > Cupressaceae > Sequoia > Sequoia sempervirens. The sequence goes on along the minus strand of VDFB02256132.1, from coordinate 216,873,492 downwards.
ATCCATGTGAGCCATTAAAAACCATGTACCACATCAAGATATATTATTGTCATTTATAGATCTAGATGAAAAATAGTTTAATAATTTCCATTATACATGAAGTTACAATATAAAGGTTGTCTAACTAGATTCCCATTACTCAAATTCACAACTATAGCACCATTAAAAATCAACTATATCACGCTTAAAATTATTTAAATGTTTTTTTATCATTTTAAAATGAATTTAATGTTTAATAAATACTATAAGGGTTTAGTGTCAAGTAATTGCAATCCATGAGATCACATTTCCTATAGGTATTTGCTTTAAAATAATCAAAAAAACACAATTGTATATGTTTGCTACAAGATTATAATCCATGATGCCACTTATTTGAGGCATTTTATCAATAATTCATGTCTTGTGTATTATTTTATATTTTTCATACATCTCCACCAAGGCACTTGCAACAATACTATTTGAAAAAAATTAATATATATTTGTATTTCATGTCAAAAAAAAAATAGTATAGAAATTAACTTAACTTTCATTATTTAACTTTATCTTTCTCTCAAAACCTATATTTTCATAGTAGATCCAATCACAATTCACCAAATTTCTTATAATGTAAAAAGTGAGCATGTCAACATTGCAAACCTTTACAAATGAGAGTGGTTGTAAAAATTCTAGAAACTTATTCAAAAGCAATGGAAAGCATTAATCATGAGTTAAAAATTACTCGGTCGTTATAGTTTACAAATACATCAACTATTTAACAAAATGATTAAAAGAGATGTAGTATGATGGAAAAGCTTTGAAAATTTTCAAGAAAAGCTAATTAGTAGGTGTAAAGTACAACTCAACAATCTTTTTTGGCATTCTTCTAGTTTTTTTATGACTAGATCTTTGGAAAAGTTCATGGACATCCATCATACCATAAACAAAAGTAGATTGTTGTCAAATATTGTGGTTTCAAGTTACCACTTTGGATTTGACTTTGCAAAAGCACATCCAAACCTTCTATACATGAAAGTAGTAGTGATTTTGCAACATACCCCATTTTAAACTTCATGATAATGAGACTTTTTCTTGCTTATATGTGTATGTTGGCTATCCTATTTCAATTTTGGAACACATTGTTATAAATACATAATAATTTTAATATATTTCCCTTAATTAGTTAAATCATTTGAAAGCATTTTACATTTTCTTATCTAATAACTTGTAAATGCAAATGCAAGTTGATATCATATACTAGTTGTATTAGTGCATTGTATCATAAATTTATGTGAAAAATGCCTTAAAAATTATGGCATCAAGGAAGGAAGGTGTATGAGCTCTGCTAGGGTTTTCTTGTTCTTCGGTCACTCTTGGCCCTTCTTGCATCATACTACGCTCTTGGCACAAGATTTTTCTCTTTTCTTACGTGTACGACTGCATTTACTGCAAGTTTTTTGTTCTAATATGCCTTCAACCGGCTCTAACCCAATAGTTCTTGTTGGTGTTGGCGGTTTGACATCTCTACTCAATGGCTCCTCCTCCGAACAAATGACCCCAAAAATTTATTTTGTTTCTGCTTGTAAATGGCTTGAGCAACATACTCTTGTTGGGTACTTTGTTGGGAGGACTCCCCTTAAAAGTGTGCTTAAAGAATGGGTCCACAAGGCCTGGGTCCCTCATGGGGTCTGCCTTGATATGGTTCAAAATTTAACTAACGATTTTTTCCTTTTTCGTTTTGTGGAGGTCAATCATGTTCAGGAAATCCTGAATCATGGTCCCTAGTATGTCAAGTCTTCTTTGTTGGTTTTCTAGTCATGGACCTAGAACTTTGCTCTTTGATGACACCAAGTTGCGGGTCCTGGTCTGGATTGAGTTTCTAGGGTTTCCCTTTCCTTGTGTGCATTTTTTGAGTCACATTGCGTCCTCTTTGGGGAAGGTCATTTGTATTGAGCCAGATAGGTTTTTCTAGGCCTAACCCCAGAAACGGGTCAATGTTGAAGTGGACCTTTCAAAAAAATTGAAAGACTCCATTGATATTCAAATTGGAGATTTCTAGCATACCTAGAAGGTCGCATATTTTAATCTACCAAACACATGTTATAAATGTTAGTCCACAGACCACAAGATCAAGAACCTCCCTTTGGCAGTGCCTTGTACTCCTCTGCCGTGAGAATCTAAAAAGCCCCATTAGGAAAATAATTTTTCTACCAAACTTGATGAGAAATGGACCATGGTTACGAACCATAAACACAAGTCTAGTGGATTTGAGATGGTTCCCAAAGTCCTTGAGCCAGTTAAAGATGCTTCAAACCCTTCGGTGAAGAGGAAAGAAGCCCCAGATGGTGCTGATAGTATTCCAGCATGACCCAAGCTAAAGGCTATGCCTCATCCTGTTGTCGTTATGATGGCACAGCCAAATGTATCTCCTCCTATGATGAGAGCTCAACAGCGGTCTCATAGTCCTTCCCCACCATTAGAAGAAGGAGAATATGTGCGAGAGAAATGAAAATTTTCTACTCTGAATACTCAAATTGGGTAAGTTCTGCCAGAATTTTTGTAGAATTGCTTCTCTACTCTAGATGAGGAGGAGTCGACCAGACTTTGACAATATGGAGGATTTTCATTCATGAATTTCCTCTCATGGAATATTCAAGGTCTGATAGAGCTCTCTAGGAAGTATTTTGTTAGGGATACTTTGCAGCAATATGCTAGTATTGAAGTGCTTTGTCTCCAAGAACTTAAAATTTCTATGTTTTTTGCTCGCATTGGCTTGTCATTCTATTTGGCCAGCCAGTCATATGTTTTGTACTACTCATGAGGTTGGATGTGGTGAAGCTATCACCCTTTTATCCCCATGGTGACACGTTTGTGTGGTTGACCATGGGTCTGACCCCACATATCGGCTCGTCTGGATCCTCCTTAATATTGATAATCACTCTTTTAGGATTATTAATGTTTATTCCTCTAATGATGTCATGGAATGCTCCTTGCTTTAGCATTGGATTGTTGATTCATTTCCAGTTACTACCTGGCTATTGTGTGGGGATTTCAATATGGTTGAGATGGCATATGATAAAGATGGCACTCTTCCATTCATATGGGAAACTAGCAAATAGGAGGCGTGGTTCTACATGCATAATAAATTGGGGCTCTTTGATCCCAATATTGGTCATCGCCATTCTCATTCCCTCTAACACACTTGGTGTAATTTTAGGGCAGGCTCTAATAGGATATTTAAGCACCTTGATTGTGCCATGATCTCGGTTCAATCTTTATTTTCTTTTGACAGCTCTTCACTCCCAGTTAAGCCATTATTTGATGTGACATTTTCAGATCATTTCCCTATTTCTTTTTGCATTGAATGGGAGATAAGACAACCTCGGGCTTGTAGAACACAGTTATTTTTTAACACGTCTCTACTTTTTCATCAACCCACATTGGCCCACATTCGTATAGTCTAGAATTTGTAGTGTAGGCCACCCCATAATACAGACTGGATTAATTGGTGGAATGATTCTATCACTCGCATAGCTAGATTTTTGTGCATTTATGGGCACCAGCTAACCATTTTTTGCCAGTGATCTTATGAGGCTACCATAGTTGACCTGCACTTAGCTACTAAGGCTCTAGTGGCTAGCCCTTTCTCCCCATCATTACAAGTCAAGCTGGAAAAATTAAGACACAAAAAATAAGTTGCAGATAATTATACTACCAGAGGTGCACAAATCAAAGCCAGATTGTACTAGTTAAAGATTGGTGACCGTGCCTCCAAAGAGTTTTTTTTGGCCCTACGTGCTAGGCACTCATCTCCTAGCATTAAAAAAATTAAAGATGGAATTCAGGTGCTTTCTGAGCTACCTGACATTCTCCAAGCTTTTGTTCGACATTATGAAAAAAAATTCATTGCTCAGGAGTATACATCCGAGCAATAGCAAGTCCTTCAGGATTGTCTTGTTGTTGTGCCAAATAGGCTATCTTCAGCCCAGAAAGCTTTTTGTGAACAATTTCTCACAAAGCCTCGGGGATTGATGGTTTCCCTTGTGAATTTTACAAGTCCCTTTGGGACTATGTTGGGAACGACTTGCATAAAGTCTATCTTGAGGATTTTTATTCCAAATCCCTGGGTAATATAATTAATAAAGGAAATATTAAATTCATACCTAAATCTGGAGATCTTGAGGATATCTACAATGGGTGGCCTATCACGCTCCTCAATGTCTCTTACAAAATCATCGCCAAAGCTTTGGCTTTGAAGATCCACCATCTTTTTCCTCAGATTGTGCACCTAGAGCAAACTAGTTTTATCAATTCCATATTTATTTTGGACAATATCATTGCTATGTGGAAAGGTATGGAGTGGGCCAAGTGTTTGGACTAGAAAGTTATTTTTCTCAAAATAGACTTTGCTAAACCTATGACCGCATTGAGTGGCCTTTTATTTTGGCCATGTTGAAAGCCTTGGAGTTTGGGCCTAATTTCATTCAGGTTGTCCAAATTCTCTTCTCAAACACCTCTACTTGTATCACCATTAATGGCTGCCAATCTCTTGCCTTTGGGCTATTATGCTCCATTCAGAAAGAATGCCCACTTGCTCATTCTCTTTATGTGCTTTCTTCCAAAGGATTTGGCTATCTCTTGGCCAATGCAGTTGCTCAACATTGTGTTAAAGGAATTACCCTACCTAACTCCCAGACTCAACTGGTTAATCGCCATTTTGTTGATGACTCTTTCCTCACCCTTCAAGAGGAAGAGAACAATATTAAGGCAGCTCTTGAATGTCTTAACATTTTTTGGCTTGTGTTTGGCTCTTCCATTCAGTGGCACAAAACTTTGTGCTACAAGCAATCTATTCTACCCACTCCTCATTGGCTTCAGCAGTACAGTTGGAAATAGATTGCACCAGGGGAAATATTTTAGTTTTTCGGCATTCCCCTTTGCCTTCCAAGCTTCTCTAGCTAAGTTGTGGCAACCTATTCTTTACAGGATTGAGCAAAATTGGCCCATTGGATTAGCAAGACTCTTTCTCTGGTAGGGAAATTCCAAGTGTGCTCTAAGATTTTGGTGGCTACACATTTCTATTACTCCTCTTGTTGGGCTCCTTCAAAAGATGCCTATGCCAAGCTTGAAAAGCTGCTTTGTGACTTTCTTTGGGCCTCTGTAGAGTCCCACTGAGGGTTTCACTGAATTGCCTAAGAGTTTTACTGCCTTCCTAGAGACTTTGGAGGACTTGGTCTACTCTCCACTCAATGACAAGGGATTTCCTTGTGTGTGAAATGGATAATTAAAGCCCTTACTAGAGTTGAAGCCTGAAAAATTCTCCTCAAGCATTGCATTCAATCTGGCTTTCCTGTTCACAGACCCGCCTAAAAGGGGATTGGCTTTCAAACTCTTATGGTCATGAAGGAACCAGTTCAAATTGTGGGAACTTTCATGGCCAAGAGCATTTGGGGAGCCTAGTGTTGCAAGATGGTGTGCCCCTTGGTCTTCATTGCAACATAATGCTTGGGTTTTTGACATGGTCTAACCGCCTCCTATGGATCTTAACTGATGCTTGTATTGGGCATTGACAGGTCGACCTTTTGGTGCAACAACAAGGCCAACAATTGGTATTAGAATCGGTCACAAGTTCAAACCCCTCGCTTCTACTTGGGGGGATTGTTGTAAGATGGTGTGTCCCTTGGTCTTCCTTGCAACACAGTGCTTGGGTTTGTGACATGGTTTAAATGCCTCTTGTGGATCTTAACTAATGCTTTTATCAGGCATTGACAGGTCAAACTTTTGGTACAATGGCAAGGCCAACACTTGGGAGGTGGTTAATCCTTGGCTCCATAGGGTGGGCTTTGCTTTTTGTGATGGGCTTTCACTCAATCAACAAAATGTTTGGTGGTCACCTCTCTTTGCTAGTAATGGTCATTCCATGGGAAGATTTATGTGCCCTTTACAGCCTTCAAAACTAGGACCGTGATACTTATGATGGTCTAGTGAATGCTATTCCTACATATATGCTTCATAAGGTGGGAATTCATGTGTCCAATCCTTGGTGGAAGGATTGGAACTAGTACCAGAACACCCCTTTCAGGAATTACAAGCCTAGGCTTGGTTATATCTAGCTTTCACCATATTTTTCAATGATTGAAAGTCTAAACTAGAGGTGGCTTCTTCAATCTCCCACTCATGTCTGGCGAAAAAAGATTCTCTACCACTTGTTCTGCAAGTGTTGAGCCAAAACTTTCCCACTTTTCTTGGTGTATTATTTTCCAAGTCTTGCATGTGGGGTCTCGACTTGTTCACTTGGGGGTCCAGGACACTCGATGCCCTTTTTATGGGCAAGCTGATTCTTTTAAGCATCTCTTTTGGTTTTGTACCAAAGCTCAATAGTTTTGGAATTGGATTCATGACTTCTTTCGTCCTTTCAAACCAAAGCCCTTCTCTTGGCATATGGTTATGCTAGGAGAGTTTCCCAGAATTCTTGCTAAATATACCCAAGTTTGGAACACTTTTAGGGTGGAAATCCTCTTCAATATCTAGAAAGATAGAAATGTCTACATATTTACTAACACACAAATGGATAAAAATATTTCATTGTATTCTAAAGCTATTATTTTCTCTAATGTTCTCTTATAGATTTAAGTTCAATCCAACAAAGTTGCACTTGAGGTGGCTCACCTTCAAGTGCTTTTGGATCATTGGTGTAAAGCCTCATGTACTATTGCTCGAGTGCCCGCTTCGCCCACCTCCTCTCATGGTCGGTCACCCTCTCAGGGCTGGTAGCAAAGTGGCTTTGCTCATCTCTTCTCTCAGCCTCCTCTTCAACATGGTTCTTTCCCTCCATGGGTTGGCCAGGGGTGGCCCTCTAGAGGAGCGGCGGGGAGTAGCGATGGTGGTTCTGGGTGGCCCTTTGATGATACTCCTACTACTAGCTCTGGTTGGACAGATTCTGGTAAATTCTTTTCACATTTGGTGATTGCAATCTCCCCCCAACACGAGGATAAAGATAAAGATACTGATGTTGATGATGGTCGGGGTCCTCCTCCTAACATCACTCCAGACCCCGCTGATGTATGGGGGAAAAATCTGGATCACAAAGACCCTCCTGGCTTTGCTAGTACTACTTTGGCCACTTGCTGGCCTTTTTTAATGTTTGTAATCTTGGAATTTTGGGCTAGGCCCATGTGATATTTTTTTTGGTTTTCTAGGCATTGCCCATGTGACTCTCGAGGTGTGCCTTCTTACCACCCACCTTTTTTTCCTAAATATGTATTTTAATCTTTGCTAATAATATAGATTAGTGCCTATTCATCAAAAAAGGAGATTTCATCAATGACTATAATGATTGCAGCATAGAAATCAAGACCTATTTCAAAAGGAAGTGCAGAGCTTCCTCAACAATACATGTATCACTCTCGAAGTCTATCTATGAATGGGGCATTCTTTTCTTTTTTAAGAAAAAATGATGCATTTTAATGGTGATGCTATTAATTCTTTGAAAATCTAGTGAAAATTGACCCTTGAGAATCAGGAGGTTGACCTCTAATGGTTTCCTCACAAGTAGGAGGCATGTGTTTACTCGTTGGGAAAATATTTATCCTTGTTGGTCATTGAATGTGTCAGGCATTTGCAATTGTTTTTTATATGTTTAGAAATAGATTTTAGTGGATTTTACTGTTAGAAACTATTGCAACATTGTAGCTAAAATTAAAGTTAGAATGATGTTAGGAGTGGGTGTCTTTGTGAGCAAAGAAAGTATATATTGAACTAAAGATTTGTAACAAGGAGAGGGGGGAAGGAATAGAGGATGGATTTACTAGGAATTTGTATTGTGCAGAGACCTCTTGATTTTAGTGTTGAATCAAAGGAGTTATGTGTTGCATTAGTTTTGGTATCAGAGCAAATCGATCCATGAGAGAGGACGTTGGCATGAAGATTGTGTAAGGCAATGTTGTAAGAGCTCTATTTTGGCTTTCATAATTTCAGTAATGTTTTTGTGGTTAGGAGGGGGAAGCATGGGCACTTACAGAGATAGTTGCAAATGGTTAGGAGGGCCTAGACTATGGAAGAATTATTCAATTAGGAGGGACAATAGTTTTTTTGAGCTTTGACTGTGAAGTCAAATATGGAGTTAGATTATAATGTAATAAAGAGAATAATAAAGTTGGAAGAAAAAATAAGACAAAATCAAAGACAAAAGCAAATTGAAGACCAACAGAAGGAGCTACAAAAATTAGAGTTTGCATTAGATGAGATATGGTGGATGGAAAATATGTTGTTTCATAATGTAAAAAGAGGATAATTAGGTTGGAAGAAAAAATAAGGAAAAGGAAGAAACAAATCAAAGACCAGCAAAAAGAGTTGCAAAAGTTAGAATTTGAGTTAGATGAGTTATGGTGCATGTTGGAGGAATATGAGGCATGCAATAATAAGAAGACAAAGAAGAAGAAAGTTGAAGCAAAAGTGTTCAAGGATGGTGAGAAGGTGAAAAAGATGCATGGGAATAAAAAGTCACGTTTTGAAGAAGATTTATTTTCTAAGAGGAAAGCCATCAAGTTTAAAATTAGCCAAGGAATAGAACTCTTGGAACAGGGAAAGCTTAAATCCCCAGATAAGTTGGAAAAAAATTTATTGGATGGAAGGCTGAACGAATGGGGAGAAGATGAAGAGGATGAATTAGCTGAAGATGTTGAGTTATGTTACCTTGAAGAAAGGGAAAATATTGAGGATTATAATGAGAGAGGCAAAGAGTTCAAAGACTATAGTGAAGAGGAATGTAATTTATCACAAGAGGCAGCCCCAAATGTTGTAGTGGTGGAAGCAGTCCACCTTAGAGAGAAAGATGCAACAAAGAGAGAGGTCATTGGGAGCCACATATGTGATGAAGCCTTATTGGTCTTAGAGGAGTGCAGCCTATGGCAAGAGGTGACCCAAAATATTGCAGTAGTGGAAGTAATCCACGTTGGAGAAGAAACTGCAGCAGAGATGGAGATCTCGAGGAGCCCCTTATGTGATGACATTTTATTGGTTTTGGAAGACACAACCAACAAGGACCAACTAGAGGGATGTCTGAAGAATCCTGTGATTGATGAGAAGAGAGAAGAAGAAGATCATCTCTTTCTTGGAGGAGAAATGAGGATGATTGAGGGAGAGAGTAAATACCTAAAGAAGGAAGCACCTATGAGAATTTTTTATTCACTTAATTTATTTTTTTCTTTAACAGTTTATGGGCATGTGTGGCAGAAGGTTGGACATACCATGTAAAGAGTCATAGTGGATATTGGTGGAGGAAGACCACTAATTGGGAAAAGAGGAGGATAACCAGAGGGCTAAGAAGGACAATTTTTTATTCAACTAGTAGTTGGAAGCATATGAAGAAATTATGTGAAAATATGCAGAATACTTACCTAACCTAGTGAAAAGGTAGGCCATGGAGTTAGCGCTTTGAACCAGGAGGTTCAAAATTTTAAAAGAAGGGGAGAATGGTGCAAACTGACTCCTGAGAATCAGGAGGTTGACCTCTAATAGATTCCTCACAAGTAGGAGGCATTTATTTACTCGTTGGGAAAAGATTCCTCCTTGTTGGTCATTAAATGTGTCAAGCATTGGTAACTATTTTTTATATGTTTGGAAATAGATTTTAGTGGATCTGACTATCAGAAACTACTACAACGTGGTAGCTAAAAATAGAGTTAGAATGATGTTAGGAGTGGGTGTCTCTGTGAGCAAAGAAAGTATATATTGAACTAAAGATTTGTAACGAGGAGTGGGGGGGAAGGAATAGAGGATGGATTTAGTAGGCATTTGTATTGTGTAGAGACCTCTTGATTTTAGTGTTGAATCAAAGGAGTTGTGGTGTTGCATCAATATCTCTTGTGTTTGGCATCAACATAGGCAATCCATAAATATTTTGGAAAATAAGATATATACAAGACAAAAACTCATCCAAACACTATACCAATTTTGATCAATGCAAAAATTTCTTGTATTAATACCATTATGTTCATGCAAACACTATGTACAAGTTGCTTATGTTAGTTTGGGCATTTTAAATATTTCAAATGCTTAGCATGCAAATTATTAATTTAACAACACACTTTTTCTTTTAAGTTAACTCTTATGTGGTGTCATTTTAATCTAATTTGATTTAGTGCCAGCTTTGTTAAATCAAAAGTTGGAGAAAAAAAATATTACCTCATAATTTATAAATCCCTATGGGTTGAACTGCAAAGACTGAACAATATTTCAACTGTTTCACTTCTTTTTCTAGAGTTTCTTGCTGAACATGACATTGGATATTCTACCAGTTCTTTTCTTTTATATATACAGTGTGTGTTTCCGATGTTATGTTTGATTAAATAAACAAATCTATCTTGTGGCCCCCAAAAAATCTAAATTTTCACAATAAAATTGTCTATTATCTCATGCTAGATTTTAACTGATGACAGATAGGTTCCACCAAAGCGACACCCATCACATCCAGTAGCAAATCAGATAGGTTCCACCAAAGCGGCACCCATCACATCCAGTAGCAAATCAGACAAGGGTTCTTTTCAGTTTTCAGACTTCTTTAGTAGCAATTCAAAATTCTTTATTATGATTATGTACAATTTACCACTTTTGTCAATCTATGTCCTACACAGACAAAACTGAATAATAAACTTCATAATTTATGCAAAAAACCCCTACCACTAGGCTACAATGCAGCTCTTGTTTTACCAGCCCCATGCATAACATCATCAAAGTTTCCAGTCAGCCCATCCAAGAGAAAGATAAGAAAACCAAAAAAAAAATCAATGGTTTAGCTTTAGCTATGCAAACCCAAATCTCACAGCTATTTCACATCAAAGTACATCAAGAGAAATAAAATTCAACCATTAGACATCACCCACTACCCTCACAAAAAGTTGGGCTAAGAAAATTTTCCTTGAAATGTATACAGAGAAGCTCAACTATCAAAGAACACACCAAATAAGAAAATTTGTCTCAATTCCCAGTTGAAGCATAATGCTGATGCACTCTCACCCGATTTTCTTCCCACCACAAGCTCGCCTGCCTTTCGCTAAACAGTTCACGACTGCACCCAATTCACTTCCTATCATTACTGTTCATTCTTATCCTTAAAATGCTTCTAACAATCAATTGCAATATCTGATTTTACCTGAATTTAACGCGCTTAACTTGGCGCGATCCACCAGCCAATCTTCGAACAGATATGTGCACACCTTCCTCAAAATCTTCTGTATATTCTTCTTGATGTTGTGCAGCAGGGATGTGCTCTGGAAGCTCAATATTATCTTCACATCGCTGTGCAGGAGCGAAGCAATCCAGCACAACAGAAAACAACTTCAATTTGTTTCCTCCCATTCTCAATAATATTGCAAACCCTAAACCATCTTAATTCCTTATATAATTATTGTTGGTATAAAAGTTAGACTGAATTTTACTTAACGTACTCCTATACATTTCAATTTACTTACTAAAAACTAGGTCAAATATTCATGGCTGGGCTTGAATATCACTCGTATCATAAAACTCACTTGATCTTAATAAAGAATATGTCCATCGTAGTACAGTTTATATGTTGATTAAACCAGTTTAGGTATATTTTCACCAGTCAAACAAACCAGCCCAAAATAGTAACAAACACATCGTATTGTCTATCCATATAATAGGTTAAAAATCCACTATGTTCAGAGTACAATATTGTCGGGCGTGATGCTGAATTCATTACTTTACAGTGCAAAACAACCTTACATATTCTCTCAAAAAAGACTAATTTATGAGAACCACCTTCTGATCCACTGAATGGACGGATGAGTTTATTTAAATTTAAGAAAGGTCACGGGTAACATTAAGCCTAATGACCGGCATGTACCAATTCAGAGTACATACAACGATGGCATCCGCAGCAATGTGCTGTAAGGTGGTCAAGTATAGGTTGGAGATCCAAAGCTGATTTGATTTTATGTCACTAAAATAAATCTCAGTGGAGTTGTACGTAAAGATTCTTCGTGGTAAAATGCTTTTCAAATGCATATTGTATATTTATGTTTATTTTGATTTTAGGACATTGTATATGTATATCTATATATATAAGGTGGTAGAGAGGCATCTATAATAAAGACGAACAAATATAATTAGGATGAAGCTCAACAAAGTATAAGCAGTTAAAGAAGGAAGAGGGTCATTATCATCAAGATTGTCCCAAACATCTCCGAGAACATAATCATCAATCAATTTTCATCCAATGAGAGCACCTTCTTCAAGAGAGAGTTATATGAGGATTGTTGAGTACATACAAGAGAAATGGCCAACTCCAAATAGGGGAAATTGCTTGAGTCGAGCCACCTAGGAGCACCACTATGCCTGTGAGAAGACAGAGAAAGTGCCTTGGAAGGTTGGGATCATCCACCATGGGCAACATTGCCTCTAGAGATTATAGGCTAAGAGCCATAGGGACCATGGGAGCATGATCTATTATCATGCCTAATGTACAAAGAAAAGTAAGCATCAATAAAACAATTAGGAAAAATATTTGTATTTCTATTATTTCAAATACTAAAGAGAATTTTCACCCTAAAAGCATGTCAAATCTAGGAATACTTGCAGGGGACATAAGGCCAATATCCAACTAAAACCATATGCAAAGAGGAAAGAGTCGGTCTAAAAATCCTAAAGAAATAATTAATCAAATTTCAAGCTTCTTAAGCTTTATGACAAAACCAAAAGAGATTCTTGAAGGACATCGCCTATCCACAAAATGGACAATGGGGATCAAGAATACCCATATGAGTTAAAAATCCACCCAAAGGAAGGCCTTGATAAAGATTACAATAAAAAAAAATGAGCCAACTTAGGGCCTAAAATTGTCCACCAAATGCACTAGAACCAACAATGTTAGATCCTAATAGAGGACTGAAGCTACCATCAAAGATTTAATTGATGTACCATAGTGAAATGGGAGGACACCTACAAATTACCTTTGTGAGGCTTGTAATTTCAAAAACATGTATTTCAATACCATTTCAAGTCCTTACATAAAAGTTTAAAAGGGACGTAACCTCAATTTTATGAAGAATTTAGAGAGGAATAGTATAAACCACAAACTAAAAGGTCTCTTGGGCTTGGTTGGAAAGCTTGAATTTTAATTTTAATTCTAGCTAAGAAAGAAAATTCTTGTTAGCCTTGTTGATGAAATTTAGCATCACATGAACACCTCTCTTAAAAATGTTAAACATGGATCCATGACATTTTGGCTATTGGATTTTTTTGAAAATAAATAACCAAAGACCACCAGATAGATTGTAGCTTGATAGAAATGTCATTTTGAAACTCATTTCTTGCCTAGCAAAGACAAGGTTTGATAGTTTCCTAGGCATTATATATACTCTTGATAATAAAAGCTCTTTGAAATTTAATACAAGTCACATTCATCAATTTAACTATTGAGTAGGAAAAGTGATTCTAAATAAAATTAGGATAACTAAGATTATCTCCTATTCACTTGACTCAACATTAAATATCAATTGACTAGGATTTGATTATTAGCTTGCTACCACAATGGAGAGACAATCCCCTAGTGTTTATGTTTATTTTTTAGTTATGATAATGATAAATTTGATGTGTGATTTGACAAGCTTATTTGACATATAACCTTAGATTTGGAAATATAATTTAGTGGATAGATGAAAACAGAAAATTATAAAACAACTTCAAATTTGATACTGAGAATAGAGAGGAACTTGTGATTGAAATTTAAGATTGAATTTCCTATTATAGGGCACCCTACGCCCTAGACTAAACTCCTTTCTTAGATCCAAAAGTTTTGAACTGAAGCTTGTACTCTACACTCTATTTTCCTATATTTTCTTCTACTAAAACTTCCAGATCTGACTTGCACATATGTGTAAGAGAGGGGGACCAACCACGTTCATGGACCTAGGTCATAGAGAGCCAAGAGTGGAAGGCTACCCTAACTTACCTCAACTTAAAGGAATTTTAGGAGATGAGGGATGAGAATGATGAGAACTATAAGGTCCTTCAATCACTCTACAAACTCAAAACTCAAAATGGGGCTAAGCGAGCTGATTTTTGGGTTCCACATTGTTTCTCAAGAAGCTCTCTGCCCGAGGATGAAAGCATAGTTTTGGGACGACAGCGTGGAACGCTGGTGTCTCTCAGGTGCACTAGCATCCGTACGACCAAAGGACAAAAAGTACAATGTGAACTATCAGAAAACAAGCTGAGCCTAGCTAGTCACTTCTAAAGGGCCAAAACAAAACTATAAAGTAAGACAAATATGAATGAATGTGATAAAGAAAATATATGAGAGTTAAGGTGATAAGAACAATCTCATAAAGGTATTCGTTCGCTAGCTAGCTCCAAGTATACTTCCACCTGCACACAAGAAAGAGGAAAATTCTTGGGTGGTTGTATAGGGGGTTGCCTCAGTCAAACCCCTGCTTTGGTGTTTCCACCTCCACGGACAGCCAAGATAGTGATAATGGAGAAAAAGTATGATAAAGGAGAATGAAAGAAATGAACACAATAACACTACAAAATAGTAATGTGCTACTCAACCAAATCGTAGAGGAGAAGAGTAGAAATCTTACCACCTCCACCAAGAGCTCACTAGCTAATGGAGGAGAAAATGAGAGGACTCAAGACCTTGTTGCAATGGTGTTGTTCCACACTTGCTCTATGGAGTTCATGGAGTGTTGTTGTTGCTGCTAAGGAGTGCAAAGTGTTGCTTGAAGGCTTAGAATGCAAGGATTGAATGCTAGAATGCTTGAAGAGTTCAAGTTGAGTTCTTAAAAGGATGCTTAGAGGATGAAATGCATGAAGAATGAGTGAATTTGAAGGGAGAATGAGAAAAATGGCCATATTCAGGTCGATTGGTCGAAGAGGGGCATTACAAATAGAACCCAATGAGAAGTGTAACACCTCTACAGGCTTCAGATGCAGGAATCCATCAAGGATGTAAGCACGTTGTGCAGACATCTGCATGCCACATGAGTGTCCCTGACAAAAATTATTTTGTCGAAGCACAAAACAAAATCCAAGCGAAACAAAGGAAGTGGGCTAATGTGGATTTTTGCCTTCGAATTTGGTTTTCTAAGGTGAGGATGTACAAAAGGGGAATTTGCGCAAGGGGTGAAAATTCACTCCTATACAACATGAAAATAGGGGAAAAGGTTGTGATGTATAGGGGCTTTCCTAAGTCAAACCCCATGTTTATTAGGATTTAGGTGACATCAACCTTGTAAATCCGTTAATTAATTATTTTCCTAATGTCTTTTGTAAATTACCCATAAGAGGTGAAATATTTAACCAACGGTGGTGAAAGAGCTTATTAAAGAAAAATTTATTGTTATCGTTAATCTTCTAAGAAAAGGATAAAATATCTAGGCATCCCATTTGGAATATCCTATTGTGTAGGAAGGAAATGGGGGTCTTATTAGACTACCAATTCTAGCAGTAATAAATCAACTCAATTTCAATATTTAAAATTTGAATTGCACTTTCAAATCATCATTTGTAGGTACTTCATAAAATTTCAAAACAACAATTTCATCTTATGAATCATCCATAGGCAAATTGAAATCTTTCAAATTAATTTTTTTGAATTCATTGGCAACAAACCCAATAATCAATCACAATTTCGTAGTTATCAAAAGCCACAATACTTTGACAAATTGTTTTGTTATTTTCCCCCTTGTTCTCACCCTTTGTACATTCTACTCAATACAAATTTTCAAATAACAAAGAACACTCTTCTTTTTTAGATTGGTGAACCCCAAATAGGAAAAAAATTATTTATTTTATATGGCACCCCTTAGCATGGAATTTGAACACCCTTCCATAGCAAACTAAAACACCTCCAAATAGCTGTATAGGAATTTATTAGACAACACATTAAAATTGTAAAGTAGCATTAAAAGAAATCCATGTCCCCACCATGCTTTGACCCTTTTAGGAAAATACTTTAGCGCTAAAAACCACAAGGAATTGGATTTGTTTTACTTTAATCTCCAAAAAAAATGAAGCAACCAATCACTATAGGAACCCATGCCATGCTGGAAGGAAATTGACTATCCAAAGCATAGAAAAACTCAACCCTAGACCACTCTACCTCATTGTGAATCTTTAAAAAATGCATATTTATTTCATAAATGCCAACACTTTGATTTTCTGTTGAAGAGATAGTCACACTGAAATGAATGCAATTTATTCTACTTATTCTCATGCACCCAGCCAGTGAATGTATCACGCCCAACAAAGGCATAATTTGAAAAATGAATTAAGAAATTTTACAGCTCAAAACTCCCATGCCAACAATGATTAGATGTTTCACATTATGAGTTGAACCCCTTTATACTATCATGAATTGTGAATGTCAATAAAAAGTAACTTTATCATAAACAAGTAACAACAAATCCACTGGTATCTCTCACAAAATGCCTTGTCTGCACAATCAAACAAAAAACATAAAAGAAACACAAAAAAACAAACAAAAGAAATTAATCATTTTTAATTTGGCAATGTAGGATTTCCATTATACCCTGGGTGCTCTTGTATCAAACACGTCGAGTAAGAAAAATGCTTCATGACTGTGGAGCTCATAAGTATTTTTGCAAGTCTAGAACTACAATTCCAAACTTCACCAAATTTGATGCGCTAACCCATGAAGCTTCATCAGTTGCTTGGTTCTTCCAATGGACCAAATATTCCTAGTATTACTTCCTTCTTGTCCTCTTGGTGACATAAGAATCAATAATTGAAGTACTTATTTAGGCTTCTTCTCAAGCAACTATTGAACCCATTCATAAGCATCCTATGAATCTGAATTTGTATTCCCATGTCCACTTGTCTCTCCTTCATATTATTTATACAAATAAGAAACATTAAATATTAGAGAAATATCAATACCTACTGGAAGCTCCAATTCATATGCATTTGATGAAAATTTCTGCAAAATCTTACATGGACCTATCTTCTTCAATTTCAACATATTGTATATTCCTTGTGGGAACCTCCTCTTCCTCAAATATTCCATCACCAACTCTCCAATCTAATATTCTTTCTCACTTCGATGCTTATCAGCATACTCTTTGTATTGATGACACTCCTCTCCAAGTTTTCCTTCACTTCTTTATGAAAATCATGAATATACTCAGGAAATTCTTTCGCTGCAACACTCTTTCTACCCAAATCTGTACTATCTCTCAATTCATCCATACCTCTTGGGTTGTACCCATACATAATTTGAAATGGACTCTTACCCACACTTTGATTGACCAAGTTATTATAAGAAAATTCAACTTGTGCCAATATCAAATCCCATTAATTTGGTTTGTCACCTACCAAGCATCTCAATAAATTTCCCAAACTTCTATTGACAACTTTGGTTTGACCATCATTTTGTAGATGGTAGGCTAAGCTAAACCCCAATTGTGTTCCCATTTTCTTCCACAAGGTGAACCAAAAATGACCAACAAACTTTGTGTCCTAATCTAACATAATACTCTTTGGCAAGCCATACAATCTAACCACTTCCTTGAAAAACAAAGTAGTTATGTGTGAAGCATCATTTCACTTTTGACATGATATGAAATGAGCCATTTTAGAAAATCTATCCACTACAACAAAAACATAATCGTTACCTCTTTGTGTTTGTGGTAACCCCAAAACAAAATACATGCTTATATGTTCCCACAGTCTTTTTGGTATTAGCGATGGTTGATCTATAACCCTGTAGTTTGCCTCACTCCTTTTGCATATTGACACACTGACAAGCTTGTGTCATATTCTTTACATTTGCACTCATACCCATCCAATAATAACTCTCATTCAATAGTGCCAAAGTTTTTTCCATTCTAAAATTACCACTCAAACCTCCACTATGTTTCTCCCTTATTAAATTTTCCCTCATCAAACCATGAGGTGTACATAATCTCTTTCCCTTAAACAAAAAACCTTCTTGCAAAAAATACTCTATCCATGGAGTTCTATCCCTTTCCATGGGATTATTAATGTATGCTTTGTTATTTATATATTGCAATGCATGATGATCGATATACAAAAAAAAACTCCTTCAAAACCAAGTAATGTCACCACTTCTTAAGAGCTCAAGTACAATTCCATAAAACTCTTGATCATACACAAAATATTTTCTTTCGAATTCATTCAACTTCTCATTGAAATATGCAATTGGTCTTCTCTCTTGACTCAAGACTCCTCCAATCATTGTCCCACTTGCATCACAATCAACTTGGAACACATTTCCAAAATTAGGGAGTGCTAACATGGGTTGCTCCATTACTTTAGCTTTCAAAAGTTTAAAAATTTGCTTAGCTAGTTTTTTCCACACAAATTCCTTCCTATTACCCTTCATATTTTTTGTAATAGGAGCACAAATCCCACTAAAATTCTATATAAAATTCCTATAGAAGCTAGCTAACCCATGGAAACTTCTTGCGGCAAACATATTCCTTGGCAAAGGCCAATCTAAAATTATTTTTACTTCTTTTGGATCCATTTTTCAGACAACTAGTGGAAACAACAAAACCCAAATATACTAACTCCTCTTTCATGAATCTACACTTTTTCACATTCACTAACAATTTCTCTTCTTTGAGTCTTTGCAAAATTGCCATAACATGCTACAAATGCTCTTCTTTTGTCTTGCTAAAAATTAAAATATCATCCAAATACACTATGAAAAACTTACCAAGGTATGGTTTCAACACTTCATTCATCAACCTCATGAAGGTACTTGGCACATTTTTCAAACCAAACGGCATCACCATCCATTCATACAATCCATCCTTTGTTTTGAAAGAGGTTTTTTATTCATCCCCTTCTCTTATGCAAATTTGATGGTACCCACTCTTCAAATCAATTTGGTAAAATACTTAGCCCCACTTAAACAGTCCATCATATCATCTATTCATGGCAAGGGAAACCGGTAATTGATAGTTATCTTATTTATGGATCTCAAATCTATACACATCTGCCACTCTCCATCTTTCTTTGGTGTCAATACCACTGGGACAACATATGGGCTTAGACTCTCTAATCACCCCCTTATCCAAAAACTCTTGCACTTGTCTATTTATTTTTACATTCTCCATAGGTTTCATTCGATATGGTGCTTTGTTTGGCAACCTTGCACTAGAAATAAAATCCATACAATGGCATATGCTCCTCATTGGTGGAAATCCATAAAGTGGTTCCTTCATCATTATGTCTCCATATTCTTCCAAAAAAAATTGAATTTCTATTGGTATGTCCTCATTTTCCTGTGTTGCCCCAAACACTACAACTTTTGGAATAATATCAAAACATTGTCCAAGTTCTTCCTTCAAGTCTTTGAAAAATTGTTTTTCAGAAACAAAACAAACCTTGGACCTACACTCCACTTCTTCCCTTTCTTGAATTGATGTCAATCTATATTATTTACTATCCTTCTTAATTTGATATGTATTTTTCCACCCATTAATGAACATCTCTTCAATCGAACTGCCACGGCCTCCCCAAAAGTAGATGCCATGCATCCATTAGCATCACATAACACATTATTTCATCCTTGTATTTTCTAATTTGAAATATCACAAGATATTTCTCATGTACCATCAGGGTATGTGTAGGATCATGATGGGCCAAAAAGTGGCGATATGATGGGTTTTTGTAGGGTATGTGGCTGTCGACTTTTTTTTTACCCAAAATTGATGAAACGAAAAGGGTTTTTAAAAGAGATTCTCATCTTTACACCAATCTAAATTATGCTTTAATTTGAAAATAATAAATAATTATTATTTATTTTCTATTTGAATTACAACTAAAGTCCTTATTGATAGGCTAATTGAAAAAAAATTATAGCTTTCAAATGGTATCACATTTTTTGAATATGAAACATGCATCACATTCTATGCTTCATATACTATATGATTAAAAATAAAATAAATAAATTTCATGAAGTTTTGACCAAGTTAAGGTGGTAAGACATATGAGTTTTTTTATTTTTTAAAAGTTGTAATAAAAAATTCATAATTAATTATTTACTTGGAAAAAAATTACACAAAAATATGCATCACATCGGGACATGAGTCCTCTACTTATATCTAAAATCTTATAAAAAAATATTATCATTTTATTGTGGTTAGGGTGATCAGACAGACACCTACTTCTTATTTTTTCCCTGAAATTTAAGTACTATTGCATTGAAATTTCAAATTTTCACCAAATAGATTTTAAAAAAATAAAATAAACCTAGTAGTTTAGAAACTAAATTCAATTTTCTACAAATTATGTTCTTACATATTTTTGAAATAATATAGATAACTTATTCAAATTTTTACGTCAAGTTTCCTAACTCTGATTTTTCTGAATTTTTGCCACTTAAGGGCCTATTTTTTCCATGATGATCCTGCACATACCCATCAAACTATGATCTTTTTACAACCATAAAACCTACTATGGGTTGGGGTGTTTCAATCTCTTCAAATTCAATTTTTCCACCATCTCTTCATATACAATATTATTCGTGCTACCGTTGTCCACTATGAATTTGCAACACTTGCCACGCACTTTGCATCTCATTTTAAAAAAATATATTCTTTGCATGGGATCCAACTTCTCCTTCTCATGATTTATCAAATCTCTTCATAGCATGAGATACTCTCCATATTTGGGTCCTTCTCTAAGATTTTTTTCAGCCACATATTCATTTTCAGCCTGTGCAACATGAATTCAGATTGATTCCTTTCATTTGCCATTATTTTTTTGTATTTGTGGGCACTCAAATGCTCTATGCTCCAACTCTCCACATTGGTAACATGTACCTCCAAAACCTCTTCCTCTACCTCTTCCAAAATATCCTCTATCATGAAAATAATCTCCTCTTCCCCTAGAAGATTCTCCTCTTCCTTTATTATCTTGCACACCTATATGGGATATATTTTCTTTATCTTGTTTACCTGGGTAACCTCTACCACTGTTGTTTTGTCCTCTTCCTCTCAAAAATCTACCCCTACCACAAGAATTTTGTTGTTTTCTTGCAAGTTTCTCTTTCACCTTCAAGGCATATTTATATGCCTCTTCTACACTAGTCACTCTAAGAATATACTCATTTCATCTATATTTAATTATGAAGACCATTTATATATCTTGATACCTTCTCTACATTGTCATCCACATGTCCAGCCTGAATACTTAACTAATAAAACTCCTTGATGTACTCACGTGCATTCTTCTCCCTTTGCTTCAAATTTTGTAGATTCTTAAATAAGTCAATTTGGTAGTCTATAGGAAAAAAAATTCTTTCAATTTATCACCATCCTCTCCTGAGATTTTATTTTCTCTTTACCTATGAGTGCGGGAGGTGTTGTGGGCTCGTGGCCTGTAGTAGGCCACTTCTTGTTATGGGTTAGTCATTGGAGTCACAGGTGGCTCTCTTCAGTGGTTCATGTGGTTCTACTCAAATTTTTGGTTCAATCTCTTCCTATTTACCGTTGTTTTGTACAGGTTGCTCTTGCCAGATTTGTTAAGGATTTTGATTCCCTCGCTCGTCAATTCCTTTGGGCAGGTAATCTTCTCAATTCAAACTAGAGTTTGGTGAAGTGGGATTCTATTTGCAGGCCAAAACAGGAGGGTACTCTTGGGCTCAAGTCTACAGGTTTGATGGGTCAAGCTTGAGCTACTAAGTTGTACTGGCGATGGTGCACTTGCCAGGATCAAGACTAGGCTAAAATTTTGAATCATAAGTACCTCTGTGGGGTGAACTCCTATGCTATCCCTCGATATCCTCTCTAGGGGAAAGGGTCTATGATTTGGGATACCCTCAAAAGAGGGGCTAAGCTGATAAAGGAGGGATTTTTTTGGATTTACAATAAGGGCCAAGAAGCTCTCTTTTGGTATGATTCTTGGGATGGTTATCCCTCTATTATATTTATGTTTCCTCATTTGCAACCTCTATGTGATAGCTTGACAGAAGCTCATCGGTGTAAGGTGGAAGATTTCAAAACTGTTTAGGCCTTGGGTCAGGTGGAGGTGTGGTGTTGGAAGGATCCCCAAGAGTAGCCTCCAGGTGGGTTTGAGGAGGAGAGGCAAGAGCTTGCCAGAATTTTGGTTGGTAGAATGTGTAGTTCTCTTCAAGAAAGGGATATTTTGGCTTGGGGTCCTGATCCGAAGGGTAGATTCTCTATTTCCTCTAGCTATGTGGAGTTGGATAGATAGTTGTATGGGAAGGTTGGCATCCCTTGGTGGAAGCAGGTTTGGAATAAATTTTCTTGGCCTACGTGTAACTTTTTTCTTATGGTTGGTTGTTTAGAATAGATGTCTTAGGAAAATCTACAGAAAAGAGGGTTCTAGGATCCTTCCATCTTTGTTTTGTGCAATAATAACTTGAAGAGTGTACTTCACACATCTTCTTTCAATGTCCTTACTCTAGGAGGATTTGGCATCTTTGGTGGGGAATTTGGGGGCATCCCTATGTTCATTCCTCTTCTTTGATAGAGTTATGGGAAAGTTTGGGGAGACCCCCTGCTAAGATAGCCTTTCTTCAGATTGCTTGGATTATTGGCCCTACCTTTACTATTTGGCACCTTTGGCTTGAGAGAAATAGAAGGATTTTCCAAGATGTGAAGCAGGTAGGGGATCTTTTATGGAGGAAGATTTTCAGCAGGATCCAAAAGACTATTTTAGCTAAATGTGTTGGAATGTGTTAAGATGATGTTGATTGCTTTTTATCAATAATGGTTGTCATTGATGTCAACATATCTTGGTTGTTTGACTGAAGTTCTATTTTGGTGCCTTGGTGATCTAGATTTGGTCTGGGTCTGGATATTGTGTTGTAAAGATCTATTTTTGGTTGTATATATCCTAGTCCCATTCCTCTTGTAACATCATAAGATACATTTTTTTGGGTCCGGGCCGATCTAGAAGTTGGTTAATGTGCTCTGGCACATGGTTTGCATTGTAATGTGTATACATTACTCTTTGGTTCTAGATATCATGTAGTGTGTTGATTTGAGCAAGGAGGCTATGTTTGGTCCATGTTTCATTCCTCTCCACCACGAGAATGTTTTTTTCATGACCTATTTTCAGTTTTGCTTCGCTGACTTAGGAATTATGAAATTTTGTTTGGCCGACTTGAGAGATTATGAAGGCTTGGAATAGTATAAGTATAAGATGTTTTTGTTTGATGCAAGAAAGGGTGATGAATGTGAATTTGAATATTTAGACATTGTGAAGTGTGTGAAAGTGTATAACTAGAAGCAGCAGATAGTGAGATTCTGTCAAGTGTTGTTGGTGACAGTTCTTTTAGTGGTTGATTTCCTTTCATCATTCTTTTGTTGGTAGTGAGTCATTATCTGTAGGCAGTGAGCCTTTCTCTTTTGGCAGTGAGCCCTTTTTTGTATCTTTGGCTATAATAGTTGAGCAGTGAGCAACTTGGTAGTGAGCCTTTTTAAAAATCACCTTAACTAGTGTCACCTTAACTGGTGCTTTATAATTGAAAATTATTATTCTCTGTGGCTTTTACCTTCTTGGGTTTCCACGTAAATTATGGTGTTCATTATGCATGGTGTTTTTTTTCTTTCATGTTCATTAATATCTGATTGATTTAAGTTTGATCTGAATTAATTAAAGTTAAGAAAATTATTTAATAATAACTAATTCACCCCCCTCTCAGTTATCTGGACTATTCAACAATTAGTATCAGAGCTTTGGTTCCTCATAGAAGAGCTTAACCACTTGGGGTAGATCTAATGGCACAAAAACTGATAATTCATGTATTTGATGGATCTGACTATAGTTTCTAGAAAGTGCAAATGAGAGGTTACATGATCTCTCTAGGCTACAAGACTTGGAAAGTTGTTGAGACAAAATATGTTGAACCAACAAAAGGTGTTTCTACTACGAATGAAATTTCAGCCTATGAAGAGAATGAAAAATCAAGGTATGCAATATTTAATGGACTATCTAAAACTGAGTTAACAAAATTTATTTCATTGGGCACTACTTATGAAGTTTGGGAAAATTTGAAAGAAATCTATGAAAGAAATGATGGAGTGAAATTATCAAAGAAGCTGATAGCTAAGCGCATATATGAAAACTTGAGAATGGAAGAAGGTGAGGATATAGCAAGCTACTTTCAGAGAGTTGATAGTGTAGTGAATGAAGTCAAAAATCAAGGAGGGACTCTGATAGATGAAGATGTAATGGAGAAAATTCTGATGACCTTACTGAAGATTTATAGTGATAAGATCTCAGCTACTGAGGAAGTTTATGATCTAAAAAAATTCACCAGAGAGAAACTATTTGGCACCTTAACCACATTTGAGATGAGGAAATTTGGAAAAGAAAAGGAGAAATCTGAAATAGCCTTCAAAGCCACAAAAACAGAAGATCCAGATGATGAAAGTTTAGAAGAGTTGGAAGAAAATTTCACAAGAAAGTTGAAGAAAGGTACCGGAAAGTACAAAGGTATGTTACCTCTTAAATGCTTTAGTTGTACAAAGATTGGTCATTTAGCAACTAAGTGTCCAGAAAAAGAATCAAGACAAAATTTTAAAAAGATCAATAAGAAGACCTACTATGTCAATGAGAATGCCAAAATTTTAAATGATGAATCAGATCATGAAGATTGCTTATTTTTGGTGGAAAAGGATGAACCTAGATTTGATATCTTTAATATTTGTCTGAAATCTAATGATAGCACTGAAGATGCATTGTTTTTCAAAAGAAATAGAGATGAATGGCTGATTGATAGTGGATGTTTGAATCACATGACTAGTGATAAAAGTAAGTTTGTAAAGCTTGAGAAATATGATGGAGGTTATGCTAGATTTGGAGATGATAAAACAACACAGATTGTTGGAATTGGTTCTATTACATTTGATGGAAAGCATAACACTGACAATGTTTACTATGTGAAGGGTTTATTTCATAATCTTTTGAGTGTTGGACAGATGTGTGAAAATGGCTATAATGTGGTGTTTCAAGACGATGGTTGTGAGATCTAGAAGAGATCCAAAACTATTATTGTATCTGGAAAAAGAACAAGTGGAAATATGTATCAACTAGAAGGAGCTTCAAAGAGATGCTTATTCTCTCATTCCAATGATAGTTGGATCTAGCACCGAAGGATGTGTCACATCAACTTTGACAATTTGGTAAGGATAAGTTCAACAAGAGCAGATAGATATTTTCCAAGACTAATCAAACTAGACAACACTATATGCAAAGGATGTCAAGAAGGAAAGCAAACTAGAGAAAAAATTTAGAGAAAAGAAGAATCATCTACTGGTTTGTTGAACCTTGTATACACTGACCTATGTGGTCCAACCAAAACAATAAGCTTACAAGGTGAGAGATATTTCATTCTTTTAATAGATGATTATTCTAGACTAACCTGGGTTGCATTTTTAAGAGAAAAATCTTGAAAGCTTTAGAAAAATTCAATATTTTCAAGGCAAGTGTTGAGAATGAAGTTGATAGAAGAATCAAGTGTTTAAGATGTGATAGAGGATGAGAGTTTACTTCTGATGAATTCAAAAAAATTTGTGAAAAATATGGCATTAAAAGACAACTATCTGCCCCTAGAACACCTTAGCAGAATGGTGTAGTGGAAAGAATGAATCGGACAGTTCAAGAATTAGCCAGAACAATGATCATGAAAGCATAATTGCCATAGGTCTATTGGAGAGAAGCAATACACACAGTAGTATACACTCTTAACAGAGTATTGTTTCAGAGGAAATATGGAAAGACATCATATGAGTTATGGCATGAGAGAGCTCCCACGGTAAAGTACTTCAAAATATTTGGAAGTAAATGCTACATCTAGAGAGATGAGGAAAATCTTGGAAAATTTGACAACAAAGTTGATGATGGCATATTTCTAGGTTACTCTACAAAAAGCAAAGCATACCAGTGTTACAACAAGAGACTGAATAAGATTGTTGAAAGTGAAAATGTGAAAGTAGATGAAGATGTTCAAAGAAATCATGAAAGGCATATAGAATATGAATCAGATGACTTGGAGGACAAAGGAGAAAAGGATAAGAAAGAAGAAGAAGAAACAAAGGAGGCTTTGGAAACTATAGCTAAAACTCCAAGGTATGTACAAAAAAAACCACTCAGAAAACCAGATCATTGGAGACAAGAATAAGGGAATCACCACAAGAAGTAAAGCAACTCAAGAGTAAGTATTATTTTGTTTACTCTCAAAAGCTAAGCCAAAAACTGTGGAAGAATCATGTAATGATTAGAATTGGGTGAAGGAAATGAAGGAAGAGCTTGATCAAATAGAAAAAAAATAGACTTGGGAACTTGTGCCCAGACTAGCAGACAAAAATGTAATCGAAACAAAGTGGGTATTCCAAAACAAACTGGATGAAAATGAAAAGGCAGTGAGAAACAAGGCAAGATTGGTTTGCAAAGGTTACACTTAGATCGAAGTTATTGACTTTGAAGAGACCTATGCCCCTATTGCCTAGATGGAAGCAATCTAGATATTTTTTGCTTTTGCAGCTTTTAAGGATTTCAAAGTCTATCAAATGGATGTAAAATCTACATTCTTGAATGGAGAGCTGAAGGAAGAAGTTTACATTGAGCAACTTGAAGGATTCAAGTTCGAAAGTAACTCAGATGTTGTTTGCAGGTTGAAGAAAGCTTTATTTGAATTGAAGCAGGCACCTAGAGCCTGGTATGGCAGATTAGACAAGTACCTGATTGAACAAGGATTTCAAAGGGATCTACTGACAATAATTTATACTACATAACTCACTCAAATCAGATGTTGATTATTGTGGTTGATGTTGATGATATAATTTTTGAAGGAAATGATGATATGTGCAAAAAATTTATAGATGAAATGCAGAAGGAATTTGAAATTTCCATGATAGGTGAGCTAAATTTCTTCCTTTGATTACAAGTAAATTAGAACAACAAAGGAATTTTCATTTCTCAGTCCAAGTATACAAAAGAACTATTGAAGAAGTTTGGATTGGAGAATTCTAAACCATTTTGTACACCTATTGTTATGGATGCAAGTTGACAAAAGAAGATGAATCGCCCTATTGAATGTTATGGATGTGTTGCTGATATGTGGTTGTCATTGATGTCAACACTATTAGCATTTGGTGTATTAGAGGTTGTATATATCAAGGATATTGAGAAATTTGTAAAAGAAAGTGTTTCAGGTTCCCAGTGGAACTGTGCAAGTCATGAAGGTGTGTTTTTTTGTACATTGAAGACTAGCTGGTGTGGATTAAAGGGTTTATTTTTTAGTGTTTATAGATCATCTACCAGAAGTTTCAGAGCTTTGCGTGAATTTTTTATTGTGTTGTGGACTGGCGGTGTTTTTGTGTTCTTTGTTAGTGTTCCTGAATGAAGATTGTGTGATTCTGATAATCTCAGTTGTTGTGGATGTTTCTCTATCATTTACTAGTGTTCTTAGATGTCTATAGATCATTCTCTATCTTTGCGGTACATCCACATTAATCGATGAGCTTTCTTGAGCATGTTCAGTTTTTCATGTTTTTGGCTGACATGTTGGTGGTAGCGTGTTGTGGATCTTTGTGGTGGAATTAGTTAAAGTATTTTTGTGTTGGAGATGTTAATTTGGGTCTCCACGATGTTGTGGTCTACCTTGGTGGATCCACATTAAAATTTATTTGTAAATTTGGGCCGACATTACAAATTTGTTTTATTTTCCTGGTTGACTAAGTTGTGATGAAATATTATGTAGTGGATATATAAGTGTGATTGTTTCATCAGTGGAGAGTGTACTTTGTATGCCCAGTGTGCTTGTGTTCTCCTATGTGTGTATGTATGAATACCATTTGATTTTTGAGTAGAGAGCGAAGAAGATTCAGTAGAGTATGAAGAAGATTGAGCAAAGTGTGAAGAAGGTTTTCTGAGCTTAATTGGAACTGTAATCAGGCTTGTGCAGAAGCTATTTTCTCAATTCATACCCTCTAGATTTCAATCCTATTATGTATTGTTGGGAAGTGAGCCCCTTCTGTAATTGAGAAGTGAGTTCTAGGCAGTGTGCCTGAATGCATGTGCATTCCCCTTTATTGATTTCACTATACTTTTAACAGGGTATAATCTTGTGGATTAACATCCACCGTGGTTTTTCCCCTAACATGGTTTCCACGTAAAAATATTGTTGTTCTTTGTCTCTATGATGTGTTAATTGCTTATGGTTAATTGGTTATTCATCAGATTTGAGATTAAGTTAAGCAAAGTTTGAAAAGTTTATTATTTTGCGACAACTAATTCACCCCTCCCCTCTCAGTTGTTTGTCCTTATTTTTCCAAAAATTGGTATCAAAGAGTTTATTTGGAAAGGTCATGGTTACCTTTTCCATTGATGTCAAAGGGGGAGAAGTGCAATTTGAAAAATCTTTCTAAGGGAAAGAGTCGAGCAGTTGAGAAGAAGAGTCAGTGTGTTGGGTTGATGGTATTTTTCACATCATGTGTTGCCATCAATGCCAAAGGGGGAGATTGTTGAATGTTGTGGATGTTTTGTTGATATGTGGTTGTCATTGATGTCAACACTACTATCATTTGGTGTATTAGAGGTTTTATATGTTGAGGATATTAAGAAAATTGTAAAAGAAAGTGTTCCAAGTTCCTAGTGGAACTGTGCAAGTCATGAGGGTGCGTTGTTTTGTATGTTGAAGACTAGCTGGTGTGGATTAAAGGGTTTATTTTTTTGTGTTTCTAGATCATCTACTGGAAGTTTTAGGGGTCTATGTGAATTTTTGATTGTGTTGTGGGCTAACAGTGTTTTTGTGCTCTCTGTCAGTGTTCCTGAATGAAGATTGTGTGATTTTGATAATCTCAATTGTTGTGGATGTTTCTCTATCATTTCCCAGTGTTCTCAGATGTCTCTAGATCATTATCTATCTTTGTGGTATGTCCACATTAATCGGTGAGCTCGTGGTTGAAGATATTTTCTTGCGCATGTTCAATTTTTCATGTTCTTGGCCGACATGTTGGTGGTAACGTGTTGTGGATCTTCGTGGTGGAATTAGTTAAAGTCTTTTTGTGTTGGAGATGTTAATTTTTGTCTCCACTATGTTGTGGTTGACCTTGGTGGATCCACATTAAAAATTTATTTGTAAATTTGGGCCGACATTACAAATTTGTTTTATTTTCCTAGCCAACTAAGTTGTGATGAAATCTCATGTAGTGGATATATAAGTGTGATTGTTTCATCTGTGGAGAGTTTACTTCTTATGCTCATTGTGCTCATGTGCTCCTATGCGTGTATGTGCGAATACCATTCGATTGTTGAGTAGAGAGTGAAGAAGATTGAGCAGAGTGTGAAGAAGATTGAGCGAAGTGTGAAGAAGGTTTTTTGAGCTTAATTGGAACCGTAATCAGGCTTGTGCAGAAGCTATTTTCTCAATTCATACCCTCCATATTTTAATCCTATTTTGTATTATTGGGTAGTGAGCCCCTTTTGTTGTAGGTAGTGTGCCTAAATGCATGTGCATTCCCCTTTATTGATTTCATTATACTTTTAACAAGGTATAATCTTGTGGACTAACATCCACCATGGTTTTTCCCCTAACATGGTTTCCATGTAAAAATATTAGTGTACTATGTCTCTCTGATGTCTTAATTGCTTATGGTTAATTGGTTATTCATTAGATCTGAGATTAAGTTAAGCAAAGTTTGAAAAGTTTATTATTCTGTGACAACTAATTCACCCCCCCTCTCAGTTGTTTGTCCTTATTTTTCCAACACACCCAAAGCCGATGCAAGCATGTACAGATCAATGATTAGGGGATTGTTATATTTGACTACCACTAGACCAAACATTATGTATATAGTTTGTTTAGCAGCCAGGTTTCAGCAAGAATCAAGGAATCACATGTTGTTGCGTTGTAAAAAGGATCTTTAGATATTTGAAGGGTATAGAAGATATGGGGTTATGGTATCCAAAGGATTCAAATTTCACTTTGGTAGCTTACACTGATGTTGATTGGGTCAGACATGTTGATAACAAGCAGAGCACAAGTGGTGGAGCTTATTTCCTTGGCTCTCGGTTGGTTGCTTGGTCAAGTAAGAAAAAATATTATGTATCTTTATCTACTATTGAAGTTGAATACATTACAACATCCTTATGTTGCACTCAGATACTGTCGATGAAACAAACGCTGAAGGACATTGGCATATCATTTGATGAGCCTATCTCAATTATGTGTGATAATACCAGTGCAATAAACATTTCCAAGAATCTAGTACAGCATTCCAAAATGAAGCATATATGGACATCAGATATCATTTCCTAAGAGAGAAGGTGTTGGACAGTGAAGTAAAACTTGAATATGTACCTATGAAAGAGAAGATTGCATATATTTTTACAAAATCGTTGAGAAAATATATATTTGAGTATCTCTGATAGAAGTTAGGGGTTCTACCCCCTCCTAATCTACAATAACATGCACTAGGGTGTGCATTGGTTTAGGGTATTGTTACCTGATTTTTAGCTTTCAGCTGAAATCAGGTAACTTAGTGTTTGTTCTTTTTAGGTTGTTTAAACATTTAAAAGACAAATCATTAAACTGCTAGTTTCAATATGCATGAAGGAGTGATTGTCAAATAAAGCAGATTACTTTTTTTCATTTCAATGTTGCATGACAGCAAATGAGAAAGAGAATCATAGATATACAAATGTAGTCTTTATTGATAATCCTAAAATATACATGTCCCTCACAAGCCAAGGGACTAACTCTCTTATTCAATGAACATATGAAGCAATTCATACATGAATAAGTAGAAGAAAGGAAAATGTGCATATAAAAATGGAACCAGTCATTACCTAAGAATGACTGGTTGTAGGTTGCCTGACTGCTCTACTACTACCCCAAGTTGCTTGTGTCCTCCCCAGCTCTGTTGTGCTCCTCACCCTGCATCTGAAAAATAAAACATGGCGTTAGAGCGAAGATCTAAGCAATGAAAGATTCAATCCTCACATACACACCTACCTATTCATGTATAAACTAATCCATAAGTGCATTAAACAAAAAAAAAACAGACATATGCATTTATTTTCTAACTGTTTGCTTCATGTGTAGATTTAGGACAAGTTTGGTTACTGTTCTGATTCGGATCAAATATAGCATGTGGGGTAAATGTGGCTCCCACAAGGGTAGAGCTCAACATGTTGTGAAAGAAAAGGGAAATTGAGCAACTTGATCAAATATTTATCTCTTATCAATGTATTAAATCAATATGGAATCACATCAGTTGATCAAATTTCATTATCAAATTCAAAAGATGCATCAAGTTCAATTATGCATCTATTAAATAATGAGGAAGCATTTCAAGTTTTTGGCAAGCCCCTCTCACCATAACCCTATAAAGTAGTCACACATCGCATAGGAAGGTGAGTCGTTAGGTCACCCAAATATGCGACATGTGGTTGTCCAATAAAGTTAGAATGAGGAGACAATTGTGTGTCACACATGAGGAAAAAGGAAACAAATGTGAGGGAATTAGATAGCAGATCAAGGTGGGATAACAAGCATTACAATAGTCTCATGGAAGGACAACAATCATAAATGCATGTTACATTAAGGTCAAGTTACAAATGACAATTAAAGCAACCATGAAGCAACACAAGGTGACACTCCTTTGAAGCCAAGACCATGTGCAAGTGAATATGACAGCAACCTCTTACAAGTCTACATGATCCAAAGGGAGTATACACTCCTCACATTGAACCAAATATAAAACCAAATCAATGATCATAGGAAGCATGAAACACATTCAATCATGCTATAGGACAACAAGGTCCAAAAGGAAAGGTAAGTACATTCAGTCTATTTTGTACTTGTGAAATATAGTAGGTTCCTTTACATTAAAAGCAGTGACTTCAACATATGAGAAATCATTGAATGCTTAAACTAAGGAAAATACAAGCATGTAAATGGATTCTAGTGCATGATTCTACACTTACTGGATTGAATTCAACCATATATTGAGGTTGGAGTCATCTACAACTGGTATAATTGAGAAAAGTGAAAAGCCCTTAGAAACTATATATGCTTCTCAATCAAAGGATGAGGAAAAGATGCATTCTACTGAAAAGCAGTCAGAGGAAATGTGTGATAAATAAGGAAGAACAGCTATACCCAGTAGTAATTCAAATTGTGAACAAAAAGAAAATAAGGGAAATCTTTGAAGTAAATGAAGCCTTATGGATAGCCACACAATGAAAGGATCAGCCTCACATGCCTTAGTGAAATCACATGCTGACAGGAATCATGGAAACCTAGAAGAAAGGCATTAAGCAATGACAAATGTAGAGAATTAATGAGCAATGACATACTCTGTGGCAGATAATGAAAACATTTTTTAAGCAAAAAGTGTACAATGTCATGACAGAGTATGAAGAAGGACAGCATTTGTAGCTACCAGTGAAGTGTTCAACATCTTTTAAGTTGCAGCTAGATCATCATCTATGAAGAGAATGGAGGAAAACATTCCTTATTTTTCATGGAGGTACCAGTTGTGGTGTTTGTTTTGAATCTCACAGATAGCACTGTAAACATGGTTGCTAACTCTATCCCATCAATAATTGAAGGCAAGTAAGCCTTTGGTTTGGATCAGAGCTGTCATTATTCACTTACAACTACTAGGGAACCAGAATGTACAATACTGGAGGTAAGTAATTTAGATTCATCAAGTATCTCACAGCAACGTGGACAAAATTGCCAAGAAGAAGTCACATGAGGGTGATCCCATAATAGTGGTTTACAATTTTTGGCCAAACTGTACACTCAAATTATTATTTTTAACTAAATCTTCACATTCGAGCACCTATAGCGGCTAAACCGTGAGGAATTTGAAGATGGTACAAACTAGAGTCTCATCAAATTTTGTTTGTAGATTCTAAAAATATTTTTTTCAAAATTTTTGGAATCAAATTCCACTTCTTTTTCCATCTCCCACAAAAATTGATTTTTTTAAAAAACAACATTTTTAAAAAGTGACGCAACCGATAACGATAACTTTTTCCATGAAGGATAAAATTATAATTCTTTCAAATTTAGATTTTTAACTCTGATATCTAGTGCTCCCACTTGGTTAGATAGTTTTTATTGAATATTTTTTCCTTAATCAAGTTTCAAAGTCAAAAAACAATTGGACAATGACCTATAACGCAACTTTTTTGTATATGTCAAAATTTAATTTAATTTTTTTTTTGTTGATCAAGGACTTCAATATCTGGTGCACTCATATTTTTAATTTTTTTTTATAATATTCTATTTTTCCACATGTGAAGAACAAAGAAATTCATTTTTGATGAAAAACTTATGTTTAATAAAACTTAAAAAACAAATACATAACAAAACCAAAACATATTAAAATTATATTCATTGGATAGCTTGTTATGAGGAATACCATAATCATTTGAAATAAATTTTAAATGAATTCATTTGATCCCCAAAATATAAATCAAAAGTGATTTTTTATCAGCATTTTGATACGTGTAAAGGAGATGCATTTATAGGTATGGTTTAAAACTAGTGAGGTTCTATCCAAGGGGGTTTGATCTAAGGTGATTTGATCAAACCCTCTTCAATTGGAATCCTTAAAATGGAACTTTTTAAGGATTAAATCATTATATTTTCTAAAAATATATGATTTCAGCTAAAATTTGTTCCTCTCAGGAATTGTAAACCACTATTATGACAGCACCCATGACAGAAATTCAAGAGAAGTGTTTGCAAGTGGTAACATGGAGTCAAGATCAAAAGGACAGTATATGATCTTTCAGTTCTTTCCTTATTTTATTGCTTCATAGCTACAGCTAGTAAGGATCCAAGGGAGGACCATTGATACGATAGTCCTCTATGGTGTTGAAAAGTGGAGATGTACATGCAATAATGAGGACATCTCATGCTTTCTTTAAGCAAGCGATAAGCAAGCAAGAGGCATCAAAGGATAGTGAATGGTCAAACTCATAAGAGAGTATATGCTTGTCAATGAACTATACAATGGAAAGCATGAAGCCACCAAGCATTGCACTATCAAATGATCTACAAATGAAGGAAACTTCAAAGGATATTAAGCTCTGCAAAGAGAGATTTCAACACACAAGGCTAATGAGTGTACATAGACTACTTAATTCTATTGTACACAATACTAATTCACAGAGTGCCCTTACCTACAATACTTAGCTTATGAGATAGATGGAAAGCTATAGTAGCAATTTTCATGTCAATGTATAGTGATATTCTCATCTCACAATGAATTTGAGCAAAGGAAGGGAAAGCAAGGGAAGTCATTTGAACAGTTGCAGTCTGATTTGGAGTTTCAGAGAAATATACTCCAGAAAGATAGTTCAGATGCAAGGAATATTCACATACAGAAAGATGGAGATCCTCCTATTGTTGACTCATAAACAAAGAACCTGAATCCAAGCTTGGATACAGTTGAAATATTGCCTCCAAAATCCCATCTGGAAGGGTTAACTATGATGGAACTAAATTCTAATGACAAAACCTTGCTTCAAGCAACTTTAGAAAACCCAGTTGACATTCCCGAGGTACATGTTGAAGGTGGGATTGCAAAGAGTGAAATGAAGTACATTAAAACAGAGGTTGAGGCACTATTTTTTACATGAAGAAGGAAACTAAGAGGTGCAGGTTCAGAAACCCTAAATTCTATAGAGTATACATTATTTTTTGCACTCTTAGAAGCCTATATCTAGGCTTTTATTCATGAGAATATAAGAGATATGCATAAAAGACTTCATATAATTCTATAATGAAAGAAAATTGTGAAGCAAACTTTTCCCTACAAAAATTTGACAAAGCTCTGTACAAAACTGTGAGCCAAGGTATGTAACACAGAGCCATGGAGTCTATACAAGCCGAGCTCAAAATGAGATTCAAAATTCAAAAATGTAGAGGAATGCTCATATATTTGCTATATTCAAAGCTTAAGGCCAAGTTATGGATATGGGCCATTGAAGAATGAGCAGCAAGCTTGCAAAAAATAAAGAAGGAAAGCAAGATGAAGTCGGCCAGAGGCTCACCTGAGCTTGAATTTTTATTTTTATTGAAATATGCCAGTTGATTTCACCCATGGAGCTTTAGAGAGTCACTCATGGTGGCTGTGAGAGGCAAAGGAATCATCACAGGAAATAATGAAACAACAAAATGATCAGAAACATTCTGCAGGCCGCGGCCTTTACACCTCAAATGGCTTTCAAATGGTATCAAAAATATAGATTCTTGCTCAAAAAATTAATTGCCTGCTATTTCCAATGTGGAAACCATGATTTTCATCCATAGGTCAGTCAAAATATCCATAGTCTATACAAGCAATCAAACCCTATGGCAGCTGCAGCAACTCTCCGAAAATGCTCGATGCAAATAATGAATGTTTTTTTTGGAATTTTCCCCCCCTTTTTTTTTAGGGTTTGATACCCTAATTGGAGGTCGATAGGCATTTTTTCCTTATCTTTTAAAAAATAAAACACATTTTAATGTGTTGTGTGGCCAAAGTATGGTGTTCTTACTTAGGCATTTTCTACCTTAGGGATTTCTTCCCTTTATTTCAACTTATGCTAAGTGCTCAACAACACATGTGGAGTATACCACGAAGCTGGTGAGATATGCCTTTGGTCTTTGATCATGCATCATGTGACTTGGAATATTCTTTCCAAGAAGTATGGAGGTCAGCCATGTAGGCCAGGTTTTGAGCTTTCATGTTGCGTTGCAAATCAGGGGGTTGACCACATATAGCCTTCCAACACAAAGTGAAGAAGAGGTGAAATAACCATGTGCCTTATTTGACCTTATTAATGCTTTTTCAAAGTATTTTTTGCATTTCATTATTGCTTTTGCTTTTGTTTCAAAGCATTGTAATATCATTTAAGTCATTTTGATAATCACTTTAACATTTTCACTTGCAAATGAAATGTAAATCATATTGATGGTGGGGCCCCTTTATTTTGTGCTTGAAATGTAAAATGACTTGATTAAGTGATGTTTTATGAATCACTTAATTAAGGTTATTATTTGTAATTCCTTTTGGAGTCTTGTGTTTTCAAAACACACAAAAGCATGAGTCAAACAGCTGACAGACATGTGGAAAGTGTGAGAGAAGTGTTTAACTGTTTTGGAGAGAAATGCCATTTTGGGGGTTGTTTTATCACACCTTCAGTGTGATCTTGGATTAGGCTTGACTTTGGACCTTTTGAAGGACATTTTGGAGTGTTTCTAGAAGCTTCTATTTTGGCTTGTGTGTTTCATCTGACTTAGGGTTTCTAGAAACATTTGTGTGGGTTGTTGGTTGGAGTTTTTCTTAAGTATCTTGAGACTTAAGTTTTAGGGAGTTCTTTCTTCCTTCTTGCAGGCATTGTGGCTTTTGGAGCCCTTTTCATGGTAGAGGACTGCATTGTGACTCATTATCAAACATTTACAATAGTGTGTAACACCTTTTGATTGATAAGTTAATATATTTTACCTTCTCATTATGTTGTTTTATTGTGAAAGCTTTAGAAATGGTTGATGAAATCTTATGGCTGAATTGTTTTCCCTTTGATTTTGTCTTGTTTCTCTTTTCCTTTATGCAGTTAAATGAATTTTCAGGTCATAACATGTGTTGAGTTAGTTTAGGGTAGAGTCTAAGTTGTGAAGATGTATTTTTCCTCCTTCTATATGTTGTCCTTGACATTTTTAGCCTTGTTATGAAATACTGATGCAAAGACATATGAAGTTTTGAGTTGTGTAAGCCACTGTTAAGTTGTTAATTGTTCATGTGTGTAAAAGCAGCTATATGGGTCTGAGAAATATCATTAGGTGCATCACCATAGGGGTTAGTTTTTCTTTTCATGCTTCTTTTTCCCCTTTTCCCAACAAGGAATAGTTTAGGTGACACCATCAAAAGGGGAAGTCGGCCCATAATCCGGAGGTATGCTTTCAAATAGGTTACCCACAACCTAAAGGCAGCCCCATGTTAGTCCAAATCTGCTAAGTTCTCATCTAAAGCTTAGCAAACAGGGTGCATATTTGGTGAGATAACAGGTATTACATGCTCATTTTTATCTAGATCAATACTTGGTGACTTCCTCAGAGGGGGAGCGAACTAATTTTTTCAAGGGGAGTTTTTTCCTTTTTTTTGATGTCAAAGGGAGAGAAGAAAAGATGATAAGATGGTCCTTGGTGCTGACATTGAGTTGGTTGGTTTTTTATTGATGAATGTTTCCATCAATGAAAAAGGGGGAGATTGTTGGAATGTGTTGAGATGATGTTGATTGCTTGTTGTCATCAATGGTTTTCATTGATGTCAACATATCTTGGTTGTTTCACCGAAGTTCTATTTTGGTGCCTTGGTGATCTAGATTTGGCCTGGTTCTGGATATCATGCTGTAAAGATCTATTGTTAGTTGTATATATCCTAGTCCCATTCCTCTTCTAACACAAAAAGATACATTATTTTGGGTTTGATTTGATCTAGCAGTTGGTTAACGTGCTTCAACACATGGTTTGCATTGTAACGTGTATACTTTACTCTTTGGTTCCGGATATCATGTAGCATGTTGATTTGAGCAAGGAGGATATGTTTGGTCCATGTTTCATTCCTCTCCACCACGTGAATGTTTTTGTGGTGGCCTATTTTCAATTGTACTTGGTCGAATTAGGAATTATGAAATTGTGTTTGACCGACTTGAGAGATTATGAAGCCTTGGAATGGTATAAGTATAAGATGTTTTCATTTGATGCAAGAAAAGGTGATGAATGTGAATCTGAATATCCAAACATTTTGAAGTGTGTGAAAGTGTTTAACGGGAAGCAATAGACAGTGAGATTCTATTTGGTGTTGTTGGTGACAATTCTTTCAGTGATATATTTCCTTCCATCATTGTTATGTTGGCAGTGAGCCATTTTCTATAGGTAGTGAGCCTTTCTCTTTTGGAAGTGTGCCCTATTTTGTGTCTTTTTCTATAATAGCTAGGCAGTGAGCCACCCTGTAGTGAGTAACTTGGCAATGAGCCTTTGTAAAAATCACCTTAAACGGTGCTTTATAATTGAGAATTATTATTCTTCATGGTTTTTCCCTTCTTAGGTTTCCACGTAAATTCTGGTGTTCATTGTGCATGGTGTTGTTTTTTTCTTTCATGTTCATTAATATCTAATTGATTTAAGTTTGATCTTATTAATTAAATTCAAGAAAATTATTTTATAATAACTGATTCACCCCCCCTCTCAATTATCTTAACTGTTCAACAAAATGTGACTTGTTGGTTACTGTGGATCCAAGTGATTTTTCTTTTGTGAGGAATCTACACTTGGGGGGTGGAGGGTCTGGTTTCTCTGCTAGTAATGGTCCTTGACAAGTCAAGAGGAATATTCATCGAGAGGTTCGATGACACCCCCCCCCCACAAGGAGTTATGAAGATAAATACTGATGGTTCTTCTTAGGGGAATCCTGGTCATGTTGGGATTGGTGGTATTGGTAGAGATAGTAATAGAGGGGTGGTGTTTTTCTTTTCTATTTATAAAGGTCATCATTCTAATAATCTCATGGAGGATCTCACTATTCTTCACGCTATTGAGAGAGGTTCTTCCTTGGGTTGGAAGAGGATTATTTGTGAATCTGATCACAAATTGTAGTTGATATGCTAACTGAGCACAAATTTGATGGAGTTAATTGGCAACTGGCTATTGTGATCAAATAGATTGTGAATCTATGCATTTCTCTGGATTTTGTTTCTTTTTGCCATATTCCTATGGAATAGAATAGGGTGGTTGATCTTGTAGCAAAGTGGGCCTCTAAGCATTTGGAGAGGTGGATAATTGATGACTGGGGCCTTTTATCCTCAAATCTTTCTTTGTCCCTCAAAATTTTAATCATGGAAGACTTTCACATGTAATTGTTTCTTTGGTTGGGTTCCTTCGAGGAATTTTGTTGTGAGATCATTTGGTGGTTTTTGTGGGATTTTTCTCATTGCTCTATAATATTTCTTTGATTCAATAAATTTTTACCCATTTTTTAAAAAAAAAAATTCTACCTCTTCACCGTCTCTCTAGCTACATGTGCTCCCACCACATGGAAGTGTGTCCTTTCAACATTGTGCTAGCATATTTCACCTACTTTGGATCCTCAACTGACTCCACATCAAAATATTTTTCCATTTCTGTTATCCAGTCTAGTGTAACTCTCTTGGGTTCAAACTTCCATTGAAACTCAAGGGGTCTAACTTAGGCTTGCTACAAAGCCTAGCCATTACTTTCAAAAATCTTCCTTCTACCTCATCTCTATGTTCATCCTCTGTTTCAATTTTTGGTGCCTCTTCTTCAACCTCATCTTTGCTAACATCTACCACCATTGGGATTCCTCTTTGTTTCATCAATTATATTACTTCCAACCATGCTCCTATCTAAGCTTTGAGGCCTCTTATCATTTCTCTAAAGACTTCATGATCTGCATTATGTGGTCCTCTTTTCCCACGCCCTCTTTGCACCATGTTCATAGCCCTCTTTAATTGTGTGTCTCGTTGTCCTCTCACAAACCCACAATAATTTCCTTAGTGTTCTTCTCCCAACACAACACAATACTAGCTTTGATACTAATTGGTCCATGTAGAAAATGGGGGTCTTATCTATTAGAGTAAAAGTTATTTCCTAATTAATTATTTATTTAATTATTAGGTTCCTTTTTCTCCAATTACTTAAGCTTACTTAGGCCATGTTTTCTTTATGTCACATGTCATAGGATGAGGACACATGTCATGATATTTTTTTATCCTCACCAATGGTTTCTAGGATGATTCTCTATTGTATAATCATTAGAAGATGCACATTAATTTGACTCATTCTTTTTTAAATCAAGAGCTCTTGGCCTCCATAGCTTTGCTATTCTCTTTTTGTGATAGGTGTTTGATTACATGTGATCCTTGAGAGTTATGGAGTTGATTTTTCCCAACTTCAACATGGTATTGGAGATCCAAACCTATAATCCCCTCTCCTCTTCTTGAGATATTTCATGCCTTGAGCTATCATTTGGTACATCCTAGAAAAAATCATTATTTTCAATTGGATTTAGAGCTGTCAAAAAAGTCAGTTCTGTATATTTTGTTTGGCCTAATTTAGACTCCAAACGTTAGATCTACGAGGGTTTGAAGTGGTATTTTTCCATATCTGGAGGGTGGCTACATTTTTTGTGCATTTTGAGCCAAAACAGACATTTCCATTGTGCTCAAAAGGCCCAAAATCCTTAAGATCACCTGTCAAATTTCCAAAATATATGTCAAGAGCTTCTGAGCTAGCACACGGATCAAGGTGAAAATATTTTCAAAAAAATGTTTTTTTTCCTACGCTTAAAGAAAAATTAAAAAGACTCAAGTTTTTTTACTTTTTAAATTTTATATTAAAAAAAAATATTGGGACAGTACCCAAGGGGTACCTACCCCACTATTGTGACAAGGTTGGCAAGCCCATGCCCACCTACCAACCCCCCCCCCCACGTGGGGAGAGTACCCATGGGGGGTACCGCCCCCTTCTATGGTAGGGTGGTGGCCCCTCCTTGGGCCCCTCACCAAAGGGTGGCATGGGGCTCCAACCCTCACCACTCCTTAATAAATTTTTTTATTTTTTTTTAACTTCAAATTTTTGGCAATAATTTTTTTTGTAAATAAATGTAACTACAGTGTACCTAGTGAACCTTTTAGTAGATATTTTAAATTTGGTAAGCCTCTATTTTGGAGGTGTTTTTGACAAATTTGGCAGAGATCCTTTTTTTCCCTACTCATCCCCTCTCCATCGGGATTTTTAGTTTTGCACCTCAACTTTTAGAGGCTATATCTTGGTCATACGGTGGTCTTTTCTAGTGTGATTCTTTTTGAAATGGGATAGAATTTTTTTCTCTTTGTAGTGGTGCAAGTGGTTTGCAATTTGGACTTTTGGTTTTTCCAAAAAGAAAAAAATATCAGTGTTGTTGTTCAATTCTCATTTTGAAGACTTTGACTGCCACATCTTCTTCATCCGGACTCCTTTTTGGGTAACATTTTTTAAAAGTGCATGATTTTTCTTGTATTTCATCATGGTACTACCAATTTCCTCTTTTTTTGGCAAAGAATTGTATTTTTAGTATGTAGTCTTTTTTTGGACATTATGGTCTTCCATTGTAAGCACTTCTTATTATGTAAACGCACTAAAATAAAGTGCCTCAACATTTTGGTGTATGTATTATTGGGATCTTCCATATTACTTTGTGCCTTATTGTAGTCACACTATGATATAAAGTGCCATGGGGGGGTTTGATGTTTTACCTTTGTTTTTTATCATACCTTTTTCAAGTGAGTGTCCCTTCCACGATAACAACCTCATGTATGTGTGTCTTTTGTTTGCACGCCCTTTATATATGTTGGTACTTTCATATTTGCACATTCAAATGTTCTTGATTCTTCTTCATGCACTTCTTTCTAGCATTCAATTTTAGTGTACCTATCACACCTCTCCCTTGTCAGCATTATGGGGGGTTTCTATTATTGGTGCTAATGCTTCCTTGGGTTCATGTTGGAGTGAGCTATGTATATAGTATTTGTTTCTATGTATTTTTAGATGCAGAAGTTGTATTTAGATGAGATGGAGAACTTACCATATGGAAACTCTTGCATTCCTATTTCTGGAGGTGACCTTCCATTTTCACATCATCAATTCTTCAAACTTTTGGTACCTATGCCATCTGTATCTTTGAGTTCCAGATGTTTTCCTTTGTTTTCCATTTGATTTGAGTAGTTTCATTGGGGGCACTCATACAGATTCTTGTCTTCTTGATCTTGATCATCATCTATTTCAGTGGAGGTTCTTGTTTCAACACTATAGCAGTCATTCTTTGATAGTTTTTGTAGCTTCTTCTTGCTTCATTGGTGTTCTTCATGTTCATTCTTTGTTCCTATATTTTGGGACATTCTTGGTTGGAGGCTTCTTCATCCTTCACTCTTTTTTGGAGGCTTCTTCAGTCATTCACTTGTATTTCTCTCTTTCGGAGAGGAGTTTTCCCCCACATGGTTTTTCTCCTTTTTTCTCTAGTTTTTAGATATCTTTTGTTTGTACATGGGTACCTCACTAGGCCTTATTTGTCGGGATCCATCATGCATTCATATTTAGAGGTTTGAGCTTCTCCCTAAGTTTCACTTAAGGGGGGTGTTAGAGTAAAATTTATTTCCTAATTAATTATTTATTTAATTATTAGGTTTCTTTTTCTCTAATTACTTAAGCTTACTTAGGTCATGTTTTCTTTATGTCTCATGTCATAGGATGAGGAAACATCGAGCATGATATTTTTTTATCTTCACTTAGGGTTTCTAGGTTAATTATCCTTTTATAAGGATTATCTATTTTATAATTGTTACCAAATTTCACTTATAGCTCAATTTGGTAAAGCTAAAATAGTCGATTGCATCAAAAGTGGAAGGTATTCCAACAATTTTTTTGCTAAGGCTTGACCATTGCATATGAATGCTTTTAAATGGAATTTAGTTTTTATTATGCAATGCTTTACAATAGAAAGAAATTACATAAATTGCATGATATTGTTGTCTTTCATTCATTTTGTAATGAAAATGTATACAAGATTGCATAAATGTTGTTTTATACATTGATAGAAAAGAATGTTTAAATGACCCACACAAGCCATGGGAGTAGTTGAACTAATGCAACATAAAGGTAGGATATACAACTGAGGATAAAAGTAGAAAAACACATGAGGAGAAAGTATATCCATCATTGCATGTGGCATAGTCTTATGTTGATCTTCTTTGTTTCCAGCTCCTCCTTGTTCTGATCTTCAGATGAACCTGCATGATGATGAAAGGATTGGGTTAGAGCTCCAGATATAAATCTCATCATATATCCTATCAACAGAAATATAGCCTATATCTATGATACATTTGATCAGTTAAGCAATTATCATATGTATGCAAGAGATCCAAAATCAAATCATCAAATGAAAGTCAAATCATCAGGAAGAGCATTGAGCTTCACTTTTTTATCTAACTTGTTTGTTCACTGTACAGGATATGTGAAATTTTCATTGCTGGATTATTTTCATTTTTCATTACAGCATGTGGAGTAAAATGGGCTCCCATAAGGGTTGATCCTAGCATGATGCCCTCTTAGTTTCTAAGAGGGGTAAGAGTATAGATTCATATATGAAAGATACAAACAACCACAATGGAAATCTTCATAATAGCATGTTCTAAGTCATTTTTATGTAATGGGGCAGAAAAGAGAAATGTAGCCACTTATCGTGCATTCAAAGAAAGTGTTTGTCACTCATGACAATAATTTGGTAGGCATCTACAAAAATAAAAGCTCCAATACAAGCTTGATGCCAAAACCACAGATGTAAGGTTAAGCATGAGAAGCTAAATATAAATGAAAAATCTAAGTACCAATAATAGTCCACTCCCTTATATGGTCATCACTGTCATGAATAAAAACCATTTGTTAAATGGAATCACAATAGGACAAGTCATCCATTTTCAGAATGTTCATGTTGTGGACAACACAGTGAGAACAAGGAAAGAGAAATCATGAGTTCATTATTTCAATGAATGCTTTAAAACCTTTCTCAAATACCAATGCAAGAGGAGGTCCCATAAACCCAATGAAGCAATCTAGTCATTGAGAGGGGTGTGTAACTAGATATTCATGTCTTATAGCAGAAAAGAAGCAAGGCATGTGATAGTCATAAGAGTTAATATGGAGCAATCCTAGAGTCATCATGTATGCATTCTATGAAAGTCATGTTTCTATTTGACTAAGGATACAAGCATAGTGATTAAATAGCAATGCACTATAACATCAATCTATGTTCTCAATAAAAGATGATATTGAGCATGAAGCAGAGCATGGAGAAAATCACAAGTTATGACAGTACCAAAGCAATCAGTAGTTGAAGGCAGTGGTATCTAATAAAGAAAAGGATAGTGGGAGATCACTAAGAGATGTTTGGTCAGAAAGCAAAGGCCCATGGTGTAGCAGGTTCATAATCCATCATGCCAAGGTAGCTGGGAGTTACATTTTGGAGGTAGTATCTTTTGAGCCCATCAGTGGTGAGGACTACACATAGAAGTTGAGAAGCAAGTGACATCACTGTCATAAAGGAAGCACAATCTTATGTTTCTAGTCATAGGGAGTTTTAAGGATGGTATTTTCTTCATGATCATTGTATTAAAGAGGAAATCACAGAGATAGTAATACCATGTGCATGGTGCAATTGATTTCAAATATGTATGGCAGTAGGGGATCATGTAAATTAATACCTTGGCTCATGACTTGAATGTGAAATGAAGCACCATCCTAAGGAGATGAATTACAAATTATATAGGGGATTGTACAAGGCTTGTGGATGAGATTCATCTCAAGTGTATGAAGGATTGATAAATGCAGTAATAAACCAAGGAAGGTCTCTTCAAGGAGTCACAACCTGTCAAGAGTTCTATGAAAACCCAAATACCTACAAGTATACATAAAGTGACTCATCCTATATGAAACCCTCAAGCATTTACAAGTATGGGTAAAACCTGAAAAATCTACAGAGGCCGAGCCAAAGGTAGGAGAGTTTTTATTTATTCTACCTAGAAAATGGTAAAGCCACGGCCATGGAAGTATAGAAAAACTTGTGTATTTGCATAATAATGAACCCAAAGTGCCTCTATGCAAAGAAAATACATGTAAAAGAGAAGCAACTTCATTTTCTTCCTTGGGAAATAGAGGAAAGAATTTCTGATAGTTTTTCCACAAATATTTTTTGCATGAATGAGCTCGAAGCAAGCATGTTTTTTCATAGAGAGCGATGGAGAAGGAAGGTTGTATATGGGAAATGCTTACCTAACTCAGCCTCAACACAGAATTTGCATGAGTTTCTCCATAAAAATCTCCAAATTGGCTCAAGTT
Source organism: Sequoia sempervirens (assembly GCA_007258455.2). Lineage (NCBI taxonomy): Eukaryota > Viridiplantae > Streptophyta > Pinopsida > Cupressales > Cupressaceae > Sequoia > Sequoia sempervirens. The sequence continues at coordinate 216,828,575 of VDFB02256132.1, read as the reverse complement.
GACTCCAAAATGCTAGAGAAGGCTCCATCAAGCTCATCAAACCCTAGCATGGCGGTGCCCTCAAATTGTTAAGTGCAAATGAAAATGGAATGCAAAAGGTCGTGGGTGTTTTATTCTAGGGTTTCTCTTGCCCTAATTTTGGCCAACCCTTTATTGGGTATTTTTCCACATTATTTTAAAACATTTTATGCCAAAATAATACCTTAGCTTATGTTTAGTTGACCATTGCTATGTATTAGGTGTTTTTTATACCTTTACATATATTTGTAAAAGCTTTTGCAAAGTTTCAAAATCAAACTTAAGCCAAGGTCAACCCTTCCTCCATTTTGTACAATTGAAATTGAAACAAGATTTTAAGGCCTTATTAAGGTAATAATCTATAAATTACTTTAGTAAGTGTCATGTAAATGCAGAGAAAAGAGCAAGTGCATAACACTCATTAAGGAAATTTTAGTTTATTTTCCTTTCTTGCTTGAGTCTCCATTATGCAAAATGGAAAGGAGTCAACTAAAGTTTCTATTTTGGTTTTCCAGTCAAATCTAAGTGATTTTGGAGTCCTTTTTGGGTAGATCCACTTGGGAAGGAAATTTTCCACCTATTTTCACTCATTTGGGATCAGTTATATGCCCTCTTTTCATGGTTTTTTCCTTCTACTCGTGAGAGACACTTTGGTTACTATTTTGGATTGCAGTTAACTACATTTTTTGGTCCTTGGCTCTTAGGAAGGTTTTTGTGTATTAAAAAGGAAAAAACTTAGTTTTTTCGGAGTTCTTGCTTCTTCCTCTCTTGAGTATTATAAAGAGCTTGTAAGTTTTGTAACTCAACTTTCATAATATGATATAGCAGCTCCTTTCAAAACAATAAAAGCAATAGTGCATTCCTTTTTCATAGTTTTTTGTCTCATTTTGCAGTGCATGATTTGATGTTTGATTGTGATTCTAAGTGTTGAATCCTTTTTTTTGTCTCATTATTGCAAATATGTGTCCAGAAGTTTCATGTAATGCAAGTTGTATGTTGTGTTTAATTTCAAACCTTCATAAAAATCACTTTTGTACTACATGTTTCACATGAAATTGTGAGACTAAATTTTTTGAGAGTTGATCATGAGTTGAATTAGTGAATAGATCCATAAGTTTTTGGTGCATCACCTCTTTAGTTTTAAGATTTCCATTTCAATATCCCTCTATCCCTTTTCTCAGAAACTTTGGTATTTTTAGGTGATCTACCAGAGGGAACCAGCCCTCTCTAGAGACTCATTCTCGTTAGTTTCGAGTTCAACCTTCTGACTTCTTGTTTTGACTTTTCTACTTCCACCTGGAACTTTTGTAGATCATTGGAAGCTTGAGATCAGACACCATCCAGCTCTCTTTTTATGTTTTCTTAAGCATGTTGGTACTTTTCATTTGTTTGGCACTCAATAGCAAGCTCAACTCTCAACTTTTCAATTTTGGCATACAGATGAATATGTTCACCTTGGGTCTCTGCAAGTAACCTAAATGTTTCTCCTTGCTTATTTTGTATTTTCCTTATGTACACCATCTCGACATCTCTGGTCTTGACTTCTGTCTGTAGCCTGTTCACTATTTCCTTTACATTTATCATCTCTACCTCATGCTTCTTCAACTTCTTGTCCAGTCTCTCATAATCCGCATATACCACCTTCTGGGTGGCCTTAGCTAGGACCACTTTGTTGTGCGGGTGAGCCTCATTCAAATCCAGACCTATGGCTCTGATGTCGTAATCCTCCATCTACATTTGTCCCTCAGGCTTGGATACGAGCAACCTCATGGTAGTGATCAGTATTTCTTTCTGATCTTCTTTGAAGCAAGCTTGAATCTTCTTGGTATCCAATAGCGCAACGTTCTTCAATAGTATTTTTTTCTTTCTATCCTTTCGAGCCTACTTGGTTGCATCAAAGTGCTCTTGGATACTTTGAGGGGTATCAATGCTTTATGCTATAATGGAAGCACCAAGAGGGAGACCAAAAATGGTGATAGAAGGAGAAACCTCATATGTATGATCATGCAAGGAAGCAAAGGGGAGCATAATCATGGAAAAAGGTGGGACACCAAATTAAGATTGGGTAGGGGAAAATCCAGTTGGGTTGAAAAGAGATACAGGTGGAAGGAGATATTTTTTCCCTAAAGAGGATGGACTGAGAGTGATAGGCAACATGGATATTTTAGCTCTTTCAATGGGGGCCCTTGATAGGGTGATTAAAGAATCAATAGTAGTCGAGGCAGATGTTGCCCATTCGACGCACAAGGTTGCTTCAGAAGTTTCAATAAAAATGGCAGGGGGCATATTCAGGATCAAAAGCTCAGGGTCCAAGGATGGAGGATTCCTTTCCATAGATGGGGGCAGAGGAGTAACCAGAGATGTAGAGGTAGGAAGAAGAGAGGAAGTAAGACTTACTTGGGTTGTGGCAGTCAAAACACTTTGCAGAATAGACTTCGCCTCTTCTTCTCCTCAGGATAATGCATCAGGTGCACCTAGATCCTAGACTCATCTTCTCTTTGCACAACTGGAACTGGTATGTTCTAATCCTTTGGCAGTTAATCCCTCTGAAACTTGGCCTTTGATAACCACAACGGACCCTCTTAGGGACCGTTGGGTCCTTTTTCCTTTGCTTTGAGCACTGTAAAAGGACGTGACTCATGAGTCCCTTTGCTTTGAGCTTCTTCTCCTATCAAATTCTTGAGGATGAGAAGTATGGAACAGGAGCTACTCTTCTTATATCTCATGACTTGTCTCCAGATTGCTATTGCTAGTGTCAGCCTCTTAATCATAAATCTCCTCAAACCTGTCTTCATGTGGCTTAAAATCTCCAAATAGGGCATTGGGGCATTTCATCTCTTGTTGGGACCTCTAGAAGTCTACCTTCTTTCTTTCTGACCATCCCTTGCACTTCAATTGTGTGTTGAGGGATTTTCCCATCTAAAGGCTCCTCTAATACTCCACCTACAATACATAAAAATTTAGCCATTTTGGTCATTTGAGTGGAATGTGGGCCAAGTCAATGTATACTTTTGGCCTTTCCTGATCTGGATTCCTCCTCTCAAAATACTCCCTGCTCTCATGCTTCAAAGTGAAATGCTTTGTTAGATTGTATTCCCATGTGTCACAAATGAGGACCAAGCCTAGGGCCACCAATAGGTTTGTAATCTCACCCTCATCCTTCTGCTTACTCAATGTCACTTGACTATTGGAAACTTTGAGGGGGAGTGGCTATATCTTTTTCTTGTTCCTTCTTGAACCATAGGTGTTTTTGGAAATGGTTACCTGACGGCATGCCTCAAACATGAAAACTCTATCTGTTACAAATCTGGGGAGTTTGAAAGGCTCCCCGACAAAACCATGAAACATGATAAATGTAAAATCCTCTCCTAGGAAATAACCCATTAGGGTCGGTAGAGTCTGCATCCATTGCATGACCTCAAGAGAGAAATGGCCTGTAGGGCATGGCAAAAAATCTTGAAGTGTTGGCCTCAGAAAGTGATCTACAAACCAGTAGTAATCCCCCATTTTTGAAAGCACATGAGTCCATATAGAAATCGGTTGATAGCAACCTTTAGCATCAAACCTAGACACTGGTCTACTTCTTTCTAGTAACTTAGAATTCTAATGCAAAATCAAGTGGGCCAAGAAAGACGAATACCTGAATTTATATAGTATTATAATTCTTCAATTGTTCTAGCATTGTTCTAGCTACTGCATCAACAAAATCATAATATTGCTAACTCTTCTCCTTCTTGAGCGTAAAATTTGGGCCCATCTAGAAGGAATGGACCTCTTCATCATTATTAAGGCCATAAATCTAAGTCAACATCTAGAGGATAGTTTGTGTGTCCTTGAATTTTCTGCATGCAAGGGGAAAAGAAAAGTGCCCTCTCATCAGTTTTTCCTTCGTCTTACTCTCATAAAAGCTTTCCTTTTGGGTTATTTGCTCCTAGGATATTTCCATTGCCTCATCAAAAAATTTGACACCCCAAGTGGTAGGGATACACAACATATCCCGTATGGGTTCTGAAGAAATTGTAACTCTGATCCTATTACCCTCAATGGATCTTGTCTTTTTATTGAATCTTCTAGAACATGCATCCACCAGCTCCGGGCATGGGTGTACAGCAAGAAACATGAACTATGGCAGGCCACAATTCTAGATCCAAGATGCAAAACCTTCAAATGACCAATGATGCATCATTCTTTAGAATACACCCTCCCTAAAACTATTATGGTTATTTGTTAACTTGGGGTCAAAAATATTGTTGGAAAATCCTACACCGCCTCTCCCAATATGTCTGTCTGGTTGCACCTTTTTACAAAATTCAAATGATTGCTCCTCAGGTGCTGGGGCATTGGCGAATGAGTTCCACCCAAAGATATTGGCGTAACCAGGCCTTTTGCTTGAGGCTCAAGCTTTTCTACTAGATGTTGATGGCTCCACCATGGCTATGTCAAGAAGTTGCAGAGATTTTCCTCAATAAAAATGGCCACTTGCCTTTTTCTTCTTAGAAAAATATTCGTTTGGGTGTAGTTAATTCCCTTGCATGTACCTGTAGTTAAGGCTACACCATTACCGCTAGTCATTAAATGTTTCCATTGAGGTGATACATGTGGATTTGAGATCTGTATCCCTTTGGAATGCCAAAAACACCGTGAGAATAGAATTAGTACATTCTCCCCACCACCTCTTTCACAAATAAGCTCATTCCATTGGAAAATGTGCTATTATTTATGAGAAGCATGTTGAAGTAATGCAAGGTACTCTTAAATAGATGTGCCTATTTAATTTGTCAAAATTTAACGCTTTAATCCATGTCTTTTTACATAAGTAAGTTGGTTGGTACTGATGATGGCAAAGGACACATGTCGACAATCAACAAATGAGAGCATTTACTCCCAACGCCCAAATTTATTTCTCAAGAAATCATGTCAGATATTCCATATGATTTATCTATTGGCCCCGGTTTTCTTTAGAATTGTTTTTGTTTCCATCCAGCCAAAAATGGACTTCCCGTTGGTTGGGTTTGTTGGCTTATCTTTTCTCTATATGGCTATGCCACCTTATTGCAATATTAATTCAAAAAAATAGCCTTTAAGTTTAGCAAGCTTTTCTCGCTTCCTCTTGTTCCACTATAGTCTGCTACTTTATCAGAATGTTTGCTAGCCTAGGCACTCCTATTTGGCTCCTACCATGAAGTCACAATACTACTTTGTGGGAGAGATCACCAATGACAAAATTAAGTGGATGGTGAAAAGGTGTGACTTCCTTAGCCTAGTTGTGTTCAAGTGGGTAGTCAGCCTAGACTATATTGATGATGAAAACTAGTTAAGAAGAAATTGCAATGTACTTTCCCACTTCGTCACCTCCCTACTTGACCTAAACATGGTCAAGTCTATGATAATTGAGTTGTGCCACCAAATGTTTGACTCTATATTGATGGAAGGGCTCAGTGAAATCGTGTAGGTAGTTATCCCTAGTGTTGGTATTCCAAGCACCATAGATATCCACAAGCACGTGGACTTCAGGATAGATGTACCCTTGTTTCCCTTCCTTTCTGACTTCCACACTATGTACCTTGAAGGGCATTGCTCAAATTCTCTACCAACATCCACCTACCTATTGTGGGATTATGGTGTGGAGCACATTCTGAGGATTGACTAGAGGAAGCACTTTGAGTTTCTGGTGTATAACCATGGTGACTAGGCCTCTGGTATGCATTGTGTCAATCCCGCATGTGTTGTGTGTTCACCCTCCTTATGCATGTTTACCTAGAAGAAGAAGAAGAAGAAGAAGAAGAAGAATAAAACCTGACGATGAGCTACTTCATCTTTTTGGACAATGGTTGGAGGCGTAGTTTCATTTTTTTTGCATGTTGCCTCCTTTTTACTTCTTTTTTCTTTATGACTCTTTTTGGGTTCGCTTGAGAGTGCTTCATATTTAAATCTGAGCCTCGAGTTTGTATTACATTGTAAATTTTTCATGAATATAATATAATACAAAATTTCTTCTTCCTTTGTGTTTTTCTCATGGCTTATTCTCAAAATTAAAATGTATTTACAAAAAAATTACATATGGTACATAACTACTAAAAATTTTAAACAACTGTGTGCTTAATGGAATAATTTTAGATAAATACCATTCACCGGTATATCCAAATCATTACCTTCCATATCTTCAAGTTCGTACATGTTATTTTCCTTGCACGCACTAATTCAGAAGGGTCCCTTAGATAGCGCTTCAAATTTGGTATGTTGTCCTAGTCTCACTATGCGCTCATCGTACTTTGGTACTAGGCTCCCTTCCCTAAAATCTAGGTTGGAGGTATTTTTTTCAAACCACTTCATTGTTTTCTGGTATCCAATTGTGGTTTTATGAGATTTTCCTCTATCTTCTTCAAGTTTGAGGAGTTTCCCTAGCCGTACTTCCATTCTGCAGCTTTCTTCAACTTCTAGGGCTTTCAACAGTTGAAGAGCAGGGATTTTTGTGGAAACAGGTAAAACTACCTATTTTTTGTATACTAGTTCATAAAGGGACATATTCAGGATCTACTTGGGAGTAATCCAATCACCCACAAAGTGGCTTATAGGTGCTTGTGCCAATCCCTTTGTCATTCTGACCCGATCACTTGATTAACCTAATTAGGTTTTTGTTGGTGACTCCACTAACCCATTTCCTTGTGGGTAGTAGTTTGATGAAAATTTTAAGGTAAACCCCATATTTAATAGAAAAATATGAAATCCCCAAACATACAAAAGCTCGAGCATTGTTGAATATGATATTTTTTGGAAAACTGAATCTGGTTACCAGTTCTTCAAGGAAATTGATGATCTTACCCTCTATGGAATTTTTTATGGAAAAAACCTTTGTCCACCTTGTGAAGTTGTTGGTTTTTGTAAGGATCCATTTGTGGCTAGCACTGGAAATAGGATTTATCATTCTGAAGAAATCCAAACCCCATTAAGCAAATGGTTCCTTAGTTACAATTGAGCTCAAAGGAAAAGCATAATTCTTTCTTTTTCCAACAAAGAATTGCCACTAAGTACACTTTTCCACCATATGGTGTGCTTTGGAAAATATAGAGGTCCAATAATATCCTACTAGTATTATTTTCAAGGCGGTAGTCTTGGTGGAGAAATTTCCACCCTCGGGACTGCTATGGAATTCATTAAGAGCTCTTTCCGCCTATAGCTTGTCTAAGCATCAGAGTAGGACACCATCATAATTTCTCTTGAATAACATACCTTCAATTAATGCATACCTAGTGCCTTGCAGTCGATAGTATTTCCCTATGTGGAATGGAAGGTTAGTCGAGTAGTGCCCCTTTTTCATATATTATGTTTGATCCATCACCCAGGACTCATCAGACTCAAACTAGTTCGAGTAGACTTGATCGGTCTCCCTTTTAGCTACGAAACTTGATTCATGTGCAATGTACTCACACAGACCTCTTCCCCAAACTAGCTTGGTTGGTCTAATGTCCACATTGTACTCAAGGATCTTGGTGTATCAATTTTCCCTCTTTTCGATTATCTCACCTTCGGTGATATACTCCTACACATTTGGATGTGCAACAAGAATAGTGATTTTATTGGTCGACACCAAATTTCAGAACTTCTTTAGGCTTTTCATAATGGAAAAATTTTTATTTTCAACAAAATTATACCTGGCCCCATATTCTTTAAGAGTCCTCGAGTGAAATACAATAGGATGCTCTCCGTTATTTCCCTTGTCCTTTTGAGTGAGCACCAAAGCTATGCTATGTTGTTTGTTGTACACATAGAGTAAAAAATCTTTGGAAAAGTCTAGATTAGCCAATACCGGAGTGACAAAGATAGCTATCTTTATCTTCTCAAAATTTTATTTTCCATTAGGGGTCCATTTGAAAATTAGGTTCTTCTTGAGCATTAGCATGATAGGTCTCGCAATGCCTACGAAATCTAAAATAAACCTACTAACAAAGTTGATCTTCCCCAAGAAGGACTATAGTCCTTTCTAATTTACTGGTAGGGGTAACTCCATTATAGATCTCACCATTTTGAGGTCTATTTCTATTCCCTCTTTTGACACTACAAAACCAAGTAGCTTACCTTGGGGTACTCCAAAAAACACATTTTCTGGGATTCAAAGAAATCTTGAACTGTTGACACTTCTAGAAAACCTTTTCCAGATGATCAAATTGATCATCCTTTGACTTTGAAAAGATCGTTAAGTCATCCAAATATATGAGAATAATTAGATTAATTAATCCTCTAAAGGCAATATCCATTACTCATTGAAAAGTCGTACTAGCATTTGAAAGTCCAAATGGAATTTTTGAGTATGCAAACATTCCCCACTTAGTGGTAAGCATTGTCTTATGTTGGTCGCCTTCCTTTGCATACACCTGGTTATAGCCTAAGAAACCATCAAGCAATGAAAAAATATTTGATTCAGCCACAGTCTGCAGGATCTACTCCATTGATGGCAAAGGGTAGTGGTCTTTAAGAGAAGCTTTATTCAAATCTTGGAAATCAACATAAAGCCTAATATCGCCATTCTATTTCCAAATCGATACCAAATTTGACACCTAGGTGGAATGCTTAATCAGGTATATGATCTTTGACTCAATCAATTTGGTGAGCTCCTACACCATCAACACTTCAACTTTTGGATTGACTGGCCTTTGCTTCTATCAGATAGGCTTTGATCATTTCTCCAAGCCAATGGTATGCTAAAGTATACTCAGACCATACCCTCTAAGATCATCATAGGTCTAGGCTATAACCCCATCATATCTAAAACATAGATCCTTTAGTCTTTCCTTGTCCTTCTACGGGACATCCCTTCTGACCTTTAGCTTTCTGTCGTTTCCAACATCAAGCTCTTCATAGTCTCTCACATCCATAGTGAACATATGCTCACCATTTCTTTTGTCTTCACAATCAAAGATTTTCAAGGGAGATTAAACCTTGAGGAAGCTTATTACCTTTTAACTGGATAATCTACTCTTTAAGAGATTATGCTCCCAGCTGAGAATAGTTGAAAGCTCTTCTAGATTTCTGCATAAAGGAAACTATCTGAATGTCATCCTTGAATACTTAAAAGTTTTCATCATTGGCAGGGATTTTTGGTCAAACAATGACCTGTATTATATTCTACTTTATTGTCAAATCAGGAACTAGTTCAAATTACAAACCAATAGAAGTCATCCAATCAAGGAATAACTTGTATATTCAAAGCTTAAAAACTCTCAATCAGATCCCATATCTGATGTCTATATGAATTCATTCTTGTATTCTTTACAGCCACTTGCCAATGGACTTGGCTCACAACTAATTCTAAATCTCTAAATGCTTGCATTTTCTTTACACCCATTCATTCGGCAAGGGTTAGACCATGGATCAAGGCCTCATATTTTGCATTATTGTTTGAGCATGAGAACTAAAAATGAAAATCCTTGAGGGTTTTTTATCATGTTGAGGATACTAGTCAGATACCTGATCCTAAACCGGCTTTCAATTTGGAGCTGAAACATAGATTTTTGGGACCCTAAGGACTACTCTTGCACATCTAGGGTTTTTCACCTAAAAGGAGAGAGATAGGTCCAAAAATGGTTATGTTTCACTCAAATTAGGATGTGTGTGATGTGATGTGATGTAAATGAAGTTAACTAAATGCAATATATTAATCTAAGTAGCTAAAAATGAATGCAAAAGTGCAATTACAACTATGTTTGAAAACACATTGTGATATGCAAACAACTATGTAAATGAAAAAAATATGCCGAACAGAAAATACAGGGATGAATATGAGTGCACCTGGGTGAAATGTGAGCTTTCAAGAGTGTTTTGGATGCTGGTGAAATTTACCAATTTTTCACAGTGGGACTCATTCGCCTAGGGTGGTGAATCGGTCCACCTATTGGTAAAAAACTGTTGTGAGTTGGTTTTTGTCTGTCAAGATTTGAAATCTGATAAAACTCAAGTTCCCAGTCCTAAGGTGGGACTCATTCACCACAAGTGGAGAATTATTCCTCCCCAAAATTTCTAACAAAACTAGGGGACAAATTTGCAACACCAGATCTAAGAATGTCTGCTTGTCGGGTTGTCAAAGTCAAATCTGTAGAAAACGGACAAATAAGTCTCTCCAAGCTTGATTTTGACTCAAGTTAACTTGAAGCACCTAGTTGACTTGAAAATCACTCTTCAACACCTAATAACCTATCAAATCTGCAAACAAATAAGCAAAAGGGGAAAAATGATTAGGGGATAGTGAATAGAGTTTTGCCTTGGTCAAACCCCACTTTTGGTAATTAAACCCTTAAAAAGATAATGTAATGAAAGAGAAAGATAAACTAATAACATTCAAGTGTTATCAACTCACCTAACTCTTGATAATGCAAGTCTAAAGTGATGTCAATGGCTGCCTCAAAGTGCTTGAAAAGATGTTGTAGAATGCTTGAATGCTTAAGTGAATAGGTGGATAAGTGAACTTCATGAATGAGGGTTAAAATGAGGTGAAAATCACTTATTTATACAATCCTTGTGCCTTAGTATCCATTCATACCTCATCACAGGCCGACATCAAGTGATTTTGAATAAAATCCCGAAAGGAAATTTGAAATATTTTGAATTTGGGGCAAAGGGGGACTCATTCGCCACCCATGGTGAATGGGTCCCACCTAGGACCTAAAAACAAGTGTTAGGATAAATTTTGTGTTTAATGTTATTTTTTAGGATAATATGCAAAAATAAACTTAATTAAGTCATATGAGGGCATAAAGAGACATAATAAAGTATGAGAAGGGTGTAAATAGTGAAAATGTGCCTAGAAAAGTGTGAAAGCTTGTTACAAGCATTAAATAGAGTCTAGAAGAAAGTAGAAATGTCTTACAACGCTTCACAACACCTTCACAAGATGTCATTTTTTAATTTTTAATACCTAAATAAGCATGTTCAAGCCATGTCACAACATATAATCAAAGCAACATAGTTCTAACACCATGAAACAAGACCTAAAAGGCCATGAAAATGACAAGGGGCCATTTTTCTATGGCACATTTAGCCCCCACTTTAGTGAGAGGATGAACTTGCTTCAAACTCACACTAAAGTAGCCATGAACATTGAGGGGAGGGTTCAAATGCACTTACACTAGCAAGATGGAATAAAAATGATCAAGCCCCTAGGATGAAGATCCCATGGAAAACTAAGAAAAAAACAAAGGAACACACAAGTGTTCAAATGATTTGGATGAAGCTTCAATCATCAATTCAACTAGTTGTGAAAAGAGATCTAGGCTAATTGTTTGAAAAAGAGAATGTGTACTCACTTTGTGGCCATGGAACTTCAGGTTGTTCACGAGGTGAGAAGACCCAAATGTACTCACTCTGGGGCCATAAAACTAATTGTCCGCGTGGTGAGAAAGCCCAAAAAGTAAGATACATACACTAGTTGGTATGCACTCACAAAACACAAAGGTGGCTATGGGGAAAATTCATGCTACTAGGTGGGCTTCCCGCTCAACCATGTCAAAGTTATGCCCATTGATAACTTTAACAAGGCGCCACAAAGAAAAAAAGTCATGAACAAAAAGAAAGGTACCACAGTCATGCAAGTTGCATTAATGCAAGATGGAAAGAATGCAAAATGTAAAATGCAAAAATTTAAAGTGAAAAAATGTAAAATGTAAAATGTTTGAAGGATTCTTGTTCAGTTTATGCAAGGTCAGTCACTTAGGGAACATTGTGTCTAATGTCTCCAAGAGAGGACCAATCAAAGAATAGTATATTCACAACTTAGGGGATGCAGTGTGTCGCATCAGGCCACCAAGAGGAATGTAATATGCTAAGATAGATCACACTTATGAAGGACATCACACCCAATGTCATCCACAAAGTGACAAATACATTATGCAAATGACAAGGCTACACTAGCAACCAAGAATGCAAATGAATTATGGTAATGTATTCCCCCCACTTTAAAGGAATTGCTACACATCGTTCTATGAGAAATTACATTAAAGTAGAGAAGAAAACAAAAAAAGAAAGCAAGACATGAGAGCCAACTTGGAAATCCCTATTCCAAGTCATGTGTTTAGAATTTAGGCTATGTCATGTCAAGGAAAATGAAAAGAAAAGAAAGAGAGTTTTCCCCTAGAAAAGAAAACACACCAAATACATAAGGGATCTATGGATTTTGGGTCAATATGTTTTTTGCTTCAATGCTTTTGTATGAAAGAGCTCAGAAATGGCATCATTCCCTAAATACATAGAATGAGAAGAATGACACAAAGAGATTGAAAACAAAGGAAAATGAAAGTCCATTTTGAGTCAACATGGAAGAGACATTGCGGTCTCAATGCTTTGCATCATCCCCAAAAGGAAAACACAAGAAAAAAGAAAATGAAAAAAGGAAAAATAAAATGAAAAGGCTTTTGGGTCAACATGAAGGAGACATTTCAGTCTCAATGCCTTGTGTCATCCCAAAGGAAAAAAAAAACAAAAAAAATACAAGGACCTTGTGGGTCAACATGGAAGAGACATAGGGTGTCTTTACACTTTGCGTCATCCCCAAAAGAAAAACACAAAACAAAAAGAGAAAAAGACTAGGACAGTTTGGGTCAACATGGAAGAGACATAGGGCATCTCTACTCTTTGGGTCATCCCCAAAAGGAAAACACAACAAAAAGAGAAAAAGACAATGCACAACGAATGGAAGAATAGAGGTATGAATAGAATAAGTGTACAAAGAGAGAGAACATTGAACACACGATATGGGGGAACATGATACACACATGAAAATAAAATAAAAAAGAGAAAAGTAAAAAGGTTGGCTAGGAAAATGAGATTCAACCATCTAATAGGTCATTCGCCTCCCAATCATGTTCAGTGTAGTGAAAGGGCGGTTGACTGTACAAAGGAATAATTGCAAGCATTGAACTAGGAGTTGTACCAGGTTCTTCACCTAGTGGAGAGGATGTATCATTTAAGCTCATTGTAGATCTAAATAAATAATTTAAATCATTATGTGCTTCATCAATTTTGGCAATTTTTGCATCATCATCACCATCATCATCATTATCAAGATTTATGAAAATAGGAGGATGAATGGTGATTTCTAAAGATGGATGTATCAAAAGCTGAGGTTGTTGGATTGGTTCAATTGGCTACAATTGTTGTACTAGACTATCTTATGGTGGGTCAAGAGAAGGAGGGTGGTCATCTATTACTTCGATCAAAGTTAAAGGTTGATTATCATTATTGTCTTCTATGCGAGATTGATGAGCAAGCAGATGACGACAACGCCTGCATTCCCTAGCACTATAGTTCCATTTAATTCTATTTTGGAGTTGTTGAGGTGTAAGAGCAGATTGAGTTATCATAGGTTCTACTTTCGAAGAGGGAAGAACAGAAGAAACCGAAGAGGAGGGATCAACCATTTTCTCTTCTACTTTGTAAACTTGTTTAAGCCGAGGAGGCTAAGTAGGGATTGTTTCATATTCCCTTGGTCATTTAAACGATGGTAGGGAAATCTCAAGTGGTGATTGTTCAAGAGGTTGTATGGTTTTCTCAATGTTAGACTTGAGTTGAAGCATGGTTTCATCTATAATAGGAGGTGCAGAGGTGGGTGGGGATGAGTTCCGAAGGGACAATTCGGCTATCTTTTTGGATTTAAACTTTTCATAGGCTATGAAAAAGAAGTCCTTGTGAGGGGTGATAGGTTCTATGGGTTCATGCCAGAAGGATTCTAATGAGAAGTTACCTTTGGAAGATAAAGGATTAAAGCCACTATGGTGTATGGTGACTATCTCATTGTCATGTGGAAACTTCAAGCACTTATGAACAATTGATGGGACCGCTTTCATTGAGTGAAGCCAAGGTAGGCCTAGCCACAAACAAAATTGGTCAAATTATGGAATAATTGAAAATATTACTTCCAAAGTTTTAGGTCATTTTTGTAAGGGTAGCTCGATCGATCTAATCGTAGGGCATGAAAAACCATTATGTGTTTTAATCCAAGCAATGGGTTTATTGTAATCATCTTGATATAGTTTGTGTAATACCAAAAACTTTTCTATGATCACATTGGCACCACAAGTGAGATCTATTAATATCCCATTAGTGGGCTTATCATAGATTCAGCCAGCTATGTTGAGAGCACCATCGGGAAGCTTTTGGAGTATGTCTTTAGTAGAAAAAGTAATATCAAGTGATTTTTTGGTTTGGCCCTTACGAGGGATAATGTCTATCATAGCCACAAGATTATCCATAGGACTAGCTTGGGTAACAATAGGATTTGTATCATGTTGTTCATTATTGGTATCAACAATCATTACATTAGGCTTGGAAGGTTTACTAGCCTTGACAAACGAGGTAGTATGTTTCGGCATAGGATTGGTGAAAATTTGTAAATTCTAGTTAGGAGGTGCAACGGACTTATTTCCTTGACCATTAATACCTACAATGGTCAATTCACCCGAATCAATAAGGTTTTGAACTAAATGTTTAAGACGCTTACAATGTTTGATTTCATGGCTATTTTGATGATGAAAGTGACAATAAGCATTAGGTTTGAATGTAGGTGGTAATGGCTGATTTGGATCAAGTGGTCAAACAGGTGGCAAAGTGAGCATGCATTTTTGGATTAATTAGTTCATTGTGTGATCGAGGGTATCGAGTAAAGGAGTGAAATGTCAGTTTGAATCTCCATAATGATAAGGCACGGCTGCCCTAACAGCGACCACTTGATTCAAAATAGATTGGGTTGGTTGTGGTTGAGGTTGAGGAGGAGGATTAAATTGTAAAAATCCTCTATTAGGTTTGCAGAAATTTTGTGTTGTTCTAGTTTTGATTGGTGTTTTATGGTTTGTCAACTTGGTTGGAAGTGGATTTTGAATCACTACTTGAAACAGAATTTTGGTAGTCACATAATGTTGTACATAAATGCATGAATGAGGGGAATTTCATCATGGTGAGTTTATCCTGAAGGTTGGTCTACAAATTTTTGATAAACATCTTCTGTAGATGTGCATCAAGAATTTTGATATCAATTTGAGCATATAAGGATTGGTAACATGAGATGAAATATGTCATTTTTTCGTCTTTGTTTTATCTACATCTCATAAGGTCAGCCATTGTCTTTTTAGGTGTCCTATGAACTTGAAAGTTACTAATGAAAACATCCACCAATTCATTAAATGAATGGATGGAATGATTGGGAAAGTTGGAAAACCATGTTATAAGGCAGTGTCTTTCAAGGTTCGTGGAAAATTTTTTGCTAAAAGCTTATCATCAAGGACAAAGTCACTA
Organism: Sequoia sempervirens; assembly: GCA_007258455.2. Lineage (NCBI taxonomy): Eukaryota > Viridiplantae > Streptophyta > Pinopsida > Cupressales > Cupressaceae > Sequoia > Sequoia sempervirens. The sequence goes on along the minus strand of VDFB02256132.1, from coordinate 216,813,281 downwards.
CACAAAGCTATATAAGCATTAATATGGTTGATAGGATCTCCTTTTCCTCCATATTTCTCAAACTGAGGAATTTCTATCCCTTGTGGCATCAGGGTACGTAAGATTTCTAAGGATAAGGGACTACTACAAACATGATAGGTGGTTGAAGCAGGTTGACCTTGACTGGTGTTGGAAAGTTGATGTTGCAAAGATGAAACGGTAGTGAGAAGCTGTCTAAGAAGAGGATCAAGGTATGTGGGTTGAGGTGGAAGGGAAAATGGTGATGGAGTGCAAGTGATGTTGGGGGAAGTGAAAGGAATGCTAAGAGGTGTGAAAGTGGTAGAAAGTACTTTTGATGCCACAAAGGAAGTAGGAATGCTAGTGGAAATCAAGAAAGAAGTAGCCTGATGCATAGTTGTATGGACTTGCAAATTGGTATAAGCTGGGATGGAAGCAATGGTTGAAGGGGGAGAAACTTGAGGTGCTCCTTGGCTTACAAGAATGGTTGCAAATTGGATGTTTGAAGAGGCATGTTTATTGTAAATCTCAGCAATTTTCTTCATCACTTGCAAGCCATCATCACTTTCAATCAAATGATGAAGATTCTCAATGGCAGGTATGGCAGTTGTGGAAATGTTTTCAAGTGACAAGTCTTGTTGTAAATGTGCAAAGTCCTCATGAATATTAATGACCTTTTCTTGTGAGAGGGAATGGGTTTGGTTGTCAAAATTCATTGGATGGAAAGGTGAAGGTATAGAAGTGGAATTGTCAACGCCTAATCTACCATTGTCCATACTAGGAGTATGAGCTCATGAGATCCCAAGGTCCACAATGAAAGTGCTATCATGAGATGCCATGAGTCTAGAACTTCATCTCACTAAAGTATTATCAACGGGGCACCAAACACTCATGGAAGTACCACAAAGGAGGGGTGAAGGCCAATGCAAGCTAATCTAAGAGCTTGAAAGGCAAATAACAGAAATGATCCTAAATGTAATAGAGATCTAACTACAGAAAATAGGAATGCAGAAAAAATGGCAGAAAAATGCTAAAAATGTTGTTTAACAAGTGCAGAGGGACTAATTTTCCCTAGGTGGCAAATGAGTCCCAGTATGAAGTTTTTTAATGTTTTTCAGAAATTTTAAGATGATTTAAATGCTCTACCATATGTAATTTTCAGATGCAGAATGTGGATTTTGACTTTTTTTAATTGGATGTTATGCAAAAATTAAATCTAGATAAAGTTTTCACTAATGCAAAATGAAAAGTCCTAGAATGCAATAAAAAATCAATGTCTTAATTGAATGCTAATGCAAATGAAAATTAAGATGCAATATGTGAATGCAATTAGAAATTCAAAGTGTTAAAAAGTCGGGTTCACCAAAATGAAACATAGATTTTTGGAACCCTATGGACTACTCTTGCACTTCTAGGGTTTCTCACCTAAAAGGAGAGAGATAGGGCCAAAAATGCTTATTTATCACTCAAATTAAGATGTGTGTGATGTGATATTGATGTGATGTAAATTAAGTTAAATAAATGCAATAGATTAATCTAGGTGGCTGAAAATGAATGCAAAAGTGCAATTACAACTATGTTTGAAAACACATTGTGATATGCAAACAACTATGTAAATGAAGAAAATATGCAAAACAAAAAATACAGGGATGAATTTGAGTGCACCTAGGTGAAATGTGAGCTTTCGGGAGTGTTTTGGATGTTGGTGAAATTTACTAATTTTTCACAGTAGGACTCATTCACCCAGGGTGGCGAATCAATCCACCTATTGGTGAAAAACTGTCAGGAGCTAGTTTATGTTTGTCAAGATTTGAAATCTAGCAAAACTCAAGTTTCCCATCCTAAGGTGGGACTCATTCACCATAGGTGGTGAATTATTCCTCCCCCAAATTTCTAACAAATCTAGGAGACAACTCTACAACACCAAATTTGAGAATGTATGCTTGTCGAGTTGTCAAAGTCAAATCTGTAGAAAACGGACAAATAAGTCTCTCCAAGCTTGATTTTGACTCAATTTGACTTGAAAATCACTCTTCAACACCTAATAACTTGTCAAATTTGCAAACAAACAAGAAAAAGTGGAAAAATGATTAGGGGTTAGTGAATAGGGGTTTTCCTTGGTCAAACCCCACTTTTGTTAATTAAACCCTTGAAAAGATAATGTAATGAAAGAGAAAGATAAACTAATAACATGCAAGTGTTATCAACTCACCTAACTCTTGATAATGCAAGTTTGAACTGATGTCAATGGTTGCCTCAAAGTGCTTGAAAATATGTTGTAGAATGCTTGAATGCTTAAGTGAATAGGTGGATAAGTGAACTTGATGAATGAGGGTTAAAATGAGGTGAAAATCACTTATTTATGCAATTCTTATGCCTTAGCATTCATTCATACCTCATCATATGCCGACATCAAGTGATTTTGAATAAAATCCTGAAAGGAAATTTGAAATATTTTGAATTTGGGGCCAAAGGGGACTCATTCACCACCCATGGCGAAAAGGTCCCACCTAGGACCTAAAAACAAGTGTCAGGAGAATTTTTGTGTTTAATGTTATTTGTCAGGATAATATGCAAAAATACACTTAATTAAGTCATATGAGGGCATAAAGAGACAAAATAAAGTTTGAGAAGGGTGTAAATAGTGAAAATGTGCCTAGAAAAGTGTGAAAGCTTGTTACAAGACTTTACAACACTTCAAAATAGGACTTGTTAATGTGTAAAAAGGTGATTTTTAGGTAAATTGCATTAAATAGAGTCTAGAAGAATGTAGAAATGTCTTACAACACTTCACAAAACCTTCACAAGATGTTGTTCTTTAAGTTTTAATACCTAAATAAGCATTTTCAAGCCATGTCACAACATAAAATCAAAGCAACATAGTTCTAACACCATGAAATAAAACCAAAAAGGCCATGAAAATGACAAGGGGCCATTTTTATATGGTATAGGCACCATCAAAGTATAAGGTACATAGATGATTGTCACCCGAATCATTATATTCCTCCTGATCCTTTATCAATTTTGAAAAGACTTGATCATCATCGAAGATCATATAAGTGCCTAGTCTCATCGCATGAAAGTTTCCAAATGGGTTAGATTCTATGAATTGGTTAAGAAGCACCTCTTCCTTGGGAGTTTGACCACTCGTGTCTTCTTCATCTTCTAGCATCTCTACACAATATATCTCCTATTGTGAGAAAGAGGTATGTGTTGCTTCAAAGCATAGGACTGCATTGTTTCTTTATGTGTTCAAGATGTAGAGATTCAAATAAAATATTCATCTTTTCCCCATGCTTGGTTCTCAATATCAGGTGGGACCAATCGAGCACCAAATACCCGCCAAGCTTCATGGTGAAATCTCTTGAAAGACACATTCTGAAGACCGGGGGAATGTCTATCACCACTACTTCTTGTGAGACTATTTGGCTTGGACCTGAGAAGAGGGTTAAAGATAGATCTTTTATCTGACCAACTGTCAAAACCTTCTCCCCATCTAATTGCATGATTCCCTTCCCAACAAGCTCATACCTAAGTTTTACGACATCAACTACTTGCTTTAGCATGACCATTGTACTAGCTCCCAAATCAATCATATTATTATGCAAAAGATTATCTCCCATAATAAGGGTTAAAAAGAAATGTGTGGGCTTTGTCTTGCCTACCTCTTCTCTTTTGCATTATCCATGTCATTCACAAAATTTATGGCTTTCATAGCTTAAGGTCCCGACACGATTTCTTTATCTTTGCTTTGATCACATGGCGGAATTGCATATGGTCACAGTATTTGTTCTTTCTTCTTTAATGCTTCTCAAAGTAATGTCTTTTTATTTGGGAATAGATATGACATCCCACAAAGATACATTAGCAAACACCTTCTTCAATTATTCCACTACATTGAGCATTCTGACCAGCTGGACCTTGGGCTTAAATAGTGGTATCTCTCTCATCTTTAGAGGAAAATGATCCACCATGAATGGGCTTGGCACCTTATCCATCTCCTTCTCTGGAAATGGTGGAACTCATGGTTGTTGAGTAGATTGGTCAATGACCAGTGAGGCCTACTTTTCTTGTGGTGGCAGTTGTCATGGCTGAGGACGCAATAGAGCTTGATGTACATATTCTCCTGTTAGCCTTCTTTTGGATCTTGTGTTGTAGTCTGACTATACTTGTGGATTACTAGTCACCAGAGCTTCATTCATGAATATTGCATCTTCTTCCTCCATCCATGAAAATAGTGCTTGGTTGGGCGCAATATTATCTGGTTCTTGCTCCAAATACATTCCTTGCATTTGTGCTCTAAAGCAGGCATTTTCCATTTTGGAAGACTCATTCATCTACATTCAGGAATGCGCCCTTTTTTGTTTGTTTCGCGACCTTCTATTGCAAATTTCCCCTCATATAATTTCAAGGCATATGACTATCACTACATGGGAAGCACCATACATTCTCATCTTCTACCAGATTTTTCTAGCCTGGGATTAACTCCTTACTCTGGTTGTCCTTCACTACCTGAAGTGGCATGGTGATTGGAACAATCTAGTTTGTAGACGTCGTTTGTAGACCTCCTCCTCTAGGGGGTCCTTGGTACCTGTTCTGTTGATAGGATGGCCTACTTCCACCATAGGTTTGATTGGTCTACTTCAAAGGTATTTCTTATTGTTGTTTGATGAGAACCAACTTGTTAGAGAAAGTCCGTTGAGACTCTACATGTCACTTGTAGTGCCCCCCTGTTTCGGTCGTCGTTGATGTCAAGTAAGTTGTTGTTGGTAATGTCATGATGATGTGGTGATTTTATTATTTAATTTAATTTTAAGGTTATGAGATAACACTAATAATATGCTTGGATTTGATTAAAAAAGTTAATTTAATTATAAGGTTACTTGTTTTATTTGGAATTAAATAAAGAACTAGATTCAATAATAAACATTAATTGAATCACTAATGCATTTGACTGCAAAATACGATGAAACTGTCCGACAAAATATGTAAAATTTGATGTTCGTCGGGTGCTTGTAAAATTTGATGTGTAATTTCCAATTGTTTCGAAAGTTTATCCCCGACGTCCGT